>CM052329.1:8831788-8910838 GCA_028455615.1 Lasioglossum zephyrum
TATTAAGAAGAGATTGAATCTCTTTTTAATATTATATGAATGTGTATACAATATTTTGTGCTACTAGGGTTGTATAGCGAAATATTACGAAATAAAGATGTACATTTTATTGAGCTTTTTGTTGTCATCCTGAAACGGTGTTGAACTCATTCTGTCTATACAAGTTACCGATTTCTCTGAACAGACTGAAGTCTGTCATTTATGGAGAGTGTTTATGGAAGTCCTCTAACAGCCTAAAGTAGATTTATGTTGATTAAGTTTTACGAGTTTGCACTGATCATTTTCTCTGTTCGAATCGCCTTCCTCCAAGATCGACAACGTGAAATGATAACTTTTTGCCGAGAAACTGGTAGCTTCTATATAATCGTTACGATTCGAAATTAATTAATCAAGCTCTGCGAGCTTTCATCATTCAAAAAGCAAACGCATCGATTCGCAAACTCTGCTTTCAAATTGGGAATACTCAAAATCTGAATGTGAAATTAATAATCGGGAACGCGAGATGATTGCGCTGTATGTAATACACATCGACGTCAATGTAATTGCAGTGTGTCTACGTATTTACGAAGAGCATAATTACTGTAAATAATGATGCGAGGAGTGTGCTGACACTGCGTGCGTGCGTGCATTACGCGTGTTTAATTTTCAAAAATAAATCTGTATTATTGAAGAATATATTCAGTGTCTCATCGAGCGTATCATTTTGATACGAACTGAACTGTTCACGGTTGTACTTCGCAATTTCGAGACGACCACGTGTTTTTCACATGATACTCCTCCAACGCTGCCCGTGTTCCTGCTGACCCGATTTAAGCGCGCTACTGTTCGTACATAGTCGCAGGTTACGGAGATTTTTAATTGGTATTCTCCACCCTCTCTTATCCTATAAAATCATCCCTTCTAGCCTTCTTCAACTTTGAATTTCAAGTTTCTTAAAACTTACCTCCGTATTTAGAAACGGTTTTTATTTCTTTAATTCCTTATAATAATAATTAAGTATGTATTATATAATATAAATAAAATGTAAGTATATAATAATAATAATAAAATAATAAATAAAATAATAATAAATTATTTCTTTAATTCCTTATAATAATAATTAAGTCTTTAATTCCTATAATCCCTAAAGTATCTTTATCTAACATTTTTTAAACGTTTTTCAAATTACTTAATTTTCGACATAAACCACCCTACTTTTGAAATTATATGTACATTATATTTAAGAAATACTATTGTTTCAAGCGAAATAAAATCTAAAATATTAAATAGTATTCGGAATGTTTATTTCGCCAAATATTGCCCACCCCTAACGCAGGCATAGAATAGATATAAATTGCCTTTTTCTTCAAGAAAATAATGGACAGAGAAGCTCTAACCGCTGTGGCTGTAAAAGAAATCTTCGGGCAAGGGGTTAACAAACAAGTAACCTAAAATTGGACTCTCAGACCCCAGTTGTGCACTGGTGGAAGATCTTTTCACCCATCCAGTGGAGGGTTAATGTCATCCACCGTGCTGTGTCACTCACAGCCTGCGTTTGGGGGTGAAATCTATGATATGGCCTGCGAGGGGTTGCTACCGAGCTGGACGCACGTTTAGTGTCCTTTTGTGTCGCGTCTTGAGCTTTGAGAATCAAGCTGTTCACAGAAAATGCACACGGTCATCTATGAACTTCTATAGGTTAGCCAAGAAAGTTCTTCTAGGTTCGACAATTCAATACTTTGATTAGAGAACCGGGTAAGTGATCTAGAAAATTATTTAATTCCCCCTTCGAATAACCAGCAGTTCAGAAAAATATGTACAACTAATACAATTTTACTGAAAATTGGACATGGCTAATTTTAGTATACAAACTTTTAGTTGTGCAGTTCATTTAGCCAAGCAGGCTTGTGCCATTTCTAGGTTCTGCAATTAAAAATCTTCGTCAAGTCCTGGTTTCAAAGAATATTGAGTTCTCACTTCAAATAACCAGCAGTTCAGAAAAATATGTATAACTAGTACAATTTTACTGAAAATTGGACGTGCCCAATACTAGCACACACGTCTTTAGTTGTGCAGTTCAGTTAGCCAAACAGGCTCGTGCCATTTCTAGGTTCTGCAATTAAAAATCTTCATCAAGTCCTGATCTCGAAGAATATTGAGTTCTCACTTCAAATAACCAGTACATAAAAATATCTACAACTAGTAGAATTTTACTGGAAAATGGACTTTCGAGGTCTTCTTAGACACACCTTAGACACGCCTAAACAAAACGTCACCGAACAAGTTGGCCAATCCCTGTTAACTTTTTTAATGATAGCCATAATCTGGATTCGCGAGTTGCAACAGTTTTTCGATAGCAGAAGTTCGGAGATACAGTAACTGGGAAAGTTGCTGGATTGTTGGGAGAAGCAAATGGAAGCCGAAGGTGACAACTTTGTTTAATAAGCTGCTGTTCAAGCCGCTGGAGCTTATACCTATCGATTAAAACGCGAACTCTCTTGGTCGACTTCCGGATTCCTGTTTCCAATGTTGATTTACGGAGACGCAGCTTGTTTGTGCTCTCCTTAAAAATCGCTCTGAAACCAGTTTCCGCCATTCGCATCGCAAACCTGGCTGTCTACAGAAATTACAAACATTGTGATTTTAACTGGAAACAGCATAGCCGCTTCTAGGTTAGCGTGGCTCTCTTCAAGATTTTTTCTTGCGGCACTTCGACAATCCGTCCGTTGAACGCGCTTGATATTTGCCTACAACTATATCAATCTCCGCGAAGTTACAACGGGAACTCTTGGAACAATGGTACTTCCCAAATCTAGCTCTTGACACGATTCCGGAATAGTCAGGCTCGATGCGAGTCGTCGGATACAATAAATACCTCGAGGTTTTAATTTTCCTCCTGCTCAGCAAAAAGTGCATAACCCTCTGATGTCTGCGATCGCATTGCTCGCATAGTCGTCCAATTGGCTCGTTAATCGGGCGTCAGCCGTGCTGCGGCGAGTAAGTAAAAGAGTATAGTGGGAACACGATGACGCCATTAAGAAAACAGAAACCGCGATCGTGAAACGAAAATGCTATAATTAAAGTTTATTACACAACTTTGGATCTGATCGTTCGAAGAAGTTTCTGCATGATTACTCGAGACGGTGCTGGCATACCCAATGAAAACGCCATTGTCATAAAAACGGATCGTTCTTCCCGAGTATTCTATCACAGAAGTATTAGCACGAATTTGAAAAGAGACGCGCATTATATATTTGAAAAGAACGAGCTTAAAAAGGCTGGCGAGAGCTCGCGAGAAACTCCACGTGAAATGAAACGATGTTGATCAAAAGATGTGCCCCTTGACATATATGTTTAAAGTGGAAGGTTAACGCGAGACATTATTTATAATAAAACGTTCACTGTCTTCCTGTTCTGCTTCCGTTTCACATTCTCTCGGGGAAACAAAAGATTCGTATTTCCTTCCGGGACGTATGAAACTCGATCACCGTTTTCGTTTCGCTGTTGTGCAGCAATTATTCGGTCTCTGTTAACGGCACGTTCAATTTACGTGACCCGATATCTTGCCGAGTACGTTGAAACGATCGTATATGTATCCTACGCCTCGAAGAAAGTTGCAAGGATCTAGCTAGATCAGGGTTTCCCAAACTGTGTTCCGCTGAATCTGAATAAGTGTCCCGCAACAATTTGGAAAGGTTTTACACACTGCAACATATTTAAAGATCTTCTACTTTATATTGAAAGGCGAGTGATGATCAACCTAAAAAACAAAGGGTTCCATGAAAATTTCCGGACTTGCGAGGTGTTCCGTTGCAGAATATGTTTGGGAAACCATGAGCCAGAGTATTCTGTTGTTCCCGAGCTAATGATACCGTATCGTTTTCCACGGAACACTTTAATTAGGATCGATGACACTCGACTCCACCGGCGTCGAGTAATATCCAACTTCGTATCATTTTAGTTAACAATTGGCTGAATGCCAAAGGGTGCTCGTAGGACGTAGACGATAAGTCTATCGTGGCATCAGTAAATAACTCTTTGCTAGAAACTCTCGGAGAACAATACCCAGAACGGTGTTTTCTTGTTGCATCAACCGCAGACCAGCGGAGCTCATGCCAGTGATAATTGCTCTGGATCAATTAGACTCCTCGATCATGCAACTCGAGTATCGCAAACCAGACAGAAAATTTTTATCAAAATGGTATTTTACGTGTAAACAATTGTAACGTAACCAATAATTTAGACTCGGATTGGTGGACCGATCTCCGTCCGAATTCCTTTTGACCCCACATCCTTATCACTATCACTATTATTATGTGCGTATCTTTTGGGAGAAACCCAAGCACCAAAATTGCGACACGCTGGTCAATTTTGTATTATCAGAGAAGTTATGGCTATATATAACGATGGAAGAGCATACCGAAGAAGCAAGTGCTTACATAGATTTTGAAGAAAACGGAACCAGTCTCAATGTTTCTTTCGTTGTTCGCATGTTTGTGCCTGGCGACGACTATCTCGGGTAAATACAGCTACATTATAGACAATCAACAATGTATAACGACTCTTATGACACGTAGAAATAACAACGGCAGTTGGCAATAAATATTTGGGGTTGGTACCCATTAGCGATGACATGATAGGTTGATTAATGTGTTAATTACATTGTTAATGTTGTTGCGCGTGCTTGCGGTAAAAATTTACGTACAATAGTGCAAAGACAAAATGAAAATTCTGTATAGCCAGAGAAATAAATCCGTTGAATAATTCTTTGCGGATGCGTCTTTATGAATCCGATATTTTGTCAGGTACCGTGAAGCTAGAGTTTAGAAACTTCCGCGAGGTAGAATATTAATAAAAACTGTTGCAGGGAATTGCAATGTTTCCATCACGGCGAACGGCGGAGATCTGAAAGAGCCGCAGCCACTGATTCTAACAGAATCCGGCAAGGATTTCATTTACCCGGAGAATGAGATTCCTAAATTCGTGATCAACAGTGAAGACTCCATTCTGATAGCGTGTCCAGGAGAAGGTAATAAAATCAACAACACTGACGTCAAACAACTGAAAGCCAAATGCGAAAAGGGCGCGAACTTCACTGTCAACGGCGAGAGTCGAGAATTCAGTACCATAACATGCATCAAGAATCCCAAGGTTACCGTCAACGTATTGAAGAAGAAATGTTTGGAAACCAAGACATCGATTAACATTGGCTTCCAATTGGAGAAGACGTTCTTGCAACTAATCCAAGTCTGTCGCGATAAGGACACTTACGAGACTTACTATACGAAATCTTATTTGTCTAGCAAAAATCGTCAAAGACAAATTTACAAATACAAGTGAGTGAAATCATATACATTTACTATACAAAAATTAGACATTTTAAAGTCAGAAGATCGTATAATGCAAGAGAAACAATAACTAATCCCCCATTGTTTTCGAAAGAATCAATACTGTATTCCTTCTGCACGATAAAACGAACAAAACTGATTAGTAGACTGCAAATTTTATGCGTTTACGACAACCGTGCGAATATAAAACGTTGAACAAAAAGCCAGAATTTAAACATACTTTTGTACTATTTTCAACTCTTTAGAATCGTTAAGAACAAAAGCAAATGCCTACAAAGATTTTTCATCTTGCAATGAATAATGACAATTTTGATTTTGCATAAAAATCTATTGATTATAACAGCACTCGTAACATAACACAGTCGGAAGTGGAATCACAATGTAATCACAACTTTGTTCGGCTTGTAGTGCGACTTGGGTGAAGGGGGACTATTTCAAAGACATGGAGGTGGAGCAACTCTACAACTACAGAACGCAGAATTTCACGATTGGGAAGATTTTGAGACGTGAGAATCTGGTGACGAAAACGATGCGACTCTCGCGTGGACACCTGACACCGAAAGGCGACTTCAACTACTATTCCCAGCAGAATGCTACCTTCCAATATCTGAACGCGGCTCCGCAATGGTCAAGTTTCAATAGCGGAAACTGGAACAGACTGGAGTCGTCCATCAGGAACTTCTCCGCGGACAACTTGCTGGACCTTGAGGTTTACACGGGCGTTTACGGAAGGATGACAATGGCTGACATTGACGGCATCGAACGGGTGATAAGAATAGGCTACTATCGCTCGAAGCCGCTGCTGGTGCCCAGATTCTTTTGGAAGGTGATCTACCATCCGCCGACTAAAAGGGGCACCGCGTTCGTAGGGCTGAACGATCCCTTCATCACCAACACCCCGAAGAACGCGTATCTGTGCAAAAACAGGATCGACAGCAATATAACGTGGAACACGTGGGTGAAAACCTATACCGATGGCTTCTCGTACGCATGCAACGTTGATGAACTCAGCATGAAGATTCCAACAATTCCCAAGCTGAATTTGACAGGAGGTATATTACTATAACTATGTATATCACTCCCCGCAGAGTTAGGTTGTACCAACAGGACCTCTTGAAACAAGGATACTTGCCAAATCTACCTCTTGACACAATTCTGCGATACCAAGGCCCGATACGTATCGCTAATGGACCACGGATATTTCTACCAAAATATGTATACTCAATCCCCGTGCATCAACTATTACAGCTTATTTTTTAAGGTTTCTTCAAGAAATAACCGAACTTCTTTAATCACGCGACAACGCAGTATCTCTGTGACGTGCGGTTGGTAGCAGTGGGTACAGTATAACCTAACCAATAAACTCCTCGTTTTCCTATTCGTCGATTGTATGAAAACTGATGGCTGCTCCACCACGACAATGCCGTTTCCGAGACAAATCTGAATCGAGAACACTGAAGTTTTCGAAGCTTTCCTATCTTTTTAACAAATTAATATAAGCAACAAGAAAGAATGTTCCTGGTTGAATGTGGGTTTGATCATTTGGAATGATTGACGTGAATTGAGAGGAACATTGTGTATGGAAATACTACGAAATAAACTTATATATTTAATTGAAAATGACGTAACCTCTAATCAATTAATCGATGACCTTCAGGATCTATCAATTTTTTTTAGAACACATTCTCGTGCACACGTTAATCTCTCAACTGTTCCTAATGTAGTTCGTTTAATTCGCCACGAACCAGTGTGATTGAATGACGATTTCGATACATTTTCGATCAAAATGGATCTCGCTGGAGCGTTCAAACATAATTATTCGACAATTCCTGAAATTTAACCCTTTGCGGTTGAGCGTCGACAGATTGATAACATCGGAACAGCCAATTTCTGAAATGCACACGTACAATTGAAGCATGTACATAGAACAATAACTACAAATTGCATATGTCTTATTATTTACGGTTATGAATGAACAATTTACTCGATCATTGACCATGAAGAGATCTGTATCGTTTCAATAAAATAAAGTGTTGAAAGTTGTTTGACCAGCTGTTGTGTATTCGATGTCGGTGAAAGATTAGAAAGACTTACATCGTGTCCTACACATCGATAGTTGCAATTGCTCGGAAAGCAATCGTTGTTTGTTAAGAAACGGCTTGCTCGAATAAAAACTGACGCGTGCACATTCGCGTTATCGCGAAAAACTTCTTCACTCGAGATATAGTTGCGTGCATCATCATTTGGGACGTGGAGCGTGCTAGTGCCACGGCGGAATTAACTTCTGAGCGGTCTTAAGCGAACTGCTACAACTTGTTTGCATACAATCTAGCGGCAGGATCAAGCCTTATTACCGACAACATTGAAACCCGATCGAAGTGATACTTGTCCGACTTATATTGGGACGTTCGCTTTCATGGACAACTGTATGGCACCTGAACGCAATGAATAAAGTTCACTAAATATTAATGTTGGCTAGTAAAATTTCGAAACGATCGCTCTTGTATTCAAGAAAGAGAAATAAAGATGATTGAACCATTCGACCCCTAGATGCATACCCCTATACACTTTCTAAAACGTAGAAATGTTTGCCACGACCTACTTCTATAATCAACTTTAATGAAAAGCTGAATTAACAGAATCATAAATTATTATTAAATAGTAAACTGTTATGATCTGTTTGAAATAATTGACTCGTCCAACGAAACACAACTCTATCGCCTTAATAGCCTGACAGAAAACAGCTTCAACGCTTTAGGTAAGAAGATAACTTTATTGGCAAGTCCACGATGTGACAAGCCCTAGTCTGGACATATCCCTTTCATTCTACACCCTCCTTGCTTCTTATCCCATTATAATCGCCATAAGTGCTGACCCCAATCAAAGAAGGCGGGGATATCATAAAACAATGCGACTTTATTTATCATTAAAACATTTCTAGTAAATCTAATAATATTATTATATAGCAAGACTGCAGATTTTATACATTTATAGCAAAAATACGTTGGTGTAATTTCAAACGTTAAAAAGATTACAAGAATTTCAGAGTGTCGATACATTTTCTATAATTTAATGAATCCATTAAAGAGAGGAATAAATCCCTACTTGGTTCCTATGTCTTCTAATTGACGCCGATCATTTTTATTTTGATAGTCCTAGTCGAAACTCCGATATTTACGAATGATATAAGTAGGGTGCACTTCCGAAAGCGACATCCCTTCGATTTTGCTGAAATTTTTGTGAAAGCTTATGCTTCGTTAGTATACCCGAGTATCATTAATTACCGGATCCCGACTATTAAATAGTGGGTCTCGAAAGTTACTAAACTAGTGAATATCGCGAGTTTTACGTGTTTCACGAAGCTGCAAAATCTTTTCAGCGTTTACGCTTTTAGAATTTGATGAGTCCCGACACCCTGATAAGCGAGGAGAACGATCCATTATCCTCGACACGCCTGCAGACCATTCTTCACAATTAAGTTCAAGGCTAAATGTCATCAAGAACGTACTCCGACTTCCGAGGAAACCTGTTCATACGCACAGCCTTAGTACAGCTACACGAGCACTCGCGAATGATTCATGAGAAGGATGAAAAGTAAGACAAGCACCCTAAAAGAAACGCAGCCCGGCCTTTCCATCTAATCTAGAATGTACCGGTACTAAACTTTTAGCTCTGCAAATGGCATTTAGTATTTCATGGAGCACTTCAGCATTTCACTACCCGAAGGCACGGTAAAACGTATTCAAGCCCTACGACAATTTTCCTTCGATTTTTCAAAGGAATCCACCTCAATTTCCTACCGTCAACGACGCCGGTTGCTCATGAATCACGTTCTACCCTGCCAGTCGGTTTGTTTTTCAAATTTTTTCGAGCACGTTCCAACGAAATGAGAAAGAAAAAACGCCGCGATCCGCGGACTTCAAGTATTTCATTCGAATCCACTTAACCTCTTAACGCGCCATTTTCCCCGGGCTATACGCCGTTCGTGAAATTCGAATCAATTTTGAAACTTGTTCTTTCTCTCTCTCCGACCCGCCCCTTCGCTAGCTTTTAGGTCTCTAGCTGCATTTTTCGTTCGACTTTGTTGCTAACTTTTTGCAACTGAATCGTCCCTTCGTTACGATGTCGCAATCTCCTCAAATTCGATCTAGTTGTATACTCTTCAGTTTCTTCGCAGATTGCATTTGCTTCATACAGACTCGAAGAGGATTTAAAGAACTTTCTGCATGAATATTTGATCGTCTCATTGCCTTTTCTAGTTACTCGAAACTTGAAAGATCATCTTTCAAGCGCAAACGAAGGTGCCGACTAAACTACCAAATATTTATTTTACATTAAGGTAGTTATTTTATTGAATAAAATTGGACCCATATAAAGTTTCCTAGTTATGTAGAAAGTGGAGTGCGATAACTGAAGGATAAACTTCGATCGCATTGTACTGGGTGTTCCAGAAATATTATGTTTTCTCCAAGGTAATTTTAAGTAATTTTTTCCTCCGCGAAAATGTTCTAATTGGTTCGTGTTTTTCGTTAATAACTCGTTTAACGAAGCCACGGAGAACATTTTCTTAAGGAAAAGGGTTTCTTAAATTACCTTAGGGATAGCTCTTCTGAAGGAAATACATTTTTTGAACAACCTGTATTACACTTCAGGTCCTATTATACAACCAGAAGATTACAGAAGATGAAAATGAACGGCACAATTGATTTCTTGAAATTTCCTCGTTTTGGTTTACAAGAAACAAAATGTATTCTTCGGCTAAGGCAAGCTGGAAAAAGTTCCAGTTACGGTACTTGAAAGGTTAAGAGGTTAAGATAAATCTTGAAGTAGCCCGGTCGTCAAGAAATTTTCTAACAACGTTTTTCTCACGCTCCAAGTCCCCGGAACAAAGTTTCACGCCTTACCGAAAACAAATGTAACGCACGTGCAGCGAGCCAAGTAATTGCAGACGTTACGTGATCCGATTATAATAAAGGATTAGCAAGAGCGCATCTGCACTCGTGTTTTATTAGAAACTTGCTTATGTACTGGTATTTTTATTACATTCCGGCGTGACACAGTTACGTGATGTCGAGTATTCCATCGAACAGTTCAACAGTTTTCCAATACATACAAAACGTGCACGAAAGCGCAACTTTATTAAACACGATCCTCGACTTTGGCTAACAGAAAAATGCGCCTCAATTTTTTGTTTTTCTTTAATTGAATTAAAGAATTTGATTAATTGTTCGGTACTATAAATTCCATTAGGTTCCGTTTCTATTTTTAGCGTCTCTTATTACATCAACTTCAGTAATCATATCAGTTTTAACTAGCAGAAAAATGCGCTTCGATTGTATTTTTGCTTTTCACTAGATACTCATATTTTCCTCGCAACCCAAAAAAATTGTTCGGTACTATAGATTCCAGTACATTTCATTTTTAACGTCACTTATTATATCAATTTTCATATCAAGGTTCAGTTTAAATGAACCTAAAATTACTAATTAACGTTTTAATGCGATACACGGTGCTTGGAAATAATTTATGGTCCAACTACCATCAATATTTGATGGTAAATTATTAATAACGTAATGTCTTAAACAAACTGAAGATATTTCAGGAAAAATAAACCGTTGAATGACTATTAGTCGCGATGATTATTAAATATTTCACTTACTGAATTGCAAACCGTATTGCAATGAATTTATGGATGTTCAATTTTAGCTAAAGAAATACCTAATGTACATGCCTTTGACTAATACGCGTGAAAATGTGACTTATGTTTTCGAAGCTGTTCCTCTGCCACTGTACAGCCAGCAAACACAACAAAAAAGTAAACAAACATGAGTTTCTTCGTAATAATCGTAACCAGTCATTTATATTACAATCGAAGAATGAATTATTATATAGGTCTTATTTATTCGTCTGTAGTGTTTTTTTTAACTTGTTGTTTATGTTACTTCTTATTTGAAATTTTCGCTATGCATACCATATCGATTTTACTACGTTTCTAAAGCTTTTATTTGCTCTTATCGACTTTTGCATAGTAAACATAGAGGTGGCCGACAATGTTTGGCGAAGTAAATATTTCGAATACTATTCATGTATTCTTGATGTTATTTGTTATTTTACAGAATCTATACATATAATTTCAAAAGTAAAATATTTTCTTTCGACAATCTAAACCAGAAAATAAAATAGTTCTATATTTGAAGAATTAAAATCATAAAACAAAATATTTCTATTTTATTGAACAACCTGAAACAGAAAATAAATAATTTTATTAATCTCGCTTAAAGCATTGGGCCATTCTTCGAGAGATGAAATGCAAATATTTTTAATATTCTTCAAATAGAATACTATATTTTCAGATACTATTTTAAGAACTTGTTATATCAAATAAAATATTTCATTTTCAAAGCTGTACGTATGCTTCCTAAATAAAACAAATATAATTACAATAATTAAAATAAATTGGATTATTTACTATTATTTCAAATACTATTTTACCCAACACTGATAGCAAGTATACCATTTTATAGTTTCCCACGGCCATATTTATCGATGGACGTAAAACTGCATGTGCATATACCCACGCGATTCCTTCCTGCGTTTTTTTCCAAAAGGTTCAAAACTGTACGGTAAACGTACGACCATACTGTTTAATGGAACGTCAATCCCAACCACCGAGCGGTACGTAAACAATCGTCTAGGACGAACAAACTGGACTGGCAAACAACGGCTCGCAAAGAGAACAGAAAAAACGTTCTAGCCAGCGGTTGCATAAAAGAAGATCGGTCAAAGTAGTGGCCGTAGTTGGTTAAGAGTGGAAAAAGAAAAAAAAATTAGTATGAGCATCAGGGTAGCTCGACTCGGTTGTAACAGAGACTCACACTTTTCCCCTAGTTTCGCATTGTTACTCATCCATTCGCCCCTTTCGAATCAACATCTATACGTCATCGTTCGCACACGCGGTGCACGCATACGCGCGCGTGCGTACACAAACCCCAGTGACACGAGCTGAAGTGCGCACCCACACGGGCAAACGGCGACATGTGTACGCGCACGCAGGGCGCATCTGTCAAAAGCATTTCTCTTTCCGTCGTGTACAGACTTCCTTACATCCTATTCCATGGTTTCATCGGCGAGCTTCTCTCTCGCTCTCTTCCGCTCTCTCCCTTGCACACGCACATACACACACACTTTCTCACTCTCGCTTGTATCCGCTGTCACGCAAAAAACCAATGCAACGTGCCACCGCGCCGTCTCATTCTCTCACACTCTCTCTCTCTCTCGTGGGCTGTGTTACTCACTTGCCGATAATCTCGCAGAGCTCGTAAACCTCGTCGAAGAGAACCTCGTCGTCCGCCATAGTGGCGACGAGGAGGTCGAGTAAGTCGACCGAACGAGGGTTCTGAACGCGCCAAAAGGCGCGTCGAAGCTACGCGAATTCGTAATAATTCGTAAGGTAGGCGTGCAAAGATACGCGTTCCTCTCCTCCGGTGCGATCTGGGGCGACGTCGTGGGTTTCGTGTGGTGCCGTGTGTAATACGGCGGGCGGCGTGAACGTAGCCGCGTATCGTGGATTCACGGCCGCCTCTCCTTCTCCCACTCTCGTACCTCCGGCGACGGCTGTCCCTCTCGATCCCGCGACACCGACGAATTTGTTTTCCTCTACGCACACGTTACGCACATACACACATCCTCTTATATGTACACAGTCGCGGAGAGATGATACACCCGTGTAGCACGCCCGGACCCGTCGTCGTTGCACTGGCACTCGATCGGTGGACACGAGTTCGCGACCGTATAACTAACCCGCGTCGAGCGAGAACACGGCGAACAACGTAGAGATTCTCTGTAGACTGTGTCGGCCCGTCTCAGTGGTGACGAAGTAACACACCGACTGACACCGCCTTTCGAGGCCTCGTCCCGCCTCGGTCTCGCCGGCAAAGTCAGCGCACGCAACACCGACGGGAATATAAGGGTTTGATACGTAGTACGGCCGTTTGCACAATATCTCTCGTGTCCCGTGTCTCGGGGCCACCAACGGAACCGGATCGGATCGGCCCGAATCGGTTGCCTCGTCGGAACGCTCGGCCGTGTACGATTGACAAGGACCGAACAGCTAGATACGGCCAGACGGACACCGATGCCCTCTGCACACGCTTTCCCCGTCTGTCAAACGCTCGACCAGCAGATTCACTCGCTCCGAAGCAAGACTGGTTGCATAAAACGCGGCGAGCGACTGCGCCGACCAACAGCTCCACCTCCGCACCCCTCCGACGAACTGTCGTACTTCGGGGGAGCGGGCGTGGCGCCGCTTCGCGTGAAATCTTTGCCGCTTTCGTGCACTATATCCAATGTATATCCCTCGCTGTACGCTCACCGCTCTATTACATCGTCCGTATTATTTCCCCGAGCGAAACTAGCGCCACCCTGGAACCTCCCATACCTCCGCTCCGACGATAATTCTGTGGCTGAAAGGAAAAACGCGTTAGAATTTCGAAAAATTTCAGTTTATGCATTAACCCATTCGCTGACAGGAAAATTTAGAACGTCTTGTGGCGAAACTTCCGTTTATGCTCCATCTCAGAATTCGATGAAATTTTGAAAATAGGTTCTTTTTTTACTAAAATGACGATTGCCAGAAGGATTTTTGGCGACTCGAAAATTTTTTTTTTATCATTTCGATGTCGCACTCTACCTTACCGACTTATCGACTTTTTATTTTATATAGAATATCTTCAATTAATTGTAAAAATGGATCATAACCAACCTAGTTCGCCTCATGGCACCATAAAAATTCACACATAGATCAATAAGCGAATCCTCTTTAATTTAGAGTGATACATACATAAGGTAATCTTTCAATTTTTAAAGACTACTCCTGGATTTTCGTATGCGTGGTCGGGCCGGCCTGACGGCCGGCCCTCTCCGCCCCCACCACAACCTAACCCTAACCTAACCACAACATCTGACGCATGCGCACAGCACGAACATAAAGTACAAAGTCGGTAAGTCAGTAAGTCGGTAAAGTACAGCGCGACATTGAAATGATAAAAAAAAATTTTCGAGTCGCCAAAAATCCTTCTGGCAATCGTCATTTTAGTAAAAAAAGAACCTATTTTCAAAATTTCATCGAATTCTGAGATGGAGCATAAACGGAAGAACAGCCCGTCTTGTAATGGGTGCCAAGATTTTATTTTAAAGAAAATGGGGAATTTTACAAAATGTAATAATATGAAGTCCTTATCATCATAGTGATTATTTTTAATAATTCCTAACTCAGACGGCAGTAAACTTATTCCCTTACCAATTGCACCGATGATATAGTGTTAAAAACTGCCAGCGCCTGTGCTATTCCGTGGTACGGTAAGAAATGAACGCGGGGATAACGTGGAAATCACAGTGATCTGAAAGACCACATTGCTAAAAGTTGTACCATCGACGAGATACAATTGGTGGTTCAGCGCTCTCTACCTAAATAGAACATTTGTTCGTGAACCACGTAAGACTGCGTCAGTGGTGTCGGTAAATAGATTTAGTACCGCAGGTAATAAATAAATGTAGAAAGCAATTCTGTAATCGGTTAGAAAAAAAATCACTTTGTATTGTATGACTTCATTATTGCTTTCTTATATCCGTTATTGTTCACCATTGTAATTATTCTTTTATAATCGACAGTGTATAGATGTAGGAAAAATGAAAGTAATTACTACGTAATATTCTGAAACAGTATATCGGAATTATTGTGATATTCATAAAATAATGTATGAAAATTTGTAAATAATGTATAAAATTCGTAAACGAAAAATATTGTATAATAATCGCGGCAGTGTTTCCATCCATTTTCGATGAAATTTTGAAAATAGGTTCTTTTTTTACTAAAATGACGATTACCAGAAAGATTATTCCCGACTCTTCAAAATTTTTTTTATCATTTCAAAGTCGCTCTCTACCTTACCGACTTACCGACTTTGCAAAGATTAATAAATATATAAAGAACATCTCGTCGGTGCCGTAACCAATATATCGATACAAGACAGAATCGATATGATATGAAATTTGAATTAGGAATTCTAGATTTTCCTAAAATTATGCTTCAATACTTTCTTACGTATAATATTTCTAGGAATCTTTAGTTCTTGAGGTTTACTTTTAATATTTGAAACTTTAAAAACCAACACCAAAACATCGTCTGATATGGCAGAGAATATAACATTTGATGATAATCCATATAGCTTCGTGATGATTCGCCATCAGACCGACGCGTCGCGACGACACCGACGAGAATCTCTCTCCCCAGTGGTCTTTTGTACCGACGAAATGTCGTCGATGCTTCTGTTTCTCACTCCAGTCAGAATATATCTAGAGGGCGTAAGAGGACACCGAAATATTCGAGTGCCACACACTCCTGTGATGTAAAAGTTAAATAATAATGAACGATCAAAATTTTTATTGCATTTTATTCCATTTTATTCCATTAGTTTATTTCAGTTTACCACGTTTTTATTAGCTCGCTTTCTTGTCTGTCTGTCTGTTCGGTACAAATCTTGCAATTGATTTCAAACTAACTTTCCAATGAGCTAGAGACTTGAAACTTACAACACATCTCAGAACTGGATGACAATGCAATATTCCAAAAAAATTTTTTGAAAATGACTGTGCGTTTGGGATGTAATAATATTTTTTTAAATATTCCCCTTCGCCGCTTTGTTTACCAAGCGAAAGAACCGTTACATCGTTACCGCTTGATTTCTTTTCGATATATCGCGGTCGCAATACTGTCTGAAATTTAGTATGTCTCTGTTATAATTTCATAATGTGGTAAAAATGTTAAAAATCGATTGAAAAATTTAAAAGATAAATAGTTATTCGCTTCAGATAGTGGCCATCGGCAACTGATCACCGGAGTTGGTTCCTTCTTTAACTTTTGATTCGTGCGAAGACTCTTCTTCCAGTTCCCAGTGGGCCACGTCGTCGAATTTCAACTCCTCGGAGATCGAACCGCAAACTGGAAGCCGCAGTATTAAACCTGCAATAAAATTGATCGATTCATCGTTGCGTTAAGTTAAAAGTGTTTTTTCTTATTTATGTACAATAATATATTTTAAAACAGATTGTACTTTATTTAGAATGCGGATTTCCATTGTTTTAAATGACATTATGCCATTGATTAAAAACAAATATTAAATCCGAATTTATTTCCTGAACAAGAGCGTAACGAAATCGATAAGTAGATTCACTATACGTATAGGGTGTTTGACTACAGGTGGCAGACAATTTAAGCGCCTCTGTGACGTATGCAACGTACACCTCTGTTGGTCGGGTTGCTGCATTTTAGGCAGGATTTTTAATTGTTAATAATTAAAAGACGAAATTAAAGTTGCTATTTTTTTCAATTCCGTCTTACATTGTCATGGAAAACCACCCCTTAAATTTTCTCGTACTGTAGTCATATACCCTGTATACGAATTTCCGTTGCGAAAATTATTTTACGAGAATTAGAATAAAGAAAGATGGTAGTAGTAGAATTGTGATATAGCGAACAAATATAATGTTTGTTAATCTAAATATTATTTTATATTTTATAGATTTTATAAGTACATTGGGATCCGCAGTCTACCGTACGAATCATGCAACAGGTAAGTGTTGCTGCGAGAATAGTATTTGTCATTGGAACAATGTATGAAAAATCATAACCTGTTACTAATCCGGAAACAATGGCGATTCCCAGAGTGATTGCGAGAGCTAAAAGTTGATAGCCGGCTTGTTGCAGTGCTGTTCTGTCCTGCCCCACTGTTATATTGTAATCGTAACTCAAATCGGCCACCTTTTCCGGAGAACTCGGTGCCCTTGCCTGGAAGATCTGTTAAAAAAGAAGTGGGGGTAAACACTTTATAGGAATCGGAAAACAAATCTGTTATCATCTACTGAAGCTTCGAGGCTCAAATTTCAAACTCCGCGCAGTGGGATACTTGCCGCGAACATGCGGCCAAAGCTATTTCAATATTTAAACTGCTGTAACTTTGCTAATATTTATCCAAATTTTCATAGTTTCGCACTTGGAACACTATATCTGCTTGGAAACTATCTGAAAGATCTAATTCTTCGAATTTCGAGGTTTCAAAGGGTGTATTTGCGAGAAAAGAAGTTTGTTGTAATTTGAAAGTAGAAAAATAGAGGACTTCTGGACCACTGTGCAGCGCAGGCTTTCAGGGGTTGTCATTAGGTTTCCGCGAACTAGAATAATAATTGCGAATTTCTTGCGAACGGTGACTGAAACGTGCGTTTCACGGTTAATAGATTAAGCAATTGCTCGTTTTTGCAACTGGACCCGAGGAAGTTCCGCCTCGCCGCCATTCAGCTCAGTTAGGAACTCGCGGCTAGTCCGCATACTTAGCGAAGTATCCCTTACGAAGTTAATTACCCGAACAGCCGGCCGATTAATTTCTGCAACGGCGCGGGAGGGCCAGCGGCCGTCGGAAGTTACGTACCTCGTAAAGGGACTTATTGTAAGATGTTTCCGTGGCTATGCCAGCCATCAGAGCGCCGAAAATGCCGGCCAGAACACCCGGCATGCCGTGCAGATTGTGGACGCCGCACGTGTCATGCACCCGCAGACGCTTCTGTATTAGAGGCTGAAAACAAATTCGAGGAGGTTACTCGAGTTGTGAACTACACTTCAAACAAAATCTCCTGAATACGAAATATTCCTTCTCCTCTTAGGACGAAGCTATATTCTATTCGTTTGTAATAAAAACTGTGCTCGCAAGGTATGATTGCAGACATATGCTCTGACATCTTACTCTGCTCGAACAGATATAGTTTTTTTTATGTAATGCAAATTTAATCTCAAGCTAGAGATTATTTTGCAGTGCTGTACAGACGTTTCGATACTTTATACAGGGTGTCTGAAAATTCCCTCAACATCCGGAAATGGGATGTTTTTTTTTATTATAAAATCTCATATGAATTTTTTTTAAAATAATAACAAAAAAAAGAAAATCGCCACATAAAAAAACAGAATATAATAATTACAAAATAGAATGTGGTATATTAGAGATACACAGATATTTTAATACAGACATATGATTAGTATATTATTAAAAAGCACAGTCCAATCAGAGCGCGACCTGGACGCGTGTTGGCACAGAAGGCACGGCGCGCCATCTGCCAACTGGCCGACTGTGCCAACACGCGCCTAGGCCGTGCTCTGATTGGTCCTTATTTTTCGTTAATAACTCCTTAACAAAGCCGCGTACGCCATTTTTGCAGAGGAAAATGTTGTTTCAAATGAACTCAGGAACCTCCCATTTCCGGATGTTGAATGAATTTTGAGACATCCTGTATAACACGATAGAAATTATAAACAATCGCAGGCCACTACGACAGCGTCAAAATGGCGGACACTCTTGGGACATTAAATGCAAGTATCCGTTTTACAATTGCAGATTTTTAACGCCCTACAAAAATCGATCGAATTTACACGCTCCGTCCATTTGAATTTAATCGTCCAAGGGTTGTATTAGCAATCGAAGCGGTTTTCAGCATGGTTGGAGCCCGAGATACGGTCAGGAACATAAAAGATGGAGGGCGAGAGAGAGAGAGGGAGAGAGAAAGGGAGAGATCTGCTGTCGAATCGTGAACGTCGACCCGATATAAGCGTCAACGGGTTCGTTAAACTTCGCGTTTTTCATTCCCAGGATTTCTCTTATTTCACCGGTCGCCACTCGAATGGGACGACGCCTCCCGTGGCTGCTTTTGTTCGAGAATCTATTTGCTTGAATCTTTTAACGATACCGCGAAGTGCCTCTTGGGCTCCCGCGGTTTCCGAAGGAACCCGGTCTCTCTTTCTCTCAGTTTCCTTTCTTTCTCTTTCTCTTTCTCTCTCTCTCTCTCTCTCTCCTTGTTCTTCCACGGTGTCGTCCCCTCTTCTATATCGTTGCGAATTGCCGGGACAGAGGCTTCCACCGTCTTAATGGCGAATCGTTAATTAATGCGCTCGAACTGCATTTGATCCGCAGGAGCGGGACGGAAGTGCCACCGAGGAACGGGAAAGAAGCGCGAACCGGAAAGAACAAAGTACATAAAGAATATGAAGTCGCGCGGCCGAATGATTAAAAGAACCTCCATCGAAACCAGTGAAACTTTTTTCCAATGATTGTCCCTCTCCCCCGATCCTGTCGAGTTAACAGAAAACGCTCGAACGATTATACGAATATACACTTCGAGACAAAAAGATAAAATGGATTCGCGTCCTCATTTCATCGATAATACAAACATGTAATACAAAAGATAGATCTATTTTGTCGTTTACAAGGCGTAATTTGCATTATTCTGAAGCATACAACTGCGCATGTATTGTAGTTTTTCATTTCTACCTGCTGCAATATTAGTTGTAAATGTATGTTGCTAGATATGAATGTTAGTTGTAACGTAAGATCGAGAACGATGTTTTGTCAGGCTAGCCGAACTAGTAACAACTAATCCTTGTAACGTATCGAGAAAACTCAAGCTGTAGGGTTTAATATTGTAAAAGTTATTCATCTTTAAAAAGTGTACGAATTTTTTGTAAACCCACATTTTAAAGTTTTCTTGAATGATCTTGAATGACTATATCCTTGAAATTGTCTCGGAAAGGACTACAATCGTAGGAGTTAAAAAATGTGTGGTTCCATTTGACAAAAAAGAACAAGTTAACCTTGAAATGATCTTGAAAACAAACAGACTGCAGCTCCTCCATGACTTAAACTTTTTATTTGAAAATTTTTTTCTTTGGGATTTAGTTTTTGAGATATTCCAGGTGGCCAGGATAATTACCCCACCCTGTATACATATTTTGGAAGCACTGGGGTAGACTATTTGATTAAAAGCGAGATTCGAAAGATCTGCATGTTCTCAAAGAATTATTCCGCATGCTCGACGATCATGATGTTTGCGTAAACATTTCATCTGTACTGTAATGAGATCAAAGGATTACACAAACGGTTGGTCAAGTTTCACTTTAATAGTGCCCGACAGAATTTCTATCGGAGCTCGAGCTTTGTTCGCTGCGAGTACTTCTACCTGCAGCTCTAACGCCACAAAGCGGATTGTTCGAACGCGCGTTGCCACCGATGAGAAAACCGAAGTATACAAAAGTTAATTGTATCGTTATTTCGGAGACTTTCAAATTATTTGAATAACTGTGTGCAACCGTGTTTCAGAAATATTGGACGCCAAGGATACAATAATGTACTAATATGAAATAGTGCTGGTTCTAAGAAGCTAATAAGCCGACTATGGATTTTTGTGCAAAATAGAAACACAGAATACATGTTTTTTTACTATGTTTATTTACGTTTATTTTTCTGAAAATGTTGTTTCAATTTTTCTTAATATTTTTCCTTTAAATGAAACACTAAAACTGACCTTCTTTCAATTTTTTCATCGGAATTAAAAAAATCATGCAGTGAACGGTTAAATTTTCAATGTAAGCCCACACATAAAAAAATTGTAAAATCCAAATTTTAGTATTTTTCTTTCTACAATTCGATCGATCAATCGCAATTTTTGAAAAAATTACTTTTCATATTCAAAAATTTGTGGTGCTCTTAAACAATTCACTATAACGTTTGTATTCTTCAAGGGCTCTTTACATAATTTGGCTAGGTGAGTGTACATATTATTACACGGTTGCTACAAATCGCATTTCAAATCGTTTAGAGCAATATCAAAAATGAATATTAATCAGAGTCACTGTAACTACATAACCACTTTTTCAACACAATAAACTTTAATTTCATTTGACAGATATTCCCTGCCATTATCGATATACAAGTTTACTAATTTATAATTAAAATGAGCTTGTATGTATTCGTATGCAGAAACGAAATGACGGTTGGTCGGAGGTACAAGAGAAGACGAGAAGTCGTAAGGGCAACATTTCAATTAAAATGGAATAATTTACAGTGTACACATCAATCAAGTTAATAGACGGATTCGATGTCAAGCGAGGTCGCAAAGCTTACGATAAAATAGAGAGAGAATCAATTACCGTGAGGTATTTGTATCCAAGCACGCTCAGCAGTCCGGCCAACGATCCCACGACCAGAGCGCCCACCGGCTCACACATCATGGCTATGTTTACACAGAAAATGTCGCGCCGGTTAGCCACGGTTCAACGTCTGTATGGGCCGGCCAATTAATTAATACACGTCGTACCTGCCGCGGTGCCGATGGCCACACCACCGGCCAGGGTCGAGTTCTGTATATGCACCATGTTGAATTTGCTGTCCTTCGAGACCAGCGCCGAGACAGCGAACGCGATCACGCAGCTAGCCGAAATCGACAAAAGGGTGTTTATAATGGCCCTCTGCTGATCATCGCCTTGGAGGCTGGCGCTGTTGAACGATGGCCAAAATAGCCACAAGAACACCGTACCTACCGCAAATAAAAACTTTACTCTCTAGACACGGGTATGGTAGCACAGATGGTCGATCTTGGATCGCCTGACCCTCTCGTCATTAACCACTAATGACTACTTTCGTGGTTCACTGTATATGTACATTGTTATATCTTTAAACTTCCAAATACAGTATTTTATCCATAAATGTCCCAAAAGTCTGACCTGTAAATGTCCCAGATCTATCCCCACTACTACAGGGTATACCCCCTTCTCATTATTTTTTTATGGTATTTCGATGGTCATATTTGTGGTATTTTTCTAATTAAAACCATACCAAATATGATATAATTCCGGTGGTATTTACTTGTGTAATAGACAATTAAAGTTTCGCGTGCGAGGTCTCTTTCTTTCCTACATGATATCCTTCCTCGCACCCGAGACTTTAATTGTCTATTACACAGGTAAATATCATCGGAATTATATCATATTTGGTATGATTTTTATTAGAAAAATGCCGTAAATATGATCATCGAAGTCCCACCAAAAAGAATAAAAAATAAAGAAGTTGGAAATTTGGATTAATAACTATGTGACATTTCTCAGCGACGTTCGGGAAAAGTCAAAGACTACTGTCCCTGCTGCATAAATGTCCCTCGGCAGACCCGTGCTTGGGACTTATATGGATAAAATACTGTTCAAGTACGGTTCAATCAGCAAGTAAGTTGACATATTTCAAAAAGTGTTTAACATGTTCTCATCAATAAAATATTACTTTTATGTTGTTTTAATAATTCACAGACGCAATCATTATTTTCTTGAAAAGGGTCTAAACAAAGACCGAAACGTCGAAATTAATATATTGCAAAATTTTTTCCAATTAAAGTGATCGAACCGAAAACATTAACTTTGTTTAAACATACGACCGACAAATAAAAAGAAAAGATAAAATACTGTAGTGCTAAAATCTTAATGATCCGCTAGTGTTGTATTCCGGATAGATTATTCCGGTAGTCGTTTAGACAAGACTCGGGAAAGACTGAACAGAAGCGAATGAGACTGAAAAAGAGAATGTTGGCGAGAAGGCGAAGTCAGCAAAACATATAGGTTTTTGGTTTTGTAACGTAGGGGTTGTTTTAAGTCTAATGCTCAGTAAGGGATGAATCATGGGGAAGAAGTTCAAGGATGAGTAATAGAAGATAGAATGCCGAACTGAAAATAGAAAGTCGAACTGAAACTTGTATTTCAATTTTGATAATGAATAAATAAATTATTGTAACCGATGATGATGAAAAAATCTATAAATGAAATACATGAAAATTATTACAGGATTTTCGTTTATCAACGTGACGTGATTTTCGTTTTACATTATCATGGGGAACCACCCCTTAAATTTTCTCCCGCCTGTAGTCGAACACCTTGTATATGTACCTACAATCTACACAACAGTAACTTTCACGAGTAGCTCTCGCAGGCAGCTGTGTCCACCGGGGAGCAAACACCTGCGAGGTATTATCTCGGAAATTGAAACGACGTAATACTATTTGGAGATTAGATATCGAACATGTGATAAGAGTTGTTAAGCATAGTGATTATACAGACCGATCATTGCGAATATATCCGAATTGTAGGAAGGTCCCTCGAGATGGTGCTCCTTTGGTTTCTCCTTCATTCCCATCACGAAGCTGACGGCCAGACCGAAATACGCACCGAACGCGTGGACAAACATGCTGTCACCGGAGTCAACTGCCTATCGAAACAAGAGAAAAGTTTTCATTTCGTCTGTCCCGGAAGGCATGCTCCACCTGTAAATCGATTCTCGCCGTCGTATCGGGGAAGACAATAGCGAGCCGTCCCAAAGCACAGAACAAATTTCCCCACCTCCTTGTTCTTTTTGTCCCGCCCAGATGGACAGTGGACCCGATAATTGTTCGTTCCTTCTCTTTGTTCTTCGAATCTCTCTCGTGACCCCAGTTTTGCGACACATATTACTCGAAGGAATCGTGGACTATACCTTCATTCCAATTTAGATAATGATACAGTGGCCGTGGAAAGTATTCTGATAAATTTACATTATATAGATAAATAAATTCTGTGAAATTGTTGTTCGTTAACTATTTTCTCTAGAAACAATTAGTATATATATTCTGAGAAGTCTATGGAATAGATACAATACAATAAAAAAATTAATTTCTTGATCCACTTTTTGTGATCGACTTGTTTATTTTTATGATGAATAACTGAATAAATATTACTGTTATCGCGATTTCATTATTGAAAATATGATTAACTTCCTTTGGCACTCTCATGCAATGCTCTACTCTCCAGACCTACGGTGGAAATATGTGAAATAGCCTATTCGTTTCTGAATGCCTGTGAGTTAAACATTTAAGAAAACTGTGAAGGTTTAAAAACTGCTTGTGTACTAGCCAACGATTATTTATATGTAATTTTCATTGTATTGTATAAAGTATAATAATGTATGGCAAAATAATCTCTACTTTGAGATTCTAATTGCATTAAATAAAAAAAAGAAAAAAGAAACTTGCTATTCACTGTTAAAATTTAATAGTGTCCAAAATCATTTCCACTAGCGTAGCTTGTTGTCTCTGGGAATGAAAGTAACCGGCGAATTCTCATAAACACTCGGTTTTTCGGGACGGCCCTTATAAAAGAGAGAGAGAGAGGGTCCGCAGTCTGCATGCATTCCCATGCTCCGCGAAAATCGAGGACAAAGCGGTCGGTCGATGGGCGAGAAAGGGTAAACTTACCATGAGTATATGCTCCCCCACGTACTTGTTCACGGTGAACATGATCAGCTCGAGGATACCCATGAACACGAGCTGTATGTAGGTCGTCTTACCGAGGAGCGCGCCCATGGATATCAACGGGGTGGCCACCGCAACATCGGCGCTCAGAAGGCTGAAAGTGGTTACCGAGAAGATGATCGATACACGCGTTATTAACCTGCTGGCGGAACCTCGAAACTACAGATCAGTATTCATAACATCCGCAAGAATATATCGGGAGGGGTTGCTATGCAAACGGGACCCATCACGGAATGGGAGAAGAGGTTTGATATCATGATTTCTCTGTGGATCAGAATTATTTCGCTTTCGGGTTACTGGTTACGATAACATTATCAATAGCGACAGATGCCCGAATGCTGATCGTCGAATCGCGTTGCTCCTACGGATGCCGATCTCGTTAAAATAACAGATCGACAAGATCCATCTATTCGTTTCGGGATTCACGCACTTCAATGGAATAGTAGAACCATTGAACACCGTGGCGTTGCCTCGAGGGTTCTATGCTACTGATCCATATACATTCCGATTAGACTGCGGACTTTAACGTGTTTAGGGTAATCTCTTGCAGAGTTTCAAAATTATATATTATATACCTGAGCCGAGATTATATTGCTACAGTGGAGGGGATATTTTTATTGGTACTCAACGCGTACAACCTTTTTGCAATTATAGAAGGATTACTGTATGTATTTCGGTTTAAAGGAAATTACAAACATACATGTTTATCAGAATCTGTTCAGAATATTCATCACGAGTCAGACACGATATTGTAAGGTGTTGGAGTGTACAAACACGTGCACGAAACAAATGGAGGAGGAAAGGTGTTATTTGAGCTGAAGTTTCTTACACTTGAAGCGTCGCTATTTCCTTACCCAGAAGAAAACGGGTCCCATGAAAATCACCGACACTTTCCACGACTCCAGATTTAACCGACAACTACTTTGGCCAATAACGCCTTTAACCGACAACGATGTTAGATTCGCCGATATTCGTCTGGTTAATAACATTGATTAGCGAGCGTCAGAATGTAACTGTCTACTAGAACTGTCTAGTAATAAATAACTATTTAAATAAACCCCCTATAAAATGGGTAGTCCGTGTTTTTCGTTAAAAACTCGTTAATATGTCTATAAAATTATTCACGAGGAGTAAACTTTCTGAATTACGTTTTCTTAGATCGAAAATTGTCGAATACTTATTTGTCATACACCTTTCACAGCAACATACAATTTTTCGACAAATTTGACCACATTAATACAGATATATACGATGAGCTATAACGAGCTAATCCGGTCCATTTTCTCACGTGCTAGGTGTTACTTCATTAAATTGTGGTTTCTTAGCCAGAATTACAATTTCCATGGAAAGAAGGGAAACTCGGAGGACGGAAGTATCTGTGTACCACCTTCCTTATTAACTATTCATGCACAAAGGCAAACACAATCTTACAACCCGGCTTTTGTATTCCACGGTGCATCCGGAACGAATGTATTTTGTATGTGGGTCCTGCAAAAATATCTTTGGACCATCTAACCAACCAGAACCCGATGTGTATATTACCCGGACCCTGCGAATTTACTTGTTTTCGATACACACGTTGTGCATAATGCTCCCGGAGAAACTTGGTATGGCTCGGTGAATTAGGGGAACCGAGAATTCTCACGTTACATAAAACAATTTGAAAGTAAGTTCTTTTTATTCTGGCCGATGGACAGAATCCGGATTTATAGACCATAAATAAATTTCGTAAAATGGAACCGGATTATTATTTTTTATATTTATTTATTTATATTTATTTAAGAATTTAGTTCCGAACCACCTTTGAAACCACAGTATTAGACGGATTATTAGTTATTTTATACAGTGGGTGTATAAAGTATTCGTATACGTTTTAAAACCTTTTTCAAAATTGGACCTAACAGCCTGCGTTTTTTTCTTGAGATGTTAAAAGGATTAGTTTACTAGCTAATGTATAAATTTCTTTTTAAATTGTTAGTGGTCGCGACTACGATGGAAACAGTAAAGGTCAGGATTTTTCAATTTTTATCTGCGCCGAGAAAATCGAGTTTGAAAATGCAGCGAACACGCTTGCCATTACATGGATAGGATGGTCTGACGCGTCTGATCATGACAAGCCAATTCTACTTCCTGCATATGCCGGACTTGTCATACACATATTATCCTATTTGGCTACATGTCAAATCCAAATAATTCTTTATTTCATTTCCCGTACTCTCCGAAATTTTTGTTTATTTCGTAAACATTTCGTCGACATCGATAACTGTGTCAGATTATCATAATAATACTCGAAAAAGATCGAGATAGAAGAAGAATGATTTTATTTTTAACTGACTTCGAAAAAGGAGGAGGTTACTCAATTCGATCTGTATGTGGCCTTTTTTGTATGGTCCCTGAGGTGGTCCTGTTAAAATTTTTGTTCATTGTTTATGATATTTATCGAATATTAATTCCATAAGTGATCCCGATAGTTTTCCATTTTGCGCCACCTCCGAAAAGATTGTATTACATTTAATATCTTATAAAATGAAAATTATTTCATATTTTTTAGTGCATTTTTTTAGTTTTTTACCATTTAAAAAGAATGTTTTTTCAAATCCAACAAAGCATGATACCGCAGTAATCGGTACAGTTAACCTACATACATATTTTCAGGTCACGAACAAAAATGCAACTGAACCTCTGAAACAAAAATAATGAGAAGAGTGGATTTGCACGGTCGAAAAGTTAATCTGGTGTTGAGGAGGCTGCGGTCATGAATATTATACGTTTTAATTAGCATGCTTACTGTGCTAATTTCGCGTTAATTTTAGCAGTAATCTGACCAAACTTCGGAGCTTCCAACCATTCAGAAAATTCTCATTATGAATGCAATGCAATGATATAATTAGCTGTGGAAAGTAATTGCTTTCACTTTCAGTGGCTTTCGCTTGAATTGAAAGATCCCTCGATTCAATGTTAACGCGGAAAAGTAAGGTCCAATAATTTTTGATCGCTTTTCACGCGGATTCTCGAGCCGAAATGTTCAATAATTGTTCCTACATGCATTGTCGTGAGAGCAATTGAAATTTTATCAGAGCCAACAAAGTTTTAATTCTAAGTATACATGGTGTCTGCCGTCAGTACCGGCCAACATTTTTTCCCGATAATTATCGTGATTAAAAAAATGCACATGCTTTTTTGACATAGTCTTTCAATTAAAAAATTGAAGGTCCCTTCGTGTATAACCCCTTGCCGTGTTTTAACGATGCACACTCGTCATGAATATTTTAAAGAAGGTCTAACAAATATGAATGCCACGCTGTTGTTTTTAAACAACATAAAATTTGATTCGTTTGAAATTGTTACGCGTATGCGGACTCAAAATCAGAGTTGCATAATTCTTTCTAAGAATCCACACTAATCAGAAATCCCTACTCGCATGCAATAAATAATTGACGCATATTGGAGCCCACGTTTTTCGTTTGATATCTTCCAAGTATTTTCATAGCTGTTAAAAATTCACAAACACAAATTTTCAGGACTATCTGTACGAGGTTAGGAATCTGTATGGGACTAGGAAAACTTATTTCATACTTTTTAGTCCGTTTTTTAAAACCGTGGTAGTTTGAAAAAATTTATGTTTTACTATTACTATTAGTGAGTATGCATTTCCTGGAAATTATTTCAGAATGGGCTCTCCACCCTATTCATCTTATCCTGTAGCAAACTAATTGCTCTAACTTCTCAAAAAGTTCAAATCGTGATAGTACAATATTAAAAAAATTATCGTCTTCTTATGAGTGTCCAATATTAGTGGAAGTCACTGTGTTAAAATTGCTAACTTGGTTTTTCCCAGAGATGGACTTGGGCCATTTTCAAAATAAACGGCTGATATAATTTTGTGATACCTGGTACATCGTTGGTAGAATTATTATTCCGAATTTACAATCGATATTATTTAATATTTATCCCTGGAGGGCGAAACTTTCACAACATACACAAGATTTATATGTCATTCAGAGGACACTTTGATATTGAAACGGTGAAATCTATGAAGGAATGGTCTAACACAAATTTTGTCATTGCCAAGGTAATAAACAGGAAACTCTTTTTGCTAAAATGTAGAACATATAATTTAATTCCAAATTTCATTAGAAATCATGTAATTAGAAACGCCAACACGTTTATCACTTCCACTTTTACTGGTAACAAATTAATCAATACAAAAAAACAATTGATCGAACCTATGCGCTGATATCATTAATTTATGCTTAAAGCAATTTACGATCGATATTATTTAATATTTATTATTCCGAATTGTTAATAAATTTTCACGCACCTTTCCAGAGACAGGCTGGCTCCGTGGGACTTCTTCATCTCCACGACGCCCTGGCAGAGTAAGGCAACCTGGACGAGGACCGCTCCAATCAGGAACGTGAGACCAACAGCACTCTGGCCATACCTCTTCAGGAACGTCATCAGGAAACCGAATCCGATCCAGATCATCACGTGGACATCTTGATACACTGAAGTGTTTTAGCGGCACGGCCGGAACGACGGGTGTGGAGGGAAAACAGAAATACCTTTTTTTGTAGGCGCATGCATGGCTCGCGTGCTGTTAATGAGCGCGCGCCCGCGCGCAGCTTGCTTGTTTGCTCGGCCGCTCGGTGGCCCGCTCGCTCGTTGAGTGCTGTTAATCGCGCGTTAATTGATCGCAGCAATTACTCGGCCACGCCGGGAGAGGAAGGACGCGGTTCCTACTGACCGATTCGAAGATAACCGCAGACTTATGTCCGAGACATTCCGTGTTCTGCAACCGTAGCCTCGAATAATTCACGCCCCGGCTGCAATCAGTTTCCCCCACTCGCGACGCGGAACGTTTTAATAAGGGCTGCCCGGAGATTGGTTTCGCTGAGCCACGGTTTTGCCGGTAACTTTGAAAATTGCGGTTGGTTACGCGATTGAAATCTCGGATTAGTTTCTTGTCGCCGTTCTCGAACTTGAAGAGTGCGACCTGCTTTTAATAGCGTAATCGTGATTTTATTACTCGGCCAACGCGCTAGAAATCTTTCTCTCGAACGTCAATCGAAAACTTTTTTCTCTATTTAATTGCCGCTTCGTGGAAGTTTCTTGAATAGACAGGGTGTTCGGAAAATAAAATTTTCTCTGCCTCTAGATGAATGGAAATTTGTTACAAAAATCGACCGCAAAATTGACGTTAAAATTGAATCCCAACGTTAATTGTTTTTTTTTATTATACTACAGGTCACAATTCAACAGTTATCTTAATAAATACAGACTTTAAAGAATTTATTTAAATCTCTTACAATTTTTAGAACAGTATGTGCTTAAGCAAAGAAGTTTTGAATTTATATCAAGAATTAGAATGTTACTGTTGACTAAAAATGGTTTCAATTAGTAACATTTGGTAACTTAGGATTTACATTTTAAAGAATGTGAAATAGCTTACAAAAACGAACATTATGACTGCCAAGATTTCCAGAAACATAAAAAACAATCTGGATCGCACAAATTAAAATAAATCTGTAGTTCTGTATTTACTTTCAACTGCTGAATTCATGTTATAATGAATATAAAAATAGTAATACCACAGGTCAATTTACGTCTGAGGAGAATGTATATTATATAAAATATTCACAAATTCTTACATTTTTTTACCTTCAATTTCGGATTTTTTTCCTCCCACTTATATTATCTGGCTCACTGTGTGTCGCTTCGAAGCATTAAAGATCGATCATCTCCTAAATTACACACGCTACGAAAGACACGTTCGAAATGATATTTGGAAACGTCTCCAAGTGTTCAAGACAAATGGCGATAGTCATAACTTTCTTAGCTTTAGTCTAGACTCTAAAGAATTTATTTCGTCCCTTGTAAGGTCCTCCGTTTCATGGTTATTAATGTCTCGAGTTAATATTGATCCGCCTATTGAAGCTTTGATCGCGGCACTTTGCCCCGCGCCGTCAGAGGTGTAATCGATCCCTGCCGGTAAATTTTCATCCCTCCCATTAAGCGGGAATAAATCAACCCGGTGAGAGGGGCTGGATTAAGACCAGACGCCGCGGCGTATAAAACACGTTCGTAAATCATTGGAAAACCGGCGGACGTCTTAGGTCACCAGCCATCTCGAAACAGATAATAATTTGTGGGACGGGGCACGGGCCTCATCCATCACAAGGTGTCGCTGCTCTCGCAATTCGCGAATGCACGCGTGAATGCATAATAGCCGGGGACATCTTGCTGATCCGGGTCAACGTTAACGCGCAAGAAAATTCGTCCGGACAGCCGAAGGGGGCTGTCGATGAAATTGAAATCCGATTCCCGGCGGAACTGAAATTATCCTACGGCTATCGCAGTCGGGCATTTCGCCCGAAAAGTCGGAAGGGTACTATATATTTTAGCGTTATTTATGAGAGCTCACGGTTATATTATATGTAGTAGATCCTTGAATTCGTTTTATCGTCATAATTTCATAATTTCTTACTTTGTGGAATCCAAGAAATTACTTCTTTTTTGGATCCCTTCGCGTATTGGAATCACAAGTAATGAAAAGGTTGACGTACTAATATTTCTTCTAATATCCTGGTTCCCTGTTCTGACTTTTTCAACAATTTTAGGAAACAAGGTAGAAAGCTAACGAAAAAATGTACTCTTGAAGAAGCAGGGTTTAAAAGCATAAATTTTTCAGATCCTCTTATCACTCTGGGCCTAAACCTTGGTTTGCTCACCTCAGGCTCCCTAGAGAATTCATTTTCAGGGCTAATAGACTTCGATCAGGACACTATCAACTGAGGGCCTCCCTTTTTAAGATTAAACTTGCTGCTGACATTAGTTGTCCATGTGGTTGTCTGCTACAGGATCCTAATCATGTGTTATGACAATGTCCGATCTATGATAACAATAGAGACTTTGCAACAAGGGTTAATTTCCACCCTATACAATAGATTCCTTTTTGTGTGGATCGTTTCTTTGCCCCCTGTTTTATATACATGCATTTCTGAAATCTCACTGTTTATATCTTTAGTGTTGGTGTTGTATTTGAAAATGTTCATTGTGTTGAATCTGTCCTAATTTATAATTCCTTAATGTAATGTGCATAAAATGTGTTTTAAAAAAATACACCAAGAAAATGTTTCTTCATATTTTAATGCAAAAATGAATCAAGCTTTTTCCATTCATTTTACATGAAGTTTATCAAATCAAGCATGTACCGTTTTGATCGACCATTTTTCGCCATTTTCACCATCAGAAATTTTTTCAGCAGCTTCTTTCCTTTTTCGTAATAAAATTTCAAAATGTATCGAATTTATTCTTTGCTTTAGACCTCGTTTTGCGACTGGAAAAAATCTTAACGAGCCTCGCGTTCGTTCGCCGGATAGAACGTGTTCAATAACGTTACAGGGAAAATGATTCGCCCAGTCAAGGCTTTTCAAGAGATATCTCTTCCCTCGAATCGACAACTTATTCCACGGTATTCCGTGCACCCGCGCGGATCAAAGAAGAGCGCAGCCGTCTCCGCACGGATGATCTATTTATTTATCATAGATATAGGCGGCGCCCCTGTCACCGGTGTAATTTATATGCGGATAACCGATGATCGGGAAGTCAAGTCGAAATTCAAGTAGGTCGGCACCACATATCATAGCGCGGAAAGCTTTTCTTCGTTCCGCTCCTCGCCGAACTCCCTGTACCGTATCAATATCCACGTGTCGAGACCCGGACCAGGAAAACCCGATAAGAAGAAGAGCAAGGATTAAGAAGTCCCCGAGCATACTTTGCGTAGACAGTTTTTCGATGACGTCGGATGAATATTGTATACGGGCCCTGGGGAGTCGTAATACATTCGCAATTTTGATTTACATAATAATAACGGCAGGTAAATATGGCACATGTACCTACTGCTGCGAATGCACTAGGATTTATACAAAAACCGACTGTTTAAAAAACCGGTTTTCGGATTTTAACTTTTCCATGAACCGGTTTAAACCGATTTCAAATTTTTATACATAACAAACAAGACATATTTACAACTTAAAATAGAAGTATTTAATTTTTTTTATTTATAATAATTAAAAAATACGAAAAAGGAAAACATAAAGTATATATATGTACGTACATAAAATTAGCAAAATAATATTCTTAAAAAATCATAGAAATTAACAAATGTTTAATATTTATGTAAATTATTGTTCTACTCCTTTCTTTATTTGTTGCTTAATCGTGTCCTTATTTTGGACACAAAATTTCACGCAATTTGCACACCTATACAACTTCGAAAGCATGCGTTGCACGAAACAGTGTATTTATTTTTTTATATACGGAAAAGCGTTTGGGAGATTTGAAGGTCGACTTTGTTTCTTTAAATAGATAGGTGTAGGTACCTTCGTGATTGAAGTCAGGAATGACAGTCTGACTTTTCAATCAGACTGTGTGATTAAGAGTGTCCGAGTATTAATTAGAGCCAGTTTGTCCACACACAAATCTGGTACATTGAATTAGTTTCTTCCGCACGGAAGCGTGTAAAAGCAAGGAATTCCTATATGGGTCAGACCAGAAATATACTGTGAAGGAGAAACTGGGGGAAATGTCGGTCGCTCCACGCACAAACTTTTCCATGACCCGTGGAAAATCTAACCCTCCAGCAACTTCGATAATGTACACGCGCAGCATCCCCGCCTCAACTTCCGCGAACTTGTGCCCCGGATTATAATTCGCAACAAATTTCGGCGAGCTGTCACGAAACGCAGGTCGGCGCGGCGGAGGAAAAAAATGTAACAGCTCCGGCGTGCAGCTCGACAATTAAAAGTTTCATGGTGGCTGAATAGCCGATGAACTTTATCTTGAAAAAAGAGGAGAAGAGGCAGTCCCGGGTAACGAGCTCCGGGCAAATCGAATTACACGATCTTAACTGGCCGCTTGAAGTGATAATCGAGTCGCATCGCTGCGAATCGAATTTCCTTTGGTTTCGAGCAGCGAATCGACTTCGCTGTAACGCGATCGTGCTTAACGTTTCGTCTTCTTCGGGTTCGATCTCGGCTTTTAGATAATCGAAAATGTTTATCCACGATGTTCGGATGGAAGAGCCTCCGCCATTCTTGCTCGCCGTTTGCTTCTTCCGTATAAAAGTCACGGCGGGGACAGCAATGCTTCAAGTGATAAATAGATTACACGGACGCGTCTCGAATAATTTCGGCCGGTACATCGGGCCTCCGGTGTAACCGTGTACACGGAAATAAATCTCCCGGCTTTATTTGTATTTCACTGGAAAACATTTTCATCGATCTAGAATCCTCGTTTAAGGGGATAGAGTCTCCGGAGATCCTTATTTTCCCGTTTATGTAAATACACAGGGCGTCCAATAATTTTTACCACGCTTATATTAGCTTTCCGAGTTGTCGTTGTCGTTGTATGCGTCAAATTTTCAAATCGAATTTGAAACCACTTCCTAATAAGCTAGAAGACTTGAAATTTTCAACGTAGCTCAGAACTGGATGACAATGCAGTATTCAAAAAAATATTTTTTAAAAGACATTTAGGATTTAAATGCGCTCCCTACTCTACTACTCCCGCTACCGCTCCACTGGCCTACTTCGCAGCGAAGGAGTTATGTTTTCTACTAACTGAGTTAGTGTGCATTGGGTTCGAAGAAAGACGATTCTGCTCGGTAAACGGGCCTTATTAAATACGCTCGATAGTAAAGACTAAAAATATATTTTAAAAAAACTATTTAAAGACCACGTTTATATCAGAATGCACTAGAAAGGAGAAAATAATATTTTTATTTACAGCCACTAATATCTGAAAACATTATTTTTTCCTTTCGAGTGCATTGTAATATAAGCATGACTTTTAAAAAGTTTTTTTTATATATTTTTCTTATTACCACAATTACTTACTTATTACTAACTTACTTGCTTTCCGTATTATGTATTATGTCAAGCAGTATTATGTAGAAATACATGCATTTCATGTAATTATCTTCGAATTCATTCGCGAAAAAACACCATCGTCTGGCAATTTGTCTACCTACTTCCCCTTAATGGAGAGAATATTAATTTCTCCAAGTACCAGGCGGCGGAATGCCTAAAGCGAGATACGGAGAACGGGGAAGAAAAAAAATGGCAGTGGAGAACGACACGACGATCTTCTATTTAGGTTTTATACCGTGTTTTCCTGCTAACCGTCGCATCTCCATGAGAAGGAAATTTTGTCCACGTCGCTTGAAAGGCTATTTCCATAAGAAAACACGTACACGCTCCGGCTTGCCGCGCGGATCCCCCTCCCCTCCCTGCTAAAATTTATAATCTTTGAAGAGCAACGAGATTACCTTACCAATTATGCTTCTGGCTGGGGCTGGTTTTGTAATCTACACAAAGTATCACTTTGAAATTCAGATTCGCCGGGCTAAAGTGTTGACCACATGTTCATCTCTGCCGGCGGTTTCAGCTACGGAACTCTCAAGATACGCCGAAACTGTATTACCCGCCGCTTCGTTTACGCGTTCAGTATCGCACATTACTGCGGCATTATCGCGAGGAACCGTAAAATTCAGTTAATCGATGATTATGAATAATAACCGACCATAGAAACACGGCCCCGATAATCCACCAACTTTACGAGTGTACTCGAAAGAACGGTCCGAGCCTGTCGATCCGCAAATGGCCTCGGTTCAAAACACTTAATCGAACTCTGTCGCGCGGATTAAAAACTTTTTGACATTAATTCACCTCTACAGAGACGCGGTCGTCATAGACTGAAAAGATTGGACTTGAAAGTTTCCTCAGAGAAATCGGAAAACATCTTTATCGAGAATCTCTATGATAAAACGGTGAATTCAATTATATTAATGCGATACGAGATCGAATTGAAATATTTTCGAAAATTATTCATTAAATCCGGATTCACTGGAAACTTATATGAAAAAATTACGAAGAAAAATATAGTTATATATAAGTATATATAAAGGTGGTTCGGAACCCACCATAAAAACAGTAGGTCCCGCTGGAATTGGTTGCAATTAGGCGATAGGTGAAATTGGAAAGAGAAGGGTAGAGTGGTGTATGGACTTGAAACCCTGAGGGGACCAAGTATCTATCTATCTATCTATAAGTATATATAGTTATATTATACTTATATTATGTATAAGTATAATATAAGTTGTATATAAGTTAAATATAGTTATATTATAGTTAATATAGTTTAGCGATTCAAAATCTAAAAATATTATTTTCTCCTTTTTAGTGCATTCTAATATAAGCCTGGTTTTTAAAAAGTTTTTCTATATATTTTATATATTCTACATATTTATTCTATATATTTTGTACATAGTTGTATATTTTCCTTCATCCTTAAACTAAAAAAAAGGTCCGTGAAAGAGAAACGAGTCAACCCCGTTAACATTATCGAAAGATTTGATGAGAACACAGGTTACAAAGCTGAACGTAGTATCGAAGGAGAAGAAGAGCGAAATAAAAATGCTAAAGAATTCTCGAATCGCGGAGGTGCATTCAGCGGTCCAGCGAGTGAAATAGCGGCTCCGAGGTCTGGCAATTCCATAATAGTGAAGGTAATCATAGTCGTAGGGGCGTGTGGCAAACGAAGCAACGGAATGCAAGACGATTTCCCGTAACACAATGCTCAGCCATATCTCACAAAGAGGTTTCTGGTGTAGTAGCGCGACGTTAATATACGTACTTTATCCGACTCCATGGCAGAGTTAAACCCTCTCCGACCAGCGTCGCCTCTTTGCATCGCTGTATAGGTACACGAGTTTCTTGGGATCTTACGCACGCGTCTCTAGTTATCTTTCAGAGATTCTCTGTCTTCCCTGTTATCCGTCTCCCTCTCTCTCTTCTAACCCCTGTTGCTTCGCCCTTTTCGCGATCCTAAGGGGGCTGGGACATCCGAGTTTCTTGCTCGCGAATACGGCCAGCTTCCGGTTTTACGGACGAACTTCCCGCATGGGTAAAGAAGTCACCTGCCATTTAAACCCTCAATGAGTCATTTGACTGGAACGAATGACTTTCTGCTTCAAGGATGCCAGCCCGTGCATTAACCCTTAAACGTATTCGCAGTTTATGGGAGAAATATAAAAGTTTCCTGCGGATATTGTTTTATGATTCCTGATTCATCATTTTTCCTATTTGATAGGAAACCAACCCATAATGCTGAATCTACCCCTTCAGTTGTGATTTCGGATTATTATTACTCGACTGCGAATGATAACCGTACCACTAGACCGGCGCAATTTATAGCCAGGAAAAGTTTTACCATTTTTCCCATTCAACCATAAGAAACCATAATAAGAAACCAACATAGAATGCTGAAGCTACCCCTTCATGTGTCTTCCATGTTGTTATAACTAAACTGCAAATGTGCATTTACGACAAAAATCAGTAGGTGCAATTTAAATCAGCGAAAAGATTATTCTTGCTATTTTTCCAACGATCGAACAACATCACTGCTGAACTATTATTGATTTCTTCCTTTAACGTGTTTCTAATAATTACGCTGCGAACATTTATGCAAATTCCCATTTTCGAAAATCATTTTATAAAAATCAAAGTTCTTCTGCCAAGACTAGAAGGAATATACTATTTGTTTTCCTAATAAACGTTCCTTCTTGTACTTTGTAAATTTGTAATTTTCCCAATGTTAGAACACAGCCGAACAAAAAGCTCGCCAACATTAAACCCTTTCTGTCTACCTTCAAACAATTTATCACGGGAACCGCAGCTTTCGCTTTATTAAAAGTTCAGGGACACCTCGACGGTCCCCTGAACGACGTATAGCTGGGTTTAATAGAAGATTTGTACAAAGACACGGATAAGACATTGTCCAGACGACGCGACGGGGAGATACGCGTATCAGTAAATGTATCCCAGCGTGGTATTCAGGAAAGTTTGTGCTTCGTATTAACGTTTCAAATATTCATGCGAAGATTGCACTTTTCCTCGAGCGCGTCTTACACACTCCCGTGTTTTATATACATGTGTAATCATACTTCAGCGCAAGAACCTCGGGGAAATTCTGGTCTGGCAATGAAAAGAAAACGGGTGTAAAAGAAAGAAAATGTTTCAGGTGGTCATCCCGGTGGAAAGTAAAATATCCCTTCTTTCCTCGAAAATTTCCTGAACGATTAAAAAAATCATGGGGAGCCGTTACAATGAGCTCTGTGTACACATTCTCGCAGTCCCATTGTTTCTCATTTCGAGTGTCTCCGTGTCACCGGAAAGTTTGCCCGTTAAAACGCAAAGTACCGGGAGAGGAGCACGGAGAGGGAGAGAGGGGGGCGAAGCAAACGGGAGAAGCGTAATAGGAGGGGAATGGGGAAAGGAGGAAGAGGAAGAAGACGAATAAGGAGAAAAAGAGGGTGCTCGGTGAAAAAGAGCGAGTCGAACGACTTACGTGTGTACGTGACCGGCAAAGAACTCAGTTTTCCATTTAGATGAGGCCAAAAGCTGTTAGCCTTGTTACGGGCGTCCACCTCGGGGGCGTAAACGAACGTGGCCAAAAAACCACAGACGAGGAACCCCTCGATAAAGAGAAGCACGATCGCGTGCAGAGGTCTGTCCAATAGGCTGTCTCTCGTCGTCATCTCTTCTTCCGACGATTTCCTCGTTCGTCGACCGTCGAATGCGAGAACAGGCGAACCCGTGAAGATTGCCCAGGCTGGCACCCGAGGGTGACTTTCCCTGCCCCCAAACCGCGTATCCATCCTTTCTCAAACCGTTCCCGAACAATTCTATAAACGTGCCGATCGTTTCTTCTTAGCCGGAACGGTTCCCCGGTGTATTATGTACGAGAAATCTTCGATCTCGTTATCAAGCAATTTATCACCACCCTTTCTTTAATTAAATTCGGATCGTCCGACGTCACCTCATTTCACGAACTGAATCTGCCCCTCGGTGTCAAATTGACACAGTGACACAATATCAAAAGAAATTCAATATTTTTTAGTCAAATTGATGAGTTATTATTTTCATCTGAGGTTTAAAAAAATAAAAGTCACACAAAGTTTCTGGAAGATTTATCTACGAATAATAAAAAAGAGTACAACTTATTTTGGGGGAGAACTGTGTCAAATTGACACGAGGGACGGACGAAGGTTAATGGGTAGACTTGTTTCTAGGATTGCACGGTGCGTTACCCTGTGGACAAAAATCTAACAATTCATTAACTAACATCCACTGGATGCCATGTTGAATAGAAAATTCAAATGATTCGATTTACACGAATAAAAATCGTGTAAATTGAATCTGTCACTATAAAAGGAAAAATATTTTGGGCATAAAAGCTAGTAAAAGTAAACAAATTATAAATTATAAATCCAAACAGTATAGTAACAATGTTGTCCTCTCAACGTCCAGAGACTTACCAAATGAATTCTACACGTAACATTAATTGGTGATAATACTACATTAATGTAATTCTGGAAACGAGTCTACCGCCTTAAATTTGCGAATGGACGATCTCTATTACCGATACCCGACACGTGTACCGTAGAACATTGATAAGTTCTACGTAGAATATATTAGAGGTAGAAGAAAATAGACTACCTTCTCTCGTTAATATATCCCGAATCGTTTAGCAGGCACTTTAAACTGGAGACGGAAGCTCCAGGTAACCGACGTACCTCCGGTGTTTATTGGAATTCGATCTCGTAACTCACGCGATACTCGATCCGGAGTGTCGAGGATCGACAAGCTTTTGCATCCCGTAGCAGCTCGGCTAGATGGGGGAGCTCTTTTGAATACCCGATAAAGATCAGTGCCATCTCTTTGAAAAAGGAAGAGAGGTCAGGCCAGCCAGTTCACGACTGCTTCTACTACGGCTCCGTTTGTCGAAAGCGTCGCGAACGTATGTTTCGCCGATCGAGGGGATATTCTAATGAATTTCATTCTTCTCCGTTCGCGGAAAACGAGAGAGACGCCCCGTCCTACTTCGTTTCTGCGGAGAACTTTGTTGGAACGCTTGTCCGGAAACACTTGGCTTAACAAACAGAACGACGCGATTCGATTGATATTCTTTTGACGGCTTCGCGCCGATGGAATCAATCAAAACGGATACCATCCGGAGCGCTGTAAAAAACGTTAATGGATGTTTTTTACTGCTCGATGTTGGAACTCGATCTATATTGCTTTCTTTTATTTTTCCCTTCATGGGATCATCTTGTTTTACGTTTCCAATATTAACGCTCCTTTTATGCTATGTAGATTGAGGCTAGCTTATACATGATTCCGAATGTATGTTGCGTTTTGCGTTGCCGATACAGTCACGTTTCTCGTTCCTCCTTTTACCATTTTATACGTTAGCCGTGTACCGGGTGGTTCGTTTAACGTGGACTCGGACGAGGTCATGATGCAACACACTGTTCAATTTGTCTCGACGTCATCGATAATCCTGTGACGTCCAAAACACATGGTGCCGTTTAAAAGAGTCAAGGTGACATATACCTTTTTTTACGTAAAGAGTATTTTTTCGGATTTAAGAATATGCGGACATTTAGCTCATCAAGTAGTGACAAACTTTTGTCTGAAACATTCTTTAATTGCACTACCGGAAATGTTTAAAAAAATATGGTGACATAACGGGTACACCCTAGGAGAATTATAGTTATTCAACTGCAATACATTTGTGACAAATAATATATCTGATTAATTAATGTATCTGATGTTGAAACGATTTCAACGACCTACCCTATAGGGTGAAGTAACTAGTGCCACCTACAATAACTCCGAAAGTATGATAGTAGCAAAAAAGTTTTACAAAAAAAAGATACATGGAACAACAGGGCCTGTGATAAGGCGATAATCTTCTTAGGTGGAGTCGCTGTAGAGATGTAAAGGTCACTTTTGTTTTTTTTTTTAAATAGAATGCTATGTTTTGGTACCTGTTTTCTGATAGCAGCTATTGAGACCAATCCGACGAGGTGCAACATTAAAGTCTATGAAGGTCAGCAAAGGTCATTTATGATTAAAAATGCAAAACAAACTTGCATTTACAGGAGGTGTTCAAAGTGATTGCCATGGGTATCAATGCAACGCTGCAATCTTCTTATCACGGATTGAATTAGTATTTCTTGTCACTTCGGCACTTATCGAATCACACGCTATAACAATTTATTGTATAAATGTATTCAATTGTACTGCATGTAGGATGAGAACGTATCACCTTCTGTAAATGCAAGTTTCTTTCGCTGTTTATGTCATAAATAACATTGGCTGACCTTCAACGACCTTAATGTTGAACCTAGTTGTATTTATATTAGCATATAAATATATCATAGCATTCTATTTAAAATAAACACATCTCTGTAGCGAATTCATCTAGGAAATAAATATTGACGTCATATTACAGATGTCAAATGCATTTTTTGTTTGAAAAACTTTTCTGCTGCTATCATAGTTTCGGAGTTATTGTTGGTGGCAATAGTTAGTGACTCACCCTGTATATTATGACCTTGTTTCCATAAATAACGCTGTAATAGTGCTTTTCGAATTCCACCATTGTGCAATGTTCATCTAGCGATGCGATATGTAAGTTAGGATCTCATATTAGCCAACTTTCGCGTTATGCGTTTCGCATGATGGGACTGTTAATCCTCTGACTGCGAACACCAAAATGAACGTTTAACGCGTGCTGTTGCGTTGCGCGGATCCCGAGTGATGAAGCTTTCGCAACCGGAAAGTTTGCCTCCATGTTGTTCTTCGCGAGATAATGACGGCGAGGAAACGCGCGCCACTGTTAACTCGAGACTGCGCTCAAATTTCAGTTTGCGAGTTCCAATTATACGATGTCAACGATCGCGCATTCCCAATGAACGCAATGCAATATGCAACGGGTGAAAAATGTATCGATGTCAATTATAAAGGTAATGTACCGATGCAATTTCGTTTTCATCTTGTTCCGTGTTCGACGGTGTTTCTCGCACACACGTTTACCTTGTACCCATCTCGTTATTCCGTTTCTTTAATTAAGAATCTGCACTGTGACTGCAGAATTTCATTAAATTCGTTGCACATTTCCTGAACGAGATTATTCCTATGTCATTCAGTTACGATCCGGGACATGTTGACAACAATTTACAGCTACATAATTGGGCTTTTTACGAACAATGACAAACCGTCTTCTTTGAAGACTGAACGGTTGTTCAGTAATTTTTTAAAAGACCAGATTAATTTTAAGTACAAGATTTATTGCTTTAGCTCAGTGGTTCTGAGCCTTTTTGAAGTTAGTTAATGATCCAAAAAATAAACAAAAACATCCCGAGTAGATATCAATATATTTGATATATTATTATATATTATGTTATATATTATTGTATGTTACTAAATATATTTTAGAAAATATATCTCTATATACAGCGTGGGATATTTATCCTGGCCATCTGGTATATCTCGAAAACTAAATTCTAATATTTTTTCATTCTGAAGCTCAAGTAAACTACTTCTAAATTTCATTCTTAGATTATTTATTTCTGGATCTTCCATATCGAAAAAACCTTATCACGAAGTGGCTTACATGGCTTGTAATTACCTTACCATTATCGAACGCCTCTCTTTCGATTTCAATTCCGTATCGCTGGGACAACTTTTAGTTCAGGAAGTTTTGTATACGCCCATTACTTCGCTGTTGACGACGCGACGTTTCAGTGAAATTAATAGTAGTTATTAGCTGTAGCATTAACGGCAAGGTTAACTGAAAGTCCTCAAAGCGGCAAAGTAAATGAACGAATTCATGCGGATTATTCGACGGGCGTTGAATAAACATTTCCGTCTGGTCAAAGAGTAAATTAAATTATTGGACCATCACGAGCAGAAAAGTACGCTCCGCCATAAATGTACTATTCATACAAGCGGAATCAGATCCTTTAATGTTGCCAATGTCGCTCCGTCGTGCGGATGTTAGTCTCGTTTCTTTTTCCAACGGGGAAAAGTAACGGTAAAAGAACGTCTCGGCGGTTCGAAGCGGAATAATTAATACAGCTGCGGAATTAGTACATTGAACAGACGAGTGTCCGCGCATTCAGTTACTTCACCGGATTAATCTTAGAGTCTCCAAAGGGGTGAGCGATTACGAATTCAAAAAGGTATGATAAATAACGCGAACACACTCCGAAGTAAGGAATATCCAAGATTAGGGTGGCTCTTATTCGTTCTCGTCGAAAAGCGGGACACCCTGTATATATTATAGTACAAAATACAAGGATTCGACAAAATAGTGGAAACATGTTTTTGTAAATTGGTCATGTTCTGAAATTTTTAGTCACGAATAAACTACGGATTTTCGTGCAAAATAGAAATCAGTTACGAAAAATCAGAGATCAAATAGAAATGTGTTCTGTTTTATAATTTCGATGAATCTGTTTCGTTTTTCATAAAACTTGCAGTCTACGAAACTATGAAAGCAACTACATTGTTCGAGTATTTTTCAATCAATACACACTGCCGTATCTGTGAAATTATCATAATTGTGTCGTTTTCAAAATGAATTTCATACTCGAGGAAAAATATAAAAAAAGGGTTAATATGTTCATTGTACTTCCACTATTTAGAATAGACTTAGAACTTTTTTAGCTATATAGATAAAAATTCGTAATAATCCGAATAAGGTATTTAGGGGATGAAAAATTGGAAAAGTTACCTAAAAAGTGGAAAATTCGCGAAAATAGGAAAGTGCTTTTTTCTATGGGATTTTTGTATGAATTTATAAGACCATAACTCGCGATTTGAACAATGCACATGCGTAATTCTTTTTTTGTTTTTCTTTATTGGAATTTGAACAGGACAACGTTGGGTTAGCTAGTTTTACATTGCTGTTACCTTACTTCTATTTCGAGATAAATTGTTACAGAATACGCGCGCCATACCATTGTAGAACGTTTTCCTGTTGCGTTCGCAAATGGTTCATGGGTTCATTTTTTCCTGACGTTCACTTGATACTGTCAGAGGCAAAAGGTGCAAATTCGAGTAGTTCTATCGATCACGTTCGAAATGGAATATAAAAATACAAAAAGTCTTTCCAATATTAATCAAACCACTTCGACGGATTCTTACAAAGGAAAACTTTCAGTGAAAAAGCATTCAAAAAGTTTTTTGAACATTTCATTTGATTCGACTTGCTTCTTGTTGGAAATATTGTGTGTATGGGAATGGTTCTCAATTAGAAATATAAAATACATTTTAATCTGACACATGAATATCCATTATTTCAAAAACCGCAATTATTTTCCACCAACGTCAGATTCACCACTAAAAACATTGTTTACATTATTAAATATGTTGATACTTAATCAATTACTAAATATTCAAGTATTGTACGAGGTATTTTCAATCTGATCCACTCAATTTTGCTACGAACCCATTAGCACCGCAGTTAATTACAATGAATTTATGTTTCCATTATTTTGTTTTATCCAAGGGGATAATAAAATTCGCAAGATTGGTCAACTCGAATTAATTTTTCAACTGTAAATTCACAGAAAAATGGATTAATGCGTTATCGGATGAAAAAGAAAGCAGTTCAAACCATTGAGTCCGAAGCTGCAGAACGAATCGCAGTTTATGGTTCTTCGTTTCTCCATTCTTTTCCGGAGAACAAAGCGCACGGGATCAACAGGGTTCTCGGCTTGTTAAGCGAATAAAGATTCATCTCCGTTTGATTCTCGCCGTTCGCGGACCGCGGTGCAATCTCCGAGAACAAGTTCCTCAATTTCGCGTTTTGTATCGTTTTTTTTCGGGGGTTGGAGGGGCGGTTATTCCTCTTTTTAATATTTTCTATACGCATCTCCGGGGAGAGAATTCTGGGAACTCATTCCCAGTCGAGACGAATACAAATACGGAATTAAGTAATTCGATTTACTCACTCGGATAAATTCGCAATGCATCCGGCTCCTTGGCGGATCTCCAGTCCTCGCGGTTACCTGAAAGTTTAATTACTCCGTCACACCACGCTTGACGCTCAGAAGATTTTTTCTGTTCCTGCAGGAACAGATTCGCTTTTTATTCAAACACGAAGCATTCTAGACAGCAACATTTTACAGAACAAATACGATGACTCGCGAAAGTATTTGATCACTTAAGATGAAATACTTTATTTATTGTGATAAGTAGGGTGTAAATATGAAACATTTGTTAATTTCTGTGATTTTTAAGGATATTATTGTGCTAATTTTTTATTTTAATAATTTTATGAACGTACGTATATGTACCTTATGTTTTCCTTTTTCGTATTTTTGAATCATTATAAATAAAAAAATTAAAAAGTTCTATTTTAAGTTGTAAATATGTCTTGTTTGTTATCTGTAAAAATTCGAAACCGGATTTTTAAAAAATCGATTTTTGCATAACAAAACATTAGAGTTTATTTTTGCATAAACCCTAATGATAAGTGTATTATACAATTCTTACAGAAATATTATTAACATTTTGTATACAGTGAACCACGAAAGTATTTCAACGCACTTTGAAACCGTACAAACAGACTGCGAATCTTCACGCAATTTATGGCTTTCTAGATATGTTGAAAAAATGCTAGAATATGAAAATCCACAGAATTTAACGATAAGGGACCGCTGCAGTGTACGATAACCTGAACCACTGCATAACTCACGGTCACGAGATCTGGTGCGCGTGTGTGCAAATGGACACTGACTTGCGTGATTTTTTTTAGTAAATTACCTTTCGCCTCCGGGCCATATGTCATCAGCGCGCCCATTAGCACAATTAGGATGACTTGGACGAAGAACAGCAGACATACTTGCTGCTTTCCGCTCGCCGTCGAGAACATTCCCTACGTTCGAACAAAACATGAAACATAAAAAAAATAAACAATCTGTAATATATCATTTATTTCAGGATGTTGATCCTGTTTCGAGTTTCAACCCTGCCATTCTCAATAGAACAACATGCAAGGTGCTCGTGTTATTTATGTACAGAGTTTTTCTCGAAAATTCGCTGAGCATAGCGAGAAATGTTACATTGACTTTTGTAAGATTAGAGATTAGTTCAGGTCGATTATATGGCTGGAAATCAGAGGTAGGCATTATTTGGCGAAACAAATATTTCAAATACTATTTAATATTTTAGACTTTATTTTGCTTAAAGAAAATAGTATTTTAAATAAGATATACAATTTTGAAAATAAAATATTTATATTTTAACAATGGAAACCACAAAATAAAATATTTATATTTTAACAATGGGAAACACAAAATAAACTATTTCTATTTCAATAATCTGAAACACAAAATAGAAACTATTTCTACTCATAAATCTATCGAATGCTAACCATTATTTTCAGCAATAGAATTTAAAATTGAATTCGAAAATGAAGACAAAGTCCAAATACTTTCAATATTCTTCAAATAAAATACTATTTTCAAAAATTACTGCCTCAAATAATTTTATTTTGAAACAATTACTGCATCAAATAAAATATTTTATTTTCAAAACTGCACAAATACTGTAAAATAAATAGGATTATTTATTATTTACTACTTAAAATACTATTTTCCCCAACTCTGCTGGAAATACAGTAAAGTCGCGTTCTTTTGCGAACGGCCGTGTTCTGCGCGGACAAATATCGTGTAGAGACACTATTTCTTTTTTATGACTGAAGGGGCCCATTCACGGTCAAGCATATTGCGCAATAGGCATTGTTGAATGGACCCCTTTGGAGTTTCTCGGAGGAATAAAGCAGCTTCTATCAATATTCTCACGTTTCAACATGCTCGTTTCGGAGAGGGGCGATAGAGGATTTCGGCGACATGCAGACGAGGGAAACGTGCGACGAAAATCTGAACGGCGATGTTAAACTTTCGCGTGGCGATTGTCATCGCGAGTGACATCGCCGATGCAATACCTTTCCCATTTTGATTTGGACACCCTTATTTCCTCGGGCCGCAGAAAGCTCGTTTCTCCTCACTGGTTGTCGATCATTTCACACGATCGTACAGGGACACACGCGCACACTATATCGCACACTCGCGCGTGTAGTTGCACACACGCTTATACACACGACACGCCGGTGGTTTTATTGTTTCTCGATTCAGTTTCGCGGACGGGATTTCTCGTGAACGACGCGAGCTGCTTGTCCCGAGCGGAGTCCGCTTCTAAATGAGGGTACCCTTAATTTGTAGAATGATGGGCTAGGCTGGAACGTAGATCGATGGGGCAATGACTGTGACAATGATTGTCGACGCAGAACTGCGCGAAAACTGATCGGTTTGACCGGTTCGCTGGGAAGAAGAGTCGTCTAAAAGCATCGTAATAGAACGATTACATTATTCAATCAGCAACGAACTTTATTCGACGATGAAATCGTTGATATAATTTACTAAGGGACTGTCGTACTGGTTGGGATACGTTTTGTTCTTTAGCTATAAAGTTTCATAGGATTAGAATTACGCAAAGAAATAGAATTTTCAATTTTTATAGGGAAATTTTAAGAAAGCAGTACTAAATAAAATTCTACTTTCATTGGAGTAATAATAGCATTTGTAGATCCAAAATAAATAAAAATCGTATTAATTCTGTTGAATTTAATACTCCAGCATGTTTTGAACACTTCTGTAAGCTATAAATGCATAAAGATCCCCAGTCTAATGACAGCGCTAACGGGTAAAATGTATGGCAAATTTTACAAAGAGAATGTTTTCGAAAAAAATGTTTTTAAAACAAATAATAAATTGCTTTTATAAAAAGCCCTACAATAAATAATAAATTGCTTTTATAAAAAGTCCTACAACAACGACGCGAGCTGTAGCGCTCTTATTCTTTGCCGAAGCCAAACATTGTAGATAATAGAAATTAGTTTATGATATCGGCGCACAGGTTCGATCAAAAAATCAAAACAAAGCAATCTTGCAATTTCTAAAATTTTTCCCAACGTTTCGATCCGATTCTGGATCATCTTCAAAAGAAATTTTATGTTTGATATTATAAACTAATTTCTACTAATTTATACGATCGAGAAAACGGAATATTTATTGTAGATAACGATTCGAAATTACAGCGGCATTCATCTGACCTGAATTTATCCGAACCAGCAGCGTCAGAATTCCGACATTTACAAAACTCGTAGTTCACCTCCTATTATGCAAACTGACTGCTCGCGGCACATGCCGCTTATCCGAACTGTATTCAAATAGGTGAGTATATCCAATTATATGAACATCAGTTCGTATTATATTCGTATAATCGACGAAACGTTAGTGGAGGGGAGAGTTGAAGGATTCCTATCATCCGAACGATCCAGTAGTATGGTTCTTCGGATAAATGAAGTTTCACTAATAAATGGAGTTTCAATTAAAAATGAAAGCTAAATTTCAGATATTTATTCAATAACATATTTTCTATTTTTGTCTATTACTTTTTTTCCAATTATCGAGGTAACTTCTCGTGTTATTGAATAACCATATGAATGAATATATTAATTTTATCTCCGATTGTTAATTTGAAAACGCTACCTTCTCTTCAACCCAGTATTTCGCATTATATAAACGAATATCCTACAAAATGCCACGGCATTCGTTAACTGATTTACGTATTAAAGTATTCGGTATTTTGCACTGTATTTCAATTACAAAAGCATTCGACGCTGCTCGTCACTGCATAAGAGACATTCATCTCGAAGATTATCCTCGCTTTCAGTATATATCGGATTCAGCGTAAAATCTCCGATACGTGTATTGTTTATCCATTTATTCGGAGCACGATCCAATTACACCGCGATTGATCCTGATTGACCCCGTCGTCTAAATCTCCCCCACGGATATACGCTATTCCCTTAATACCGATGCTGCGTTTGACGTTCGCCTGCCGTCCAATAGTTGCGACTGTTGCGAGCACGCCACCGAACGTTCGCATGCTGAAAAATACCACTATAAAACTAGAGTTATTAGTCCTGCAGGCCGATAGTAAAAAAGAGGATTGTCAAATATTAATGACTGACATCATCCGCGATCTCGTTCAAATCTACTGGATTACGTACCAAACAGATAATAGTTTATAGAAGGAAGGTAAAAAGTTTTAGTCCCGTAAAATCAAGTTTATCCCCGTGTCCCAAAAATGTTGTACTTTCTTGTAAGGTCTGATTAACGAAGTAGGGTTTGTCGGTTTTTAAAAACCGGGTATGAAAACCGGTTTTTAAAAGAAAATTATGCAATTCTGATTTTCTTTATTTCTTAATAAATAAATAAATAATAATAAAATTTAACTAAAAATTATTTAAAACTTAACTAAAAATAGAATTTATTTCTTTATTTTCTTAATTTTTTTTTTTTTTATTTTTATTTATTAGTGAATTTCTTTCATTAGCTACACGAACTGACATTATTAAGTTATCCCGACAAATATTATCAAGATTATATAAAGATTATTCTACAGAAGATAACTGCGATGTTAAAAAAAAGGAACGAAGAAGAAAATCAAGACATATCTATGATGAAAAATGCTATGGAAATGGCAATAAATAAATATCTGCAAGAATTCCTCTAGTCGTCAAACATTAAAGAAGAAGTTTTTGGTCTTGGTGACTATAAATAGAATATTTATATATATTATATAATAGTATTTTATAATATTTATATATATTATAAAATAGAATGTTTCTGGTAATTTTATGTCCAAAATAAGTACACAACTAAGATATAAATCCATTGATGTTCTTTGCTTTTCGAAGTCATGTTCTATGAAACAAAGAAAGAAGTAAAATAATAATTTACATAAAAATGAAACATTTGTTAATTTCTGTGATTGTTTAAGGATATCATTGCGCTAATTTTTTATTTTAATAATTTTATGTGCGTACGTATATGTACCTTATGTTTTTCTTTTTCGTACTTTTGAATTATTATAAATAAAATAAATTAAAAATCATTTCTTAGCTGTAAGGCTGAAATAAAGCAATTTCGACAACATTTTTGGGACACCATGTAGAATCAGCCCGTGTTTGGTCGTACCACCAGTTACCGATCACCCTATATGATTATGGCGTGTTTTGACGAAGAAAATCTACAGTAAACACTGCAAGACTGTTCATGAATAATAAATACGTGGATAAGGAAATGTCAATGGCTCGTCGTTTCGTTCGATTAAATAATAACGCTGTATCGATCGAAGGGTTGCCTCTTCGATGCTCCAAAGATTCGTGTCACGCGAACATCGATCCTTTCAGATGCATAAAGAATGAGATGAAGCTACGACAATAGTGTTTGCTCTGACTTCATACGGAATAATGAAATTGCCGCAGTGGTTGTTTCGCGTGCAATATTTAAATCTTCATTCAAACACGTTCTCTTTGATCTCTGCGTAGACTCCCTCCCGACACAGAACGATATAATATTAGGGTAAATATTTACGAGAAGATACCACCCATCGATGTTAAAAGTTAATAACAAAAACATTTCTTGAAAGCTGTTTACTACATTGTGTGGGCTCATTTATATTTTCTAATACTCGACGCATAAACCACCGGTCAAATAGTTTGGATGCAGTCAGATAATTTTAAAAAGATTTAATTACAGGTTGTTTATTTCACTTACAAATATATCAATTGTGGTGGGAATGTATGCATAAGTTGTACAGGGTGTCCCAGAATGGGTGTCGGCAAAAAGTGTTGACAAACCGTTATTTTTAACATTTTATATGGTCCCTTCCAATTGCGATCTAAACAAATTTTTGTTGAATCATTCTCTAGCAAACTATATAGTCGGTCTAACATTAGTCCAGTTTATATTAGTTAGAAGGTGAACACATACTAAAAGTCCCCATTCAGAAGGTCTCTCTAGCTATCAGACCATTCCATACAAAATTAAAACTGACAAAATGTGCCATAAGATTGATTAAATTCAATCTCAATTTTATATCCGCTTAAATTAAATTCAATCTCAATTCTATACTCAATTTTATATCCGCAAAATTTTGCCTTATTAAAACGCTATATTATACAGTGATATAACGTTCATGTCATATCCGATATTATATTTTGCACCGAGGTTAGAAATGTGTTGGTGATTAGCTCCCACCCATACATCTGAGCAGGCAACTCATGTCCCAACCGAATCTAGACTTGGTGATATGTCCTCAGAGATTGTTGTTTCGCTGCGCCTTCAGTTGGTGGGATGCATGAGATGTCCGGTTTGATATTGGCTACTGATTTAACAAAGACCAACATCCCCCACTAAGTCCGTTGACTAGTCACGTATTAATGTGGCCATCAGAGAGAGGGTAAACTGTATTCCCCTCGATTTCCTTAATCTGGCGACTCTGATTTTGAATTTTTTTTCCAAAATTAGTGAATTTTAAGCACGAATATCTCGGAAGTATGCGAGCTAGCAAAAACCTGAATTAAATCAATCTTATAGCACATTTTGTATAGAATGGTCTTATCATTAGAAAAATCGAATAAAGGGACCTTCTACGTGCCCCTGTGCACCCTTCTCACAATCTAGAAGAGTGGACTTTTAGTATGTTTACCTCGTAATTAGTCCGAACAAAGAGTTCCAAGAAAAATTCTGTTCCTTCCATTTCCCTCTACACCCTCCTTTTAAGCATTCATTGACTGGACTACATCTTAAGAAATTCAAGTATATTTTAGAGTAACTTGAAAAAAAATCTGCAATGCTTAAGTGTCCTTTTAATCCCTTAATCTACGATTTACGTTCCAACAACTTGGGTCCAAAACATAATATTTACATTTAGCCCGACCGATATTCCATTGGCCAGGCCCGTGTCTCACACGTAGTTGTAAGTTAAGGGATTAATAATCGTCCCCGACTGTATATTAAGTTAGATTTGTGGATCCTTCATGGGGTGTCCCGCGTTGAGAATAATTTTTCGAAAATAATAACTGCGCTTCGGTCCTCACGTATCATTGGGTCAGAGGGACGCAGGGTAGGGGTCAGCAACAAATGTAATAATTTAAACGAGTTCGTGACTGGCCGTACCAATCGCCGATAAAAAGGAAAATCTATTTTAACCCGTGGTCAAGAAAATATCGGGTTCGGACCAATATTGAACCGAGCAAATTGATTCCCAGTTCAGTCGGTGGTTCCGTGCACTCAGCTCGAAGACGGGAGGAGGAACGCCGAAAAAGGGAAACGCGACTCGTTGGTTATTCGAGCGAGCTCGCTCATCGTTATTCTAAAAAAGCTTCCGCGCTACTTAAGATAAATCGCATAATTTATGAACGCAGCTTCCGCATAATCCTCTGCAGCGACTGCAGCTGTGATTTGCTTCTGTTTCCTTTCGGAAAGCTATTCGAAGCGGCGCGAACTCCTCGCTCGGAAATAATTGTTCGACTCGCAATCAACGCACGTACCGTACCGACGCAAGTGCGATCTAAGAAACGAACGTATTCTTTGAGATGCAATTGCGGAAATATTCCGAGGAGACTGAATTTCTATCGCTCGTTTGCCTGCCGAAAACAAAAAAAAAATAAGAGGGAGCAACAACCCTCGTTTGCGGTCGTCTTTTACTATCCTCTACTTGATAGCAATCATAATCAAAGGCCGGATTGTGTTCACAAAGAGACGCGCTCTAATGAACTTCATTCTATTCACTTGGAAATTTCTAGCCAGATTTTTAAGACAACCCCCAGATAATTTGATATACATGTACACGGTGTTTCAAAATTATATGTCGAGACTACTAGAAACATGATTCTGCACCTCTAGCTCTTTGACTAAAAAATACGCTCTCACAAGTCAATCAATATACAGGGTGGTTCACGGAACTTGTTCACCCTCGATAACTTCCAAAGTATGCATTGTATGAAAGAACTTTCTTTAAAAAATTGTATGGTTTGAATTATGCAATTTGTATACACTTTTTGTAAGTGGAGGTGTTTCGTTGATTTGGAGGTGAACTTCGTTTATATTATAAACATATTGTATTTCTAATTGTAGAAAAGAACGGTGACTATATAATTGATTAATAATCTTGTATTCTTTAATATTTAATTATTGAATTTTGATCTTCAAATCGGACACGAACTTGTGCGGTCATCTGATAATTGTTCATCTAAGATGTCGACATACGATTTAACATTTCTACGGAAACTATTTTTAATATTTCACAGAATACTATAAAAGCTTACTCGTGGCTAATACAAATTTTCAACTATTCCGCAAGAATCGAAAGAGAAGATTCTCTGACGGCTAAAGCTGCGAAAGCTTTTCGAGACTTCTAGTACCGTCTTTCACAATCCTGGGATTAATTTTTCCGCGATGAAACCCTTTTGTTGCCAGCTTCCAGTTGTCCCACCCTCCGAACGAACTCGTGACTCACACGTTTGCGACTCGACTCGAGATCCTCCCGTAGATACACTTTCGATTTCTCTGTCGAACCTGTTCACTACACTCGATCCGCGATCGGCCACTGCATGCGGCAGCGTCTAGCCGCGAGTTTATATAAACTCCTCGAGTTAGAAACAATTGGCCTTTTTATATAATTCCGCGGTGCTGGTCGCGAGCGCGTCCTCGGCCGCTCCTCCAGAAATAGGCTCGCGTATTCTACGGATGGGTCCCACGAAGTCCGTCGTCGCGAATTTTTCAAGCTGAAACACGAAACCACTTCGGTCGCCCTACAATTACGGGGGCTAATTGAAAGTAGGCCGGTTGAGAATGAGGATTTATTGTGTCCAGTCCATTCCTAAACGCTAATGACGGCGACGAGTGCGCGGACTGCGACGGCAGTAACGACCAGAAGGTCAACGGGAGCTTGGAAACGCAACGGGTGCAGCCTGGAGACCTCGATGTTGGCTTTAAGCCATATGAAGCACAGAATTAAATTTTTCATTTCTTCCTCTCCCCACCGAACGGTCTGTTTAACTCTGTTTTGTAGCGACATGTATCTTTCACATTAGGATTTTTGCGTGGTACAGTATTTCATCCATAAGTGTCCCAAAAGTCTGACCTGTAAATGTCCCAGATCTATCCCCACTACTGCGGAGTGTACCCCCATGAGGGGCGTCGGTCGCCGAGACATATTACTCCATGCGGCTAGGATATATCGGTGAGCCCGCCTAATCAGAATTTCCAACTTCTTTATTTTCCATTATTTTTTTATGGGACTTCTATGACCATATTTGTGGCATTTTTCTAATAAAAAGCATACCAAATATGATATAATTACGATGGTATTTACTTGTGTAATAGACAATTAAAGTTTCGCGTGCGAGGTCTCTTTCTTTCCTATACGATATCCTTCCTCGCGCCAGAAACGTTAATTGTCTATTACAGAGGTAAATATCATCGGAATTATATCATATTTGGTATGATTTTTATTAGAAAAATGCCACAAATATGATCATCGAAGTCCCATAAAAAAATAATGAAAAATAAAGAAGTTGAAAATTTTGATTAGCTATGTTTATAATTCTCGGCGACCGAGGCCAAAAAATTAGGAAGATTAAGGCCAGGATCGGAATTAGCGCTTAAAGCTCTACAAAATTCAACCAACAGTTATTTGAAAATATTTTTGTTGTTGGACAGTGTTATGGGAGAAATTCTAGTTAAAATTAAATTAAATGCCTTTAGCTAAAACAATGATATAACTGCGTGAACTCGTTGGATTGTAGAATTTCGACCATTTAATTCAACAAATGCCACTAATTGAAAGAATCACGCGATTTAACGAAATTATTGATCATTCCAATATATTTGTAAATAGCTGATTTACCGACTCCACGCATTTATCAAATATCCGAGCGTGGGAGACAATGAAATACCGAAATTTATTCATGAACAATGACATACCTATTTTTATTTCGATTTTGACGTGCCACGGGTTCTTTCGAAAGAATTCCCCATTCATTCGGATTTTCAGATTGCGGACATTTATGGAAAAGAAAAATGTTGCCAGTCAATTTAAAAGATACAGAAGCTGTATAAAAATTTCTTTCCGTATTTAACGATTTGAAGAAATTAAAAATAAAATATGGACGTTCTTAAATTGTCTTATATTGTTTTGTCCGTTTTAAAGTACATCCATCTGTTTTTGTCGTAAATGCGTCAACCCCGCAGCCTACTGATTACTATGAATTAATACCCATTTGAAAATAATGTATTTGCATCGATTGTCGAAGCTTACTGATTGGGAGGAGGTGATGAGGAACCGATGGATCAGTGCGAAGGTAATTGAATATTCAAATGTACTTTGGTATTAGTAACCGCGTTCGAATATTCAAATTCATTTGGAATTAGTAAACGCGTTCGAACGTTCAATAAATCACTTGGCCTAAAAGCCAACCCGAAACTGTTTCTAATCTTTGATTTTCCCAGGCAGAATTCGAAAGAACTATATCCCGCTACAAAATATTATTTAAGAACTGTATAAAGTACGTTATATACGATGCGTGAACAATGACATTAGAAAAAAAGAAGAAAACAAATTCTCATTAGAATAAACTTCTTCTTCATTCCCTTATGCTTCATAGCATACCTGAGGGATAAAATTTTCCTTGCGTATCCAGAAATTCACATTCTCCTATAAATTTTTGCCTTAACCAACCTAGCCACCAACCAACTAATTAATTATCAGTATTACAAAATTTTATTAAAATTTTCAGTTTTATTAAAATTTAAACACTTATAACTTTTGAACCATTGATCCTCGAAGATCGAAACTTAGATTTCTCAAATCTCATCGTGCAAATCTATTGGCTCATATACCGAATAAACAATTAAAAATTTATAGGAGAAAGGCATTTTTTGATTCCGTAAGTTATTATAATAATTTATAAATAATGCTCCGTAAGTAAATAATGATTCCGTAAGTTATAAATAATGCTCCGATAGTTGACGACGTATCTCCAGTCGTGTCTTATAGTTTGATAGGAATAAGGAAATAATCTTAAAACGAAATTGTAAAGATTTCCAGTGAATGGTACCTTTCATAAATCTCTTGTCCATTCAATCTCCGGAGTTATCGACATGTTTTACCATTAAAAAAGTTCAATCTCAACGTACAATTCCAACTTCGAGTCCATACTTGATCGAGTCTCGAACTGATCAGGAAAAGAACAGCCCAGGGCCGCCGGCTTCAATGAAATTTACGGACTCGTTAACGGTCGAAATAAATTTTTAACTACACTTGGTCGCGTTAATTGGCTAACTGCTCTTCAACTTGCCACTTTCGATCGTTTCCTCGACCTTTCCCGGCCACGCGCTTTCACTCCCTGCGAATGTCAGACGCTCGAATTCCACCAGAAAACTTTTCTCCCTCCGATGCAGAAAACCGGGAACAATGCGAACGCGAGACCAGCTTGTCCCAACATATTCCGTGCGATTTTGCGGTCGCGTTTGCTTTGTTTCCACTTGCAATTTTATACATCAAGCAGTTTAGTCGTTGTGTAATGCATAATATTCCACGCTCGAGCGCGTTTCGCCGCAGGTTTCGTAACTAATTCCTTCTTGCAGTGATTCGCAGATTATTCCTTGCAAATTGTTTCTATCGGTAAACGAAGAACCAATTTTTTCTTCAAAGCTCATCCCAATTTTAGGGTAACTCGATTATGCTGTAAAATGTTCGTGTTAATAACTCTTGAAAATACTCGAAATTAAAAGGAGTACACTAAAGATTACATATAAAAAATATTTTCCATGGAATTTTTTTTACGAATTGGTGGGACAATATACAGGGTGTCCAAAAAATGTATTTCCTAAGAAGGGATGATTGCTGACGTCCTTTGAAGTAACTTTTCTATTTGCACAAAAAACACGGACCAATCGGAGCGCGGTTATAGTAGAGCAATGCACTGACATTGGTCGGTCCGGAATTCCTTTAGAGTAGCCACGTTCCAATTGGTCCTTGCTTTTCGTTAAATAGCTCCTTAATGAAATGACGGAGAACATTTTTGCAAAGGAAAATGTTTCCTCAAACGCCGTCAGGAATCACCCCTTACAAGGAAGTACAACATTTTTGAGACATCCTGTATTCCCATTTTCTTGGAATTTAAACTGTGTCTTTCTTTATCCAATGACTTTTCCGGATTTTCCTCGACGATCCAGTAGAAAAGCCAGATTTCCATAATAATAGCTTGCAAGGCTCGCTCGCCTATGCAATAGTTGTCACGACGCGACGTTCGTGAAGCGTGTTCGCGTTTCAGGGTGCTCGATTAGCTGGAAAACAGGCGATAGAGTGTGATCGATATCGATTCATAAATTCGCGAAAGTATGCCCTGACGATCCTAGATGGAGATATTTATTATATTTACGAGCTACTTACTGGAACACATTTTCCGTGGAGCTTACCGTGTCTCTCCAGAAAAGCCTGGATGGAACTCAACTACTCCGTCCTGTAATTTATGCCGTCATATCAGCAGCTTCGCTGGCTCTAAATTCACGTTAAGCCGATCGTTCGTTCGCTGGGAACTTCTCCGAACACCGAACCCAATTTTTGCCAGTTAGAGATACTACTAAAACTGTAACACCGTAACAAGCTTTGAGATACGCGACATCGAGAACACTGTACCCGTACGCCGATCACTTCTGTATACCCATGAATGTAGAATATAACCCGTGTATAGCTTGCACGAATAAAATCGAGACATCGAATGAAAATCCAATAAATAATTCATGTTGTTTCTGATCGGTGGACTGCGACGTTATGCATTTCTAATGAAATTGAATGGGTGCGCGAAGTACGGCAAAGTGAAAACATCGGCAAAATTTAAAAATACTATATTATTGTCGATCAATAATTAATTAGTTTATCGATCGTAATTTATCTTTCGGATATTACGAATATTATTCTCGGCGCAACGGTTCGATCACTTTTTCTGCACAATAAATAGCTATTTTTGTAGGAATATTGTAAGAAAGGAAGAAACACATCCTTTCTTTTCCTCGTATTAAAACATTTTAATAGCTAACGTGGTTCTTGAACCGGAAGATTCAAATCCGAATCCAGCGTTTAATATTCCTACAAAAATAGCTATTTGTTGTGTAGAAAAAATGATCGAACCGTTGCGCCGAGAATGAAATTCATATTATTGTCGATCTATTATTTTAATTATGAAAGGAAATCAATTTCTATCTTAAAATTTACCAGAAAACAATTTTTGGTGAAAGCCATTGTGTGTACTAATTAATTTCTGGAGAAGTACTTTTTATTTGCGTGTAAACGTGCACGAGTTTACCAACAATATTTTTAATTTGGCCTGAATGAAATGTACAGCAGAAGAGGCTCGGCGCGGAACGTGTTAAAAAAGTGTTTCTTACTTTGCGCTTCACAGGTCTGCTGTTGAAGACGAACGAAATGGAACTCACGGCGAGCGGCTTCTCAATGTTGACGGATGACACATGATCGATTTACAGTGGGACACGAATCGATGGCAGCTGGTGTACGTCGAATTGGTCACTCATTTAAACGACACTCTAAAAACTACCGAAATTTTGTTGATATGTTTACGCTGGTTCGTCGGGGTCGCCAGGAAGAAATTACTGGCGCACTGATGCAGCGAAAAATTTAATCCCGTCGACGATAACGAGAATATTCCTCTGCATGCACACAGCAGAAAGCTTGAGAAGCTAGTTTAGCGGCGTACTGAGAAAAGGAAACAGCGAAACGATACTAAACTGCACTTAATTTGTCTGCAAATATTTTTCCGGACCGCTCGGAGCATTGCTAAGTAAATACGATGTTTTCCCGGGGCGTTTCAGAGCTCGCGAGAACTGTATAGTAGTTCACTTCGATTGTATACTTTATTTTAATATTATTTCTAATTTATCGTGAAATAACAATACGTGTAAGCATTTTGTGAAAGAACGAAAGGAATTATTGCACGGAATTAATTAGAAGTAATTCGCATCTACACTTGAAGAGATGTTTCTAAGAATGGAAGAATTATTGCACATAATTAAACAGAAATAATTCATATATACAGTTATATTATAACAATTTATGGGATAAAAGACCGTTAGATTATTACTGATTCAAGATGACACAGAGTAACTTTTATTGCAATTAATTTTTGCTGCCATGGGATCTTATTAATAAATTGATCAAATTGATTCGCTTGAAAAATTAGGACAGAAACAAAATGAAAAGAAGAAAATGCCGAAAATCATGAATCAATTGCAATTTTTACGAAAAATGTGAATATTATATATGTTCCTTGAAAATGGACTAGTACCACTTTCAAAATAAACGGCTCAATTATACGACACCTTTCAACGTTTAAAACAATCCATTTTTGTCCCGATTATCATAAGCTTTCCACGAGCTACATTTGTGTCAAATTCACAGAGCCCGTATTTTCTGATAACAGTATTCCGGCCGTCATCGTTTTGCATAAAATATTGAACGAAGATGGACGGCTACTTTTTAGTGATGACAGATTGTCAATACTGAATGATATTTTGGAACTTCCAAGTAAAAACTTGGAGGAATGTACGATTTTCGAAAATAATATACTCTCACTTTGGACGCTATTTAAAAGTATCGTTTTTATTTAAACGAATTCATGAAGCGTTACAGCTAGATAAAATTCTAATAAGTACTAATAACTCACTGTTACGTCTCCTATAACTTGACATTTTTACAATTAGAATTTTCATTTATTTTTAATGTTTACGGTTAACTTGAAAATAAAAGAAGCTTATTATAATCATCTAAAATCACTATTCATATTACTTTTCTTTTCTCAATGGGTTGAAAATCCTCATCACTTTTTAAACAATAACATTTCTCGGTAAGGAGCTAAGCATCTTCGCAATTCGTTTTTAAACTTTCAAATACGTACTATTGAAAGATATTTGTGGATGAAGTGAAATCGTTTCTAATTGTTTCGCTGCATTTCTCTCTAGATCGGCGGAGTCCTCTTCTATACCATAAAGTTACTCCATACCGTCAATTAAATCATTAATTACAGTTCAAATTATATCGAGTTTAGTGTGATTTTAATTAGGACAGTGTCACAAATAAGTTGCTAAAAATCCCATTAAAAAATAATGAAAAATAAAGAAGTTTAGTAATTGGACTAGTAGTAGTTCACAGCGATATACCCGGCCCGGTATGCCTCTAGTGGAATGGGTAGGCGAACTGACATAGAACGGTCTCCTCCGCTAGACTTACAAGGGAGGTTACCCAATCGATACACGCCGATTTTAATGAAATTTTAGTTTGATATAGAACACAAAAAAATATTTGACACGTATTTTTTTTATAGCGGCTGAGATTCATGTTGAAGGGGTGAAATTAATTTTCAAAGTTGTGGTGGAAAATCCAATTTTATTGAATATCTCCGAAAGTATTAGGCCCCTCAATTTTTATCGATAGAAGACCCGTATAAAAACAGACAAATCAACCCTTTTCAGGGTCATCACATTACTCTTTTAACGTGGAACAACTCTAAATAAACCGTACCTCGCATAAGCGTTGGAACATAATATGACTATTATGACCGCGCAACTGAAAAACCTTGTGTAAGTTAATTTTTAAAATAATTTTTTTTTAATCAGTTAGTCGAAAAGATTCGACATTCAAAGACGCACAAATTGGATTTTGAAATTTTTGTCTAGGCCTAATAAAAAAGAATTTTAAAAAAAATTTTTTTAAATAAAATTTAAAAAAATACGTGTCAAATACTTTTTCGAGTTCTATATCATACGAAAATTTCATTAAAATTACTATGTTTTCCAGTTTCGACGCGGGTTCATGAATGATTTTAAATGATTTTCGGGTGAACGGGAAAGGGATGGTGAAACCGATATGACAGGAGAATGAATTCCAGCAGACGTGTTCGAGATTTCCGTTTCCTTCGACGATTTATTTATTTATTATTAGATCTTACAAAAGAACATATAATACATATTACAGCTTGACAGTAAATCCATAAGTAGTTTTATGAAACCTTAAACTTAGATGGTAGCGGTCTTACGTTCGTACCTTAGAAACGATAAATCCTATCGAAAAGAATTGTCGTGTCCTCGAGAACGGATGGGTGTACATAATACGCGCGTGACATGTGACGCGGAGGAGACCAGTGGAAACAGTTACATATGGTCCACTGTAGAACGTCCTCCTGTTATCGAAACAGCGGCGAACAGAGAATGTCTACGAGAGAAACAAAAGAGAGTGGGGAGTATGTAAACAAACTAAGGAAAGGAAAGAACGAAATTCGTAGAACGGTGTGTCCGCCGGTGTATACGTCTTCGAGCGCGCAAAAGAGGAAGAACGAATCACACGAGCGTGACGTAGCCTGAAACGAGAGGCTAGAAATACGAAAGCGGTAAGAACGGAACGGAAGTGGAACCGGAACGGACGAACCGAAAATCGAATGAAGCACAGCACACGTTTCTGATACATCGTTCGAACATGAAGAGAGAGAGTTACACCACCTTTCAGACTTGCCGCCGGACATGTGACATGCTCGTTCGTCGCGAACTCGTTCATAATTACCACGAGTTTAACAATTAATGTTTGTGATCAGGCGCGGACCATGAATCATGTTATGAGTTTCCTAACGACTAACACCGAACTTTCCTTATCTTTGGTACCTACGAGCTTAATATTTCCAGTTCATCCAAATGTGTCGTTTAGAGTGATTGTACGTGTCCGTTTCCAATTTTCGTGTTGTGTGAGTGGGTGAGCAGAGCAGAGTCGCCAGATCGAGTCTCCCCACTCTACGATTCACTGTAACGCCCACGGCCACGTGACACAATGTCACGTGACCTGGTAGAGAGAGGGCAACTCCACTCATCTGGCGACTCCACAGCAGAGTAAGTGACTAACTGACTGACTGGTTGAGTAAGTGACTGAGTGAAAGAAAGAGAGAGAGGGTCGGGGATGGGGGAGAAAGAGAGATTCGTTAGTTGTACTTAAGTCTATCTTACTTTACGTATCCTATGCTCGAGAATCATTGAAAAAACTTGGAACGTCTCTAAACACATCACGTGGAATCACGAATCAGAGAGAACACGCGTCGCGCGGGAGACCGAAGGCCGAGTGCGCGATTTTTGTTTTCCTCGATCTCGTCAAACTTGTGTTTCCCTCGCCTCTTTACTCAGGCACGGGCAACTTCTTCCCGTACCGCTCCTCCCCCCACCATCAACTATTTCATATTTCCTTTATCGTGCTTCGCCTCACGTGAGATGGGAGTACAAGTGTTCTGGTGCTCGCTTCCACAGTTTCAACCAACCATTATAGTCCACAGGAATTTGGTGGGGGCTCTCAGGAGTAGGGAGAGCCGCTAGTTGCCCAGGCCTGTCTCAGCCAGTGATGCCAGAACGAGGAACCAGGAGGAACTTGCCCCTCCAACAGGCCTCCCCACTCTTACTTCTACTGCGTGACTGTGCGTCTACTGTGTGACTCACACCGGCAGAGTAGCGGTACGTTCGTGTGTGCGCGTGCGCAGTAGAAGTAAGAGTGGGGGGCTCAGCTGGAGGGGCAAGTTCATCCTGGTTCCTCGTTCTGGCATCACTGGTCTCAGCTACCGTTCGAATCGAAGAGGCACAATGTCGCGCACACGGTACCTCGGTCACACTACACTTTTTTCCTTATTCGCATAGCTTTCGGGAATTTTCTACTTTTGTTTTCTCTAGTTTCTTGTTAGTCTCCTCTCTCTCTCTATCCTAGTAGCTGTTCATACCGTATGATTCTTTTGTCCCCGTTTCTTTTTCTTTTGTATTCTCTTTTTAGTACGCGTGCGCGCGTCTCGATTGACAACAGACGTCGTGCCACAAAATGCCATCGCGCTGGACGCCTGGATGACGAAGTACGACGAAGTCGACGAAGAACAATCACGATCAGAAGAAAGTTTTTAGGCTAAGGTGACGCGGGACACCGCGCGACTCCCTTTATCCTGCGGCGATCTCAAAATCGAACTTGGGAATAAATGATTCTCGTGAACTTGTCCGGCAACCGTTGGACCCGGAAACTTCCGCTCAACTATTACAGTTTCCGCTTTACGAATCCAGCGATCCGTTCTTGTTTCGCTTCTACAGATACCGTGCGTGATATGTCACCAATTTTTCAACTGTTCATCAATTATTTGAATACCATAACGCCTCTCTTCAGCTGTTACAATTAGATTCAACTGAGAGCAGGCTACCGTTTTCGTTGCTCGAACAAGTTACTTAAATAACCCTTTGCACTCGGAACTATTTTATCTCTCGAAAATTAAACATTTCCTTATTATAATATTTAAATGTTTCGTAATCAGGATTACATCTCAAGATATCCAATAATGCAAACAATATTTTAAATGATATCGTACAGCAATTTTTATCGAGTGCTAAGAGGGTTAGAAATAGTTTCTCCGTGACAAATCGTCCTCGCGGAGGCAAGATTCCCATGGCGTCCCGTGTCGATTATTGTTTACGATACTGCGACTAGAGCAGAGTAGAAAAAACGGTGTATCGGCGCTTGTCTCAGTTACGCGATTGTAGTTAACTACGCTTGCAGCCATTAATCGCGTTGTCGCCTCGTTAGCTCGGACCGACTTCTCCATCAACTTACCCCATATCGTTTCCGGTCACGTCATTTTGCAGTCCGACCATTCATATACTATACATATATCGCGATACTATATATGATAACGCATATACTATGACAAACAATTTCAACATTATCGATAATTTCCTATTACTCTCTTTTTTTTCCGTGTCATTTTACCTTCCACCGTGGTCGCGCGCGCGCGGCTGGGTAAACGATACTCCACGTTATCAGTCGGCCGTTATCAATGACAATGTTTCGACACGATACCGATTCATTCTCGTCTCTCTCATTGGATCAACCCTCGCGCTACCAAACACCACGGAAACGCCGTCTTCCTGCCAATATCTAATTTCTAGAATACAGACTAGAGATCGTAGTTTTATTGAACATCTCTTAACCGTTTGCACTCCAAATTTTACGTTTTTGTTTCTTTTTGGTGAGTCACACTCGACAAAGGAGTGCAAAGGGTTAATAGCACACGTACTGTAGTGCGTGTAATTTTAAGTACACGGGGACACGTGCACTGTTTCACGTGTATTTAAATACACCCGCAGTAACGCATCCTCGTTTCAATTGTGCATTATTTTTTAGTACAATGATATTCATTTATGTATCCAGACCATGGTTTCACAAATTCCGCGGTTCCTGGTACAACGATAGAAAAACATAATTTTTAAGAATGTAATTGAATGATATTGATGATTTTTTTGTGTGTTCTCCTATGTTATAATTTTTAAGAATGTAATTTAATGATATTGATGATTTTTTTGTGTATTCTGCTATGTTGACCAGTCGATTTGGACGAGAAGATGTGAGAAATCTAAGTTTCGATCCCCTGGAGGTTCGATGGTTAAACATATTTAAAGTTGAACGCCTAAAAATTAATACGAATTAAAATGCGGATACGTCGATACACGTGTAATTAAATATACGTGAAATACACTTGAAATTGACACTGAAGTACGTGTACGTGAAATACACGTGAAATAGGGATCTATAATATAAACTCACTTTCGAATTAATCCTGCGGAGATATACATAACTTAAATGATGCGTGTAAAGTAAAGTCTTTCACAAACATTTGTAAATTGGTGAATCGTCGAAACTGAGTTTAATACTCCATCATTTCTTGAAAATTTATATAAGTCACAAATGCATAAAGGTCCGCACTCTAATAATAATAAAATTTCTTTGTTATCAAAGAATTTGTAAACGTACCGCTTTCGCTTGTTGTCGTTACTACCGTAAATGCTTTTGTTGCATCGTTTCTTACATCGAATTAATAGTATTAATAAATGTATAATAATATTGAATGCGTAAGAATGTGTAATAATATTTCTTTGTTATCAAAGAATTCTTAAACGTACCCATTCTTGCTTGTTTTCGTTATTATTGTAAATATATGTACGTAATAAATCTGCAGATGAACAAGTGCTTCGAACGAAGAGCTCCGCAGAATTAACGGAAAGACAGTGGTCACGTAGAAAAGTATAAAAAAACTCGCGTAGAAACGATCACAATAGTAAAAAATTGTAAATTCGAATAAAAAAGACGTCGGTTTCGTGCGCGCAACCTAACGAGTTACTCTTATCCGCTATAAATATAATTTTATCAAACCTTTCCGACCGCTGTGTCGGTCCAGTTGAAATTGACATCAGCCACGGCCGGAACATGATCAATTTGTCAACGCTGTCTCAGTCCGATCTGAAGTTGTTCGGGTTAAGGTCGATTTAGTTTAGCCCGGTCCGACCAGTGCACCAATGCTCAAGGATAGTCCGGCATTGGCAGTTCAGCCCGACATCTCAACGAAATTTCGTTTCGTGCCGACCCTGACATCTCGGTTGCCGGAATTCTGCTGTGCGTTGCACAAAAAAAGGAAGGTTTTTATGGGCTCCACAACTTCGAAATGCCTCAATTTCTGGGTGGACAGTCACACGCATCCGAAATTCTGAACTGTGACGCTCTGGCTAAACTAAATAGACCTTTATAACAGAGTTGGGCAATAATAAAATAAAATTTTAATCATGACTGATTGATTAACGTGAACGATTAAAAAAAGAGAGCATCGAAAAACTGGCGATTGATTCAATCGATTGATGAAGTTAACCGTCAATCGTTGATTAAACGAAGAAATCGGCGATTGATTCAATCGATTGATGAAGTTAATCGTTAATCGTTGATTAAACGAAGAAATCATTGAAAAATCGGAGTCTGATTTAATAAATTGTTGAAGTTAATCGCCATACGTTCTATCCATAAGTTGTAATATGGAGGGAGAGGGAGACAAAGAGCGGATGGAGAATTGACAGTTAATCATTAATCAATTATCCGATTGACGAAACCTTAATCGCAATTAACGACTAAAGTAGAAATTCAATCGTTAACCGCAATTAAAGACTAAATTAGGAGATTAATTGTTAATTGCGATTAACGATTGTAGTTTGTTATTGTAATTTATTGTAACTTGTATTTTGTACGATTGTAATTTGGTAGTTAATTGGCGATTAATATTTTGCCCATCTCTGCTTTATAATCATGATCGGACTGATATTCTTTCTGAACACGGTGTGGCCACAACACACGTTCCGGCCGCGTGTCAGCGCAATTTGATCGTGCTCTCCGATCGCTGGAAACAGTCCGCGATTTTGGTAGCGCGTAGGCTGGCGAAGGTGACGGGGAGCAGAACGAAAAATAAACCGAAAGGGCCGAGCCCTTCCAGACTTTTTGTCCGCGCACCGCCCCCGAAACTCGTCACGATGACGCTATGAAATTATAGTCGAACGCAGACGATCCGTTGGATTAACTTATATAGGCATATTTGGTCACGCAGTGCACCCTTCCTGGAAGTGGTTCTCGTGTCTCGGTACCCCGTATCAGCGCGCTAGCTTCGGCCGAGTTCCCTTCACCCTTCGTTTCGTGATCTGGTGCAGTATGGGCGAACGTATCATTCGAAGGAGCCGGTCATACTGTTTTGTAACGTCGGTGCCGGTTGTTTTTCAAGAGGATCTTAATGAGATAAGGTGGAAACGGCTCGCGAAGGCCGTGGAACTCTTCGGGAATATCCAATTCACGTACGAAGGTCCTCGAATTTACCCCGCGCTTCCGTGATCCCGGACGATGTGAAAATTGTTATCCGGATAACGGCTTCTCTGATTCACGGTTGAATATTTCAGACGAATCTGGGAAGAGAACGCCCCGAAATGATTATGTATGGAAATCGCTTCCCTACTACAGAACGATAACCAGTCGAATTTATGGTAATTATTCGGAGCCATGGCCACCACGCCGATTTTCGTGAATATCGACAATCAAATAAATTGAATAAGTTTAAAATGCCATTCATCAAGAATCTTTTGATTCATTCAAGCAAAGTGGAACCACAGATTTCTTTAATATGAAATAGCCTAGGAGATTATATTTACTACAAGCCGACCCGACAGAAGTTGTTCTGTCCAACTTTCAATAAATTTGTTTGTGATCGTTTTGTGAATTTGTGAAAAGTTATTGGAAATATGTAAACAAAATAAAAATGAGAGAAAAATGTATTGCTGAGTGATCATTGGTATCTATTAACGATTCATTAGAAATCAATCATTCGCAGCCAAACATGTCGAACTGCTACTTGTAGCATTTTCAAAAATTATGATTTTTGCAGTATGTCTGAATTTTCCGACTTTCCATTGTAAGTCTTCAATTTTTTTTCCTGAAAACTTTGCCAGGACCATAATGAACGAAACAGAAAAAGAATTACGCATATCCATCGTTCGAATTGTGAGTTATGGTATTGAGATTATACAAAAATCCCATAGAAAAAACTTTCATTTTTTCTCGAATTTTAAATTTTTCCGGGCAACTTTTCTAATATTTCTTTCCCTCAGAACCTTATTCGGACTATTACGAATATTTAAAAAAAAATTAGCCAAATCGGTCCCAGCTGTTCTCAAGTGATGCGCTTACCAACGAACAGCATGTAATTTTTATTTATGTAGAAGATATTGTATAGAGTTGAAGTACGAATGGTGTGCATATAAAAATGTATAAAATGTATAAAAATATAAAATCAGAAATGACAGAAGAATTGTAAAATTACGATCACCAACAGATTGCAAAAAGAAGACAGATTGAAACGAGCGTTAACTCCTGGTTATCCGTATTCCTAATTTCGTTAATAAACCTGTTTTGGCTTTTCCTAATAAATGTAAAAGTTCAACTTTTCCTTCTTTAAGTGAGTCGTTTTTGTTTTTGTTTGCAGTTGACGACCGGTCACATCGTGCTGACGTACACGCACAGCACGGACGTGTATGTATATACAAAATTCAATGTGTTCATTGTGTGTAACTGCAGTTTTTCACGAATACCTCGAAAACTATTCATTTCATCGAACAATGACACCTACATTTTGTATTCAGCATGTCAAAACGAATAGAATGACGTATGCCACATGTCAAACGAAAGGGGGGCTTTTTTGAAGTCTTACCTATGCCTGTATTTTACATTTCGCTCGAATTTAAGGCGATAATGCTTGCGATTTGAAGCTCTCTGGCGGGTTTTTTTTTTATTCCGGTGTTCCGTAAAAATTTTTCTTTGTGAATGGTTCACGGTTATCCGAGTTTCTCTCGCATTTCCCCGTTCGACATAGTCCGCTGCATCGGGGCTAGGCCGATTAATCGACACCCACAAGTCGAGCACCGCTACGCTGCCGGCGAAAGCTGATTAAGCAGCGTCGATTCAGCAAGCCCGTGTAATGCGTGGCCAATTAATCGGCCGTCAAAGGGTAATGCGCGAATGCGAAGTTGTTGCCGTTGAAAGAAGAATAAGCGGCCAACGTGTTCGAACGGTTCCAGAGAATAAGCGATTTAAACTGGCGCATGGCTCGCGATTTCAACTTCGACGATCTCGACGCTTTGGTCACCGATTATGCATTTGCACGATAATCGTTCGATAGTACCCAATATTGATTTGCGTGAACATTTTCTGGCCAGGTCAACGAACATTGATTCCGATTCTAGACACGCTATTCCAACCTGTTGTAAGCTAGGCATTAGGGTATAGAATGCGAATGAATATTACCGATTGATCGTTTTAATCTCTTCGACGATATCGACGTTGTGCATGCACGTTGTACACTAATAGTCATTATCTCTTGTGTATCCACAATTATGCCCATGATTATGAAAGTGGTCGAAATCATAATTTAAACAAATATTAATTGATCAGCGATTTCACGTCGCATTATTTTAAACGAAATTAATACAATATAGTTTCTACGAGGATTATATAAAATTCATTTAGTCTTAATATCCTTTTTCTATAAATACCTCGAAACAAGAGATATATGACTTGGACCACATTCATAATTATGGGTACAATTATTTTCATCCTTTTGACGTTTCTATAAATTCCTGAGTATTCGAGACTGAATCATACAAATACCTCTGTAACGGTACGAAAGAAGCGCGTTTGTGCCGTTCGGAAATATCCGATCCGAATTGTTGTAAAAGCACTCAACCGGCTGAAACCATCTGTATGGATCCTCAGAAACTTTAGATGGAAAAAGTCAAAAATACAATGATACATAGAACCGAATCAAAAAGGAAATTCATTTGACTGGCTCTCGAAAAACAATTCGGCGTGCCTGGAGTTAAACGAATCTGCCATGGCTTCACGAATTCATCGGTCAACCTTATTCAGTCTGTTCAGAACGATGGAATGATTCGTCACCAATATTACGATAGAAATGAAAAAAAGGGGACGCTCGTGAAAACCACATCCAGGATACGTGTTTGCACATAATAGTCACTTATTAAACGTATTCCTGGCGAGTCGAACAATGTTCCACATCGCCAGGGAGCTAATCGCTACCGGCTAATAAATTAACGTCGACGGGATGGCACTGAAGGCTTCAAGCAAACCGAGAATTACATGTAGGGATGTGTGGGTATCCGAAATGACGGGCTCGGGCGGGTCACGTGTACTCGCAAGGCCAAGAACAGGTGTGGGAATAAGTCAACCCCCCTCTTCCAGCTGAATGCGGATAGCGGTCCGCCGAGGGTGGGGGTTGACATGATAAGTGTGCCAAAAAGGGACCGGAAAGGGCCCTGGGCGGTGGGGGTTTAGTGGGTATAGGCGGTAGAATGCATTAGGCAATGATAATCCCCCAATTCCATCTAAGGGTACCCCTCTCCAACCACCATCGGAGGAGAGGGTGTCCGTAAGAGGATTCCCCCACCGCCCTTGAACAAAAAGAAGGGTTACGTGTACTCGGGGGCCCCATGGAAATCACTGACACATATTTCACCTACAACATTTCACCAACACCAGATTTGACCGACGACTACTTTGGCTGACAACGCCTTTCACCGACAACGAATCTAAAATCGTTATCGGTCAAATTCGTGTAGGTCACCGGCACCTCTGGAAATATTCCATGTGCCATCTAAATACTGTGGTGCCCAAGGTGGTTCAGCACTCACCTTTATTCTAAACTATAGGTCCCGTCGCGAAATAATTCTCACATAAGAATTATAAAAAGCGACGTTAAATAATAAAAAAAATTCGTGTAGGTCAAAATCGTTGTCGGTTAAATATGGATTCGGTGAAAATCGTGTCGGGGAAATTTGTGTCGATGATTTCCATGGAACCCGTACTAGGGTAGTGCGATTGGTTTCAGTTTCGAAAAAAGTCAAGCTCCGACTTCTTCGGATGAGGATGGTGGAACTCCAAGTTCTCTCGACATTTTCCGACCTGCCACGAAACAGCGAACCCGAGTGCACATGTGTCGTTCACATGAGAGAACTTCCTATGAGTCGTGCACAGTGTATGTATGTGTGTGTGTATGTGTGTGTACCGCACATCCCTCTTACACAATTATAAAACACGCTGCTCGCTGTCTATATTACAAGAAACGGCGACGGGGTGTCGGTAGTGTCACCGACCCGACACCTGGATCGCTCCTCGATCCCCGTCGGACTATTCTTACTCTTTGTTCCGTCGTCGTCCCACTTTTCGTTCACTTGTACACGCGGCAGATGCTCGCCGTGACTCTTCGCGACCTTTCACTCTCGATTGTCTGACATTCAATTAGCAGCGTAATTAAGACACACTCGCTAGCTGAAGGATGCTCAATAGGACGAGGGGATGACAAACAGAGGGGCGATGGGAGGAGGAGGAGGAAAGGACGGCGGGAGGCTTGAAATCTACCATTGAATTCGAGACCAAGCTAATTTTATTCATCGAATGCGACGTGTGTTGTTCGCGCTAACCAAACTCTTGATACCGTGATTTGATTTCGATGGAAGCCGACTGGCAAGCCGAACTCGGAAGACGACACACCGGGAATTCGAATCGTCGCAGATGCTGACCGAGGTGGTTGCTCGCGGTGGAACTTGATCGATCGTACAGATAAATTCAACTCCGGGAAAGATCGCCGATAACTAACGGGAGTCGCGAGTTTCGACACTTAAGGACAGTTTCTCTTACGTTTTTCTTGCCGGGCTCTTTGCGCCTCTTTGTTACAGAATTAAAATGTGCAAAATCAATAAGTAATGGATGTTAGATGAACACGTGTTTCTCGTAACGAGAGTAGTGAGAATATTATGTTTCACGTTTCTTATTTTCTAAGATCACTTCTCGAGTTTTCGAGATCGACGACGATTATTTCTATATTTTTGATCAGCGGTTGTATTGTAAGTGGTAGGAAATTAATTTTAACCTCTTAACCGCTGAATTTAGTTTTGAACATCATCCAGAGAATGCGAAATTAATATCAAGCAAGGACGAGTATACACGTTGAATGCAGAGCAAATGGTCCTGTTACAAATTTTACGATGAACGAGGAGGAATTATATTTTTATTTGATACAAAATTAATTATTCATTCTTGAAAAGGTTATTGTTGTTGCACCGCAATAGAGATTTGATTTGACGTGTATTCACGTCGGACGCAGTTAAACATGTATTTAGACACGTTGATTTTTCAAGTGAATTTTACATTCACATCGTTTGATTTCATTGAGGGATGAAAAAGAATTGGTAAGTAACATTTTCATTTTATAATTTAGGTCTTTTAAGAGCAAACAATTGTATGGATCCTTTAAAATTAGGTTTAAAGTTATATAAGTATATACGTATTTTACGTGTTTGATATGCGTTATAAATTTATGCAGTCTTTCGTGAATACAATGTTCTTCTCGAGTAAAAAAGTAGTACACGTTAACCAGCTCCAGAAACCGTGGAGACTGCCACAACAAGTTTCTCGGGCGTGAATAAGAGAGGATAAATGTCTTTAATCTCCGAAACTTTTGATAAATCTTATCATTGGCCTGTCCAGAAGATAAAGCGTCCGCTTAGGTCTCATAAGTTACAGGATGCTGAGAGTTTCTCACTGTCTTTAAGTGGTCAATTCCTCTCGCTCGGCCCTTTTCATTATTTAACTCCTCTCCAGTTCAACATTGCACATTCTTCAGAATTTCAGAGCGACTGTTCCGCGTCGCATTCCTAGCCTGTCTTTTACTCAGCTTCCAAACGAATTGGTATCTCACGACCGTGAATAACGTCGAGAGACGTAACGTTTGCTCTTTGTCGACTATACACGAACCTGTGAATGCGCACCTTTGTACACGTGTCATAACAGTATACTGGGTCGCGGTGCTCATCAGTATGTTAATCGAAAGACTGTCAGAGCTACTGCATTTGATACGTAATTGCAGTACAACAATACGTTATTGAATAACATTGTTACCTTTCTCCTACAAATATTATTATGTACTTGGTATGTAATCCAATAGATTTGTACCCGGAGAACCTGAACTTTCGATCCTATAGAATGTAGGATGTCAAAAAGTTACGGACTCAAAAAATGTTTTTTTTTTCATTATTTTAACAGTCCCATGAAAATTATTCTTCCGAGAAAGTGTAACGTCCTCTTAAGAGTGGGGGAAGCGTGTGGCTCGCGAGCCACATGTTGGAACCACCTCTTGCGACCACACCGTTGAATAAATCAAGGGAAAAACGACAGCTACCGTTCGGACAAGATTTGGATGGACATCATGCTGCACAATAATTATTGCGCAATAGACTAAGCAAAATAAATCAATTGAAGTTCCTTGCTTTTTGAAGTCATATTTGATTAAACAAAGAAAGAAATAAAATAATTTACATTACTATAAAACATTTGTTAGTATCTGTGATTTTTTAAAGGTACTATTTTAATAATTTTACGTATGTACGTACATGTACCTTATGATTTCTCCTTTTTTGTTTTTGAATTATTCTAAATAAAAAAAATTAAGAACTCCTACTTTAAGTTGTAAATATTTTTTTGAAGTCGTACATTATTCAACAGAGAAATAAGTAAAACAATAATTTACATAAACATAAAACATTTGTTAATTTCTATGACCTTTTAAGAGTATTATTTTGCTAGTTTTTTATTTTTATAATTTCATGTGTGTACGTATATGTACCTTATGTTTTCCTTTTTCGTATTTTTGAATTATTCCATATAAAAAAATGTTAAACCTCTGTTTCAAGTTGTAAATATGTCTTGTTTTTTATCTGTAAAAGGAAAAGTCGAGTGGAAAAGTTAAAATCCGAAAATCGGTTTTTAAGAAATCATTTTTTGTATAAACCCTATTGAGCAATAAGCTTCATCATGAATAGGCCCTTTAACTTGATGGTCATTACTCGCACGAAGTGTCGCGTGTCACGGTCAGCTGTTCTCGGCGATCGTGGTCTCCCAGTTATTTCCAGGCGAGCGCGAAACTTTTTTCTCCGGCACGGCGATCTGCGACAATCTCGTCGCCGGTAAAAGCAACGCGATTGCACTGGGAATTGACTAAGCTCCGCGCAGAATCGTCTCCCGACTTCGAGTCGGTCCCAATCGGTGAAACTTTGTTTCTAGGGAGGAAACGGGAGTCCGATACCCGTCGAAAAATTGCCACGAACTCTCGCGGAAAACTGTGTGCACCGTATACCCGTTCGCGCGCACACACATGGGTGCTCTCCGTGCACGATCTATAGAAACACCGACAGTTATCGGGCGTGGACGCGATACGGACGAGATCCCGAGTGTCTCCGATACGAAAGGCCGACAATTTGATCATCCACGATGAATGTCCGTCAACGAACGTGAAAACCTCTTTTGTATATTAAAAACCGGTAAACGAGAAACGCGATAGCCACGCTGGGAAACATTCGCCTATAATGTACAAAGGAAACGAGAGGATCGATGGCTGGAGAATGGCGAGGGATGTCTCGAAAGATTCAGAGAAATACAAAAAAAGGTGTTGTCTATCGTAGAGATACGGCGTAAGCATCTTCTAAAACGTACAGCGATAACGATCCGACATGGAAACAGAATCCGAACGTTCGTTCAAGGTGTTCAAACGACGGCTGCGTAAAGCCGGGCCCGGCTCGATATCCGGTTCGTATCTCTTCGTGTTGCAGGTCCAGGTGTATTGATTCGCGATGATGAACGCGCGTCGTCGACAGTCTCCTCGATCCCGCGAAGGATCGTCGACGTCTGGGAGGATCCGTCGATCTCCATGGGACGGTGTGACGCACACCTGGGCCGTCCTCGCCCCTAGGCTTCGATCCATTCGACTCATCACCGCCTCTTCTACGAGCTACCTCGTATATATGTGTGTATATATGTGTGTGTGTGTATATATTTATATAAATGCATACATACATTTATAAAATACATACATTTATATATATATATATATATTTAAATGTATGTATATGTATATGTTGTGTGTATATATATACAAATATATATACCGGGTGCTCACCTTGCTTCCCTCCGGACCGTAAGATCAACTCCGCCGGTTTTCCGGTTGGAACGGTTTTAGTGGATGATACGGTGAGTGGTGCCGGAGATACGGATTCGATCGTGACCGTGTTCTCGATTCTTTCCATTTCCGGTTATGCATCGGTGTTCGCGAGAGATAGCAAGGTGGCGGAAGAGGATGAGGTATTCGGTGTATTATATCTGGTTCTCGTTCTCGCTTTTTGCTTTTCTCTTTCTTCATGGCTGAAGGACGCGCTCGAGGTGTGCGTCGAAGATCCTCCGTACGCGGATCGATCGACGAGCCTCCCGGTACGAGGAACACACGCAACGACGCGCCTAACCACACACGTACACGCGGGAACACGTGTGCCACGCGCACATACACACGCAGACCGGTCCGGTTCAATTATGCTCGCGTTTTGGGATACCGAGAACCGTTCTCGTCCTTCCCGTTCCCGTCCTCGTCCTCGTTCTCTTCCTCGTCCATGGGCCATCCTTCTGATCTGCTTAGTGGGTCGTCCGGCTTCCAGAGCCGCTTCTACGTGAAGAGCACCGACAGCAACAAGACCGACGAGTACAAGAGGACGGACAACTCGAGCTGGATGGACTTTGCAGCGGATGAGAACCAGATGGAACCCGACGATCCCACGGGAGCGTTCTCGTGGCGACTAGACGGCTGCTCCGAGGCCATTAGATCCTCCCTCGAGGGCTTCGGACAAGGCAGATCCTCGATTTTCAGCTCGAACAGGTTCTTTACCTGCATCGACTTGCCTCCTATCTCTTGCACCTGAAACATAGTAGTGGAGAGATTATTGTTAATTCTGTTCAAACTGTTTCCAGATTGATAAAGTATTCCTTCGGATGATGTGACAACCTCCGGGGCAACCGGAGTCGCGGAAAACGTACAGATACCAAAGTCGCGATTCTCGGCAAACGGCTGAGCGTCGGAGGTGGACATTATTTGGCGAAACAAATATTTCCAATACTGTTTAATAGTTTCGAGTTTACTTTGCTTCAAGGAAATTGTATTTTATATGAAATATACAATTTTGGAAATGAAAATATTTCTATTTTAACGATATGTACCTCGAAATAAAATATTTCTGTTTCGACAATTTCATCCATAAAATGAAATATTTCTTTTTCAACAATTTCGTCCATAAAATGAAATATTTCAATTTCAACAATTTGATGCACCAAATGAAATATTTCTATTTTAACAATCTAAAACACGAAATAAAATGTTTTACTCTTTGCATGGTTAAGAAACGATTTACACTTTACAATTTTCAGCGATAATATTTAAACTTGAAGTTGGAAATAAAAAGACAAAATACAAATATTTTCAATATTCTTCAAATGAAATGCTATTTTCAAAAATCACTGCCTCAATACATTATTTTATTTTCAAATATTACTGCATCAAACAACATATTTCATTTTCAATGTTGTACACATACTTTTAAATAAATAGGATTAGTTATTATAAAACAGTTCACATAATGTCGGCACTGAGCCTTTGAACTGTGGAAAAAAATAATATGAGAAACTGAATGAAGTTTATTGTATAAACTGCAATATTTCATAGCCTAAAGAGTGCTTTAAATTTTCAGTGTATTTGTAGTCTATTAAATCAGTGTTTATATATTTGAATGGACGTTCTCGATGATTGAGAGATGTTATTTGACAATATCGAGTCTGTGTTTGATTACAATGGCGACAAATTGCTTGTTCAAGGCCATTGAGAGCCTATGTATCCATCAAACCATTTGATCAACAGTCTATCCCTCAAAGAGAGTTATTATGTGCCGAACGCTTTGATGGGAATAAACGGACCGATTTTGTCGTTCATATTTGTCGAATTATTTGATCGAGAAAAAATTGAAACGAAGGTACATACAACCAGTGTGAAGAGTATTTGTACGCCCTTTAAAAACTTTTTATAATCCATGCACTTGAATTTTTATCAGATTTTAGAAGACATTAGTTTGCCACGAGCAAATAATTTTAAAAAAATTGATATTGATACTCCAAACAAAGGACACGATTTTCAAATTTTTTCTCCAAGTTTCTATCTAAATTGTATACATACATAAAGTCTCATTGAAACACGAAATACGAGAAGGGGTGAAATAATTCCTTTTGAGAGCTAAACTTTATAAGAACCCTGTTTTTAGAAGTCGATTCAAACTAGGTACATTATATTTAAATCGAAATTCAAATTGAACTTTCAGAAACCCAATTTAAATCTAAACTCAACTTTCGATCACTATGTTTAAATCGAAATTCAAATTCGACTCTCGGCAACCCAATTTAAATCGAAATCCAATTTTCAAAATTTTATATCAGTGCTGAAATCTAGTTCTAAAAAACACTTGCCACAGAGGCGGCGTCACTGATTCGTTCAAACGAAACAGCAGGGCTACATTTTTTATTATTTAGAATACACAGCAGAAGCCTCTGCTGCTGGACCATACATCACTCCCGGCGCCTGTACCAACAAAAACACAACAAAAAAGTGTACTATCATGGACTCTTCTTCAAAATCGATTCTGCACTTGTCGAAACGATGAAAATGGCCTGCGATTGGTTTGAGTTATGGCAGACGCTTTCGAATATAATTGAAAAAAAAACGCTAAACCGATCGTTCACGCTACTCGTTAATTGTATATATAAAAATGGAAATTCTCGTCGGTTGCGGATGTTAAACAAATTTATCTGATAGACTGTTAAACTCGCGGACGGTTCGAGTGTCGCGGTGGTCATAAATCTTTGTTTCATGAAAAATAAAAAAAATCCTCTAAACTCTCTCTCTCTCTGTCTCCGGTATCTGTTCGTTCCTGTCGGTTCGTTTTTATTTTACTTCAAAAAAATTGTCACGGGCGGCCAGGTTATCTCTACGATCGTCCGGAGACTATTTAAATAAAATATGTCCCCGCGAAATTCGGGGCACGTCGATGGTGTAAGAGGAGCGGCGAAAACGCTCGAGTTTCGTGATAAGAAATTCGAGCATCGTATTCCCGATCTTTTCGCCAATTGTTCGAATTTATCAGGATTTTCGTTTTGTCGAACAGCACCGGTGAATATTCCGTTATTCCCCGTGTAGGGGAGACCGGGACTGAAAAGTTCCCCTGGTCAGTTGTTCTGATCATTATTTTTTTAAAAAAAGGTGCGAATCGTTTTCAGTTGTTTTCGTTAGAAATTGCACATCCAAAAATCTTGAGAATATGAAATCCTCTTGTTTCATTTCATTGAAAATAAAGTTGCTACCTTTCCAGCACTTCTTGATTGCATTATAATAATCTTGAGGGACAAACAGTAAATTATTTTTCTTTATTCAATGATTTTAAAAGTCATTCGATAAAAACGAATGTCCTAATACTACGAACTTTATGGTCTACGGTTTCCACATTATGTTCAACAGTTTGAATAATTTTTAACCAGGTTAAAGCTACTTTAATATTTGTATTGGAGGCTGGAGGTCCAGACGTCTGCTCGAGGCTACTACCTTAATATCAAACAACTGTCAAATGGACTTGGGCCAATTTCAAAATAAATATTTGTATCATTCTATAAACCAGCTAATTTCCTTACTTACAAAATCTGTGTGATCTTAAATATATTGGTTAAAATTTGCTTCAGAATGAAAAGATAACGTAGAAATGTAAATATTAAAATTACTAGCTTGATTTTTCTCGAAAATGGACTTGGGCCACTTTCAAAATAAACGGCTCAATTATTAACAAATTTTATTAAATCATTTTATTATTATTAAATCAAAAACCTATTGCAATATTTCAAGTTTAAGGTTAGAATTTAAAAATACAATAAATTTAGAAATAAATCACCCGTTAAAGATGAGATTGTCTCTACTATTTCTACGCCATTTTATATGTTTCTTCGAGATCGGAACGTACACAGCTCCGGTATCTCCTATATTTTAATACGGTAAAAATTCGACGATGTCCGCGTCATCGAACCGAAATTGATCCCGAATCGAGGTAAGAAAGATGTATAGATATATCTGATATGGATGTAGGTATATCTTACCTTCGGCTGAAAATCGGAATTCGAGGAGGAATCCTCGTATCCGTCTTCACCCTCGTAGTCGTCGTCCAAGTAAGCACCGCCGTCCTCGATGTTGCCACCTCTGAAGTTCTCGGCAAGATATTCCTCTGTAACAACATAGAACCGAACACTCCAGCAAAATGCATATCCACGAGGCGTCGAAAATGCATTCGAAATTGTTCCCCTTTGCGAAACACGATTTGATTATCCCGAACACACCGAACATTCTGAACGGTTCGATCTTCAGCAGTCTCTCACCGCGGAACCTTAACAAAACTTTTTGCAATTTTATACCTCGACGTTTTTTTATACATTCGCGACATAAATGTATTTTTTAAATACATTTAAAAATTCGTTAATTAAAAATTGCCAAATATCAGCAGTACAACGATTTAGATTTCTCTTGAAAGCCATATTTCTTTACGAGAAACCTGTTTTTAGAAGTCGGTTCAAACTAGGTCGATCATATTCAAATCCAAATTTAAATTCAACTCTCTGCAACCCGATTTTCTGAAGTATTGCGAGTTTAATATTTAGTAGAGAAGATAAATCAAAAGTTGAGCTGGAAACTAAATGACAAATGGGATTCTATTTCTTTGGAATATTGGAAGTAAATGATTCTTGATATGCCCAATCGGCGACATGAGGTCATTGAACGAACCAGATAAATTTTATATATCGAATAGAGCGACCGATTATTAATGCGACGTAAATGTGTAATAGCGTTTTGTTTAAAGTGTATTGTAGTACATATAAATATATATATCCACTGTTTTTCGTAAATGAAATTGCAATCACAAAACACACTTTGTCTGATTTATTTGAAATTTTGTAACTATGTTCAATAGATATCCCTTCCGCGTACCGAGCTCGATTTTCCAATATTTGTAAAATTCGAGCATTGCGATTTAAAACAGAAATTTCTCCTTGCAAGCGATACCAATTTCTATATACAGGGTGGACCATTCAAACATAAACACTTGACAAATATTTCTGTTATGAATGATTTTATAGAAATAGTCCTAACTTCTTATAAACATTAAATATATAACAATGAACTTGTATTTTATATGGTTCAAAACTTGCGTTAAATAATTCACAATTGTACTAAATAACATACAAGTTTATTGTTAAATACTTTATTCACTCACGCACACGACTAAAGCCAGTGACAAAAATCAACGGTTGAATTAAATATTATTTCATGAAATACCAAA
>CM052329.1:8910938-8975903 GCA_028455615.1 Lasioglossum zephyrum
AATAGGTTGAAAGTAATGAAACAGTGTTTTTAAATTCTCTTAATATTTTTACTGTATGAAATAACACCTACTCAGTTTTATCATGAATGCATGAAATCCGCTGTGTAGCCACTGCTACAAAGTTATCGGTTCCCCTGTCTGTTTAAAGTGAATAAAATTTAACAGAAAAATTGGTGGCCAGGCGGTACCGTGATATTAAACGGGGTACTCGGGAGCAGTATTGTAGGAATTTGGTATTTCGAGATGATATCCTCCGCCGGGGATCTGCAGAACTCCCGAATGCTAATTCCAGAGATAATAGTTTAAGGTATTTAAATTCTATTCTCGAATATACACGCCTAAGAAAGCAGTAAGGGGTGGTGAAACGGGGAATGTCTAGGAGGGTAGTGAAGGGGCGGAGTAACGTTTCGTAAACAGGGGAAGAAGCAGGGGCAGTTTTTACTGAATTCAAGATTAGAAAGGGGTGTTCCACCACGGACAGAGTTCATTAACTCTGCAGAGGAACGTGGCACTATTTATTATTAATCTGTGTAGGGAGGGGACGAGACATCAACCGGGTGTTCTAATTTTCAGGGTATACTGTCATTAAATATAGACACGCAAAGCAACCGTGGTGTTAATTTCTTAATGCGGAAAACAGAATCAACTTGGAAAACAAGAAATTAATTTTGTAATATCGTTCGTCCAGTCTCCATAGTTGGACGTTGTCGTTACATCGTTTATTACTCAAAAGACTAACTATTATTCAAGACATGATATTGTTCATAATGAGACTATCCGAAATATTGAATGACATTATTCAAATTATGTTTACATTATTAAATAGGACGATATCTGATCAATTACTACACATTTATATATTATATGAGCTATTATATCAATTTTATATTCATTTATATATTATACGAGCTATTATATTAATTTCATATTCATTTATATATTATATGAGCTATTGTATCAATTTCATATTCATTTATATATTATACGAGCTATTATATCAATTTCATATTCATTTATATATTATATGAGCTATTATATCAAATTTCATATTTGTGCAAAAAATGTACAATTATAGTACAATTATTTGTAAATTGTATAATTAAAAATTGTTGTAAAGAGTGCAAAGGGTCAGTATTATAATTTCGAACTTGAAGAGTGAAAATCAAGAGTCAAGGTCGCGAGAGACCTACTCGTTATAGTTAGTAGATATTCAATAATAAGAATAAATAGTTTTTTTCTCGCGTAGATTGTCAATTGGTTTGTCGCTCGAATAGTCGATGTAATTTTTGTCGTGCAATTAGTTTTTTTACGACCAATCGTCTGTACGCCATTTCATTCTTGATCCTTTGATTCCGGAGCTGCTGATCGGTTGTTTTTAATAAAAACGCCGCTGAGGTACGCGAGAGGCAATAAAATTCTCGTGTTACGGACAGAGAAGCTGTGTCGGCGTGAACTTTGAACCGGAAAAGGGCCGGCGGAAGTCGAGGCGAGAGGCAGAAAGAAGCTCGACAGTCGTGGAAGCCGTGGAAACACGGGAGAACTCGGAAAGCTGGTCTCATGCGGAGCTTTGGCCGCTCGTGTTCAGTAGGATATGCGGTCGTTGCGAGGACACACCGCAATCGCATGAATTTCTGAGAGTCGCCGGGGACGGAATACGGGAAAGGCGGCGTGTCAGCCCTTGCGCCACGGAATACATTATTAAACAATTAATTAAAATGGTCACAACAGGGCCTGGGCCCACCGCGACCATCGTGACAGACCATCGGCCATATTCCTGAATTATTCAGCCCGAGACGCTAGAAACTCTTCGCGCCGGTCAAATTGGATTTGCTTATTAAACAAGAGGAAATTGATAATGTTATTCTCACTTGCCAGTGAATTTTTCGTTCGAAAATTTATACAAAGTTGCACTTCCCTATGAGGAAGATCGACTATAAATTGACTGCGGACCTTTATGCAAAATAAAAAATGTGCGCACTGATTGCAGGACACAGGAGCCAATTAAAAATTGTATTCTTCTTTTAATCATGCTATTAAGCTGGAAATAATACATTGATGTCCTTAAATATTTTTAACATGTCCACTGCTTTAAATTGTACGTGACCATTTTTGTAATAAATGCATCAGACCCGCAGTCTAATTATAACAATGTATCCAATTTTATTAATCCAATAGTGGTCAAAATTCACATGTCCATTTGCTTAATGGACGGTGTTAACGGAAAGATGACAGCTCGAGCGGTGGCTACCGGAGATAGCAATTCATTTTTTGACTTTGCCGGAAAATCTCAGCGAGTGGGGGATTGTTCGATCATAGGGGCTAGAAGAAACTCACGCTAAAAACTCGTGAGAGATTTTAGGGGCCACTGTTGGCTGGCTAGAAGAAGAACGGGGCCGGCTCAGCTTTCCGCGAACGTCTGCAAAACTCGCCGGCCCTCGGTGTACCGAATGGTCATTTTAAATGAAAAAGGTCAGAGAAAGTGAATATAATATTTTTATATATTATTTTTTTGGGAAGCTTTACTGAGCCTGATTACACCCATAATAATTCATTCAACACTGAATCTACCATCACCGGTTATTAAAGATTCTCCGAATATTTATTTCATCGCGTTTATTGTTACACACGCTTCATTGTGCAAACACATTTTAATTGTATGACAGTGTACATGCAATAAATATTAATGTCGATCCACCGATCAAAAAGCGAAAAGCAATCTATAAAAACCAAACCATTGAATAAATATGTTTGAAAAGTGGAAAGCATGCCACAGGCACAACGGTTATGTGGCAAATATTTACGAATTAATTAATTTATTTATTTTAAGATGTACGAGTCTGTGGATTTTTAACCGCTTATTCCTCGTGTGTATGTAAATCGATTTCGATGAAATTTTCTACCTGAATTGCTACACACTCGAATGAAATAGAAACTTTTTATAGAAAGTATGATTTATTCTAATAGAAATTATGTTCCTCGAGCCTTCACGAATCTAAAATATTTTAAGTAGAGTTAAAAATTTGAAAAATTAAATGTAGAATAATAATAGTTTTCCCAAAAAAATGAAGGCTGTCTAATAGCTCGATCCTAACATTATGAATTCTCGGACGATTTCTGTCGTTTCTCCCCGACACAGCCGAACAAAGATTCTAATTTCTGAAGCTTGTTGAAAGACCAATGGAATCAAGAGAACAGGGACTCGGTATCGTTGCAGTATCACACTTTCGCTGACAAAAGGTGTTCAGCTACACCCCCAAGACCATTCCGTTCCCTTGGTCTCGAGGACCATTACATGTTGGTACCACTTTAATTGAACCACCGGGGCGGTGCTGGATTTTCCGGAAAATTAGATACGGTTCGCACGAAAATACCTCACGTGTAACCCGTATCACCGTAGTGGGTTCCCGAACAATCGCTCGCGGAGTGCACTCGATGAAATGGTTAAGAGCAACGTGTTCGTGCGAAATCGTACCATTGTCGCAAGTAATTCTTAATCCTTTAATTCTCCAACCCTCGGACCTTTGTTTTCAATAAAAACGACGCTCGAGAACAAGAAAAGCGATACAATTCTTGTGTTACAGACAGAGAGAAACTGTATCGATATGAACTTTCAATCGAAAGCAGAGCCTGACCCCAACCTAATCAGTAGACTACGCATTTCTATGCAAAATAAAGGGTCTAACCTGACAAGAATACAATTTTTATTGATATTGTGTGGAAAACAATGGTTTTAGGTTGAAAGATAACTCCCTAAAATTTTAAGTCGCTAAGCCTTCGTATAAGAGTGATATAAGGGTAAATACCCTAAACTATATCTTTTTTTCTCAGTTATTAATTAAGATATTCAAATAAAAGAAAACGAAAGTACTCTAAATTACCTCCGTTATATCACGTATTTCTTTCATTAATTGTGATCAAATTATTAAGGGTAGAAAAAATCATTTAATTTTTTAGGGGTGGGAATTACAAGCAACCCTTCGAGTAACCACTTCCAAAAGATTCAACATAGGAACACAATTAAATATTAAATTCGTATCAAAATTATATTGAATTAGTATCAAAAAACAATGATGACCTGGATGACTCCGAAAAAAAAAATATAACAAATATTTTTTGCATCACAATAACCTAAAAAGATATTTAGGTGGCCATACTTAAAAGGACCACCCTGCATACCATGATATTATTTTCAACGTATTAAACCTAATAAGAAAGAAAATAAATTTCTATGCTCGTTCCGCAAAAATGAATAGTTACAGTTTAAGACAGTAAAAATATTAGAAGAATTTACAAAGACTTATTATATTTTTCAACCCATTAAACATATTAGGGAACGAGTTAAGTTTATATTTCACACCAGTTTGTTGGAATTTAGGTAAACAATTTTCATTCTGCATCTGGATCCGCTGTCTAGTGACAGTAGTATGTTGCTGAGATTTCTTGCTGAATGCTGGCCTTTTTCCTGAATGTCGAGGAGAAGGGGACACATAACTTGAGGGTTAAGCTTGACATAGTCAAAGCTCGTGTCATCCGCAGTGGCCAGGTTGTAGGACGCGAATTAACCAGATACAGCCGTGCCGGGGGAACAATGAGAGCATGATAAATGGAGATTGAAGGGACAGGGACAGTTTTCTGTCTTGGCTCGTCTTTAGTCACCGCTTCTGTCGTCATTATGAGCCATTACGAGCTTCAAAGCTCGAATATGGAGCGAGTTACTATGCGCGGGAGGCTCTCATTGTTTCCACCATCGCTTTAAAATAATTGCTAAGCCCCATTGTCCACGCAACAATCACCGAGCTCGTATCCATTACGCTCGCAGCACTGCGATGGTGTGTTGCCTTCCGTTAATCCTTCTCCGCTGAATCGAAAATGAAACAACCGGCGTTATCTTTTCGGCGGGAATCCTCGTTCCTGAGACGAAGACGAGCCATTGTCAGTAAAATACGAAATAATTAGCGGGCTACTTCAGCTGGGATGTCGGACGAAACATTGTTCCGATTGTTGATCGGGGATTGTGATCTACAGACGATTATTATTCACTTCGGTTTGCTGTTTGATTTCTGTGTCGAATAATCAGAAAAATATTTATCACAGCACTGGAGAAACGAATTCGGACAGAAATATGTTTCATATGTTTAAGTTCTTCTAATGTTTTTACTGTTTGAAACTACATCTACCTATTTTTGTCATAAATAATCATCGCTCTCATTTAGCAACACCCTATCATCGTCTCAGCTATTCTGATCATCTTCAACTGAAGTGAAGATCGTTTCTCATCCTAGCTGAAAATGGCACCGCAGTATTAGGGACATTTCCAGCGATTTTTGTGCCACAGTAATCAGTTCCTCCTTCACTTTAATGTACGTAATGCTGGGGACTTAATTTATTTATTAAAATGGCAAGAGAAGTTTATTTTATTTCTCTGTTACTTTAAGGAACCATGGATCAACAATGAACCGTTCTCTTGGAAATTCACTTTAACACTAAACCTACTTTTGATTTTATAATTATCGCAATAATAAAGTAATAATAAATAATAATAAAGAAATTATAGTTTCATAAGAAATGATTGTACAGATATCTTTAGTAGAGCACGGATTACAATAGGAACCGTAAAAAATCTAAATAAATTTGATCGAAGATTTTACGATAGTTCGACAAAGGGAACATTCGGTTTTATTTTCGCGATTATTTCCCAGCGGCAGAATCGACGTGGTTTCAGTAGAATCAGTATAATCAATATTTTACGGAAAATAGACAGAGATCGAAGCATATTGTTCCACGGTTTCACAATGATCAGAATAATGTCTACCAGGTGCACTCCAAGAGACACACGTTAAAACCAATATCATCTCGACGTTCGACACCTGTCAGTTCCAATAAAAACTCGTTTCGATCCTGAGAATGAAAAATACAATGCCGGCATATTCGATTCAGCGCCATCACTTGTGACTATACTTGTTTTCAAGTCACTGACCCTTCACTTAATGCTTCTCTTTTTCGAGAGCTATTCTTGCAATCATATGGAAAGCATCGACGGACTGCTTGTCGCATCATTTATTGACTTTCTTTATTTTCCATTATTGCATACTATACTGCTTCTTTATTCCACTTCTATGGATAATCCAATCAGTTTTCCTGAATTGCGAGATAGAAGAAATACATGTACATATATGTACTTATTGAAAATATTCAGAAAAGAATATATATTCTTTTATTATTATATATATTTAAATATTCTTTTATTTTATATATATAAATATTCTTTTATTATTATATATATTTATTTGTAATATTCTAAATATACATATATGTGTGTGTGTATTTTATTTGGAAAGTGGTGCAAGTCCATTTTTTGTTGTTTAGAGAAAATTAAAGGTTAGCATATTAGTCAATTTAAAAATATAAATTAATCACGTGAAGTCTGGCAATGTTTCTATTAATTTATCGATATGTAATTTAATTATATAAATTTCTTTTAGACGAATTTAACTGACTTACCCCAGTTTCAGAATTAGTCAATCGTAAAAATCATTTAATTTTAATCATTTAAAAAGTTATCTTTGCTCACTAATGACGTTACAACTTTTGAACGAATGGACTTTTTCGCCTGCGGATTGTTAAACGGTGAATGTATTAGTAATAGATGACTTGAAGACGACTACAAAGAATAGAAAGGGAAAAATGCAAGAAAAGCATGTAAAGGAATCTACATAAATATGTACGAATAAAATAGTGCACCGCCGAAGAAACGGCATTAAATAGCCAGCAACGGAGATGGAGGAAAATACGAATTTCGATAGAGGCTCTCATTCCAGCCAGCGAATCGAATATTTCAAGCTGGTCGGATTTGCATTCACCCGTTTAATTTCGCGTGCTCCAATGACTGCGTTGCAACTAAGCATTTTCTCAATTTCACAATGAATCAGTCTCCCGGAGCGTCTCGCGAACTGGAGGCATGTCTCCTCTATATTATTTCGTTATTCTTTCACCGGCCATCATCGTCGCGCTTGTTTCAGCGGGCACAGTCTTTCAATTTCTGGAACGAGGTCCCGGAGGACTCGTGGGGCGGAACGGTCGCCAGCTTGAAGATATGAAAGACGGCAGGAGAAACAAGCGGGGAAAAGAGCAGCCTGATGCTGTTTCAGTGTTTTGCCACGGAACCAATCTCAGATTACAATATTTGGCTCATGCGATCACCAGGTAGTGAAACTCCATCTAAGGCTAAGGATTAGGAGACAGCCGATCCTTATGCAAAATGAAAATTGTTTACACAAGTTGCAACAAACTGGCGTGAAGTAGAGATTTAATACGTTCCTCAATATGTTTAAGACGTTGAAAAATATATAACAATGTTTTTAGATTCTTGTAATATGTTCACTGTCTTAATTTACACCTATTCATTTTTCTGGATTGAACAAGAAATTTATTTTCATTCTTAATATATGTATTTAATGAATTGAAAATTGTTGGGATGACCAGATTATATTTATTAAATGTTTATTTAATCTCCACCGCATTAGAGAATAAACGTTTCTCAGTCGTGAATTAAAATTGCTCATATATAACACAATGTTACACTTTAATATTAGTACATCGAAGTTAAACTATTATATACCAAAAAGTAAAATGAAGAGAGGATGGCTAGAACTGACCACCTGATTTCTTCTGGGTAAAGAAATAGCGATGCTTGAAGTATAATAACCTTCAGGTAAAAAATTTTTTTAAATTACACGTTTTTAAAAATCGACTAAAAAGTATAAAATAATTTTTCCTAGTCGTATACAGATTCCTAACCTCGTACAAATAGTCTGGAAAATTTGTGATTGCAAATTTTTAATAGCCATGAAAATACTTGTAAGATTTAAAAAACAAACAGGCAGACAAACAGACAGACAGACAAGCTAATAAAAACGTGGTAAAAAGAGCTTTCCTCCTCCGTGTATTTCGTGCATATTGTTGTACACTCCAACAAAAATAATATAACAGTATATTTAACTTCTTCTAATATTTTTCCTGTCGTAAACTGCACAATTTTACCACGTTTTTTTTTCGTCGTAAATAAATAAATATAATCCGCCGTCTATTTAGCATAGTTTCCGGGATGGCGTACTATTGCATATGTTAAGTACTCCATCAGAGTCAACTGAACCGTGCGTTCGTCGATTGTGCGTTCTTGATGAACAGTCGCTGAACGCACAAAGGCGAGCCAGTTATTGCGGATGATTTAGTGAAAACGGGAAAGCCTCGGAGCGACGTGATGAAACGCCGACGAACCGATCGCAGCGATTTCGCACAAAGATCGTCAAAGCTGTGGAATCAAGTGTTTGTTGATCAGACGCTACCGGATGAACTGTGTTGAGAATCTGAAGTGAGTTCGCCAGTCATCCGAAGATAAAATAAATCAGGAAAATGTTTACGATAATGTAAATTTCTGTTTGATTATCCTCGATGATACGCAGAATGAACATTAAGTAAACATCAGTAATTTACATTATTCGTTGCGATTGTGGCCATTTTCATAAAGCAGCGACAGCTACATGAGATTGACTGCCTCCTACTGTTTATTGATATATCGAATGAAATTAGCTCAAAGATATGGAAACTGTATTTGCAGCTCTCGAGGCTTCGTAAGAGCGAAGTCCAATCAATATTGCGCATGTACTGCTTCATTTAAATTTTGCTGGAAGTTTGAGGGTTTGTCAAATATTAGACACAGTTTCCGCTCGCTGATTTATTAATTCACACATATTTGCCAAAAGGGTAGAGTGGGAGACAATTCTTAACTCTTTGTACTCCGAATTATTTTTCGATTTTGTTGCCAACAACTCCCTAGTATTTTAGGAGTTTTATTTGTAATTTACTTTGAAGGATGTACTTGTTTACTAATTATATTAAATGTAGGTATCAAATTTTGTTGTGATTTATATTTGTGAAACTTATACTTGTTTTTAACTAATAAATAAGATAATTAAATAAATAGAGAGATAACCAAATGCATATAAAAGCCTGCATTATTTAGATTTTCTTTGTCTGATGACGACTCACACACTCGACAAATGCAATGGGTTAACCTAGTGACACTAATGCAAAGCAAAATTCAATCGTTTCGAAAGTTACTGCAACAAAATTATATTCTTACCGCATCGTTTTATTCTTATGTACTTTTGCGTTCTATTTTCCTTCGTTCTATCCTGTAGGAAACGTTTTGCATAGTATGGCGTGGGAAACTTTTCAGCCACGTATATTTTTCGCGTTACATTTCAAGAGCAATATTTAAAAGAATTTTAACGAATATTCAAGCCAACAACGCGGAAAGTAAAGGAAAACGGTGTGACAAGTAAATTCTGTTTATTCGTTTTTCCGTACTCTGTAGAAACTTTTTGAATATCGTTCCTGGAATGTAAGATGAAAAGTCTATTCAGCTGGAAACATCAGCACGCCACTGTATTTCTATTCATGTTTTTCAGTTTTTGAGATTAATGGTGGCTTGAAATTGCGATAGATCCTCCGCACGCCATTCATTATATTGAGAAACATTTATTTATTGCTACGCTGTGGATCTTTATGCAAAATAAAAATTGTCTGTATCGATCGCAAAATTTTAAGTTGTAAATACGTCTTGTTTTTTTATGTGTAAAAGTTAAAAACCGAAAATTTGTTTTTTAAAAAGTCGATTTTTGTATAAACTCTAGTAAATGGTTAAATATGGAAAAAGTAAAGATCCACAGTTCATATTCGCAGGTACGAAAAAAAAGTGTGAAATTTTATTTCTGTAGTAATGATAGTTGCTATTAATTTTGTGACGTGTTTTATAGTAAAAGATTACTGGCTCCGATAACATTTTCAATTCACCGGAACGCGTTTCACGATCCACAATCGTGATCAACTGTAAGATCACTGGGAAGAAAATATCCGGTGGTGGTTACACGACGGTTCCCGGCTAAATGGATACATGGGGAAATTTCGAGGCGGTCTCTGGAGTAATTTTCCAGGACCATTTCCTCGAGGGCCTAATTCTTTCTTCCTTTTATTGTCAGCTTCCCTGGCTATTCAACGCGATGATCCTACATTATTCAATAAGACAGAAGATTTCGTTCTACATATTTAATATATGACAGCCGATAATAAAAGCGGAGGGTCTTTTAACGTGTGTATATTATACCAGTGAGCATGCATTTCCCCTAATACACTTTCAAATATTAGGCTCATTTCAAGAAAATGTGATTATGTAGTAGAAACTTTTTTTTATCGTACGTATAATAAATAAAAAGTTTGAAAACATGTACAGTTAGGAACATAACTGATCGCACACACTTTAAATCGGAATAATTTTTTCATGAATGGACGAAACGTCTTTAATTTCTCTGTAAGGCTAGAAGAATTACTTTAGTAAATGACGTCTAATAAAATATGTTTAAAAAAACACATTTGGTCGAAATTGTGAAAAGCAATAGCAGAGATTAATTTTTACAACTTTTTTAGCTGGACCAATAATGAAAATTTAATAGATGTGTTTGGTCAACTCGTATAAATTATATACGTTCTGAAAATTTCATTGAAATTGGTTAATTGGTTTATGAGTTATAACCGATCAAGAGTTGTAAAAAGGCCGAGAATCATGAAAAATTGCAGTTTTTAATAGTTTATCACGTACCACGTCCTCTGGGAGGGAAGTCGGCATTATTTCTCGCAAATGTTCGGCCGGTTTAACGAATAATTTGTCGGGAAATCCATCGCGTGGGTTCCCTTTCAGTGCGCCGTTTCATCTGGACGAAAAGTAGGTTTGAGTCAGAGAAAACATTCGCGACAGTTCAAAGGAGGGAATGCTAGCCGTGCAAGCGCTACTTCCCTTTTGATCCTTCATCCCTAGCATCAGGATTTCGCCTGGATATCGCCGGTCTCGATTGAAAATAGCTCTAGCTTTTGCTCGACGAAAGGATCCTACGAGGAATTCCGAGACGTCGAGTGCGGTTTATCGATGGTTCTTTATGAAATAATAAAACAATTTGGCGAGATTTTTCGCCACGAGTACTTCTCCCGCGTAGTATCTCTGACATTACACCTTCCGCGTGCAAATCATTTTCTACCGGGTGAAAAGAGGGAAATGAGTCTACATAAGAAATGACTTGAAATCGTAAAAGAACATTTGTTCATGCGAAGCTTCGTTTACGAGACAATTAAATTTGAAAATCGGAATTTATGAATTTCTAACAAAAATTAGTAGGTGAATTACATTCAATCTATTAAGAAAGACAATAAATTTCTATTTCACTTTAATTTCATGCAACTCAGGCAGATAATTCCTATTTTGGTTAAACGTCACCTGACGAAGCCAGACATCTTTAACTTGTTTTTATGTAATCCTGTAAATTTTCACGAGAAAATACCGAAAATCCAAGTTTCAGTCTTGAAAATCCACTGGTTTAAAAGTTATACGTGTTTGAAGTTCAAAGATTTTCGCTGTTTTTTTTTGTATAGAGGAAGGTTGGTGGGGGACGCAGGAGTTTGAGGGGCCCCTACCGTGCCCACCCCTGGTCGATATGATTCTTAATATTTTAATTAATGTTCGATGATAGTTTGTCCCAGAACAATATGTATATCTCATACTTGTTAAAGCCGTGAAAATCGTCCAACTTTAAACACGTATAACTTTTAAACCAGTGGATTTCCAAGACTGAAACTTGGATTTCCGCTATTTCCTCACCAAAATCTACAGGATTACTTTTAGAAAGTTTAACTTATTTTACATAATTATCGGCCGTTTAGTTATAACGCATGTTCGTCGATTTTTCCCGAAAACTAATCCTCATATAAACAAATCTAAATTTTCGACTTATTTCTTCAAGTAGAATCACCACCCTGCACAACCGCGTGGAGAAATGAAGTAAGGGGATAAATCAAATTTGATGAATTAATTTTCGCGCATTTCCACGCGATTGAAGGCGCTGTTAGACCGGGCTCGATAAATCAAGAAATATGGCAAAATTATTCTCCGGCGGCGGTACTCGCTGTTAAAACCGCAGGTGCGTAATGCAGCAGTTTAAACAGTTATACCGTCTCATTTTCGGCAGGTTTGTACGCGTTTGAATGAAATCTGATTGGCGACACGATGTCGGCGACCGAACGACGGGTGTAATTATGAATTTTCTGTAGAGAGGATCGATACACGGTGAATGGGTCTTGATGAAATGTTTTATGCTCCATTTTCTTCTCCCTGCGAAATTAGTAAAGACAGATTGACATCTAATTATAGCCGGCATTCGAAATTTCAGATCTACTTTGCACTATTCAGTCTTTGATACATGATTTCGCCGTTTTCACTAACGACAAATTCAGCATTCAATCAGAAATAATTTAGGGGTAGGTGTCTACTGATCACGTTGATGCTGATTGCGATTAAATAGTTCTCGGGAAAATGTTTAACAGATACCTTCTGAAAGATAAAATTTTTGTGTTTGCACACATTTTGGTTAAATTGCCTGCTTCATATTTATATCATATTTATTTGTTTCCATGTATATTAATTACCAATATGGCGACAAAAACACGGAAAATCGTTTAACTCTAAACACTCATTACTTTTGTACCACTAATCCTCTAGGGTTGAAACTTGGATTTGTGACATATTCTCGCCAAAATCTATAGAATTACGTAAGAAAAATGCAAAAATTTTTGGTTACCCAAGGTACATAACTAAATTCTTTTTTATTGCATCGTGTAACTGATCGAAAAATACATTCAGATATGTATAATAACATGACCTTGTAGTGACTGCAATATTCGGTTGCTCAGAACGACCTTGATAACTTCGAAAAAATTGTGACTTTTGGAAAAAAATATTCTTGCAAGATATTGGCCCATTGACACGATACACATTATGTGACAAATATTTTTTGCATCACAATAACGTGAAGAGATATTTAGGTAGCCATACTTAAAAGGACCAGCCTGTATATTAATTCCTAATTTTGAGATCTGATTTAGCTCCCTCTTTAACCTGGGCGATAACCAATCAGAAATACCTACCAAACATTGCTCCAAAAATTTTATTCTCGGCGCAACGGTTCGATCATTTTTCTCCACAACGAATAGCTATTTTTGTAGGAGTACTAAACGCTGGATTCGGATTTGAATCTTCCGGTTCAAGAACCACGATAGCTATTAAAATGTTTTAATACGAGGAAAAGCAAGGATGTGTTTCGTCCTTTTTCCGAAATTTATTTTCCGAGATTTATCCGAAAGATAAATTACGATCGATAAACTAATTAATTATTGCTCCAAAAAACTCGGGAATAACTGATTGAAACCGACACGGGGTTCTAAGGAAGAAATCGGCGGCCCATCCGATGTTCAATAATAATCAGAAACACGTCGATAGTTTCGTTCCACGTCCGAAGCCGGAAACGTCCCAATGGAAACAGCATTTTTCACGATACACCCTATCATACTGGTATTTCCCACGAGGAGACTCAACGGGCGTTTGATTATTGATAGGCAATGTTAGCCATAGGCAAAGGAGAACCGTTCGAACACAGTTTTCTCGGTATCATCCCGGCCGTTCGACCGGGACGTCTTCATAGTCCTTTTGATCTTTTGGCCAGCCAGAAGACACCGAAGATCGATTGTCCTCTCGGCGGAATGAAAGCCAGCGAAAGAGTCGTCGCGGAGCTAGGAGTGAAATAAGGAAAAGTTCTTTGCCCCCGTCGCGAATTCTCCTCGGTCCTCTCTTCTTGACCCTATCCTTTCGGCTCCCTTTGCCCTAGAACCGTCCCGAGACTTAGGAATTTTCATCTATGTACGTCCGCCGGATCTTTAACCGGATCTCTCCTTATTGGACGATTCACATTTCTCTTTCCCTTTTGTCGGCTGCTTTATGCGAACGACGCGAACACTGTTCGTTGCGCGTTTTGTTACCGAACACGATTCAGAATCGATCGACCGTTAAGAAACCGGGTCCCTCGTACAGAGTCGTCGAGATAAATCCGGAATTTTGTTCGAGCAGTCCCATAAGTGCAATGTAGGTTAGGTAAAGTAGACAAAGTAATTGTTGATAAGGTAACTGTTGAATTAATGAAAGTCGACATTGTTTATTGAGTATAGAGAGTGTCTTGGGGACACTGCCGGGAACGATATACCGCCCTCTGAATCGATTGACGTACTTTCGTTGGTCCCCACTGTTTGGTTCTCCGTTCGAGCTTCCGGTTGTGTAACGCACGTTTTGAAAATGATCTTAACTTTATTCTTAATCTTAACAATAACTTTTTTAAATATTGTACCTAACGATTTGACACTTTTCGGGAAGCAAACTAATGCAAAATAACTGTTGTTACAAAACTGTGTTAAACTGTAACTTGGGTAACCAGAAATTTTTACTTATTTCCTATGTAATCTAGTAGACTTGGACGAGAAAATGTCAAAAGATCCAAGTTCCATCCTAAGGGTTCAGTGGTTCAAAAATTATGAGTGTTTAAAGTTGAGCAATTTTCAATTCGAAAGCACTGACAATCACTCAACTTCGAACACTCATAACTCTTGAACCATTGATCTTCTAGGATCGAAGCTTCGAGTTTTGACATTTTCGTACAAATATCTACTGGATTACATAGGAGAAATGCAAAGTTTATGATTACCCAAGTTACACTTTAACCAAAAACTGATTAATGCAACTGTACCACGAGAAAGTGTCACTTTAATTCTACAACTTCTAAAGGATATGTTTCTCCAAGTCAGAAACGGTTAAACAAACCCTCGAACTTTTAAATTCGAACCGGGGATCCCGTGTTGTTGACAAAATAAGTGAAACGTGGTAAAATTAGCGAGAACGAGCTAATGACTCGGAAGTGAAAAGCATATTCTTCTCGCGGTGTAACGATTCGCAGTCTCTGAATACCAGGGAAGCTGATAAACACATAATTCGCGACACTGATAATTCCGTTAGCGGTGTTTATTAAACTACACCGAATCCCGTTCTTGCGAAATAATCGCGGCAGAGGCTAACGAAGGTTAATCGTGTCAACTTCGACAAAACGTCCATTAATTCTGGAATTAAAGTCCGCCCACGTGCGCTCCCGCACACGCCCTGAATATTTATCGGCAAAGGGGTGCGGAGGAGAATCGAGGGGGTGAAAAGCCGGGCTACTACCGGGTTCCTGCGTTTTTATCCCCTCCCTTTTTTTCAACGGATATCCTCTTCTCGAAACGGTGTTCATGGTTATTGACTAGCAAAGAGATACGATATTTCCTGCTTTTACCTGCCATTGTTCCTCCACCTTTGTGTGTCCTGGCTCGATGAATAATAAGCAAGGAGAATAAATGGGAGCCGTTCCCGAATTATCTTTGCCAGAGAGAATTCGCCGATGCGAAATAATCGCGACCGGCTAGCGTTACGTGTTCAAAGATGAGATCCTCGGGATACAGGTTCGGCCAAAAGTTGCGAAGGGCTTTGATAATTTAACACCAACCGTACCACGATCGGTCAAATGATCGGTGTTATATTGTTTATTTTTTAATTATCGAAATTATAAAGATGCTTCCATTAGAAATTATTAAATGATTTTTTTTTAATTTCTTGTTCTACGAATTTCAAGCACGTACTAATGGGTAATCTTTACTTTGCGGGACCAACAATTATTGCCCTTCTCCTATAAATTATTATGTATTTATTATGTAATCCAGTAGACTTGAACGAGGAGAGCCTAGGAATCCAAGTTTCGATCCTGTTGATCCAAAGTTGAGCAATTTGCAATGTTTTTGACTGTTGTCATTTTGTGGAGTGAACAAACTAGAGTGAAATTGAAATTTAGTTGCTTCCTTAACATGTTTAATACCGTTAAAAATACTACAAGACTGTATTTAAATTCTTCTAATATTTTACTAGTCTTAAATTGTACTTATTCATTTTTAAATATTTAAATTCTTCTAGTATTTTCCTAGTGTTAAATTGTACCTATTCATTTTTCTGAAGTGGAATAGAAATTGATTTTCTTTCTTGAACTTGTGTACTTGTTTGCGCGTGCTCATTTCTCGATAATGCAAAGTGTCATTAAATAATCATAGAATCGTTTCAGGTGAGCCGGTGGTGTTGGTTCGAACAATAAATCGTCTATTAACGGTAGGATGCGCAATTATCCGACACGACCGATACTCTCATTATCAATATTCATTTTTGACCGGATAGGGTCAATTAATGGGCCGCCGACCACGAAGGAGAACAACGGGAACCTATCGACGGTTTATTTCGCACGACCGCGATTTATTTTCGACTATGAATAATAAATGCCGGGACCCGGATGCGTCGAAATACGGGGCCGAGCGATCCCGTCTGACGCGGCTGAATATTCATACGTCGCCCCGACCTCGGACAACGGTATATCATCTTTAGTCTCGCTCCCAGGCGAAACTTTAGTAATTCCGCTCCTGAAGAGCAAATCGCCGGAACGATTGACACGCGCTTTTTATTTATTTTTTCATGTTGCTCCCCTTCATCGTTTCGGCAAATCGGGACGAAATATTGTTGTTGATTGACCGACAAAGCAACTTCGGGACCCTCGGTATTTTCGCAACAGTTCCCGGACGATTTAACGCCGGTGTATTTTTAACGGAACAGAGACAGAGATCGCCGTGTGTCGTTAGACTTTGAAACTCGACGAAAGCAAACAAGGGCTGTTTGGATTTCGAGAGGGTCTTTCAGCAAATTTTGAAGCAGCCAATTATACCTTTGAGAAGAATCTTCCACCGAATTTAAACCGTTCGAGCCTCTTGCGATCCCCGCGGGAAATTTGCATCCTTGATGCTTCTTTCGACGTAGATACAGGTTACGATCGTTAGAAGTATCTCTAGTACAACTATCTCGAGAATGTGACGTATAGCCGGAAGTAGATGTAACTATTAGGGGCGGGTAACAACCTGGAAATTCGGGGTCGGGATATTTTTCTACTATTAATTCATTTAAATAATTAATTAGTTTATCGATCGTAATTTATCTTTCGGATATTATGAATTGTATTTTCGGCGCCAGGTTCGATCATTTTTCTACACAACAAATAGCTATTTTGTAGGAATACTAAACGCTGGATTCGGATGTGAATCTTCCGGTTCAAGAACCACGTTAGCTATTAAAAATGTTTATTAAGGCTCTGCCTTATACACGACATGTTCGAAGGATGTTTGAATTAATTCATTTGTTGTTGATGATAACGTGAACTCTACTCGAATTCTGCTAGCTCTCTTTAATCTTCTTTCTAAATTGATTTTTTCTTCTGGGTTTTTATTTGAGTAAATCGAGTCATGGATTCTTCATTCTGATTAAAAGAAGACTCCACGTCGTTGATTTTTAAATTTAGAATTATGTCCGGCAAGAGATCCATTAATATTAATATTCCTGAGGGCGACAACAAGCCGTGAACAATTTTTCTCGTTTCATAATCATTTCCCCCTGTGATTATTTCCGTATTATTCCGCGGCCTGTTCGTTACTTATCAACCCAGTTTATTTCCCGCGTTTTATTTCCTTTTCGCGTCTTTCGCTCTCGCCAGTTTTATCTGTTGCTCCCGATCGAAGCGACGATGACAGGAACGGTGACAAAAGGGAAACTTGTCCGCCAGTAATGACACCTTTAGAGCGTCATATTTGCACGACACTGTACACCATGAATCATAGATACGCTGTTCCTGCCCTTTTCAACGGGCATTTCTTTGCCCTGTGTCACGGTTCGCACATTCCTAAGTGGGTCATCAGTGATGATGAATCTTCACGCAACTTGGCGATAGAGCAACGCTCCCTTTTAAAAACTTCCCTAGCTTTTTGGCCGGCACCGCGACTTTCCACTCCACCAACGTTCTCGAGAAAAATTTCAACGTAGAACACACTGCAGAATTTGTTTCTATAATATGGATTTGGATGGACACCATGCTGCACAATAATTGTTGCGCAATATGATTGATCTCTTGAATGATAGTGATTCACTAATTAATACAATATTGATTTGGATGGACATCATGCTTCACAATAATTGTTGCGCAATATGCTTGATCGTGAATGATAGTGATTCACTAATTAATACAATATCGATTTCAATGGACACCATGCTGCTTAATAATTGTTGCCCAATATGCTTGATCGTGAATGATAGTGATTGAATAATTAATACAATATGGATTTAGATGGACATTATGCTTCACAATAATTGTTGCGCAATATGCTTGATCGTGAATGATAGTGATTGACTAATGAATACAATATGGATTTGAATGGACATCATGCTGCATAACAATTGTTGCGCAATATGCTTGATCGTGAATGATAGTGATTGAATAATTAATACAATATGGATTTAGATGGACATTATGCTTCACAATAATTGTTGCGCAATATGCTTGATCGTGAATGATAGCGATTGACTAATTAATACAATATGGAGTTGGATGGACATTATGCTGCACAATAATTGTTGCGCAATATGTTTGATCGTGAATGCTAGTGATTCACTATTTAATACAATATGGAGTTGGATACACATCATGTTGCACAATAATTATTGCGCAATATGATCGATCGTGGATAGGCCCCTTAAAATAACTGATAACCAGCTGGCCGAAACATTTAATTGTTTAGCAGACATTGTCTGGCGTCCTCGGGTGGCCGATGCGGTTGAACGACAGTGAAAAGAGCCAGTCGCACCGGGAGAATGTACTTTCAAGGAATACGTAGATCATTCAGAATTCATGGCGTGCAAATGTTCCGAAGCGCGGACTCTTCCCGCACCATTCGACGGGGAATTGTCGTTGTTTGGTTCTTTAAATATTTCATTCCGAATCTCGTACTTACAAAGTGGATGTACCGGGACTGCACCGCTAAAGAATTCTATGGTGTATCGCGGAAACACGACGCCCAACGGACTAGTACAGGACTTTGATTCAGCACGAGTCGGAAATTGGAAAGAAATAAAACGGATTATAGTAACGACTGCTCGGACAACATTTATAACAATTGTGAAAACATTCTTCTACCTTTCATCCTGCATCTGGATTGACTTTATATGATTAAGGTAAGCTGAATCGTTTGTTTACCATGACCCTATTAAATGCGTTGCGAGATTGTACAATAATATGTCTGAATTTTTAACATTTCTCTTTCAAGCGTTCACAGGAGCAAATAGTAAATAATAATTAATATTTATGTCCAAGTAACAAACGATATAGCACACAGCGGATATTTGTGCATTTATAACAAGATTGAGTAGATGAAATTCGAATCTGTTGGAAAACACTTAAAATATTTAAAGATGCCAACATATCATTTTTTATCTATTGAACCTTTGCAGTGTGAGCTGTCTTAACCTGAGAATTAAACATTGTCGAACGTCTTTGAAAGAACTTGATTGAAAAGCTAAAAATGTCTGGTATCCTCGGGTGAAATGCAGCCTACATGTTATTATACTTGATTTCTATTTATTTCTTGCAAATCGATGCAAATAATTTTTAATTTTTCTCAAGAAGAACAACATAAAAGAACACATAAACACCGAAGAACTTTTATATCATTGTTTCGTCTAGACTCCCGTCAAATAGGTCCCCGTCAATTATGAAATATTTCGATCAGTTGTCGTATCCTCAGACAGTTCATTCTATAGATTGCAAATAGCTTTATCAATTTCAGCTTAACGAAGGTAACTATCCAGAAATGAAGCGTCCTTCCGAAGGATTCCAATAGCCGCGCTCGGGATCAACAGGAGCAGCGTGAATAGGGATGGAAAAAAGGGAACAGGCGGAAGCTGCGAACCAGCCGAGAATCCTCGATTGAATCGTACCCCGAATTTCACCGTCTCTCTCTGTATCTCTCTCTGTCTGTCTCTCTCTCTGGTGGCTATTTCTTTTTCTTTTTTCTCTCTTCGCTTCACTCTGCTACTTTCCCGACGCACTCTACCGTCCACCGTTCCTCCATTATCGGTTTCGTGTTCACGCTATAAATGCAAACGCGCGGCCGCCAGGCTATTCACCGCGAAACAAAACGGGCCACGATAACGAATGGAAAGTTGCGGCATCGGCCACGTAAACTACGCAGCTTGCAGTCGGAGATTAATTCGGGAATTAGCGGTGGCGCGTCGATATTGGTAGAGCGGGAGGACAAACAGATTAATGAAATGAATCTTGGTCAGTGGACACACGTTGTTCGAACTCCTGTTTCTTTTCCGGCAAACGGTATCCAGCTTTTTTCCCTTTTACCAGTTGTTTTGTTTGTACCTTTGGTGTACGTTAACACGAACGTCAACTCGCTGCTTCTTTTTTTCGCGACTCCGTTCGTTGACGTTTCATTATTGTTGGTAATTGGCTGGAAACGAATATTGAATATTTATAATCAGCGGTTCAATGAAACTGTACAAATTTTCAATTAGTTCCAACATAACAGTGGGAATATGTAGCACAATAGAGGCAACAGTGTATGAGAAACACTAACCTATACCAACATGTCGCGGAGATGAAAATTACGCGTCGTAAACGTAAAAGTAGAACTTTTCAGGCAAATAACACCTAAATTGATCTTTCATCTAGCGATTTTGACTACTAAGAAACCCGGTCTTTGCATTATTAAGAAATCAGAAGACAGATTCACGTAAGGGGTTAGGAACACCTATTCTGGGGTATTTATCAGTGTTACCAATCTCTGCTTGAAAAAAAAAGTTTTTTGTAGTGACACTGATAAACATGCGTATGTATCAGCCTAACGCTTCAATTTTGCTATGATTCCACGTTTCTTTCTTTTTTTTATTAATATCTTTATTGCTATTAATAGATCCGAGAGGATTCAAGCCCAATATTTATTTGTTATGATTCCACGTTGACAGCCCTGAGTAGGCGCCATCTTGTCTAACTAGCTGAACTAAAATTGGCTCTAGAATTGCTCTAGACTTTGGCTTCATGAAGGGAATATGGTAAAATTGACTGCAATCACGGGCTTCGGTTATTTGTCCTTATACAAGTATATTTTGAGCTTCACAAAGGTTCATTTGATAGAGGAAATCTCACAAAAAAGTCTTTTTGTGAGAGAAAAATAGATGGGAACCTGCCGGTGTTTTTCTCGATTTTTGCTATACTTTGAACTTATTTTTCTGTCACACTTTTTTGACTGATCTGATGATCATATTGATCATGACTGATCAAATGATCCTTTGTGCAGCTCAAAATATGCTCGTATAAGGACAAATATAACCGAAGCTCGCAAACCTATGTTTCGACCTAAAATCTAGTAAAATTCTAGTAATGTCACGTGGTTTGTCTACCCTCTTTCACTGTAAGTTAGGACAAACGAACGAACACGCCGCCGAACAGACGCGTCGGTTGCTTGATGCCTATTCATTACATACTGCTGTTGCGTTGTTGCCAAGATAGACAGTGCAACTGCACGTTCAGATTGGTGAACTGTAGAACCCAATGGTGTTTCGGTACACCAATCACTATTCAGTTTCTGTGCTAATGGATTAACCTTCAACCAGAAAAGCGAAACGGTTGTTACGAGGTCTAATGGAATAGCCTCGATTTGATTCTGACAGGAAGTACAGGCTCCTAAGTCAATAAGTTTGAAGTTCGACACTAAACTGCCCGGATAAATGAAAATCAAACAACTGGTAATTGAATTGCCGTTATCATTATTTGCCATCGCAGGCTATCGACATCATTATATATATTTCACTCTGGCATCACTAATTTCTTGATAATCGTGGTTTACTTTGTGAAATCAATATACATATAAATATATCTGTGCTATGCTCTGTAACTATATCGCTGTCGAATAATTGATAGCCTGCAGATTATATGACAACGTCGATAAAATACTATTCATCGGCTGATATGTACAGGGTGTCACGCATACAATGGACGACCGATTAGGAAGTTGTACTACACGCAAAAGTGAAACGAAACTGAAGAATACAATTTTTATCATTTAACGTTCCGTGTTCGAGTATTATTATACATATATGATTGTTACACATACTCTATTATTATTGTATAGTATTAAATGTATATTATTATACATATATGATTACTAGACAGCGGATCTTTATGCAAAATAAAAATATTTTGCAACGATTGTGGGCAGCAGGGGTTAAATAAAACGTCACGTTATCCCTTAACCATTGTTTACATTGAAAACATCATAACAACATAATATAATAATTATTACATATAGTATGATATTATATAATATTAGTTCACAAGACTAATTAAACAGACTGCGGTACTTTATGCAAATTTTAAATTTCATGGTTTACCTTATAAAAACCAATATGGAAAATTCCTAAGGGTAAGCATATAAGAGATCCGTTGTTAATGTTCATCTCCATGCATCCTTAAACTTTATAAATACGCACACGCCATATAAATGCATAAAATCCGAGGTCTAGAGATGATTTATTAAACAATTATACGAAAGGAGGTGAGTATCGGAGAATGCATAGTTGACGAGGAAAAAATTTGTTGATCAGCAGAGTATTTTACCGAGTCAATGGTAGGGTAAACTTTGTTGCAATTATGCAGATAACTTCGGAATATTCTGGTTAATATTGCGTGGCAGTAGATCATGAATTTTAATACGTAGGTTTTTCAAGCTTGCGAAAATACGTAGTCTTTGTTTTATTACTGGCAAAAAAAAAATAGAGAGAGGGAGAGAGATACCAGGCGAATGTGGTTCTCGTATTTACCCGATGGCGTGCATTCCTGTTTCCTGCGGGGAAACATTCCTGCGTGCGCTGAATACGAGCACAGCAGCTACAGAATCCTTCCAAGGATCTTTCTTTACATAAGAATATTTCCTTCTTCCCTTTGTTCTTTCCGTTATTTGCGTCCTACAAAGTAGCTACGCTGCCTGCCAGTAATTATAATCTCGAGTATCAGCAAGGCAAACACAAATTCTTTATTTCCATTTTACCATCCGCGTTATTTCGCGCCCCGTCTCGTTCTACTGAACTACTTCTTCGCGTATCACGTTTTTCCTCAAGCGTTTCATATAAAAGGAAGACGCGACTGTAACAAATAGTGACTAGAGAAAAACTTCGCAGCACACTAACGCAACCATGATCCAAAAGCTACAGTTTCCTTTCCTATTTGTCGTCCTGATTTTGATGTCAGGATTTTTCGTGGCACCAGCAGTCGGAGTAAGTTAAAATACATTTTAAATTGTTGCATTATATTTTTAATATATGTGTATATGTATCTTTCATTCTGGACTTGTAATGATTCGTTGTATTATGTTCTTAGACGCATATAATATGTAGAATCGCAAAAACAAAACAGGACAATGTCCTCCAGTTGCTAAAAACTTGTGCAAGGTATGTTTATGTTTAATTACATTCATGAATTATTCTTCTTCACAATTTTATGATAGTACTAAAATATTATATATTTCTGTTCTTATATCCAGTGTTAGGGGAAAATGATTTCCTTGAATGGCAATGACGCCATCATGAGTGGTCTCTAGCTCCAAATGCTTGCAAAAATGAAATGAATCGTTTTCTTTCCAAATTAAATTACTGGACATTGAGAAATGTGTTTATATTATTGTTGACAATGTAATACAATGCCAATAAAGCAATTTGCACAATTAAATAAACTCTTTTGTTTAACAATTTAATTTTTCGAACATTCATCCAACACGTTATACATATACTGAAGAGAGGTGTAGTTGCACTCGAAAACTTGTACGGTTTATTGAAAATTCAACCCTCTTTTTATCGCTCCCATTTGTTCCAACATTCACTTTTGTTGTAGTGTAAAAAACAATAACGATCATGCTATTAATTTGTTACCTTGCTTCACGTTCTACATGAAAATTACGTACAGATAAACATTTATCTCGGAAAATACAATTTTTTTTATGTGACTACCTAATCTACGTTTGCTAAATTTCTAATCAATTGCTCTATACATATACAGTGATACGAATTAATATTCGGACGCTCTAAAAGAGACGATAACTTTTTAAATATTATACTACACGATTTGAACTTTTTTGGGAAGCTAGACCAATTAGTTTACTACAGGATGTGAAGAGAAATTTTTTCAAAAATTGCAATTGATCGGAATTATAGAATCAAATTCTTTAACATTTCGTTTTATAGCTCAATGGAAAATGTTAAACACTTATTCCAGGTGCACTATATGATTGAAGAAGATGTAATAACATTGAAAAATAAATATTGTTCACACAGAATATAACACTGTCTTTTCGCTCCCTCATCACAAAAACACATTTACTTTGGACTATGAAAAATTTATTACTCTAAAACTTCGTTACATCACGTTTAGCACGAAAATTGCATAAAGTAAACATTTATCGCGGGAAGCACGAATTGCATTTTTGCGTGATTACCTAATCTATATTTACTACATTTTGTCACCGAGTGTTCTACATAAAAAGACGGAACAACGCCAACAGTCATTGAATAACAACAAAAGACCGCGATCATGAACCAGAAGCTGCTTCTTCTATTTGTTTCATTTATTTTATTGGTCGGATGTCTCGTGACAATAGCAGTCGGAGTAAGTGAAGATATCTCTTACAGACCTCACGTTATCTAATTATAATGATTCATGGCTTTGTCTTCTTTCTAACAGCATCAAGCGTGCAATGCGTTACCCCGATATAGGCTTTGCCGCAGTGCAAAATACAGAAAAATGTGTAAGGTATGATCGTGTTTAATTAATGTGACCGTGTAATTCCCTTAACATTTCTGTTATAATAATCCTTCATATAATATATTTTTGGAGATATTCGTCTGTAACGGTTTGTAATTGCCACCCTGCATGCTTATATTTTCAGCTCGATTGCACTCCAGAGGAAAGAGGATAATGACACAACGATCAGTAAAATGACTTCAAGTGCGCTATACACTCGACGAATATGTAATTGCTCTAAAAAATAAATATTGTTTGTTCAGAATATAACATTGCCTCTCGCTCTTTCATCGCAAAAACACATTTCCTTTGGACCATAAAAATTGATTTGCAAAAAAACTTCATTACATCACGTTTCACACGAAAATTGCATAAAATTACATAAATAAATTGCACTTATCGCGGAAAGCACGAATTGCATGTGCAGGAATTGAATTGCATTTGAAGGAATTAAAAGACAATTTTCTACACTTAAAAAATCTATAAATGCATAAATTCCGTGGATTAGATATATCACAGTAATTACTTTGAAGTAATTAGAAAAAAACACGTTAAATTGAAGCAGGAGCAATGGTCTTAAAATTTTATTGTCGTCTCTCACGTGTCTCGCGAGAACTGTATATGGCTAAACCTTTATCGCTCAAAGTATTATGTTTTTTTAAGTATTCATGCCTACACATTTGCGCATTTATTATATACGCTATCACGACTACATTCTGCATATGTATAAAAGGCAAGGTGCAACTCTGACAGACATTTACGAATAAAGAGCGCGAGGATACAGCTTACGTAATCATGGGTTACAAACTGTACTTCCTTTTTCTAGTCGTTGCATCCGTTTTGTTGGCAGGAAGTGTTATGGCACAACCACCAAGAGTTAATATCTATTTATTTATTTGTACTCCATTTTAACATATATTCAATTACATATACATTTCTCGTGAAAATTTTCAGGGACCCTGTCGTACTTTACCCAGGAAAGTACTTTGCGGCAGCGATAAGTATAAAATAATGTGCCGTGTACGTCATATATCATTGTTTGTTATAATAGTATTACTATTTCCTCCTACAATGTTTATTATAATAACTAAAACTAACGAATGCTACTGACACAATGTTAATGCTACATTCTTTAACATTTCTTTTTATAGCTCAAATGTTAACCAGAAGGAAAAGGATGGCACAGTGATAAACAATTATTCCAAGTGCACTGTGTGGTTGATGAAGATGTAATTACATTGAAAAATGAATATTGTCCGTTCAGAATATAACACTGTCTCTTCGCTTCATCATCGCTAAAACACATGTCCTTTGGACTATAAAAATTGATTACCGAAAAACTTCATTACATCACTTTTTATACGAAAATTGCATATTGTATCGAATTTTGTATTATCAGAATATGATAAGGAACAAGGTGGCGCGAAATTTCAGTAGTAAACACCAACGACGAGTCAGACGACAGAGAATTATACGAAAATCTGAAGAATCGTATTTTGTATTAGGAGAATATGATAAGGAAGAAGGTGGCGCGAAATTTCAGTGGTCCAGCTCAACGACAAGCCACACGATCTCTTCAGAACGTTGTCAGAAAATGTCTGAACACGTCCAGATCGATCCAATTCAACATTTTTCCTTGCAGAGTTATATGCAAACAAAGAATGCAACCAGTTTACCATTATTTATAACATTGCATTTATCGTGATTAACAGAGCGTGTTATCAGCTATTCTTATCTAGCTTCGTACCTTTTAGAAGTATGAAAAAAAACTCCTTTCTGTAACACAGCTGTGTATGGCTTTATAACGGCGTCGTATAATAGTTCGGAGTGTGTGTCTCCACAAGACACTGTCAGAAAATGCCTGAAAGTGTATTAATAGTCCACAGCAAGTGGAAGGAGCAAATTTACGCGCCAGGTTCACGACAGCGTCGATCATCTTGTATACATACACGTAAACGGTATCGACAGTTCGGCGGGCTATTTAAATCTCATGACAGGCGGTGGCGTAAGATCCCTTCACCGGGAAGACGATGCGCTGTCGATACGCGTCGCTTTGGAAAAATTGAATACGTGCCTTGTGTCCGAACATGGGTCTCGGCGATGGGAAACAGAGCGAGAGAGAGAGGAAAGGATGCCGCTGCGTTTCCTCCCCTTTCCTCTTTGATCGCGGTATCGGTAATCGGATCGAATCGGTGCAACGATACCCTTGACCGTATCCAGTTTCGATTTTCCGTGAAAGCTGCCGACAGAAGCTTTTCCGCGGCTTCCTGATCAACGGAGGCGCAGGGAGTGGAGCAGGAGGAGGAGGAAGAAGAGAAGGGAGAAACGGTAGGATGGCACATGCCTCCTCCCGATAGGTTTCCACCAGCAAGAATTATTTAACGATCGGCATTTCCCGTTGAATGGCTGAGAGACAGTATTGGCAGAAAGAAAACGCGATATCCGTATCGAATTTTAATCCCGCGCATATTCGCTTTGACGGTCTTTCGACGAACGAAACGACGTTACGGATCCTCGCCGGTTTTCCTGTTTCCTCTCCCCTCCCTACCCCCCGCTCACTATCCCCCAGCAGCTCTCTTTGATTTTATTCCCGAGCATTTTCTTTCCTCCGAAGTTCCCTGCATTTTCCTTCCCTCGGACGCGGACAGCACCGTCGTCATTGCTGCTCATCAAATTCTCCGTCTTTCGTTAATTCCCTTTTCCCTTTGACTTATCCGCGTTGCTTTTTGAACCCCCGCCCCATCGAATTTGTTCCCTCGCGGTCGCTGCGGCCGTCGGACCCGCCGTTTCTCGCTTTCATGTTTGTCTTGGCCTTTGCATCGTCGCTGGTTTCCCCAGGCAAAACCTACCCCCCCTTTCTATGACCCGCTCTTTCCTCCTCCAGTAATAATAATTACACGTTTCATTGACTCGGTCGTCTTTTCACAATCAACCTTTGTCCCTTTATTCATGCTCCAGAGATCCTGTTACTGAGAGTTGCATCCTTCATGCTGTAACGACCACTGACGCCAACGTGGCGTCGTTCGAATTTCTGCGGTTAATGGCTGCTGCCTGCAGGCTCACTTGCGATGCACTTACAGGGTGGATCGCTACCACTACGATTTACATGATTAATATTAGTCGCAGCGGAAAATGTTGTACGTACCGACAGTTGAATGGTATCGAGAGGGGTACGTTTTCGTAGGTGAACGGGCAGAGGACATATGAAGGTCGATCACATTTTTTTAAAATAATAAAAACATATATATTTTATGGCACCAATTAATGCATCTTGATATTCGTTCTAAGAAAGTAATAAACCCAACCTCAATCACGGTATCAAGGGGGCTACATTTTTGTAAGAGGACGCGTAAAGGACGTATAAAATAAAAATTTTCCACCTGAATTTTTAATATGTTTAATAATTATTAATAAGTATTTTTAAATTCTTCTAATATATTTTTTCTGTTTTAAATTGCATCCACTCATGCTTATCAGGAATGCATCAAGTCCGCTGTCTAATTACTTACAACCTAGTGCAAACCGCTAGCGAGGTCGCTAATGACCTCGCTATTAATGCGACCACGTTCAAATAAACTGTTTGTAAATAATAAATAAATACTACCACAGTAGCCGAGCCATTTCATACAGCGAGAGTCTAATTTCGGAATTTTTTCGTAAATATTGCTGTGCCTGTAGTAAAAGTTGCTCGCGTAAATAGTCGGCCGTTATACAACATTAATTCGTCCTCCGTATATTTTATCGGTGGCAATGTATTTTTTCACGTAGATTAGTTTGCTCCGTTTCTTTTAATTCTTTTTGCCGAAGGGAAATTCACGAAAAAAGAACTCGTTTCGCGCGGTACCTCGCTTCTCCGCGATGTTTTCGTTCCATTCGAGTTTTCTGACCCTTTTTGCCGGACCGCCGCGCGCGTCCTACACCGCGCCGTTAAAACATTTGCACATTTTTATGCGGCCGAGTAAGTGCTGGAACGGCCGTAGACAATGAAATCGATAAGTGCCGGGTTCACTCAGCCCGTGTTGCGTGATATCGCGAAATATCGCGGCAGCACGCGTTCCAGACAGATATTTCACGCGGAAGCGGCGGCGGCGTGGCGCTCGGTAAAGGGGATACTTATGTACATGTGCTGCGTAACGCTTCAGTCACCTGGACGGAAACAATCAGACAATCAAATATTCTAGATTCGGCGTCGATGTTATAGTTATCAATAGACACAATTTAAAGCAGTGGACATGTTAAAAATATATAAGGACATGTTAAAAATAAATATATATAAAATATATAATATCGAACCTTGCGCCGAAATCACAAATTTAATATTTATTACAATTTCGATCGAGAAAAACTTTCATTTAAAAATATATAAGGACATCGATGGATAATTAAAAGGATAATTAAAAGAAGAATACAATTTTTATTCGGCTCTGTATTCTGCAATCAATGAGAACATTTTTACCACGCTTATATTAGCTTGCCGAGTTGTTGTTGTTTGTGTATGCATATTTTTCTTATTATTTGTCGATCGTATGTCTAAACAAAGTTGATGTTTTTCGCGCACCGGTTCGATCACTTTAATTGAAAGCAATTTTGCAATATATTAATTCCGACTGTTTTAATAATTCACAGAGGCAATCATTATTTTCTTGAAAAGGGTCTAAACAAAGACCGAAACGTCGTAATTAATATATTGCAAAATTTCTTTCAATTAAAACATCAACTTCGTTATTGTATGCGTAAAATGTTGAAATTTTCAACGTAGCTCAGAACTAGATGACAATGCATTACTCAAGAAAATATTTTTAAAAAGACAGTGCGTTTAGGATTTAAAGAATATTTTTAAAAATTCTTTATGGTGTTTTCGTTAATAACTAATATTCAACATAGCCGCACACAACGTTTTCAAAAAGGGAAAAGTTACTTTCAATCATTCTAGGAATCAACTCTGTCAAGGCAGTAAAACGTGCTTGGGACATTCTGCATTGTTGTACTTCCGAGCATAACTATCACAGTTGAAATAACCACAATTTCTCTGGCACTGGAAATTTCCTTTTCGATCCACTGTGTGTGTGCGCAGCAATTCAATGAAAATTATACGGGACGGAATTTAATGAAAAGCTTATTGAAATATATCAACTGGAATTAAATAAACTAGGGGACACGTAAGCCGAGCGGCGGAAGTTGAAGAATGCGACAGAATAAAATCGTTGGTGTCGTATGATCCTGGAACATGTGTATTAAACTCCGAGGTTTTTCCACGCGTTCATTAAGCTCGCGAATTAAATAACGGCTGGTCCGATGTACCGTGGAAAATCCAGCGCGCAACGGGGTATGCATGTTTCATGAACGAACTGAAATAAATTCGATTTTGTAATGGAAGGCTTTACCGGGAAATGTTCAATGCCTTTTATCGCGAACCCCGGTGAACTGAAAATTTCAATGTTCACTTTTTTTTTGTCTGAGCGTTTCGACTAGCGACAAGAGCCTCGCCGAGCGACACTTTATCTTAACTGTTTAGCGGGTGAATTTTCAAAATACACTCGATCAAACTAATACTAAAATCATTTCACAGTTTTTACTAAAAGTTGTGTACGTTTTATTGTACAATTCTATCGATAATCTAATTCGATAATGTAAAAAGTCAAAGTATCTTTTAATCTGTGAAATAATTTTTGTTTACGTTGTTGTTTAAGATATGGATATTCATTTCCTCGATAACATTGACCGTAGACGATTTGAAACGAATTATACAAGTGACGCGTCACTTATAATAATAAATATATTATAATATTGCAATATAAATTATAATATTATTATATACATATATAATAGTATTAATTATACAAGTGCCGTCATGACAGCACGAAATTGATGTTTGTCCATTAGTTGAGAAGAGAAAGGGAGAGACATGTTTGAAGGGGTTCCATGGAAATCACCGACATAAATTTCCCCGACACGGTTTTCAACGACAAGATTTCACCGACTCCAGATTTGACCAACAACTACTTTGGTCGACAACGCCTTTAACCGACAACTATTTTGACCGTCACGAATTTCACCGACAACGATTTTAGATTCGTCGTCGGTCAAAATCGTTGTCGGTCAAATCTGGTGTCGGTGAAAATCATGTCGGGGATTTCCATGGGATCCGTTTGCAGAGTTATGGAAAATGCAATATAAATATAAATTGTAATGGAATCTGTTAGCTTCTCCTTTGCAAATTTTTCCTCTGTTTGAGGAGGAACGTGTAATTTCGCGTGGGAAGAGAGTGCAAACAGTGATTTTAGTTGCGGCAATTGGGAGATGTTTAAAAAAGAAGAAGAAGAACAGTGAACAAATTCGAACTGGGAGCTTTGCTTGACGAGGGTCAGCTGGTTTTTCATTAACCGAACGCACGGAAGGATGTTTTGCTCGTGGGGATGTACGTACACGCATTCGGCCAGGAGCTACAGCGAGCGGAATTAATAATTGGCTTTTGATGAATTGCACACATTACACGTCCTGTTACGTGGGTAAGAGTTCAGGCCTCGCGGCGCCGGCAGCGCGGATTAATCTTCGGGGTAACGAGGATTTAACGGCGGCCAAACTTCCGGAAGTTGAGCGGATCTTCCTGAGGAAGGCGCAGGTTGCGGCAGTCACGCGCATTCGTGGCTCACCGGTCCGAGGATCTTTCGCCTTTACGATTGTTTAATTAATCGAAAATTGATGATCGAGTTTTACGGAGTTCTGAGCTCGGTTCCTCCCTTCGTCGTAATTCTGTGTACCTGTCTCGAGGAATTTATTTGGTTTCGAAGCCCTTTACTTTAGAACTTACAGTTAGGTTGATTAACTTGCACAGTCTACTCTCCCTCACTCTCCGTTTGAGTCGGAAGGATACCAACCATATGTAAGCTACATATGTGTCCATAATTGTGGAAACGGTTCCACATGTTTAATTTTCTAGTTAAAATTGCTCCGACTGCAAAGGGTTAAGTAACTAAAAATTCAGATATTAGAGGATCGGATAATCGAGCCTAGTTCTACTATATTTATACTTTATCGTTATATCATGAAAAACTAGATTCTAGTTTTATTAAGTATTAATTTTTTCAGACGCAGAAATGCAGCTCTTGAAAAAGATCCACACAGGGATCGAAACGTTGAGTTAAATTAATTTGCAAACTTGCTGTTGTTTCTAATGATCGAAACTTGCGCCGAAATCACAAATTTAATCTTTATCATGAAAAATGTTGCGAAAGTCAAATTTTTGAAAGGCGGAGGCAATAAATTCGGGTTCCATGGAAATCACCGACACAAATTACCCCGACAAAATTTCACCGACTCCAGATTTGACCGACAATGATTTTAGATTCGTTGTCGGTTAAAGGCGTTGCCTGAAATTTGTATCGGTGATTTTCATGGTACCGGTAAATTCTGACGATGTAAAAGTGAGAGGATCATTTAGTTTTACGAGTTCGTCAGTAGAATAATTCTCGAGGCGACAGGCCCGGAGACAGTAGCGAAATAAATTCGTCGAATGAACAAAGGAAGGGAAATGGTGGACGTTGCAGTAAACATGGAAGTTTCGTTGACGTTCTAATGTGTTGCTGGTTCGTAGACATTTGATAAGATCCGTGAAGGGTAGGTTCTAATGGGAGGTATTCCGTTCAAAATTTCTCACGCAACATCTTCCAACGAATCGCCGTGACACGAACGACCGCTAAACCCTTCTTCAGAATTCGCGCACGAACTTCTTGGCTAAATTGAAATTCTAGATTTAAGAGCGGCGCTCGGCGTAAAGTTACATCTCCAACGGCGAGAGGCCGGTCGTCAAACGTCCTGTCTCGTCGCCAAAGGAACTTCTTGGCATTTGTGAGCCGTCGAGCGAGCGAATTCTACGTACTCGACGTCGCGCTTTTTTTTCCACCAAGCTGACAGCAAAGGGTCTTTCTCGTTTGTTCGACGCGTGACGGTAATCGACTCGTTTCACCCGTTTTTACGAGGATGATCCCGATCTCACGCGCCATACAGACGCCGTAATTATCGCTGCACGCACCGCTTCGCGATGCAGCCAGCGAAACTCTCCTCGTTATCAAAAGTTTGTTGTCAAGAAGTCACAGACCTCGCGCTCGCGAGTCTAATTGTAGGCACGTATATCACGCCGGCGAGTGTTCGGTCGACGACTTGCTCCACATTAAAACAACGCAGCAGCCAAAAGCTGTCTCGTTTCAGATTTCTTGTAACCCTAAAATCTCCAAGAGTAAAGGAACTGTCGTAAAGGCTGAGACACGGTTTCCACGCGTCTAAATTAAAGAAACCAACAAAACAAAGTACGATGCAAAAGATTAAATCCATAAAACAGAAAGTGGAGAAACCTGATGAAACAATATACATTGTTTTTCGACTTTTGAACTTTTTCTCAACTGTTTCAAATTATCTAGTTGTTCATTTTTCAAGTTGCTCAAGCGTCCATTCTTGGTGAGAAGACACAAATTATTCACTTAATAATTCCTGTTATTTCAATAGGAATTGTAAATTTAAGTCTCTTAGATACGCTTAAGTGTATTTTTAATTCCATTGAAACGCAAACTCTTAAATATCTCAATTTAAACTTAAATGGACTTGGTTCACTTTCAAAATAAACGGCTCATATAGTTAAATAATTAATTAATTAGTTATCGATCGTAATTTATCTTTAAGATATTGTGAATTTTTATTCGCCCATATAGTGCTTTAATCTGTGATTTTTTTTTATTTCTTCGTTTTGTTATAGAAATGTGAGGGTTACCTTCAGTTTTGAACTTCCCGATTTTATAGGGAAGTTACTGTAATTTTTTAATGGAATGTGTAATATTTTGAATTCGTGCTCCCTCCCCTTATCTGCCGACTCTGACTGTGATCCAATAAATCAGCATGATGAATTTGCTCGGGTGATATCGACGGGACATTATGTTAAAATCAGGCAGAATTTCAGTGGTCGAACTATCGAGTAATATTTCAGCACCATTTGATTCGTAAATGATTTGTTTGTGCGTTTCTACACGCCATATCGGATACGATGCTCTTTGTTCAGTCACCGGTTTCGTATATATAATACGAAACAATACTGTTCATTCCGCGCTCATAGCATTGTTTACTAACCGTACAGTTTCTTGCTTCGCCGGATATTGTGCATATTCTCCAAATACAATATAAAATATTTACAAGCAATTCCAGTAAATTTTAATGTAAATATATTACATTTATGCCAATGACGTTGAGAACTCCGGATCTCATTACTAGCTTCTAAAATAATACCCGTTACTTCTTGTCCATGTTACCATTTTCATACATTACTTTATAACATCCCAAGAAATAATAGAGGCTGAGACATTTATCCTGGCCACAAAAAAATGTTTTAAATGATGCAGCAGTCATATCCGTTTTATATTTTCATCAGGTTTTTAAGGTCATTCGAAGGTCAACTGTATTTCTTCAAATAGAAACATATATTTTTTATTACAGATATTAAATCTACTATACTTTGAGCAAATAAATTTGATTGGAAACGTTTTTTTCTCCGCCGATTATTTTGTACAATCGGAAATAAAGAGACCGTTATTCTATTAATAATAATACAGGTGAATTGCAGCTTAATTAAAATAAAATCAATTTTACAAGTGTTCAAAATGTTGGCCTTGAATGTGGATCTGTTTCAGGCATCTGGTTCAACGAATCGAAAATCGCTGTCGGTCAAATCTGTCGGTCAGATCAAGGTTAACTAGGTAGGAAAGGAAAAACTTTGAGAACGACTTTATCCGACTTCTCAACCGAAAAACCAAAAACTATATATTTTACAATTTCGTCGCGGGGCGTTATTAGTTACCGAAACGCGAAATTGATGTTGTAGAGTGTAATTCGAGGATCTCGATCGATCCGGTTCCGTGTTTCGCGATTCGGTCGGGTGTATTATCTTCCCGAGTCTCGGTTGGCGTCTCATTAAGGTGTATCAATTTCAGCGGAAAGAGAACGCGTCTCGCAATTACCGCACATGAAATCACGAAAGGACTTCGGCCTGTGCGCCAGCCTATCTCTCTAACCTCTCTCCCTCTCTCCGACTTGTGATTTTACCGTCGCATAATTGTACGTATAACCGTGGCGAAGGCTGTTTCTCTCGCAGACCACTTGCCCCGTCCTATAATAAAGACGTCCCTTTCTCTCCCGACCCTCCGGTTCGACGCCGCTGCCCAACCCCCGGCGCCGCTTTCCACCCCCGCGCCCTCCGCCCAACCCCGTGATCCACCGTAAGCAAACCGCTGAGCGAAATTGGAGCCAGTGACCGTGAAAATTCAGCCGCGGATTGCGCCGAGGGTGTCTCGACCCTCCCGGGACCCCTCGGCGAAGCCAAAAACGCGAAAAAACACCGCGTTGAAATATACGACAGAGGGGGTGTAAAGAGGAGAAAAACGAGAGGGTGGCTCTGCTCAACTTCTGGAAGGGAGGAAGGGGAGGAAGAGAATCGGGGAAAGTGAGAGAACGAGTATCGCGATACGAAAAGCGAGAGGACGGGTGAAAGTGAGTAACAGCATGGGGGTTTAGGGGCTCGCAAATGGAAATAGAAGGGGGCAGAGGGGACAACGGTGTGAACGAGGGGTTCGCGATTCGTCCTCCGGTAGGCGTGTCTCTGTATTACGTTTTAATCATTCAGAGGATGAAATTTTAGGGACGGAGGCGTGGTAGTCTGCTCCTCTGCCGGGAACACACCCCCTTCCTGTCCCGAAATTCATCGATGTCTCGAATATAGTCGCAATCGTTCGCGCCTGTCTCTATACGGAACCGTCTGCGTGCTGCTGGCACTCGATTATACTGTTATGATTTTTATCAACCGAATTGAAAACCGTCCGGTCTGTAAATAATTTTATTCGTTTGATGATGAATTTCACTTGCGACTGTGATAGTAGAACAGTGTAAGGAGATATCTAGTATAATTAATTAATTGGTTATCGATCATAATTTATCTTCCGGATATTGCAAATTTTTATTCGCGGCGCAAAGGTTCGATCATTTACAACAACAATTAGCCATATTTGTGAGATACTAAATGCTAGATTCGGACTTGAATCTTTAGGTTCGAGAACCACGTTAGCTATTAAAATGTTTTAATACGAGGAAAAGAAAGGAGGGGTGTTTCGTCCTAGATCCGCTAGAGGACTCATGAGTAAGGCTATCTAGTATGATCGATGTTAGATTACACGTTCTAGTGGGTGCTAATTTAGCAGTCGACGTGATAATTAACCTCCTGAGAACCGACACCATCGTCGACAGCGCTTCGTGCTGAGCTCTGCTGGGACTCTGTGTGATCACAGTGTTCCATTTTAAAGACATTCATTTACGCTGTGAAACTAGAAAAAAATCAATAAAATCTCTGTCGAGGCACTTGGCAGTAAAATAGCTTTTAATCGTCCATAATCGTATTTTGTAATCCTGGAAAACGAGTTTATCCTTTCAAGTTTCCAAGTAGTCAACGAGCTGCTAGATCGACCACCTGGACCAGTGCGATTCGCGTTGATTCGGGGATTCCATATGGTCCCGTGTGCAGACGGGTTCTCAACATTTTTTCGGGGACGGCTTATTCCGAATTCCATTTCACAAATATGAAAAAGGTTATGCTCGGATGGCTAGACTTCGCCGCACGGCCGAATGCGTTCTGTAAATAATCAGGAGTCCGATTTCAAGCGACACACTCTGTATAGCCCACACTCTCGACATCGGAGACGCAAGCTCGTAGTTCGCCGCGGGGACGAAGATGGTCTCGCCCTGGAAAAAGTCTGCAACCTAACCCCGTTCCAGGTAATCTGCAGTAAATTTCTCTCTCCGGCGCGAAAGCACGATGGCCGTGCTCCGCTCTGCTCAGCTCCGCTCCACTCTGCTCGCGAGTAAGCCGCCCTGTGAATTTACGTTATCTCGCGATCTTCCGCCCCGCGATTTATAATCTTTCGGAACGAAATTCACGCGAACCCGAGACCGATCGACCGGTGGGACAACTTCCATACCATCGACGAGAGATTCCTGTGACACCGAAAACGCCTCTCCTCTCTCTATCTCTCTCTTTCTCTCCCTCTGGCGTTCTCTCGCGATGGAAATTGCTGTGATCTCTCCGCGCCGAGGCTGCAGCTCGATCGTAAAGCGGATTTCGCGAAGAATTTGTGTTCGGATCGAGAGAAAACTTTGCTCCGATCGCAAACGGAGGTCAAGCGCGCGGAAATTACGCTGCATAAGTGGGTACGACATCGATTTTGGATTTCGAGGGACCTGCGAGCCCCGACCAACCAGATAGCATCTTTTTCTTGAGGTCGCGTTACGCGTTCTTCAGCTATCTCAAGGCGACAGACTAGATAACAAGGAGATCTTCGTGCAATGTGATTTGCAGTTTGATTTTTCGTTGCCGTTTCATTTAAGATTGAACGAGGAGCGTTGGAAATGTGCCTTTCTACGCATATGCTGTATGCTATTGTAATCGACGACCCACTTCATTCCGTATGTACTTCGTTTGTATGATCAAGGTGTTGTTCTGAATAACAATACAGTGTCTCCGCGTATCCTGTACTTAATGTGTAAATAGACTTTATGTGAGACTGTACATACAGTGCTGCGAGGTGATTAGACTAGCTGCTTACACCCTGAGTCGAGGATTATGTGGTGTGAATTCGACTGCAGCGCCATTTCGGACCGAACCAATACGCCAGGATCATTCATTTTATATTTCTTCCAAAATGTAAGGAATAGCCCTATTTATTATAACCAATCGTTGAGAGACGTGTTTTTTTCCAAATTCTGTTGTTATTTTCGATTTTGTACTTTTATAAATTTAACTATATATAGGGTTGTCTGCTAATACACATACATACACACATTCAACCCTATATTTAAGAACTTCTTGGGACGAATTTGATTTCCGTCTAATACATTGAAAATACGTCCCACTCAAAATTGAGGATAAGCATCATTTCATACCGAATAATGACGCCAGAATTACTCTGTTGGAAAGAGTGAAAAGAGTCTTTTCGCATTTCTTTTAAAATTTTCGTGTCTAATAATTATCGGACATTATTGAAAAATTCCATGAATTTCATTTGACTGTTATATGTGTAACGTCTTTGTAAAGGATGAATCGTTATGGTAGCCGAAACTTTTCCCATTCGAACTCTTCGATCCCCGTTTTACCACGAATCCGGAACTATTCAATCGAAACTTGGAAAGTTTCTTCAAATTTCCGGCTGTTCAAGCCCCGCGCCCGATCAGTTTATTTCCCGAAATTAACCCTCATTACCCGAACGGCCATTCGAAAATGGCGTTCCTGCTGGCGGCGATAAAAGTTTCGCGCTTCGTTGCAAAAATATTCCAATTACAATTATTGCCCGGCTCTCCGCGTCGCGGCGCGGTGGAATCCCTCGTCCCCTTTAAATCAGCCGCGCATGCATCAAACTAACGAACCGCGCTCAACTCGTTAACCAAAAACCAGCCGATGGGGCCCGGTTCGAGATTCGAAGACATAATTTCTTTGCTCGTCTTCATTACGCTTTGTGCCGCGCCGGAACGCACGGACTAAATTGCGATATCCAGTGCGTGGGCAGGCGCGAGTTTCCGCCCCGAAAGTTTCACCGTTTTACACTTGACAAAGCGAATTTATAAAAAAATCTCGCACCGCCGTTCTTTCGTTTGTGTTGTCGTTCTTTGTCCGCGCGCATGGCTGGATTTCATAGATATACAGTAACAAATACATATACATGTTCTCATACAAATACAAATTTCCCTTCGTCAAAAATCGAAATTTAGATGAGAAGCAATCACAAACATCTGCTGGGATCGACGGAATTGCAAAAATCACAGTTCAAAATTGGGGGCCGCCAAAATACACAGTGGATAGAAAAACTATGCGAACACTAGAGTATTGTTTCTTTTATAACAAATAACTTCATTGAATGTATAAAATGTACAATGTACACAATGTATAAAATATACAATGTATAAAATATATAATATATACAATGCATAAAATATGCAATGTATACAATATATAAAATATACAATGTATATAATGTATAAAATATACAATGTACAATGTATATAATGTATAAAATATACAATGTATACAATGTACAATGTATAAAATATACAACGTATACAATATGCAATGAATACAATATACAATATGCAATGAATACAATATACAATGTACCATGTATAAAATATACAATGTATACAATATGCAATGTATAAAATATACAATGTTTATAATATACAATGTACAGAATATACCATGTATACAATGTACAATGTATAAAATATACAACGTATACAATATGCAATGAATACAATATACAATGTATACAATATGCATGTATAAAATATACAATGTATACAATATGCAATGTATACAATATACAATGTATAAAATATACAATATATAGAATATATAATGTATAAAATATACAATATATAGAATATACAATGTACAGAATATATAATGTATAAAATATACAATGTATACAATATGCAATGTATACAATATACAATGTATACAATATGCAATGTATAAAATATACAATATACTGTAGCGTGGAAATACTTTTTGGATCCATTGTACGTCCGCTGACCATAATTTCGGCCCGTCATCGGTTCGCACAGGTTTCGCAATAGTTACTCGATATGATGAGAGACAAGCCGATAAATATTCCGTTGATTACAGATCGAAATGACGACGAGATTGCGAACGGCGGCGGAAGACGAAGGGCATGGGAAAAATCACGTCACAAAATCGGAGAGCCGAGGAAATCTGGTGAATACAATCCTGCTCGTGTCATCGACGCGACGCACGATTCTTACGGCAATTAATCCATATCACGAAGCTAATGAGTATCGGGTACGTGGGTAGATGCGTGCACGCGATTCACGAATCAAGGGGAATCGAGGGCTCTCAGAGGGCAGCTTTCCGTCCGCGAGCTAATGACCGTTTCATGAGCTCGTCGATTCAACGGACGAGCCACGGAGCTAGAAGAAAGGGTCGAAGAGATGTGTCTCGAACCGATACGACGGTTTTTCACCGAGGAAATTGGGTTCTCAATTATTCAACGCGATGCATCCTTCGGTATCCCGGAGAAGTACCGGGACCAATCCTCGAGTTGGAGGGAACGGAGGAAAGTGGTTTCCGCGTTTTCTTTTGTTTGCTGCTCCTTCCGCGACCCTCTATTTGCCGAGGAGGCTGCGTCGGAACGTTTTTCAGCAGGGAATCGATACGGTTTAGTCCCTCTAAAGAACTCGTCGCTTTTCGAAAATATTCCGGCAGGGAATCTCGAGATATCGGATTCCAAAGCGAGAAATTGTTTCGGGAGACACTCCGCGGATTTTATCCCTCCTAAACCTATAGTGTGGTTTCGGTGAACCGACGAAACGCAGGGTCAATTGCTATTTTTACAGTAACCGTACACGAAACGATATACGAGGTCTGTTCAGAAAATAACCGAACATTATTTTTTTAAACTTTATTATTAATATTATAGATTACACTGTCCAACAAATTTCAACTGTTTTCATGTTTCCAAATAACTGTTGGGTGGATATTATAGAGCTTCTTTGCGCTGATTCCGAATCTGGCCTTAATTTTTCTCCTACACGCACAGTTTTTAAGAAACATGACTCTGAAACATTTTTCTTGTTGGACAGTGTTATTGGTATATTAACACTAGAACTAGTGCGAACTTTATATTATAATTTTACTTACTTACTTTACTTACTTTATTTTTATATATTTATACTTTATTTTATTTTATACTTTATTTTTATATTTTTATACTTTATATAATAAATTTATATAATATGTTCTTCTGAGAAATTGTTTCAGTAAACTTCTCCATTGAAGTGCATGTTTAAGTAAAACTTGTGCACAATCGAACTGAATGCAATATTGTTATTACTATATTCTAGTGTTAAAGGAACACAATCCGAAAGAATCGTTTGGGACAACCTAATACATATCAGGGGTCGCGAATGATTCGAGCATAATCTAACTTCCGGTGCGTCGACGATTACAAACATTTGCCTCCAGAAATTTTCTACAGGTATAGTCGACGAAGATACGAGAATAATTTCGAACTCGTGGTTCGTCCACGTCGAACACTTACGACAGTTTAAACGATTCCCAACACGATCGACTTCGCGAAGCAGAAGAACCGTCGGATTAGTATCCTTCCCCGGTTCGAGCGGAAACAAGCCTCGAGAAATTCGCCTAACAGCTCCGACTAACTCGCACAGTTACGAATTTTCGACGGTTCAGTTTATTCTTGTTTCTTGTGCACTGTAACACGCTTTTCTTCCCTCCTCCGCCCCGCCGCGATCCATTTTTTTTTTGTTCACTGTATGAAAACTTTGCAACGCGAAGGATGAGGAGGTGGAGGCGCGCGTTTAACACTTCGTAGCGGATTCCAGCGCGCTAAAATATTCCTCTTAATTAAGATGGCCACCTGGAAAACTTGCAAAGAGCCGCGGACCCGAGCATGGTCGATTATTTTCCGTGATTCCGACTCTCCTTTAACCGGTTCGGGGATATCTCGTGCTCACCGTTGCGATAACAATAAAACCCTTGCCCACCACCCCTCTACCATTACATTTAAGTTGGTAAAATCTCGAGGCCGCGCGGCGGGGGAGCTGCTTTGAATTTAGACGCGCAATTTGAATTCATGAAATTGGCTCGTACCGCGACACTGTGAAAGGAACAGAAGTTTCGACGGCGTGTAACGCACAGAGATTCCTCTGTAACCTTTACTCGATGGATCACACGTGTAGCGATGGGTCGTCTCGATCACTTCGAATCGTTTCGATTCAATGGTTACGACAACAAATTCGAATCACTTCCAACATCATTCGATGCTTAGAACTTTTGAAACTGTTGTTGATCTTAGCTTTATGTTGTTACACATACATTAAATTACACAGCATGTAATCAATGTAAAATAATGTTTATTACAATTTTATAGCGACATTGAATATAACAAAACTCTTTTTAATATATGTGACATTATTTTTAATTTTACTATTATTATAACATGTTATTTATATTATTATTTATTTTATTTATTTTAACATGTGTTGATTTGAACTGGCTTCGTTATTAAATCAGATTGATTTAATTCTTCCAATAGAAACTGTTGCAAGTTTTGGAAAGTCTTCGTTATCTTGAAAATTTTGAAAGCCTTGAAACTCTCTCTCTCTTTGGAAGGTTTGTAAGGATTGATACTCTTGAAATATGTTGCATCTATCACGAAACAGTATAATGTGATCTGCGATTCAGATCACGTTTGACAGTGTAAAGCCTTCACCACGTACCTTCAAAGTTCAATAGATCGACTAGAAAAAATCGTAGATCAATTTTCGAAATGTCGTTGTAAAGGGGATGCTTCAATCTTTAATTCGACGGCAGTCTCAAAACAAAAAGCCTCTTCACACTCCCAGTTAAAAGTGTATGATTCGTGTGAATGTGTCAAATTGAGAATCGAATATAAACAAAAATAAAAAATGAACGGGTGACGAAATTAGAGGCTTCAAGCTTTGAAAAATAAATGGACGATATTGTACTAGTTATTTTTTAACGAAATTCTCAAACAAAAGCTTTGTTTTGGACATGAACGTGGAATTCAGTTCAAATATCGTGGAAAAACAAGTAAATTTCACCGATCAAACGAATAACAAATTAAAAATGAAGTTTGGTAGTGTAAAGTCACCACGATGTGTACCTTACAAAATTTCAGTCAAAACTCGATAGATAAACTAAAAGAAATCACAGATGAATTTTCGAAGTGGTCGGAAGCAGACACTCAGAGGAAAGCGGTCGTCAAAAGTGAGAAGGTTCAGCTGGTACTCCGGCGAACAGGCAACCGCCATATTTCCCATCCGATGAGATACGATCGCGAGATAAATTATTAAATTTCGCGAGATTAAAGTGCCCATTTCCCCAATGAACTAGGAAATTTCCATTATCGATAATAACGCTACAGTGTAACCGTTACAGGATCACGGGGTTGAGGAAGCGAGTAGGGAGGGGGGGAAATAATTTAACAGTAAATTGCAGGATCTGGCCGCGCGCCGCGGTTCGCAAAACTCTGTCGCATCGAAAAAAAAGATTGGGCGAATTCACGGTGGCTCTGGATTGGAACACGTAATTTAAATTCATGAAATTGTTCCCGCCGGCGGCGGCAACGGAACGTGCTCTTTCTGCCGCCCTGCTTTTTAATGGGTAAACGGTGTTCGCGTTTCTTTTGCTGCTCTGTCGTTCTTTCGACCTCTCGTTACTTAGATTTCCACGGTTTGCTAACTTCTCGATCGTGGATCGATCAATGGGACGGCCGCCTTGGCTCGTTTTAACGAAACACCACCCCTTCGAATGATCGGAAGAATGGAAGAATTGTCGATCCTTATGTTCAGACTAGTATGTCTATATGCTCAATTTTCAATGTTTTCAATTTTTGGCTCTGTTCAAACGGTCACTTTTCAATACACAATTTACATAAATAAAGTTATTATAGCAAGTATGTATGAATTTCTTTCTTGTTCAATTTCAATTCACCTATTCTACTTGCTTTAGTATATATGTATATTTTCTTGTAGATGCAATTTTTTCTTTGAACAAGGTTCAGAACTGAACCGAAACGTTAGGAAAGAAGAAAAGTTTATTGCAAAATTACTAGATTTATTAAGTGATCGAAACGATTGCGCCGAAAGCATCATTAAATTAAATACTAGGAGAGCTCGACCACTGTTATTTCACACAGAGACGCATAGTGGTCCAGGAACACGATTTTACTGGACAGAAGTCAATTTTCAAAAGTTGAACATTTTGAAAAACTTTTTGGCAATAAAATAATAATACTTCAAACCGAGGGTAACGTTGTAAAGACAAAATTCTGAAACTCAAAGTGAAACTAATTATTCTAAGAACTCATTGTAGAGCATTATATCAGGTTTGAAGAAATGTTTTATATACATATATTAATAGGCGTGGTTTCATTATTGAATTAGTTTCCCAGCATTATTTAATCCATGTACAAATGCTGCAATATTATTAGCAATTCAAACTTTGGGAAGGCTTTAAAAAAATGTCTAAGAGTGTCGGCGCAATTAATGTTCTCCATCTTTTGTTTTTAACAATCTTACGATCGATAACTGAATAACATAAATTCAGAAATGCTGTTCTTCCGGCGATGGACACGAATACTGTTGTCGTATCACTGTCTACCAACTATTTCCTTATGCAATCTCGGTTCCGTCATAGCTGAACCGTCGCTGACTGATGTCTGAACCAATAGCGCTTTGACCGATCAAACGACCGTTCGAACGCAGTATCCGGCGATTGTTCCCGCAAATCTAACTAGTTCAATAGCAGCGCGCGAGTATGAATTAATTGGAAGCAAATGAGGTTTACGCGACCTATGCGCGCTACTGTCTGCACCGATGACGATGCTGGCAAGTGACTTCCAGCGAAAGCTAAAATTGTTCGCAGTAATCACTAGACTGCGGATCCTCAAACATTTATAGCGAAATTGAGAATTGTTGAAAAATTTTTCAAATTCAAGATGTCAATATACAGGGTGGTCCACGCAACTTGTTCACCCTCAATAACTTCTTTAAGAAATGTTGGAGAATATATATTCAGTGACCCTTATGTAAGAATATTTACCGTTTGCATGCATGCCATGTCATGTGTTTGACCATTGTATATATTTTTATTGATTTATACGTTATACATATCTTTTATCGATTTGTGAAATGCGTGTTTTGTTAACAAATGTGCATGGCGTTTAAATTTTGTTAAAGATAAACATGAATACTGAGTTCCCAACGAGCAAGGAACGAATAAACTCCTTACACTTATTTCCCAAGATAAACTGAAAAATGTACTCACTTTGTGCAAGAGTGCCAATCTTTAACGATTGTTGAAACATGTTTAAACATTCCTAATGTATGTACTTTATTATGATCCCCCTTAGGGTTACATTTCTGACATCTTCTCCTTCCTCATCTTACCCCCTCTCCCACTACTCTTAACTTAACCTTAATACTAACTTATATACTAACTTAACCCTAACTTTACACCTAAAACTGTAGGAAGTCGAGCCTGGAGATTCGAACAACGGCGGTTCAACTTAAAAAAACAAGTTTTTTCGATCTAACTGGTCAGCGGTTGACCGCCGACAGTTAGAATCCGAAAAGGTGAATACGCGATGGGTCAACGACCGAGCAAGGGAGCGAGTGAGGATAATAAATAAGAAAGAGAGATCAATAACTTATATATTTTGCGAGGCAAGTCGGTCAGGGCAATCTTCGAAGAAATTTAAGAGTAGAGACAGTTTTTAAGAAGAGAACACGAGACGAGAGGACTTTCAATTAAACAGTTAAAGAGTTTTTTTTATAACAAGAGAACACGAGTACACGAGTCGCGAAGTGAGACTGAACAGCGCAAGTTTATTCCTTCAATATTTAATACAGAATTCTCAATCAAATCCACATTGAACCTTCCTGACTCTACAAAACTATGCTTATGTCTAAAGAGAGAGAGAGAGAGAGAGAGAGTAGAAACTATTTACAATAGCTTATATTTACTTAATACTATCTTATATATTATTCCTTCCCCCTTCTCTCACACATGCATATATATTGCACACCCTTCCCTATTCTGTGGACCCCCCTTCCGGCCGCTCACCATCCATACCACTCATACCATTCATACATACATACATTCATAATGTATTAATATCGGATATTACAGTATTCAGGAAAGTCTACGGAATCAATTGTTTATTTTCTCGTGTCTTTGTTATAATAAATGGATGCTTCTGTTATTTTGTTGTTTCTCGTTCTTTGATAAGCCCCTTTTAATTTCCCATCAAGTTTAACTCCATAAAATAATATTTTATACTTCACAACATGAATGTTTTCTGTAAAATTCGTATCACTGCCTTCGATCAGAAAAGATAGTCGCCTAAACTTTTGTCCGCTACTGTATCTCGCCCGTCGCAGTGAAAGGATTAAAATCATTACAGTAAGAGAAATAACATCGAATTTCATTTCTGTTTCTTGCAATTGATGCAGACAATTTTTATTTTGCATAAAGATCCGCAGTCTATTAATCACTGCGTCGACGGGCGTCGTTGTGTTACAGTTAGTCAAGATGAAATACAGTCCCCTTTAAAAGCGAATGGAACACAATTAGAATACACGGAACTGTGCTTGATACGGTTAACGCGCGGAAAAATAGCGCCGTAGAACGGAGGATCGATAGCACAAGTGGCTCTGCTACGTTTATAGTGGGACATATTATCTGCGCTATAGAGTAGCGCGGATAAAATCTTGAAGACTAACTTTTATTAATAGTGCGCGTACTATACCGCGCGTAATGACCTATTATCTATGCTGCAAAATGGTTATTAGGTGTGATATACAAGGTGTGCACTATTAATAAAAGTTAATCTTCGGGATAAACGACTTATCTCTATATATAATAGAATCGAGTTTGTCTGTGACATTTCCACTAAAATTCATTAAAAAATTATTCTCATGTACTTTCTTAGTGAAAAATGTGTTTTTTTTAACTTACGGAACTTATTTCTTTTTAATTGTAGATTATTTTGTAGAATATTCTTTATATGTGCCTTTTTATAGGTCTTAAAAATTTTCAGGTTCCATTTTCTGAAGGGTTAAGGATTTAGGACAAAAACTGCGTTTAAACAAATCCTGTGAAATGAACCGTTAAATAAATATGAGCAAATCCGGGATCTGTGTATTGTTTACCTCGTCCGGAAAATTTCTGCGGCTAGATTCGGTTGAGAACAGATGAGAATATCAGCAAAACTCTAATTCCACGAGCGACGGGACATTTTGAATCGTTGATAAAAATTGAAATGAATATGAAACCGCATAAAAGATGTCGGGATGAAATTTCCACTAAAATTCGTTCAAAAATTATTCCTATCTACTGATAACTATTGTAATAAATCTATATTTTGTCTAATCATTATATAATTAATTCTTTAAATTTTGTTGGCTTAAAATAAAATCTCTATCTCTATATGAGACCACCATGGCGATTGGACATTTAATTACGTTAAGAATCAACGATGATTTGTTATTGCGGATTATTATTTGCACCTTTAAACTAGACTGTAGATCCCCGTCGCGAAAAGAATTTTCAAAAAAAATTCAGAAAGCGACGTTAAATAAGTAAAACAAAAACTAGTACCAATATAAACCGAAAACGATAAGTAGTACGAACGTGGCGAAGTCGGACGAGTTCAGTGAAAGTGGTCGGCATATGGTCAGACAAATATACAGTTGGGAGCATAACTGATCACATGCACCCTTTAAATCAGAATAACTTTTTTTATGAATGTACCAAACGACTTCAATTTTTCTGTAAGCCTAGAAGAATTAGTTCTGTGAATGACGTCTAATAAATTATGTTGAAAAAACATCGCATCTAATAAATAATCTGACCTATAATCAATTTCCAAATATTCCTCAGAGTCAGTTCAGCATATTGACGTCAAGTTCAACGGGCTAAAGGTAGAAAAGTAGTTTCCTCACTTTTTTTCACGGAGTGCAGAACAGATTGAAAGTTTCGAGCACACATAGATTGATCATTGGTACTTGGATCGTAAGATTCGCGACTTGAAGCTTGTGCATACCATTGTAGGAAGGGGGGGGGAGGTCGGAAGTTTGGCCGCGGTGCGAAATTACGGCCGCCTTGTTACATCCGTTGTCGGAAGGGTGCGAAAAGTTGCGGGAGCTCGAAACTCGGCGGGAAAGAAACACGGTAGGGAAGAAAGTGGGCCGACCGCGCACGATGCTGGAAATAAAACGCGGAATGAACGATATTACAGAGTTGCAGGGCGGTCGAAAAGTTAAACGGGTCGACCGTCGGCTTGAATTTCCGCGGCCATTCCTCCTTTCCCTTAAAGAAGACGAGCGACTTCAGGTAACAGACAATAAATTGACAACAACTTTCCAAGTCGACTCCGATATCGAGTCGGAGGATTTGCGAGAAGAAGTTCAACCATTTTATCGTTACATCGCTCCCTTTAATTCGACCTGAGAATTGTGATTGAGAGGGTCGCGAAAGCCGTCGAGATAAATCAGGAATTTTTCAAAACAGCCTCCCACAAATAAGACGTAGGAGATTCCAAGGTCACATCTTTTTTCTTAATGTTATTATTAATGTTAATGTTAAGTATTTATTTTTATTATATTATATATTATATATATTATGTATATTATATTATATAAAATATATATAATATTAATGTTAAGTTAATGTGAAACTTAATGTTAATAATGTTATAAAAAAAACGAAATTACCTACTTTTTACATCGTCAGTCACATAAAAGTCTGTTTTATATTACTCTATCTCCTTTCATATTTCAGCAAAAAGTACTTGTTTGTTCAAGAGTGGATAACTATAAAAGTAAACGGTATAATTTAATGCAATAGAAAGCGTTTTATAACTGGCTTGTTAAGAATTCTGCTCGCGCACTGTTGCACATGGAACAACGTTTGAAAGCATTTTTAAATTTTCATTTAATCAAATCTTTCACCAATCTGTAAACTTTAACCATTGAATTTTATTTTCAATTCGGCCAGGAACTTATGCAATCATCTAATACATCAGTTTCAAATCCAACTTTACAATCTGCACTTACACCACTTCACCTTACATCATTCTCTCATATTGTTACAATTGATGGAGATAATCGAGTCTCCGAAATGTTCATGAAAGAATCGAACACTTAATTTCCATTCGTCCGCGCGTCCCAAATTTAACAATTTATTTCCCAGGAACCGTTCGATTACACGTCCCGGCGAATTTTTCGTAGATTTTGTGAAAGCGATTTTCCGTGATCGAATTAACACGCGGTGCCGCCGACGCGAAAACGATCTCGGTTCCGTAGGTAACTTCCATCTGGCGGGAACGATTTTTTTCGAATATTCGCCGGATGGGTTTCGAAGGTTCGTTTAGAACGGGACGCGGTGGCGCGGGAGCGAATGATCGAGTCCGTTGAGCGCGATACGTTCCCCATTGTAAAATCAACGGGGAACCCAGGATTACGAGTTACAAGTGGTTCTCGAAGAGCCGCAACGCCGCCTTTGTCAGCCGAAAAAAAAGCATCGCGGGCGAGCACTCGACTTTCCGTTTTGTTGAAATAGGTGGCGCAAGTTTACGTTCGTGCCAGGCTGCAGGGGAGGATGAAAGTTACAAAGGATTTCGGAATTCGATCCTGCGAGACTTGAATAACGATCGCGATTCGAGAACTGACTCGACTGAAACTAAAGCTGTAGAAATATTTCGATGGCTAGCCGCGTAAACGCTACTGTTACAAACGATACCTTGACTTCGACTAAACATGTAACTATCTTTCCTTCTATCAGCCGTTTCTGCAAGAAAATGAGACGAATGATTCGCCGAATCTTTGCTGTAGTGTTTTCTCTCTAATCTACATTTCCCATAAGGTAAAAAGTATTTATTATTGTGGGTATACGTACGTTTTACTAAAATTGGAATTACATTTCACATCAAATTAAATATTAATATTCTTTATGTAATAAAAAAATTTTATTTAGTGCCGGATTAAGTTCCCAGATATTTTTGCTAAAAGAAAAAAGATCATGCATCGTGTTGTATTATATTATTGTGCAAAATCTAGGCCCCCCTGGTAATAGTTGCTAATGGTGCCGCGCTGGCTTAATCCGGCACTGGTTTTACTGCGGTATTCGTTCCCAACGATATTGTTGGAACGCGAACATTCTTATTGTACTAATCGCGACATCTCTATGTATTTACTTGTGAGTTAATTGTTTTTTCTATATTAAACTTTGTCTCCATATTGTTATACATTGCAGATAATCTTTCAACAGATATTAAAATATGTAAAAATAAATAGTTTGCTTCGAATAAATTTGTACAATTTAATGAGAGTGTGTTATTCGTTTAACGTCACACAACATATACATACACACAAAACCACAAAACTATTTTATATAATATTTTAACTATGTTATATGGCAATTAAATATGTATATGGCGGCGCCCCCTACGTATCAAAAATACTGAAGAATGCTTGAACTTTAAGCAAGCATAACTCCTGAACCATTGATCCTACAGGATCGAAACTTGGACTGGAGCCGCCCCGGATACAAATCTATTGGATTACATACGAAATACATTACAATTAATAGGAGAAAGGCAAAAATGTTTTCTGCTGTGGTAAAGTTTACCCGTTTCTTATACTCGAGCAAACGAATGGGGGCTATTTCTCGGGTCAGAACTGTAAACACGAAAGAAAACACGGGGGACGTGTTTGGATAACGGGCCGACGCAATTTGTGGCCAGGTGAATGAGGTGTGGCAGCGCGCAGCGGCGGTGTAGTGGGGGCATCATTCTCGTTCACGCGAATCGCCACGGAAGCGGAACGGAAGGACGGAGCTAAACGGCTGTTTTGCCGACTAATTTTAATCGCTACTGATTTCGCGGTTCGCCGTGTTTGCCGAGCAAATTGTTTCGCCGAAATCGACTGAAGCATCGAGTAGTTCGGCCCGGCCCGGCTCCCCGGAATGCCACGCATTCAAATCACCGGCTCGCTCGTTCTGGCCCTCCACACGCGGCCTCGGCCGATATCGCGCTCCACTCGTTCTCGCTAACTATACGCTGATTGGCGAAAACCGAATTGTTTGCCTCGTGCATGGTTTCGCCTGTTTTGTTTTCCTATTTTCCGGCTTTTTTACTCCTCTTCCAGCTCGGTGTTCGCGCTGATGTTCGCGTATAAACTTTTAACGCGGCTCGATTGCTCCGTCGACCCCGCGTGCCCGCTCGCTTCCCTTTCTTTTTCTTTCTCTCTCTCTCTCTCTCGCCCTTTTTTCCTGGCCGCTAATGGCGAACGAACCAGGTAAAAAGCGTGCCAGCTTCGAAACTATTCCCGGCTTTCGAACACGGAGAGTTCTGAGGCGGTCCGGATCGCAAGAAGCTGCGCAACATGCTGATCGATGAACCCGACAGGATTACGTGCCGTTGTTGTGCCGATCGGCGGAGCTTTATTACGCCGGAAGCAGAACGGAAAATGCGTTGATGCTCGTGGAATTTCGTATTCTGTCGTTTGCTGCATGTTTCCGTCGATGTTTTCACGAATTGTTCAGTTGTTATTCGTTGCTCTGGCCAAACCATAAGAATTTGATATTTTTAAAGATTTTTGAAAAAAATTGCAAGCCGTCGGTATTGCGGAGAAAATACAAAACGTACTTTTGTGTTTTCGTGCAACATTTCTATCTTTTATTATTAGTATGTGATTCGTTACAATGTAATTACTAGAACACATAATGCTATTTGAATAATATCGCTTTATTAATGCGTTTAATAATCAATATTACAAAAATGTGGAATTTTTTTGTACGAAATAAATATAGGTTCACTTAATCATTTTGTAGTTGGACTTAACAAAATGTTACAAATATAAATACAAATTGAGTCTATTAATTTTTGTAAAGTCTCTGATTCGATCTGAGACCACGCCTCTTTGTTGCCATTTTTTAATTTATTAACCGTTGTGCATTGTTTGCATTACTGTAAACTTTTCTGGATAAAATGCCCCATAGAATTTCAATGAGGTTAAAGCCTAAACTTCTTGATGGCCACGGTAAAACCTCAACTTCTACCATCTGAAAATATGTTTTAATTGCTTTGTCACGATGAATTGATGCATTATCGTGTTGGAAAATAAAATTTGGACCACCAATTCTGTCATCATATTCTTAAAAATTCCAAATTTTAGTAATATTGATTAATAAACACATAAATAAAAATGATATTATTGAAATACATTATTTGTTCTACTAATTAAATTGTAACGAATCGCATACTAACAATAAAAGATAGAAATGTTGTTATATCATAAAAATGATAGAACCTATCATTATTTCGGCCACTAGTATTATCACGGACTGTATTATCTATTTAAAATATTAATCAAAATATATGTGAATCAAGTGTACGAAGTACTGAGATCAAATAACATTTTGTGATTCAAGAGTCTGAAAGGAACCATAATTCTCCAATTACATTAATTAAATTCGACCGTCCGCGGCACGTTGATTGGTAATCGGTGAGCGGCTTCCCGGACAAAATATACGTCACGAGGGAATGGAATACCATTTGCGGGAGCTGTTATTACAAACTTTCATACGGTAGTCAAGACTAAAACCAAACTGTTTCGTCGCTCGCCCCTTTTATTTGCTTTTGCCAAGATTCCCGGACGGAGTTACCATAATAACATTGTCGCCGATAATAACTATATCGGAAAGCTCATTAGCGTGTAGTGGGTGTAGAGCGGGCTATTATTATCCCCTGCTGGAAATCACGGTTCATTTTGGATAACGATCGCTAGCATGAATGCCGAAGTATGATACACTTGTTTAGCTTTCCATTGTTCCCGTTCGTTAGCACCGTTGTTTCCGTGGATCACGCGCGGCGAGGTAGAACGTACTCATCGACATTTAATTAATTGTACTTTTGAACTGTCAGAATCGTGAAGCGATCTTGTCAATCACAGTCATTCTAGTATTATTATATTTATATTTTCAGGCAATTGCCCCCGGGTTACATATCGTCCCGGGGGCAATACAATTTTTTTTACCTTTCGGCGAGGGCTAATTCCTATACAGGGTGTCTTAAAATTCCTTCAACATCTGGAAATTGGAGGTTCTTGAGATCATTTGAAGCAACATTTTCCTTTGTAAAAATTACAAAGTATAATATATCACAAGTAAATATATTACTGTATCATATTATACCGTGTGAAATACATTGTTATTTATTGAACCACCAGTGAGAGAAATTAATAATTCGATCCTCTGCCCGAGCAAATGACTCGTCTCTAAACTTTGCAAGAGAATATGAACAAACAAATTATTATTATCCGCGATATCAACGTTACATCGTTAATTGTAATAATTATAATTATTGAATACATTGATAATTATTCAACGAGGAGTACAAGTTACCTCAATCATTTATATGTATACTAAATTGCAACCATCTGTACCGCTAGAATAATCGAAACATTCGTAATCATTCCGCGAAGGAAGTAATGCTTTCAAGATTCATCATTACAGCGAAGAAAATTAATCAACAATCAGCATTCGCGCGATCGCTGCGCTCGCAGTGAAAATTAATTAAAATACAGGTTTGAAATGGAGCAGGATTTTGTTGGCGCTGCCCAAAAGCATCGTATTTACGAAATGTGGTAATTATTAAGCAAACTCAGGTCACACAGAGTCGGTTAATTAAATTATTTTAATGGCCGACATTGATAGTATTTGGAAACCTCCGCGTACCATTTCGGTGATATCCGTTGAAACTCGATTCGACAGTGTAAAAGCAAAAACCAAACGTACCGAGGGAGTTCGTTATATTAAACATTACGTTTATATTGATTATTTATCTCCGCGCGACATTTTGGTAATGTATGATCAATATTGAGCCTCCTTCTTTCCATGCGTATCCAGAAATTTTGGCCTTTCTCCTATAAATTTTTTACTATTACTTATTGTTATCTATCTTTATATATAATGGTTTAAAAGTTATGAGTGTTCAAAATTGAGCGATTTATAGAAGTTTCTTAATGTCAGATGTATTTGTTTTATAAGGATGTTGCATATAAAATGTTCGATTAATTAATGCAAATTTTACAATGACTTTTGATCTCTATGTATAATAAAATCGAGTCTGTCTGTCTGTTTGTGACATTTCCACTAAAATTCATAAAAAAAATAATTCTTACCTACTGATGACTATCGTAATAAATATATATATATATATATTTTTTCTAATAATTTTTTAATTAATTCTTTAAATTTTGTTGTCTAAAAATAAAATCTGTAACTCTATTTGAGACCACCTTGTCGGTTGGAAATTTAAATTAATTAAATTTAATTTAATCAATCACAATTCACTTTGAATATTTAGATATATAATACTACTTGTGTAAATTTTTATTGCAACGTAAAAGAACATATCGCCGACAGGATTATTTGATATTTGCGCTATTCGTTGACAGTAAAAAACAAACTACAAAATGGAGATGAAAATATTGTAAATGAAGCACGAGAATGACGAAAAAAATTCAATTTTTACTATACTACAATATTGAAATAATATTTGTTGGCATTATAATTCTTTAATCAATAAGTTAATTTAGAAGAAATTTGCGGTTATTTCATATTATTGTTAACAATCGGACGTTTCATATGCAACAGCCTAACAATAAGAGAAACTGCGCGTACGGTAGATATTGTTTGGCAGTTGTCTTGGATACCGTGTGTGCGCAGACATTCCTAAAAAGCAATTCGCTTTATTCGAAAGTGGAAATTGAAACGTCCACTTGAAGCGATTAGAGATCCATTCGGACTGTTAAACAGCGAGGAGTGACTCTGTTACTCGTTTGAAAAACGCAACAAGTGCAATTACGCGCTTCGTGGGGCTTGCAATTAAATGGCCGGCGCTTTATTGCTTGAACACCGTTGCAGCCGTATTCAAATGACATTCTACGTCAAAATGGAAATCCAAATCGAGCTTCCTCTATCGCCGATACCGTTGAATCTTTGTTAAACCGTTACGGTTTACCACACGATATGTCTGTGAATTAATTACCCGATGGGTGTCGAAACAAAATTGATTATTGGAGATAGCTGCGCGATTCGAATCTGTTTTTCGAACGTGTCGTAATTATAATTTATATCATCTCGGACCATTTGTCCAAGGCGGACACCGACCATCGAGCTAATGATTAATCGAGTGAACTTCGATTAATCATCTCATTGAAAAAGTTCTTACTCTCCACCCCCTCCCCTTTTTATGATTTTATATAATTTTAACGCCTTTCAAATGGATGCTTAATCTACCGTACTGTCAATATCTCCGAATGATTATTAATAGAAAGAAACTGCACAGATAATCCATCTTATCAGCCTTATTCTCCTGGATCACCTAGTACATTATAAAGCTGTGTACAGCGAGTGCAAAAAGTATTGGTACGCCCTTTAATATCGAATAATTTTATTTACAATTCTACCAAACGACCTGATTTTCAATAATCAATTAGAAGCATTGGTTTACGAAATGACATGCAAAAGAGATTTTCAAAAAATTATAATTTACAAGGTTACGCGCAAGAATAAAAAGGCATAATTTTATTTGCAATTCTACCAAACGACCTGATTTTCAATAATCAATTAGGAGCATTGTTTTACGAAATGACATGTAAAAGAGATTTTCCAAAAATTATAATTTGCAAGGTTACGTAGGAAAATAAAAAAACGTATTTTTCAAAACTTTTGTATACTAAAGTACGTTCAAATACTTTCGTTTGTCCATTGTAGACAATTTTTATTTTGCATAAACATCCGGAGTGTAATCGTGACGGTATTCCGTCCATAAACTGGTGCGATCGTTTCCCAACAAATTACCCAGGATCAAATTCGTCGAACTTTGATTCTGGATAATCGACAATCTCCAACCGGACACTTCTGACATCTTTATCTCTAGTATATTCCATTATTATCGTCACTAAATTTGGTCGTTCTCGTTTGCGATCACCGTCATGGCCCCCTCGAAATTCCTCGAGCTCGTCCGCGTCTAGATCAGCCGGCAGGCAGCGGCGAGAGGGAATAAACGGCCCCGCACATAACTGTCGTTTCGACCTGAAGACCTCATAAACGACTCGATAAAAACCACCATTTTGCGGGTAACGGCCGAGCATTACAGCGAGACCGAAATTTCCACGTCCCGTGGACTCGCCATTTCACCGTGGAGATGCTACGACATTCTCTGCCCGGTATCGAATCGCTAGTCGATTTGCACCCGTTCCGCTCCAGTCATTTTTCCCCGCGAGCATGCATCGGATGCCTGTTAACGAGCTACTCGAGATAATTATCGCGATGGATGCGCCGCACAGTGGGACGATTGTATCGGAATACCCAGCATCAAGTTTAGCACCCCTTTTTACTTTACCACGTTTTATCAGCTCGCTTTCTTGTCTGTCTGTCTATTCGGTACAAATCTTGCAATTGATTTTCAACTAACTTCCCGATGAGCTAGAGCCTTGAAACTTTAAACATAGCTCAGGACTGGATGACAATGCAATATTGAAGAACAATTTTTGTTTTAATCAGTGCATTGATTTTAATGCATGCGTTTTTTCATTTTAAATCTTACAAGAATTTCTTTTTTTATTGTACAGTCAATTGGTATAGACGTGGGTACGGTTTTTCAAAATCATGACGGTACAAACAGAAATTATAGATAAATTTGGTCCTTCATCGTAATATTTAAGTAATTATCATTAATTTTTGATAATTGACTCTAGCAATTTAGTAAGCAAACTGAAACTTGTCAATTCGGATGTGAATCATCGTGCTTGATGCCACGTTTGCCATTAAGATTTTTTAAAAGAAAGGTGGTGTTTCGTTCTAGATCCGCTTACTAAAGTGCTAGAGTGTAGAAAATGATCGAACCGTGCGCCGCAAAAATTAATTACATCGTACATGAATTACTATATAATTGAAATACAATGTAATTCAATTACTAATTTTAATCAGATGTGTAATTTAAATACAATATAATTGAAGGTGTGCCGTAGGCACGTCACGAGCAGCTAGTAAATTTATAAATGATAATATTCCTTCTATTTGAAACCTTCAAATGAATTTTTCAACCTTTTCAACTTCATTTTTCATAATTCAATTACAATTTATTTTATAATTATACTCCATTGCAATTACGAATTACATTGTAATTTAATTGAATGAAGATCTGAATTATAAATTACAATATAACTGAAATACAATGTAATTCAATGACTTTGTAATGATAATTCTGGAGTAATTCAATTGTAATTCTGCACAACTCTGGGTAGCGTTCACATAGGTATGTTACCCTGTCCGATAGGAGCGTGGAACTTCGATTAAGCCACCATCACAAGATTTTCAAAATTCTCAATCATTTCAGAACTATCTATGTGGGAATCATTAAAAAGGTGGTACTTAAAAAATAATTATTTTTACTTAAATAATTTCGACGCAATGTCGATTAATAATCGATCAATGATCTAAAGAGGAACAGCCGCGGAATAGTCCTGGCGTATCGATCAGTCACCCATTAAACGGCGGAACGAACTCTAGCGTAAACCTATAAGCGTCGACGATCGAGAAAGGGAGAGTCAGAAGGGTAGGAGAAATGATTAGCAATTGGGGGTGAACTCGAATGCTCACCACGGCCGGAACTCGGTCGTGGTTGGGCCAATCGGAACTCCGGTTGATAAACACGACATTACTGTCGACAAATTGTGTTTTCGATGGGGGATGATCGGGGCGGTTACAGTTTGTCTGCCAACTAGAGGGTGTAAGCCCTTTAAGTGCACGTTCCGTCATCGTCTCACAAGTTTCTCTGGATCATGCGATGTATGCCAATTCAAGTTTAATCTCCTCCTCTGTATTTCAGTGCTCGTCGAATGAGCTCTGCTTGAAATAATTTTCAACAATAATGACTCATATTTAGCCATCAGATGTTATGCATTAATTTGGAACAATAAAAACATTAAAAAATGTAAAGATAGCGACACATTATTTTCAACCTATTAAACATATTAACCCTTTGCACTCTGAATTATTTTTCAACTTCTACCTATCACAAACAATTTTGTTTTCTAATTATATTATATGTAGCTCCTCAAACTTTGTTGTAATTTATATTTGTGGACCTTGTGTTTGATTTTAACTAAAAAATACGGCTTAAATAAATAAAGAGAGAACGAAATACATATAAAAACACGTTCCATTTACGTTTTCGCACTCGACAGACACTATTGTCTCCTCGTTGGTTCGGATTTGGGAGGCGTACTAAAGCGTACTTGTCACGGGAACATTGTTTGACATGCTTTTTTCCACTCGCTGTTCATCGATCGTTCTGAATAATCAATGGAGACAGAACAGAGTCTGGAATTCCTCGGTACGCGAAGAGGTAGGACTTCATTCTTCCGGCGATTTCGAGGCAGAACAGAGACAGCTGTGTCGCGAGAACCCATCCGAGTCGGACGAGCATCTCAGTGAAATCTCGTCGCTGGGATGGGAATCGGGCGGCGTGGATGGATCTGTAAAAGTCCATTTTTCTTGCGCGGCAGTGCTCTTAATACTTCCGCAATGCGAGTTCTGCGAATACGACTGGGAGCCCTATAAATTTCTCTTTTATTTCAACGGAGCTTGCTCGCTCGGTCTCCTCTTGGCGGCGGGCCGCGTGTACACACGGAAAACAGATAAGTCGAGCGATGCCGAACAGGCGGAAAAGGAAAACGGGACGAAGAGATTGTGCGGGGGAGGGGTTGGAGCGAGGAAGAGTGGGGTAAGGTGGATGGGCTCGACAACGAAAAGAACGAAAGATCGAGTCGCCGGGATGCAGCGTGGAATAAAGCACACGAGGATTGCGAATGGTAACTGGGTTTGGCTTTCAGCCTGCTGACTTTTAGGCTACGGGGGTGAATAACGTATCAGACGCGTGACGCGCGGGGGTTCAATTTGAACTCTTGCTCCCAGCTCATGCGACCCGCTTGATCTTTCATGTTAAAAGCTGTTTAGCGTGTGAAAGTAACTATTGCGGATTTACAAATGATCGGAAAGCTCCGTGTACCTGTGGAGAGCATAATAGACACGTCACAGTTTAGGATTGATGTCTTAAATCTACATTCTCCGCTCCAGTTTATGTAAAGTGGACAAGTTTATGCAGGACAGACTAGGTACAAACGTAAACACGTTTAGAAGTCAGAGTATAAATCATTCGGACTCTGTTACAACTATTGCAAATAACGTGTGTGTGTATGTGTATAATTGTGTATAGGGTGAGTCACTACATGTTACTACCTCCATTTACTATTATTATTCGTTGCGGTTAATGGTACGCTTTTGTAGATCGACGCATAGAGGACATACGAAGGTCATTCACTTTTTTAAAATAGAAGCATATATTTTTGATTGCATCACATAATGCATCTTGATACTCTTCCAACGAAGCTGATAACCTACAGGTGTTGCACTCCACATTCATGTTGTTGCAAATCAATTTCACCCCTTTCGCGAATCAATTTCAACCACTTGAAAATCTGTTTCATCCCCGTGAAAATCAATTTTAAACTTTTGCAAATCAACTTCAACCTTTAACGGTTTTTGTACTCCAAATTTACCCTGTTGCAAATCAATTTCACCCATTTCGCGAATCAATTTCAACCACTTGAAAATCTGTTACATCCTCTTGAAAATCAATTTCAAACTTCTGCAACTACAGTTATTATTAACTAAGATTTTGTCCAAAAAAATATATCAAATCAATGCATCTTGATATCCTTTTTAAGAAAGTGGAAACTTACTTATGTGAAAAAATGGTTTTTATCTTTAGATATTAAGGAAGCAAGCAGCAGGTGTGTCACATTGGAAAGTCCCTAGAAGTGATTTAGCTTACGAACAGAGTATCCCAGTGACTTTTTGGAGCCAAAGAGTTAGACTTCCAGAATTCCCCGTTCGAAAGATGATCAGGCCGGCCAGGAGTTTAGAAAACTCTCGCCACCTATAAAATCATTAAACCTTCACAGGCTAATGTAAGTTTATAACAGCTCCGTTGTGTTTCATCGAACGCGAAGCAAAAAGGTATCTACTGAGTGGTGCAACTTTCCCCTCCATAAATTACGCTGTTCCGGCATCGTTCACTTGTGTTTCCGTGTCTGCATAATATCTTCCCTAAAATGAAAAAACTTGCTTCGCAAAGAAGCGAAACGTTCCCCACTCTTCGTTTGAAATTAGATTCTGCCCGAGCCAGGATCGCCGGGCGTGTTTCTTTTCGCGAAACATTTTCCCGGCGGCGTGGCGCAAAAGGAATCGATTTACATGCGGTTAAGCCGCATCCTGCCGTGATTCCTATTGCAGAATCTTTTACCGGAGAGTGGCGTAAAGTATGCGGGCGGGGTGAGTGGAAGAAGAAGAAGGAAGGAAGGAAGCCTTCGTTCCTGACCGGAAAGATTCAGAGTTTCGCCGATCGAATAGATTTCGCCTCGTCGGCAAGACGCGTGCAACGGATGCTCTACGGGATGCAGGCTGCGAATCCAGCTTTGTTTATAGAAGCCAACGCGACCGAACTCGGCCAATTTCGCGGCACAAAGGGATTCCTCGAATCGGCTGACTAGGGCCGCCTCCGCAACAACCAAGTCTCTCTCTCTCCCTCAGTTACTCCGAAAACGGGTAGGATGGGGTACGCCATTTTGTGACCCGCGGCGATGCTTCCACGAGATCACCCTTCTATCCCTTCCCGCAGCTCCGATTTGCATTTTCGGGGTTATCTTCTCGAGACGTACTTGCCACGAGAGAAGGACCCAGCCTGCTAAACGGAAGCTCGCGATCCTTCGACGGCTAACGCGAAACTTCCGGTGTCTAGCTGCCGCGACAGAGCTTTTACCCTGGTCCTCTTGTACCCCTCCATTCCTTCATCGGTTACCCCTTCATCGCCTATCGTATCCCTTCCCATCACTCTCCTCCTCCTCATCCGCTACTGTCGACGGAAACCCGGACGAGTTATCTCTACTATTTGTGTATGCACACACACCTGATCGGAAGTTCGGGCACGCCCGCGTTTACCCGAGTTACCGTGAAACGAATTTCGATCGCGCATAAACAGATCTCGCTTCCGTAAACTCGCCCGCCTGCACAACCGTGACATATTTTATGCGGAAAAATCAAACTTGTCGCGCTCGTACCGACGGCCGCTTACCACCGGATAGACGACCCCCTGATCGGTGTATTTTAACCCCTGCGCGTACCAGATACCCTCCCTGCGATGCGATGTTGCAAGGGGGACTAACAGTGGAATAAATCGAAATCAAAGAACTTTAGATAGATATTAGTAGACTGCGGATCTTTATACATTTATAGCAAAATTGAGTAGATGGAATTGAAAATTGTTGTAAAATTTTTTAAATTTAAGATGTACATACAGGGTGCGGCGCATATTAGTCCCCACGATTTTTTAGTCCCTTTGGACGGTCGGACAGAAAAGTGTTTCGTACCATAGTTAATCAGTATTTAACCGATAAGAAATTGCAATTTTTTAAATTAAAAAATGTAGGATTTAAGTCGTCAATAAAGTAACACGTCCGCGTAAACACAAACAATTTAACTATTTTACAATTAACTAACAATTTAACTGATATATATATGATCATTTTCTATTCTATCACTTCTATTAAAATCATTAAGGGAAGAAATAATATTCAATTATTCATAGTCTATGCAAAATAATTTTTATTTTGCATACACTATAAATATACAGATTTATTTGACATAGAAAATTGAATAATTTCCAATGGAAACATCATTGGCGTTTTCAATATTATAGAATGAAAAGCGTGTAACCGGTACAGGTACACTTAGTGTGGAGAAATTCGGGATGATTTTCACGGTGAAATCGACCGTGCGATTTTCCCAATTTTTGCACCGATGAACAGACCAGAATTACGAACGAACGAACAGTCCGTAATGTTTTACAGGGAACAGAGAAAAGTGAAAGCTTCTTTTCAGTATCCTCTCGCAAAGAAATTTCCAGGATGGAGAGATTCTTGGCAGCAACGCCGCCGCACCGTGAAGGATTCAAGAGAAAGAAGCCCTTGGGCCGCAGAAGCCATTCATTAGTTACAAGGAAACTAGCGATGGAATAGAGAGGAGAAGGAACAGTTCGCGAGACCGAAGTAGAAGCCACGGAAGAGGTTTCGTCGGTTTTACAATATACAACGATGTAAGAAGGCAGCTGTGTGCTAGCGCCCGGGCGTTCGCCCTATCGGAATAACTTAAGGGTGCCGCATAGCGAAACAAAACCATGTTACCCTGATCAAAACTTCACTTCTGTGTTCTTCCCAATTAATAACGTATTCATAGTTTTTTCTATTTTAACAAGTACGACAGTATAATTTATAGGTTATAGCTACGGTATAAGTTATAATTGCTTTTTTTCAGTTTTCTAAACAAAACCGGTATGAATTAACTTTCCATGTTGAAATTGAGATAAATAATTTAGAAATTAATTTCTCCTCTATCTTGAACTTTTCCAACCATATTTATTATATTGTTAACTCCGCCTATAGAACACTCGGTTTCATACTTCGTTTTTTCACTGATTTTCATTCAATCCGTACACTTTGTTTGCTATATCTTGCCCTCGTCCGTCCTCTATTAGAATATGCATCAATTATATGGTCTCCGAAAAGATTTAAGTAGAAAATTATGCTCGAGAGAGTGCAGCATAAATTTTTCAGGTATTCTTCCTACAAGCTAAATAATCCAATGCCATTATTTGATCATGATTACTCTACAATATTAACTACAATAAACTTAAACCTATTTTCTGCTCGAAGAATAATATCCGACCAGGTCTTCATTTTTAATTTAATTAATAATCGTATTGATTTTTCCTCTCTACTTGCGCACATCAATTTTTTGCACCGAAACGTGAATTGAGAACAAGAATTGGTTTTCAAACACTTAAAGCAAGAACTACTTATGCAATAATTAATCCAATGAATCGCATTATTGGAAAATCAAGTACTATTTATAATCGTATTGATTTTTCCATTGAGTTATTACAAAATTTTTAAATGCAACTACGCAATAGGATAACACCATATCGATTGCACCATTATTTTTCATTTCTTTTTGTGCATGTCCTTTCTATGTTATTAGACGAGTAGTCTTGTATCATTTTCTTTTTTTATTAAACACGTATGTAAAAGGGCTTCAGTCGGTCTATAATAAATAATAACAACAACAACAATAATATCGTGCACTGTGTGGCCTCATCTCTTGCTTTCTTTCAGTATTCTAGTAAAAACTAGTGTAAACTAATTTTCCATGTTAATGCTCTTCTACGTATAATATTATATACAATATCGCACATATTACACATGTAGGCAAAATAGTATTCAATATCTATTTAGTATTTTAGTATTTTGATTTTTCCAAATGTTAAAATGCATTTGTAATCTCATAACGTTATCGCTGACGTTAGGACGAATTCAAGGACTTGCTGTATTATGACCATGAGCCCATAAATAATAAAAATAACTTTTTCCAATTTTGTCGAACGAAATAGCCGAGTCTGCGTGGCAAAAGGCTCGCCATCGCTGGTTTTCCTCGGATCTGCCGGAGCATGTTTATTTCATCCGAAACACGTCGGGCATCGTCCGGGGCAGAGACTGAGTAAGGATCGGTAAGAATGAAGCCTGGAAATAATTCAGCCGGCCGTAATGAGACCACTTTACATAATTCCGTAGCTGCTGTGTCGGGCAAATTCAGTTTCCGAGCAGCGCGGCGCGTCGGTTCCGGCGTGGCCAGTCAGCTCTCTTCCCCTCTCGGGGGGAAAGAATGATCGTTTCCCGGGGAAATTCATCGCAGGATGGAGAACCACCGGGGCCGATATCCGCGAGGATACAATGGTGGCTCGCGTTAGACTCTAACGGTAAGTTATGGCGCAGCGTGACTGGTAAAAACGGCGATGGACGGAGGATCGGTTGGTTCCTCGAAAAGTGTAGACTGGCTGCCGATGATCCGACGCGAAAGCCGCGCCGTACAGGTTCGGATCGATCAGGAACAGCGAGAGGGCATTGTTGCGAGCCGAACGTAACGCAGCTTTCTTGTTGACGGGGATTTTACAACGACGTTTTCGAGTTAATCGATCGTAGACGTGAAATATATGGGACATTGATCTTATTGGGGCTTAAAGCAGCCTCGCCTGGACAAAGATCCTTCCTGTCTGTTACTAAATCTTTACCTCGGTGTTCACTATTAGTCTATGGGTTTTATACATTCCCCACAGTCACTCGCTTTGACGTTGGCTTACTAACAGAGTTGCGGCAAACATTTTATTTAAAAGCTTTTTCCAAGTGGGTTTATTCGAAATTTTTATTTGAATAAAATTTTTAACCAACTCTGGTTACTGCGCGCAAAATCTGACGTTTTAAAAAAACCACTTTCGAATGGCCTAGAGACTTGAAACTTTAAACATAGCTCAGAACTGGATGACAATGCAATATTTAAAAACTTTGCTTTTAGGAGATAAATTTTTGACCAACTCTGGTCACTGCACGTAAAATCGGACATTTTTAAGAATTCTGTTTCGGATATTGTTCAAAGGATAAGCACAGCCGGATAAGGGAGTCAAAAGTGTTCTGAAACCAAATTTAATTTGCAATAGCCCATTCGATACTTTGTTCCAACTTAAAAACCTATACAGTGGGTGTACAAAGTGTTCGTACACCTTTAATAAAATAAAATAACTTTATTATAATTGCATCAAAACGACCTCATTTTTTATAATCAATTAGAAACATTGGTCTTTGAAATGATATGCAGAAAAGATTTTCCAAAAATTATAATTCCCAATTTTTTTATTTGGGCCCTTAATGAAAATGTAATATATTTCACTCCAACTTGTTACAATGCAGGTAGACATTTTTTGTTTTGCATAAAAATCCGCCGACTAGTCATCACAAATAAAAGAGATATTTCGGTGGTCCATCCTGTATATAAATTAATACAAGTGTATATCGTTAAGATGAGTGCTAGATAAACGAAGATCATAAAATGATTGCAATTGATGAAATGGATATATAAACGTTGTTTCCTCATTGTATGTTAGTATAACTTCAAAACAGTAAGAGTACCATAAAATGGAAAGGTATATTAAAGTACAGAAAAAATTAAAAATATAATGGAATTTCTTCATTTCTTTCTTGGGTTCATCTATGAAAGCAAAAATAATCGATTTATAGTGGATTCACTAGCTGGAACAACTAATATAAAACTGAGCATAGGAGTTAATGCAATTCAATACTGATGGAAACGGTTCATCAAAAGTTGCCTCCACAGGAATTCAAGTGGCATCAACGTCGAGGGAATCGACAATTTCGCGATTAAAGCACCGTTTTCATCACGGATAGAGGGTAAATAAATACGAAAGTGGATGCAGCCTACGTTCTGAACGATATACGTATAGGCACGTATCTAGTATGGAAACGGGATCCCCATGAACTTTCAAGTTATTGGATTGCGTGCCATCGTTCTGGTCGACTAAATTGCCGCGCGCATAAGTAAGCAACCGGCGGGACATGCACTTCGTCCATGTAAAAGCGCTCTCGAGTGCACAGTGCACAGTTCCATGGTTTTTTT
>CM052329.1:8976003-8990590 GCA_028455615.1 Lasioglossum zephyrum
ATTCTGGCTTCACTGACTTCTGCGGTCCGAAGTGGGTCTGTGGAGTGTTCGAGTGGGAGGCTCGTTGATCACACGAATATTCTCTGTTCCTCCCGGGCCGGCACGGTGCAACGGCGACGGTGCCAGAGAATGCAGATGTTTCCGGTAGTAATCCGTTTATTTTCTCGAAACGCGAGCGGGGATTTGAACGTCCGTCGGTCAGTATCCAGGAAAAAAACGGCAGCCCGTTACCCGGTTTCCGGGTGGCGGGTTGAAAAACCCGGAAAAACTGGGTGAATGGAGCGGCGAAAGCTGGGCTAATATGGGAAAGCTTCGATGAGTGGAAAAAAAAGGATCGGAAGGAAACGTGTCTGCGATGGTTTTCGTGCAGCGGCGCGCGTTATTAGCGGAAAATGAAAATCGACTGGAACCACGGATGGCAAAACGGAAATCCCCGAGATACGTACACTATTAATAAGGTCGGCTGGCTGCGTTGATAACGCCGTCCCACTCTCCCAACTCCCAACCGCCAGGCGTCACGGTTTTTTTTTCTCGGAACCAGATTATGTTGCCGTTAACGTAACGAACACTGATCGTAATTCCCTTCCTTTAATCGGGAAACGAGACACGGCGGAAGGCCGTTGATCAAATCGAATTGAAATAGCGAACCTTGCCACTTTCATTTTAACCGCAGCGTGAAGCGTATTGGTTACAAATCGGACACTTTGCGGCGTACTGTTCCGGAATATACTCGAAAACGCCATCCCACAGTGGTCCGGCCGGCCGATCTAGCAGTTCGCTTGGCAAAAAATGATATATTGTCTCGTAATTAGACTGCGGATGTTTATATAAATACATATATCGATATGACTATATTATTTTGCATATTCCATGTTTTCCAGCATGTGTATTCTGTATATGCACATATATGTATATTACATTTTTTTCTATAATTTCACTGTATTTTGTTCGACTCTAATATTTTATGCCGAAAATTTTGGTAAAATTAAAGATGTTCGACTCTATTCTTTTTTCTTAACATCCAAAAACAGTAAAATCATTCATCCATAATCTTTATCTTGTTTCTGTAAATAGGTATTTGAAGATTTTGATGAACATAGTATGCAATACATTAAAAAAAGAATTGGCAATTTTAGGTAACTTTCAAATGGCTCTTCTGTAAAATTTCCTCTTTTTGAGTTTCATCATTTTTTTTGTTAATGAACGATATTAGAAGATACACTGCTTATCATATTGATATCATATTTCGTAAATTGTCTGTTTGCGAGGGAATATTGTATACATATCGTTTTCACGCGGGATATTAGCCAACAGAATAGGAGAATTGAAGTAGCAAGTAGCTGTTTTCATTTTCTGTGTAATTGAAGCTCCGTGCTTCCTGAATTATTCACGAAAATGATAGGTATTTCAATAACGAAACATTGCGAGCTCGAAGTATCAATAGACATTTATATTAAAGGGGAAGCTTCACGAACTGAGAAAGCAATGAATGCTCGTTAAATTTTTCGTGACCTGATTCGGAGAAATTCGTTTCCGCATCTGAAAAATGCAATTCAATTTCGTGGTAGTTCCTCTCTGCCAGAATTAATATTAAATAATGGTTATATTCAGCCACAAATTAAATTGTATAGACGTTCAGCGTAGTTCTTGAATGCTCTTGGATCCTAGGACCTAGGTGACTAAATCCCATCACTTCGAATTTCCTCCGAATTGCTACAGGCAATAAGATTTTCGCAAATCCCACCACGTGTCATCCCCCACCATTTATATAATTTTCTTTAAACATTGCAGAGGTAAAATAAAACAGATATGTTTTGACCGCCTGAGGTGTATTACAATTTTCTCTTTACCGCATATCTCGCAAGGATCCGAGATTCTTGTAATTCGAAGTCGACTCCAAGTCTTGAGTTTCATCGACCGAGCGGCACCACAATATCTCGTCGAAAGCATTTATCGGGAAATATCGGGGCGCGAGGTGCCTCGTCCGTGGTAGCCAAGGGGTTAATTAGAAAAACGAGACTAATATACGATGGTAAAAGTTTCATAAGAAAAGTAAAAAAATTATGAAAGTTGCAATCTTCCTGCTCCTCAGTTATTAGTGGGAGTCTCATCGATATTCGACCTTTCGACGGCTCGATCGTCTAGTTTTGTTTACAGTTGATGAGGGGTAGCATCAATGTGTAGTAACTGCAGTTTTTCACAAATATCTCGAAAACTATTCATTTCATCCAAAAATCACACATATATTTTGTGTTCAGCATGTCAAAACGAATAGAATGACGTATGTCACATGTCGAAAGGAAGGGGTGGGGGAGGTTTCTGCAGTTTTATCAGGGGTACAATTTTGACAGTTACGGTAGAGATCATTTCCCGACAGTTACGGAAATAATACATACTGTGCATCCCGTTTCATGAACCACGTTCGCCCGTTAATGCAATGCACCACTTTCTACTCGGACGATCTGCAAAGGTAATGCTTTCACCGGATAATTAATGTCGGAGCATTTGTTTTAGTGTTTGTATCGCGGACTCGTTGCCGCCGCCGCCGTGCCGCGACGAATTTAATTCGTTCATGGCACGATCAGCGAATTTTCGAACGGCCGGGTAATCGAATTGCTGCTGCGCCGGGTTATCGCGTTGCCCGGAGAATTGTAATTTAGGGTGATACTTTCGGCGCGGTCTGTTCGCGTGGGAAGTTACACAATTGGTCTTCTTTAAATAACTACACTTTTTTCATGTATTCAAAACGCGAGAGTGACAAATTAATTCTAGCGAAATTTTTTGCAGAGTTTCGATTGACGTTGACATACATCGAAGAACATGTATGAATATGTAATTTTCAACCAAACGAATGTAGATCGTATATTTTTATTGGAATTATAAGTAGTATTAGGTTGGAACGAAAGTTGGTAGCGTTTTTGAACTGAAATTGCTAGCTGACATTCAGATATTTATTCATAGATTTATTCAATAACGTATATTCCATACTGCTCTATTACTTCTTGCCACTTTCGAGGTAACTTCTCGCGTTATTGAATGAACGTATGAATAAATTTCTTAATTTGAAAACGCTATGTAAAACTTTCTGTCCAACCAAATGCAATTTATATTCTATGTATACATATGTACTTGGAACAAGTTTCGTCCACTTCTATCTAAAGAACTATTGATCTTCTGAAACATTTAGTACAACATTTAATATTCTTCAGACGCAACATTTCTCTTGAAAATGATCCATACTTGTATCGAAACGTTGTGAAAGATTTTATAAATTTCGAAAATGCTTTGTTTTGACTTTTGGATCGAACCTGTACGCCGATAACATAAACTAATTTCTAATAAACAAAATCTTTGTTCTCGGAGCAACGAAATATAATGATATAAATATAAATATACCACCTTTATTCTAAACTGTAGGTTCCGTCGCGAAATAATTCTCACGTAAGAATTCAAAAAGCAACGTTAAATAATAATTAAAAAAAAAAGAAATAATAATGAGGTTAATTTGTCAAACCCAAACACTGTCAGAGAAAGAATCAACATTATACATATTTTAGGAACATGAGTTTCTCGACTCATCACAGATGGCATGTTTTTGTTAAATAAATATAATACGTGGAAACTTCTGATGCGCGCTGTAGTGTCTTGTAGTATTGTCGCGAAGTGTATAATATAGTAGATAAACAGCGTGGAAATCTGGAATTGTCTGCAGCGCCAGGAGAATAGGGATCGCTCGCGACTACCTACACTCGGTCCGAAAGCCCGAACAGACAGCACGGGCCGACAACGGTGTGCAATCTAAAGCAATTCGTCAGCGTATGCGCTTAAGGACGTACCAATTAACCGAACGAGCAAATAGCGTTAGCGTCCGGCGCATTTACACGCGAATAAGCATAAGCCGACCAGCCAGGAATCCTCCGGGCGATGGTCACTCGGTTAATGCACCGTGCTGCTCCGCCGCCATTAGCATAAAACGGCTCAACAAGACGCCGCGCCGGACCGAGAGCCAAGAACATTTCCAACGATGACACTGCACTCGCGAAGTCATTGTTTCCGTTGGTAACGGCCGAGGCATTCCGGCGCAGGCAAGAAGAGAATCTCCGAGAGGCTGAATCCGTGACAAAAAAAAAAAAGAACACCACCAGGGAAGCTATTATTAAAGCCCATTCTTTTCATCGAACCCGGCGATCCATTCCTTTCCTATCCAGCTCGCTTCTCTTTATTTTTTATCCGATCGAATCCGTTACGGAGATCCCGAGCTCGAAACTTACATGGAGGTAAATAATGCGAGCTTAACCCGCGCGACCGGCCTTTAAAACGGCCACGTAATACTGGGGATTTTAATTTTACTCCAGCCTGCCGGCGAATGATACAGTTTAGGCGCGCAGCCATCTGCGAAATCCCAGCGTATAAACAGTCGACCACGCGGAAAAATTGCGAGCGTATTTGATAATATTTCGCTGAGTGTTTGAAGACGATAAACAGAACGCTCGACGGCAGAAGTATAGAGTTTTAGAAAATTTCTTAAGTAATCTAGTAAATTAATGTGCGATTCGAAATCAATTTCTTTTACCGACAACTGTTATGTGCGATCGAAATAAATATCTCTTATTGATAGCTGTTATGAGTGATCGAAATGAATTTCTCTCAACGATAACATTTACCAACAAGAGAAAAAAACTGTTCGTTCAAATACGAAAACCTCATCAACATCATGTGTAACCAGTACGATTCCAGTCGATGGAATACTTGTTATTCCATGACTTTTTTCTTGTTGGTTGTAACAGTTATGGTCCCTGTGTTAAATATCTTTGCTTAATTTATATTGTATTGCAGAACAGATTGCTGTTTTTTATATTCGGTGTAGTCGACTACGCGTGGAATGTAGAATACGCCGTTCTCTCCGTAATTGCGATTTGCGAAGGTTGTAGATAGGAAACACCGAAATAACTGATTTAGCATGTTGCGTACCTACTAATTTACCTTTTTGCGTCGATGTATCATCGAAAGATGCTTCGCCGATACACGTTGGCCGGTCGCGTTTTATTTCTCTATCTGCGTTGTATCTACCTTGTTCACGAAGGTCACGAATGAATTATCGTTTAATGCGAAGTCAACACGGTTGCACCTGCTGCAACAAATTTCGAGCATTTTTCCGTCTCGCTTGCTGCACTGCGACAAGGGTTTTATCCTCCGTGCAAATATTAATAATCACGACAAGGGCAGAACAAGCCATTATTTAACGCAAAATGAATATCGAGCGGCGAATTTTCTACCAGAACAAATCCGTGGAACGACATTTCGCTGCGTCCGCCATGAATTTTACAGATCGGGTGTACCGTTTACACGGCGGTCTTTATTGTATATTAGTCGGAATACATTTTCAATCACGTCCCTCGACGCGCCGCTATGAAAATATTTATCTCGGCCGTGTAGTTGTCAAGTATTTCCAGTGAAGTGTATGCAAAGTGATTTCTCGCGCGATTATTCCATCTGTTTCCACAGTACGATTCAATCTTTGCGTGTAACGCGTGCTAATCGCGTCGGCCGGTTGACACTGCAGTAATAAATAAATTTGCTTTTACACGAGCTCCCTGTGTGCCAACCAATTTTCCATTGTCGCAAAGGAATTTCGTTATTGTTAATGAGAGAGAGAGAAACGTTCAGAGTTTAACGTTTATACAGGCAGGTCAACTGAAATTATTATAAAGAACAAATTTTCTTTGACCTTCTGTCGGCTACAGAGGTTTTTTTTATATATTACTATTACCATTTACAACTGAATTTTCTCTCGAGCTAATTAACACGTTATAATTCACACAAAGACGAAAACTTTTTACTAGATTTCGTAAAATTGAAACGAAAGAGTTGTGGATTTTAAACGAAGCCTGACAATTATGAACGTTGGCGCCTTTCTCTTTAAATGAGTACAAAAAAAATATAAATTTTCTTTTCTCTTCCGCGACATTTATTGGGGATAAAAACGTTTCAATCGCTGCAGCTGTAAAGAACATGACACGACAAAGGGTTAATCCTTTTACTTGCAAAACTTCTCACGTGCAAACTTATGCAATACTGAACGGTAAAGTTTGAACGTACTTTAACATTTTCAAAGCAGAATAACTGTTGCTGTCCACGTGGAACTTTTTCCAATTTGCGATACAGCAAAAATGTTCGATTTGAGCCGTTTATTTTGAAAGTGGCCCAAGTTCGAGATAAATGAAGAAGAATTTGAAAACGCTGTTGTATTATTTTCAATCTAGCAAACATACTTATTAAGGAAAGAAATAAATTTATATTTCACTCCAGTTTGTTGCAATTCAAGTGAAAACGTGCGGTTTAATGATGACATGCCATTTGTAAAGTGTGTATTCCCTGTTCAAAATGAATGTTGTATGCTGTGACAATTTCATCAATCAATTTACCCTGGAAAAGTCGGGACAAGAGCAAAACCAATAATGTTAACTGGAAAGTTTATAGAACATTGTTTGGACGGCTGTTTGACAGTGGTCTGCGAAACTACGGTTTAAATTGCGGAGCCACGGAGTCACCGAGTTCCGATATCGCCCCAGACTAAACAAGAAGCACTGCGGCGCAGTGCAGTGAATGTAATGGAAAATAATACCGCAACCTGTTTAACAAATCCAACTCGCTAAACATCTTTCGCGACCGATTCCCGAAACAAGGCATCGCCGCCGAGTCGGCGAAAGGGGCTTTATCATTGCCAATGACGCGTGCGATACACGAAAACGAATAGCTTGGCCGACTACTCGAGACAAACACATAAATTACCACCGGCCTCCGTGGTCCCAGTGGCCTTTATACTTTTCTCGTCGATCATTTTCGCGTGTTGCACGCCAAACCAGCAACAAAGTTTCGGACTTCTTCGGAGAAAGAGAGACGTTTTGTCAGCGTCGATGGTTCCCGGAGAGGAAGGAGCACGTCGGCAAATCGTGAATGCGGTTATTAGAGTTACGAGCGGCATGGTCGCCCCTCTGGATAAGCGTAACTCGCAAGTAGACTACTAGTCAGGAGGTAGAAATAAAAATAAATTTTTAAAAATACCGCGTTTCCAAAAACGGATTAAAAAGTATAAAATAATTTTTTCTTGTCTCGTACAGATTCCTAACCTCGTACAGATAAATAATTAATTAATTAGTTATCGATCGTAATTTATCTTTAGGATATTATGAATTTTTATTCGCGGCGCAAAGGTTCGATCATTTACTCCTTTCTTTTTCTTGTATTAAAACATTTTAATAGCTAACGTGGTTCTTGAATCGGAAAATTCAAATCCGAATCCAGCGTTTAGTATTCCTACAAAAATAGCTACTCGTACAGATAGTCCTTAAAATTTGTGATTGTGAATTTTTAATAACTATGAAAATACTTGTAAGATTTATATACTTGATTGAGATTTATGATACTTGTAACTTGCTTTTCTCCACTGCAGTAGATTATTAGTTTTTCTTAAATCTTTTTTAATAGATTATCAATTTAGTAGATTATTAATTTTTATATATCGTTGTATTTGTCTTTTCATGCACCATAACAATATACAATATGTGTCTCTTTCATTTTGACCACGAAAAACGAGTTTTCAAACTACATGTGCTTGGTGTTGAATCCAGAATTTTCAAGTCTTCATTTTTGACGTCAGATTCGTTATCAGTGACCTCAAAAACATCTGATTAGCAACTTTTAGAAAGATACAATAACATTTTGACTCTTGGCCAGTAAAGTCGCGTTCCTGGACCACTGTGGGCCGGCGATTTTCAAAGAGTTCGCGGCGGAACAATGGAGTCATTAGATAACAAGTTCGCACACGCGGGGCGCCGCGTTTCCCCGAGGTTTTACGTGTAAGTGAAATGCCGCGAGTTCGAAAGAAAAAAAGCTTGTCCAGAGGCGGAGATGGAGGCAGCGGCGGCTGAGGGATTAATTAATTAACGGCCGATGTTGATTTCCGGTAAGCGGCCTGGTCTACCGTGTCTAGCAATGACGATTCAATTAGAAAGATTGTTGGCAGGCTAGCCGCGTGGCTGGTCCATGAAAATTTCAAATGACTCGCGCACCGCTCGGTCGCAATTTTATCGGAGCGGTCGCCGAGCTTCTAAAACGATGCGAATCGCGATCGTATTATGAATGCAAATAACGAATGGTCGCGAGATCGTTCCCGGCTATTAGTGCCACGGCGCGGCTCCCATTATTCGGTATATTTTTAATTGGATAACTTTCTTCTCATTCCTCCACGCCGGAGCGCACGCACGTTAATGAACAACTTTTTATTTCGATTCTCCTAACGGCAGAGAGTCGCGTTCCGTTCTCTTTCATCGGGCCCAGCCGATCCGCATCAACTCCCGCCCCGTTTGTTCCCGTACTTTCGCAATAACAACCGAGCGCGAAAATTATTACCCGACGCTCATTTATTGTGAGATTTCATAAAAGCATAATTTTATTATTCAGCATCGCGATATACCTTTCAGGTGCACGCCGAATGTTATTTCGAATTTATGCGGTAGTACCAATATAAAAACAAGACACTTTTTACAGCACCGTTAATTCTCGAGTTTATGGACGTCTGATCTGACAGAAAATAGTATTTATTATTATTATTTATTGTAGACGGACTGAAGCTCTTTTACATAAGTGTTTACAAAAAAAGAAAAGAGAAAGATACAAGACTGCTTGTCTAATAAGAAAGAAAGGGCATGCACAAAAAGACAAAGAAAAAAAAATCTTAAAATCTTAAAATTTTGCAAAGATTCAATGAAAAAATCAATACGATTATAAATAGTGCATGATTTTGCAATAATATGCAAATGTACAGTGTACATAGACGAATAGTTCTATATATGATATTCAATATATTGATATGATATATTTAATATGTTTGGGAAATACGGATTGCATACATTAGGAGAGTTGATTAATTCGTATGTGAAATGTGCGTAGATTTCTGGCATTTGTTAATTTAGAACCATGAATAGATGAGAAATATATAAAGGCAGATAAAATAAAATTAAATCCCAGATGAAATAACCTATTGTAATTAAATCTGCTACTATACAATAGTTGTTAATTAATAATAACAAATTTGATTTCTATAAGTTATTTTATCTGCCATAAACCATAAAGAGTTGAAAGCGACGTTAAGCAAATATAAAAAAAAGAATTTAAAATAAATGAGGTTCACTTTTATAATCGAAAAGAACGTATCATTTTGCTTTTATTTTACTTGATATTCGTCGAGACGGCTTCTGCGAGATAAACCGTAGAGTACATAGTTTGAGTAACCCTTTAGATTGTTAAAAAAGAGACGGAGATGACGTTCGTACTAATTTGTGAGTCACTGTACATTCAGAAGAAATTCGAGATTCTCCTAGCGCAGTAATCGAATCCATCCACGCATGCAAACGGGACAGAGACAAAGGGGTCGACCGTGTGATATTTCATATATTTGTCAATTTATTAAAGTGCTTTTAATGGATTACAACAAGGGCGCAGACGGCGGCGTCTGCCGTAATCGCTGTGAATCATCTCGGCAAACTTCTGTCGGGGAACTAAAAAAAAAAAGAGAAAAGAAAAACAGAGAAGAAGAGGAGCGGGTCGATTACCCGGGGGCCCAGTCATCGCGTCCTTTGGATCGCGAGGAATCGCCTCAATTTCGAGACACTTCTTCTCGTTTTAGGGAAGAGACAATCGCCGAGAAAGCTTCTATTCGAATCAGGCTAATTAATTAATTCTGCCGGATGTCCGTATATTTTAGTACCTTCCCGTACCTGCCAGCACTGCTCTAGCTCCCTAATGAAATAAAAGATTACAACGAATGATAAATCTCCGAAGGATTCGACGGTAGAAATTGTCAGGTCTGTTAAAACGATGACTCTCACCCGGAGACGTCTTGAAATCGCTTTAAATTGTACATCCGGTATTACAAAACTGGCGACGTTCTTCAGGATGGGCAAACGTCCTCAGGAGTGCGATGCTTCTTCAGATAGATTCATAGCGAACAATTGTAATCAGTTGAGAATGTTATAACAACGTAATTGAATTATGAGTTAGACCTCGTGCACCTCGCGGTGTAAACAAAAGGAGATCGAGAAATGGTTTAAAGAAAAGTGTCCCAAAATAACCTTTAAATTGTACACTAAGCTTTAAATAGTACACCCGGTATTACAAAACTCTGGCGACGTTGTTCAGGATGGGCAAACGTCCTCAGGAGTGCGATACTTCTTCAAATAAATTTATAACGAACAATTGTAATAGGTTGGGAATGTTATAACAACATAATTGAATTATAGTTTAGACCTCGTACACCTCGCGGTGTAGACAAAAGAAGATCGAGAAATGGTTTGAAGAAAATTGTCGCAAAATAACCTGGGGAACTTGCAGGCCACTGTTTCGAACTATAAAAGGAAAGAGAAGGAAGAGCACTTCCGGATGGGGTGCAGAACGACGGTCCCGAAGGAATCCGTTGGAACGTGAAATTGAAACGCGACGCGCGGCACCGCGTATCCGGCGTCCGCGCGCGGACTTCAAACGCGGCCCCATTAAAACCACGGTCCGCGCGGCGTCAAAGCGTGGGGGATAAAAGAAATCGCGTAGGAACGCCGGGACGAAATTAATCTGTAGTAATTAACGCAGCGAGCATCCCCGCCTCCCATCCTCCACCCTCTGCCAAATTATTTTTGACACGGCGTTAGACGGCGTTACACGGTGTCGCCCGGTGATAATTCTATGGGAAAACTCGAGGGGGTGTAGCAGGAAGAACCGGGCCCTTTTAAGTCTCGACGCCGGTATATAAATCGGAGCCACCCTCTCGCGTTCGTGAGATACCGACGCGAGTAACACGCGCGCGCGTGTGTGCTGCGCGGGGCAATAATTCCATGATTATTCCATAAGCGTGGGGTGAGAGTGATGGATACAGAGAGCCGGAGAAACGGAGAAAACAGGTGGGCATAAAGTAAAAGCGACGCTGTGTCCGGTAAGAAAGGAGGGTCGCGAGGGGGTGGCCGGGTTAGAGACGTAGCGTACGCTTTGAATATGCATGCATCGAAATTTATAGCCGGTCGTATGGAGGGTGGGAGAGGCAGGGGCAGTAATTGTAGACCGGCCACGGGTTTCGAGGGCCACCCTCGAACTCGCAGGGGTTGGTAGCACGTTATAATGGAACCAAAACATCCCTTAGGCCGGCCACAGGGCGAACCTTTAATTATATTTCGACTCCCCATCACGAAGGTATACACACGGACCGGGCTGCGCTAATAACCAGAATGCACTGTTGCGAGTTCCCTTTTCTCTTTTCCCTTTTTTCCCCGGCCGCTTTTCCCTGGCGGAACGTTACGACACCGCGGGAGGCCGCGGCTGCTAGGCCTCTAGGCCCTCTGTTCCGATTTTGTGAACCTTTCTCTCTCTCTGTTTCTCTGTTGATTTCTCTTTGGCTACGGCGGAGCGACAGAACGAACGAGAAAGGCGGAGGGCGGTTAGCTGTCTGCACCCCGAGGGACCGTCCGTTTACTCGACGCGTTTCGAGTTTCACCCCGGGAAAGCTACCGATTCCCTTCCACGGGATCCTGCGCGCGTGTCCCGCGTCTTTCACGGAGGCTGAAGCCTCCGGGCTTGTTTGCCGGCCCTCGTGGACAGAGTAGCTATCCCCGTGGAGCACCGATATCCTGCGTCTTATCGATTGCCGGCGAACCTGCCCAGCTTGAATTCCTTTGTCTTCGGATTACTTATCCACCATGGAGAACGCTGAAACAATGTCGAAACGATCCGCTGGGAACTATATCGGACTTCTTAACCCCTTGCAATTTCTTCCGGTAATTCGTCCCGAGATGATATTATATCACCTCTATTCCACCCCAGGGCGGTACGTCATTTTTATAACCGCAGGTCGGGCATGTTTCCGGAACCGACCGCTTTTTTGTTAACCCATTGCCGTATCATTTTCTTCGCAGTTACAGTGATCGAAACGTCTTTATCCTCAAAAATGTCGTAAAAGAGAAAAGAAATTGTTTATTCTCTGTATGGTTACATTTATTTGAATGCTTGAATAGTGAATATTATATATAATTTATAATTGTTAGACTCCGTTCAAAATCTTCATGACGAGTGTGACCCTTTGAATTATTTACTAATATTTGATCATTACATGATTACGAAAAAATATAAATAAAATCCTCGCCATTTCGAGGATCTTTATAACGTACTGTTTATTTCAAGAATGAAGGAAGTTCTTATTTACATTTACAAGAAAAAGTGCACGTATATTTCCAAATAAAATATACTTTTTACTACTTGAAACACTACTTTACCGTGCTCTGGCTGAACATACAGAAATAATCGAATCACGATTAACCCCTGACCCTGCGCGGCGAATCAAAGTCATTCGGTAAGGGGACACATGGAAGCATTCATTAACCCGCATGAATCGCATTACCGCTCGATGGAAACGCTCCCCTAGTGAGCGTCGAGGGAGAGAAAGAGGGAACGAGGACACTGTCCAAACTCCAAACTTTCACCATCTCGCACTCTGTCATTTCTGTTTCGTAGACGAAAGCGCGGCGCGGTGCGGCGTGCTTTGTGCTTCCGCGAGCCTTGTTCCTTGTTTGCGTGTATTTATTCCCCTTGTTCCACGAAACGAACATGAGCGCCGTCTTTTTCTCAGGAAGATAGACGTGGAAGGGTGGCGGCTGCGGTCGCCATTAAGCCGGCAAACACGGCTCCCGCAATGTTTTGTTTGACCCTGTACAACGAGACACAGTATCGGTTTTTCCGGAGCGGAACAGGAAAACGTTACTCGCGCGACGCGTTGTTGACTCTCGGCTTTCCCGACGCTTCACCTGCTCTCTTTCGGAAACCGACCTTCTTACGCGACGTCTGGCCTGCATATTGAAGACCCAGACGAGAACCTTTCATGTAAAACTAGCTCAAATTACCCGGCGCGCGGTGATCCCTTTTCACAGGACAAAAATAAATGGACATTTAAGGGACCATTCACGGTCGAGGATTTGCGCAACATTGCCTATTGCGCATTATTGCCTATTGCGCAAATGTGTAAAATCTGTAAGAAAACGTTTATGTCTGTACATTTACATTGTAGTAGCGACACAACTCGTGGTCCTCCAATACCACGCGCGGAAAATATTTATTTTTACATGCTATACATTATTTCCCGTAGATCTATTCACGCCGATTTAAAATCTGGTCTCAAGACCCCCGGATTTTGCAGAAAGTCGAATTATTGTTAAAAATTCACATTTTTATTTTTCCAAGGTTAAAAAACGTTCGTACCACAATTTCCATAATTATTTTATATTCTGCAAAGTTTCAGTTTTAATATAAAAAAAATTTCATCCCTCTATTTCATTCTTTGATTTTGACACAAGATTCATCGGCTTGTTCCACTATGCGGCGCGGCGAGAGACAGTTGCAATTGTAAAATTAAGTATTCCGTGTTAAATTCAGTTATTAAATGAATCAGAGCCTCTCCGAATTTTTGTTTCAAACGAAATCAGAAATTCAGGAATTTTTTTCAGGAACAACAGTGCCATTGGTCACCACTCGAGTGCTAAGGGTTAATATTGTAAGTAAATATTCACGGATAACCAATCGTTTTGATCTGCCTTCTTTTCTCAATTCGTTGGCGATCGTAATTTTACAATTCTCTTGTTACATTCGATTCTCTATTTTTATAAATTTAATTGTGTTTGTTGATTATCGATCGTAAGGTAGTTTATAACAAGAAGTATAGATGATATCGGCGCAAAGGTTCGATCAGAAATTAAATTAATAAATTTTAATTTATAAATTTAGCTGTATGTAGGGTTATCTGTCAAGAAGCATACATACACACACATATGTATAAACTGTACTTCAACCCTATAATATTGAGACTGGCTCAACATAGGCACCGGAAAGGATCGATCGCGTTCTACGCACGACAATTCATTTCGCTAGCAGAGAAAGGAAACAGGTTGCCAGTTTCCGGCAATCATCTTCTCCAGTCCAATGGGTCACTCCTTTTTATTGTAGCGGCGGGCATGTGTCGCCGTATAATAATAACCTAGCCGCGCCGGGCCGTTTAGAATTTTTAGGTCATCTCCGCGAGTCGCGTGCCTCCGAGAAATATTATGCAACAATTTCTGGAATGGTACGTGATCATTATCACCGGAGAATAATTACACGCGTGCGTGCCGTGTCCGCCTGCGTGTAGGTCAGTGCCTGATTCAGCCGGAGCGAGGCCCGTAGCAAATGTTACCCGGGGGCCCTAGGTTTTTTTCACCATAATATAATAAAACACGATGAATGATCTTTTTTTTCAGCAAAAATATCTGGGAACGGTATCCACCAAATGTTAGGTCAATTTTCTGCTGCAAGCGCCGGGGCCGTTACCTTTGAATATTACTAGAAAAAAAAACAGGGTTTAGGTTATTTGTCCTTATACGAGCATATTAGGAGCTGTGTGATGGCTCATTATAAAGAGGAAGGTTGATTGGGGCTCTCCGCATGATTTATGTTAAAAAAAATCGTTTTGAATTAGAAAAATACATGGGAACCTGAAGGTGGTCGTCTCGATTTTTCCCCC
>CM052329.1:8991105-9014578 GCA_028455615.1 Lasioglossum zephyrum
TAGATACGAGCATATTTGTTGAGCTGCGTAAAGGTTTATTTGATAGAGGAAGGTTATTATAGCAGTGAAAAATGTCTGTCGATTTTTCGCGATTTTTTCTCCTACTTTGGACGGGTCCCGTGGAAATCACCGACACAAATTTCCCCGACAACGTCTTTAACCGAAAATGACTTTGATCGACAACGAATTTGTCTGTCAAAATCGTTATCAGTTAAAAGCGTTGACGGCCAAATTAGTTGTCGGTGAAATTTATGTGGTTGATTTCCATGGCACCCACTTTGAACACTCATATTATTAGATATAAACATAATCTCATTAAATCATGACCAGAGCGCGCTGTATTTAACCATCCTCTTTAGAACGATCCCTCGCCTAGCCGAAAATTTGCTCAAATAAGGACAAAAACTCTAGTTACTTGCTAGTTATGTCACGCGAGTATCCTTTCCCCTTAGAAAAGAGAACTAGAAGACGGCCAGGTTGGAAAATAAAAACGTCGCGAAGGTAGCACCGAGGATCGGATAAATTCCGGGAGGACGGATCCGCCGATTCGAATGTCGCGACGAGAATTTCGTAGCGCCGGAGGATGTGCATAGATCGGGTCCGGGGCGCAGGATACGTGCAGGTGAAACTCGAAATCCTGTCGAGTGTAAACCGAGAAAGGCGAGGAGAAGTTCTTCTACGCCACGTGCGCGACGGGTGTCTGACCCGGAATTCAATTTGATCGTTCCATTCGTCTTTGCACGGCAACATCGGCAACCGGTCTGGTCGGGACACCACTCGACCCTGGTCCTCGTGACATCAACCCCCCACCCGGCTGTGTTTCTCGATTTATTCGACCCCTTTGTGCCGACGCTGGTCGACACGGTGCGTCGCGGCGCCGGCACCAGCCTAGTCAGCCGCCAGCAAAGCGTAAACGTTTATTAATGCGCGTAAATCAAATCGGTGCTTGATATAATGACCCTCCCCGTGGCTGGGAAAGGTCTCCCTCCCTCCCACTCGCTCTCTACTATCTAGTCAGATAAGGAGGATCTTCCTGTCGTGATTCCACGGGAAATATGTAGTGGTTCGAGAGGGGGCGAGCATTATTTCGCCTCCGGGGAACATCGTCGGTAATCTTGCCCGGATTTTTTCCTGCATTTGCTTTACATAAATTCGACCGGAATGACCCTTTCGGTATGTGCCACGTCCCACAACCCTCCGATTGATGCACGCCGAGAATCCTCAACCCCATTTGATTTGAATTCTTCTATGAGCCGAACATGATTTATCCGCCGGATTTATTTGATTCTCACGCTCCGGTAATATTTATGTTGCCCCATTGCGAGATTCCTCGGTGTTTGTGCAGTGTAAAATATTACTTTATTGTTCTGCTTAGCGCGTGATCCCCTTCCGTGTTATTGCTTTTCACTGTTGCTGTTATCTCAACTTCTTCGTGCTTGATCGTTTAACCTAGGTAGGTGCGCAAGGATAAATGAAAGAAAATAGCCGCATGAAATTTTTTGCATAAATCTATGAATATGTATTTTAAATACGTATTTTAAATTTTTATTACGGCGTCCAAAGAAAATATTGTAGTTTTGAGAAGTACCTTTTCACCACGTTTTCTCATGGTGAAAACAATCAATTTGGTATAATTGTAAGAAAGTTTTCGTCTTTTTAAGAGTGTTCACAAACACTTTCTACACAGATTGCTTGTGGAGACAAATTAGAAATTATATTATATAAATGTGTTAAAAAAAGATACTCGAATATTCATTGTTGGTGTTATCAACACGAGGATTAAATCGAATGAAAGAATTTGTACGGCCAACATTGGTATACTTTTAAATATTCAAACATTTTTCTAAATTGTTTTAAAAATCGAAGTTTCACGTCTCGAACCGATCAGCAGTAAAGAGTATACAACGAAAGAAAACAGTGATCAATACAGGTTCAACTCGCATCTCACTTTCGGCCCCAGAAATCAATCTGCAAATGGAGGAATTTCGAGAGTCGAGGACACGAGAGAATTCGCGACATTTTAGGCGTGATTGCATGGCGCCTGTCTTGCAAACACATTGTCGTGGAATTGAAAGTGACCGGAAACGTCGCGAAGCTCGTTCGCATCTTGTAAATTCCTGGTGGATCGCGTGTACCCGATGTTCTGTACCGTGCCACGGCTTGTAACTTTTAGTTACGGTCCTTGCCCCGCGTTCCCTCGCCTCGCTTCGCCCTGTTCGCGCTTGTCATCCGCGGGATTTACACTTCTCCGTAAAAATGTAAATAAACGATAAGCGTGCCCCATTTTTTTTACGGAGGGGTTCATTTCGTTCGACCGCGGTTATTAGCGAATTGCTTCGAGAATAACTTCTTATCGTTCGACGGGTACGTTGATAGACATCTTACACAACGAGGCATAATTAGCGAGAGGCACACGCGAACGCTGTTGACGATCTCGTGAACAAAGGTTCGCCTGCCGTTCCAACTTCTGCGGAACGGAGCATTTTATTAGCAGAAGAATATTTCTTTGGAAATAAATAAATGGGCACACGGCCCTCGTCGTTAATCAGTTCGTTCCTCCACTGCTTAAGGGAGTAAGACAAAACTAGAATATGATATAACTAGAATATTATTAGATTTAGGGGTGGAAACAGTGTTTGCGGGGTCCAATTGTTTGTCCTTATACGAGCATGTTTTGGGCTGTGTGAGGGCTTATTCTACGAGATTATATTTATACAAAGTAGGGGAAAAATCGAGAAAACCACCCTCAGATTCTAACACAGAGGTTGGTAACACTGATAAATATCCTAGAATAGGGGTTGTCTTACCCCCTTAAGAAAGTAGACTCGTTTTTCCAAGAGTTCAAAGGTCTGGGATGCGCGTTCTCATTTCTCGGTAATGCAAAGATGGGGGTTTTCAGTAGTCAAAAGCGCTAGATAAAAGATTAACGTAGAAGGCAATCACCCTAAAAACGAGTCGAAAATTATTATCGTACTAAATACAGAGTTTAAATACATTTACGGCTTGCATAAAATACTGTTCTTCATGTTTAGTAATTCAGTTAACCGATTATATTCACGATTTCGATACAATATTGTTTGTCAAAGGTAATATAGTTATGAAATAATATTTAATGGCGTAACACTATATGTGAAAGGTTCTTCTTGACGTGAAGTTTGTTCCACTTGAAGCGTCGCTATTTCTGTACCCAGAAGAGATCAGACACATAGTCAGTTCTAGCCAGTCTATCGAGAAAGTCACAGCTCACACCACCTCTCTTCATTTTACTTTTTGGTATATAGTTATTTAACTCCAATGTACTAATAACAATAATGTGTTACATTGTGTTATATGTGAACAATCTTAATTCACAACCGAGAAACGTTTATTCTATAGTGCGGTGGAGATTAAAGAAACATTTAATAAATATAAGGTCTATATTTAATCTCCTAACACTCGTTATCCCAACAGAGGATATATCATTGACTATTTAATTCCATATACATATTTTAATTTCGTATTGGATATTGAGGTCCATAGGATATTGAAAAGAAAACCGAAGGAACACGGGGTGAAGATTTCTCACATTTGTAAATAGTATATCCAGAGTGCATAATGATCTGGAATCAGTCTAGAAGAAATGAAGGAAACGCGATTAGAAGCTAAGGCGGAGTCTCTCACTGGATCGATCAGCGAGCAATGATTAAATCGGATCGTTTTTCAAAACGGACAGCGTCGATCTAATATCGAGGTAATACGGGAGCGGAAGCACCGTGAAGAACGCGCACCTAATTTGTCTCCGGGAGCATTTCCGTTGCTTGTTCCGTTAAACGTTCGCGGAGAGAGGAACGAGGAGAAGCCGAGGCGAGGCGGCCGATTCTATTCCATTTGCCGAGGGACGGGCCCCGAGGAGTTCGCGTGGTACACGATTTAACGGCGGATAAAGATAAATCGCTGACCACGTTTTATCGACTCGACGAGGCGTCGGGAACGGAAGTCTGAGTCGCGGGAGAGCCCGCGTCCTCGGAAGTCTCGGAGATTTTATTCAGTTTCGTCTGGCATGGTTCGGCGCGACAGTACTTCCGGCAGCCGCCGGCCCGCTTGATTTATCGCTGATTTATTTGGAGCCGGTCCGTGAAAAACGAACAATCGTGGCTCGTGCACCGAGTTTCTTCCCGGTCTCCACGGTTTCGAGCACTTTTCGGACAACTACTCCCGCCACGCGCCCCTACAAATACTTCTCAATCTTCATGGATGACTGCGGTAGAACGAAGCTCTCCCTCTCTCTCTTTCTCTTCCCAATTCGAAGCCCGCTTTCAGATTTTCAGTTTAATCTTGGCCAAACGATAACTGTAAGGATGTCCGAAAAATATGAAAGTATAGGGTTTTAAAGGAAACCTTTTATTTATTTTTTATTTATTTTTTATTTATTTATTTTATTTTATTTATTTAATATAATTAAATATTAATTATTTATTATTTATAGTTTATTTTTTACAGCAACTTTCGTGCGTGCTACAACGACAACCATGTTGCTTCTTTTTTTTCAATGGGTTTCCCTTGTGTATGGGGCGTAATAGTTCCTATGAGATCTCAACAATTCTCTTTAAACTAGATATCCTGTTAACAGAAAAGATTTCTCAAAATTTCGTGGTTGGTTGGGCATTTTAACCTTTTCCACACGACGTGGTACCCGGGTACCTATTTCAAATTCGTATAAAATTCGTATAAAAAATTACCCGTGTGGATGAGGGTTAATGAACTTGTGTGGGGATGTAGGAAAGATTTCAAAAAACCTATAAGCAACGAATCTAAAATCGTTAAAACAGGTCACACTTTTTGGAAATTTATGGATAAAATACTGTATCTGGTTTTTTATTGAGAAATCACCTTTCTTCCCAAAAATCAACAGCCAAATATTCGCCCCGGAGTACATCTCCGCACAGTGGCGTCTGTGTAAGTAATTTCCGGGGATGTTTCTGCGCTTTCGAAATGACGCGTGCGCCTAAAAAATGTCTAGGTAAACGAAAATCGATTACCCTAGCTACCGTGACGAGGAAAATTTTCGAGCATACCCGAACCGAGCCGAGGGGGTTGGGGGGTATCGTTCTCCGCTGTAGTGTGATCTCTCGGATCCATGAGCATGAATCCGCGACAGTAAATGAATGTACGATCGAGCATTTTTTTATCTGTCGTCGTTCTTTTCGTTTCTCGAAACGGCCCGGATTAAAACGTTGTTTTGTTTCAATCGATGCACACGGCCGCTGCTGCAAGAGATTTTTTTTTATCCCCCGCTCCATCCCAGCCGGGATAAAGGGACTAAAGACACGGAACACGAAACGCGGAACAATGAAGAATGGTTTCGCAACCGTGAAAAATACATATCCGGCCGAGATTTTTTACAGTCGACGTTAAAAATCACCGGCAAGCGGGACAGCTAGAATTTCTTTTGCCGATTACCCGCGCTGATTCGCCCAGCTCTTTGTCACGTTCGCCAGGTAATTCATCTCTCTCCTTTTTTTTGGATCGATTCGCCTCTTCCCCTCTCTCTCACTCTCTCCCCCACTATTTTCCTTCTTACCGATCGCCCCACCTCTCGCTCTGGCGCAGTATGTAAAACTGTGATGAATAGAAAAGAAAAATATAATACATTTCAGCTTTGCTCTACTGTTTGATCTCCCGCTTACTAAATTTCCGTCTGGCGCGTTTGCACGAAGAATTTTCGAAAGAAATACCCTTTCTAGCTCGCAATAAATTCCAAAGGCTTTTCGCGAGGAGCGCTCGCTCGCTTTGAAGATTAGAGCCGACGATCGTCGGTAAAACATTACTATTCGTTGGCCGCTTTGCTCTTGTAATTAGGGCAAATATATCTATTACTGCCGGGTGTACATTTTACCGCGGTGTTTTTTTCTAATCAGATTAAAATACGTGAAAATAACAAAGAATGTCTTCTCGTTGGCGGGGCAGATGAAATTGTCAATCATTCTTACATTTTTATAATCTCATGATTAGAAAATATTCTTCATTTCACATGATTGTACATTCCTTCTTAATGCTTCAAATTGCATAGCGAAAAGTTCTATTATTATTTACATATCTGTTTCAATATAATCAAGATGTAAAAAGAAACTACTTTTTTATTTTGAATAAAAAAAATTAAGCCCTCAGCATTTCGTACATTAAAGTGAAGGAGGAGCTCATTACTGCGGCACAAAAATCACTAGGAATGTCCCTAATACTGCGATGGAGAATGGAGATTTTAATAATCGAGATAATAAAGAAAAAGAATTGAGAGAAGTAGGGTGTACAATCTCGCTATGAAAGTCGCGGCATGTAATTTCTATACACCATGTACATTTCTGTTCTTCATTCCACGTTTTCGAACTTTAAATTAGTAGAGAGAGAATCGTAGCGGATAATATTTTAGTTATACGTTCTGTATTAAAATTGTCAGAGTATAATAATGTGAGCGTAGCGTGAAACCGTAGGTATCCATCATCAATCGTAATACAGAAAGCGCAATATAAAAATCTCTGTAGGAAGGAATAAAAATGGGCGAGCGTAATATAACGTGAATTGCCCGGGAGCAAATATTCGGATACATTTCCAAATATATCAAATGAAAAGCACTCCGGACGATGGGTTGTAACTTCGCGATAAAATTCGTTCATTTTATTATTAACTTTAATCTGAAATATCGAATTCTCTATAGAAAAAAACTTTTGCTTTCGCCGATGAAATAAAAGCCGACGGGACGCGTTGAAATAATCGCTAAATAGTTGCTGAGTAAAACTGATATAGTACTGTGAGCCCCTAAAGTATAGTCTCTCATCAGTCACAACGAAAAAGAAAAGGGAGGTTGGGTCTCGATCGTTGTTCCGAAATCTCTGGCGCACCCTGTTCAATCTCGATAATTTATTTACAATGACTGCCCCTCCCCCTATAGCAAACGTTTTATCGAAACGGGGATTAAGCAACCCATCCGCACCCTAAAACCACCCTTCCTCGTATATCGAATCAAACAAACATAAAGCACTCCGCGTCGACGATCGTGGACACAAGAGGCATTCGACGTATCACTGGCACTAGTCTTTCTGGCCAGATATACAGGGTGTTGGAAATGTTATGGTTACCAATGATGGAAGCGATCCAATTCCAGTACTCGTACAATAAAGTCGCAATACTTTTCCACGACCTTTTACCCAGAATTCATCCAGTATTGGAAAAAACACAATTTTCTTGAAATTCTGCCAATTTAACGAATTTTTTCATGGTCAAATAACGCTCATACTATAATCTCCCTATCTTTCTCATATTCCGCAAAGTTTCAGCTTTAATTTGAAAAAAAATTCATTGCTCTATCTCATTTCTATCGAAATTGAATTTTGTCCAAATCGCTTACTGTGCTCGGCTCGGATATGTCGGTGTGAACTACTAATCAAATTAGAAAACTTCTTTATTTTTCATTATTTTTTATGGGACTTTCACCAACTTATTTCTGGCATTTTTCTAATTAAAACGATACCAAACCCGACATAATGTTAACTGTATTTAGTGGTTTGGCAGGACAGCAGATGATGTACGTGTTATTCTCGAATATTTTTGGCTACTTCTGAGAGACAAAGGTTTCCTATGGTATCACGGTAATCAGGCCAGCAAAAGGCTCTCAGCGGTTTCCGATGATGAACGAAATGAAAATTTCGGTAGAAAATTTAATATGCCCGGAGTATCTGAAGACTCACGAGACTCGCAAGAGTCCGCCGAAACTTTCTGGCCCCTTTGAAATTCATTAAAACTGTTAATGAACTATTCAAGGTCCTTAAGAAATTACAGTGTTCTGGAAGTTCCCGGAGACTTTCGAAGCTTTCAAGCTCCTCAAGGCCACGCAGAGTCGCCTGAGATCGTCGAGGCTTTCAGGCTCTGACTGTGGCTAAACCTTGACGAGATACGGAATAGTGGTACCAACTAGAAATTACTTGAAGAGTTGTGGAAAAGATAAGCGCTCGTGAGTTTGAAGAGATTTTAATATTTTGGAACTGGTCCTGAGGCTTCCCCATAGTTCTCAGCCTTGGCTGAAGCTTCTCCATTCCTCTAACCTCGTCCTTAAAGCTTCTTAGTATTCTGGGCACATTATTAGACTGCGGGGGAGCTTTATGATTCCGCAGTTGGTAAACAATATAAAATATCAGGAAAATAGGAAGATATACTGGTGAATTTCAATGTTGATAAATCGTGAGATTATAATTTTTAATTAGTTCTTAAAGTAGGTTACTTTGTCAAGATAAAGAAAAACCACTTTGTTTTCTCTTCGTTCAGTTAAGCTGCCCAGGGAATTATTATAAGTTCCTTGGGTAAAATTCAACTATTTACTATTTCTAAATTTATAATGAAATACAAACATCTGCTAGTTAACTTCGATATTTCTGAATCGTATTATCAAGATTATAATGTTTAATCTGCTACTTCTTAAACTGTATTACTTTTTCGAGACAAATAAAACTTAAGGTGCCTGGGGATCTATGATACGTTCCTTGGATCAATATTCAACCATTCCCTGTCTTTAGAATTATAATAATTTAAATCGTAAGATCACAGTTGTGAATTAGTTCATAGACTATATTACTTTGTGAAATATAATCTGTAATTATAAAATTCTTTCGAACAGATTTTTATTTTAAAAGTTTAAATTAATATAAGAATAGATATCCTAATCGGGTTTATATTTTCAAGGAATTGAAAAAGTTATTAGAGAAAATGTCATGCATGAGTTACTTGAATACTCGGTTGGTCACACAAGAGATAACAAGAAATTTGATTAAATCTCTTACGATCACCGAATCTTTTTTAATATATATATAGTATACCATCTCACTCGTTTAAAAAGTTTTACGCGAACCTCGCTTCATAAAACTAGGTTTAAGGTAACGTTGTCGTGGTAAGAACTTGTCGTGCCTCGAAGAGTTAAGGGGATTTTCTGTGTGGACGCTGCGATCTTGAAGCATTTTTCTAAAGCAATTAAAAATAATATAGTTAACATTTTCGGTATAGTAGTAATAAATTTCATCACAGTTTCGCTGATTAATTAATTTGTTATTAGACCGACCACGAAACATATTAAATTCAATTTCACATATTAAAAAATATAAATCATTTTTAACAGTCTATTAAAAGGTGTATACAATATTTTTTATGAGACTGCGGATTTCATGCAGTTATGACAAAAATGGATACTTAAAAATTAAAACTAATTTTATTAGTTGCAGTTTATGAACATTATCTTGAAATGAAAGATATTGTTTACTTGGTCGTTGTTCGTTGCAGTTGATGCAAACAATATTTATTTTTCATGAACTTCCACAGTCTATTTTAATTATTGAAGCCATCGTTCTAGATTGTTTCCAGCCTAACTTGTTATTCGTTCATCTGACTTTTACAATGGGTTGACATTAAGCTGAAATAAAACAATTGATTTCGATCAGGTAATAATTAGGTTAACTTAAAAATCGAAAGGTGTGCATTCGCCAGTAATTCCCTTTGAAATATCCAGTTGCTCCTGTTAGTATGGGACAGAGGGAGTATTAATTTCGTATTTAAATTAATGTGACATGAAATAACTGATAAAACCTGATATTCCTTAAGGTTTCGACTTGGATGACTTTCTATATTTCTGACACAACAATCGGCGTTAACTCGGTTGGAAAAGCAGCTAGGATGGTGGCGCGTCTCTTGGCCGTATCCGTCGATCAGCCTCGAGATAGCCGCGTTCCAATTAGCGGGCTCGAATCGCGCTACTAAGCCGGTAGTGGCACACTCCAAGCAGCCCTAGGGCCGGGCACGCAGCCGGTACCCTGAAGAACATGGCGCGTATCCCTCGAACGAGTGCACCAACGAACGAACCAACAATGGTCCGTTGATTTTGCATTCGTCAACGGACAGAGGGTAGGCCCCGGCGAACGCACCCTTTCGGCCGTCAGCCGACGCACGCCCGTTCCCTCCCCACTGTTTTCTTCTCTATTTTTCGTTCATTGTTATCCTCTACGGGTAGATAGATCGAGACCGACCCGGTGATTCCGCGCCGATGTTTTGACGTAATCCCATAAAGCGCGTTATTCGTGTGTAAATAGCCGTTCCGCCGCGCCGTGAGGGTTGGAAAACGATACATCGGAACCCGGGACAGGGGTGCGTCCGGAAAGGTCCAGTTAATTGCCAAAACGTTGCCGGGTCAGGACCGGTGGGAACGTTCGGATACTATACAGGGGATCGTTTCTTGACTGGGCTGACCGCAGACTCCTCCATTCTTCCACCCTTCACCCCAATCTCGGTACAAGGGACGATCGATTGATTCTTTTGCTAATCTTCCGGTATTATTGCCGATTTTCGCGCTGTCCGAATTTCAATGGACAGCTTTAATACAGGGTGGTCCTTTCAAGTAAGGCCTCCGAAAAAAATATACTTTTCAGCTAGCAATAAATTCCAAAGGCTTTTCGCGAGGAGCACTCTCGCTCGCTTTGAAGATTAGAGCCGGATAATCGACCGGTAAAACATTATTATTCGTTGGGCACATTTGGGTACTTTAATTTCTTTAGTACAGGGTGATCCTTTCAAGTGAGGTCACCTAAATATCTCTTCTGGTTATTGTGATGCAAAAAATTATTTGTTACTTAATGTGGTAAGAATATTTTTATATGGGGTGCATGCAATAGATAATTGATACATTTGGCGCCCCACGTTTTTCGTTTGAAATCTTATAAGTGTTTTCATAACTATTAAAAATTCATAATCATGATTTTTCAGGATTATCTGTACGAGGTTCGGAACCTGTATGGGACTAGGAAAGATTATTTTATACTTTTAAAAATTTATTTCTATTTAAATAATTTTTCTCTATATATATATAATTAGATAAGTAAGTAAAATTAAGTTTAAGCTTAAGCTAGAATAAGGTAAGATTAAGGATAGGCTAAGAACGGCGTAAAGGTGAGCGAAAGGGATGAAAGGGAACATGTAATAAAGAATTGTAACCCTGAGGGGAACAAAATATATATAATATATATTAACTCATCATGCAGGTTCGAAATTCGAAGCTCCGAAACTGCGATTTTCATCACCCTCGAAGCTTCACAAGCTTCGACCTTCGAAGGAAAGTAACAGCCCTAGTTTTTCTCCGCAAATTTTGAAGTTCGAAGCTTCGAAACTCCGTCCCTTTTAATCATCTAATAACTTACCACGCAGGTTCGAAATTCGAAGCTCCGAAATTTCTATTTTCATCAACCTCGAAGTTTCCGAAATCGAAGCTTCAAAAGTTTCGACCTTCGAGGGAAAGTAACAGCCCCAGTTTTCATCCGCCGTTGGAGAATATTCGATACACACACCCCTGGCAAAATTTTCGAAAGCACGAACCTCGTGAGAGCACGTCGAGTGTTTGTACGTTTGATTTTTAACGTTTCCCTTCACATCTTATTTTCTTCTAGCACGGTTCGCCATACGGCCTTCCAATCTCCAGCTTCTTTTTAAAATAAACACGGCCCGCCCGAACACTGATATCGGATATTTTCTTTCAATTTATGTCGCGCACGACACGTTCCGCGCCGTTTGTTTAACATATCTTTTACGTTGATCAAAATTTCAATCGCCGCACCGCGCCGTACCTTTCCGCCGAATGGAATTTTAATGTATATCAATGCATTACCGCAATGACAGGAACTTCGGTTGCATGCTGCAACGGTCGCGTCGCGATCTGAACGTGACCCCGTTTCCTAATCGGTCATCGAACACGGTATCGGATGTTACATTCCCGCCTCGTGGAGATTGTTGTTATTACATCGCTTTCGATCAATTGTTACCGTCCCACAGTGGGCCATTCGAACCGAAAAGTCAGAACAAAGTTGATTTCAAAATTTTGTGCAATTCGTACAATTTTTTCTATCCGACGTTAAGTGTAAAATTAATACATAACACTATCCAATATAACTTATAGAGTATCTTTCTGTGCTTATTCCGAATCTGTCCTTAATTTTTCTTCTTAGGACACAGTTTTTGAGAAACATGACTTTGAAAGAAAAACATATTTTTCAGCTTCAAACGAATATTCTGATGTTATTATAAAAGATATTGAATTGTTCTTTCCGGAGAAAGATTCTGAATTTTTTCCCGAATACAGTGGTATCCAATATTAATACATTCTGATTGTTTATTTTCAAAGTCATGTTTCTCAAAAACGCAAAAAAGTCTATAAGATCCGCCCAACAGTTGTATATGGAAACACTAGAAAAGTTGAAATTTGTTGGACAGTGTAATTTTTGCTTTCTTTTATTTGATAGGAAAAGGTTCAAGTGAAAAAGTGAACCGTGCATAATTACTGCTAATAATTAATAAAGATATTCTTCATCCCCACTAACTTACCCTGTGCCTAAAAGCATTATTATTTCAATTGGAGAAAGATCCTGTTTCGCGGTGTTAACGCGAGAGAACGAATATACATTCGGCAAATTTGTTTTGCACGGGGAAAAATAGTTTTCTCTGATTTCCAGGGAGAATTCTCTTACGGGGGAAACAATTGTCGAAGGGGCCTCCCTTTTTCGCGGCCGGTTTGGACCTGTCATGATCAGAGATCGATTTCTGGACACGTATCGCGTGGAAATGATGCGCGACGCGACTCGTTCGAAAATCATCCATCAACAGAGAAGTAGCAGAACGGGGAAACCAAAGAGAAGTGGCGGTCTGTCATTCGCAATTTCGCCTGGAGGCCTGTCTTCGATGCGGAAACCGCGCCCGATGACATCGAAATCGTCCGCGTCCATCGGAAACAATTCCAATGAGACATTGATGCTCCCTTGATACATGACCAACCCCTTTCAACTCCACGATGAAAAACCTCCGATTTCACGTTACCTCCATTCGAGCTTCACGTTATTCCCAACGATTCAGAAACGACTTGGATCCGATACAGAGGTTTTAGTCTAGGAAGTTACAAAAATTCTTCCTCATAAAACAAATGAGTCGATTATTTTGAAAGTGGCCCGAGTCCATTTTCGAGAAAAATAATGCTAGCAGTTTTAATATTTCAATTTCTACATTATCGTTTCATTCCGAAGCAAATTGTATCTAACATATTTAAAATCACAAAAGATTTTGTAAGAAGGAAATTAGCTAGAAAGAAAATTTTTAAGACCTTTAAAAAAGTACATATATGGAATGTCCTGCAAAATAATTTACAATTAAAAAGAGATAAGTTTCGCAAGTTAAAAAAAGCACATTTTTCGTTTATACATCTAACACACCTATTGATTTTTAAGGAGTAGAGGCAGCAAGATGTGTATCTTCTATTTCGATCTCCGGGAGCTCGATTTTATTAAATTTCATATGATACCCTTTCAAGAAAGCAGGCCACGTTGTCGTGGGATGCTTGAAATATTTAATAAAGAAAGAAGGGAATACGATATGCAGAACAGTTTGCATGACACGAATACATTTATTCCCATCTAAACAAGGAATACACATTTCCGGAAGGAAATCAATATCGTAAATTGTTGTAATAAAGGGGGTACGTATCTGAAAATGTGTACACCGTGTACATATGTGTACATAATTACTAGACTGTTCAACTTTACATGTACTCGTCTAGTGTCTCTTTCAACCCCTTTGCGCTGCAAGATGAAGTTATAATTAGACAGGGGATTTCATGAATACACGACAAAAATGAGTAGGTGTATATTAAATCAGTAAAAGCATTAGAAAAATTTAAAACTGTAATTATAGTATTATCAACCTACTCAACATACTAAGGAAGAATATTTTCTACTTCACTCCAGTTCGTTGCCAATCAGGTAGAAAACATTTATTTTGCACAATGATCAGCTGCCTACTTATAATTCGATAAAAATTATTAGAAATTGTATTTAAAAATATAAAAATAAAATAGTGAACTAGCATTTAAATTATTATGAATGTAGCTATAAGCCGAAAAAAATGGTGGCATTTTGAATTTCAAATTTTATACTTTTTCTTCACAATTGGTATGATAAAAAAAATAGGAATACATTAATATTTTTTGAAGTTTTTGATTCAAGCGTTAGCGGGAAGTTTTCTGAATATTCTCTAAAAATTTGAAGAGGATGTGCTTCTCGAGATATCCTGTTAGGGAGAACCACCTTCTTCGAGCACGTGTGACGTCCTTATCCGAACGAATTGAAACAATCTGGTTCCGCAGGAATATTGCTAAAGACCCGTCAACCATATTCGGGCGCAAGAATGTGAGCAAATTGATCGAAAAATGCGCGACGGATAGAGCTATCCAACGAATTCTCGCGAGTACGGTGCCCGGAAATCTCTAAGATGAAAGCAGTGCACGTTCGGGATATTCAAAATTCCACGTATTCATCGGCCGATCTTGAACCGGGGCCGCAGGATCGATGGATCCCCGAGGAATTAAGCGAATAATAAATTCGGGGTCCATTCGATCGACCGATCTCGTGCAGCAGCAGTGCGGCTCGGTTTTCTGGCACGCGTCTCGTAGGAACACACTCGAGCGTAATATCGGCGACACGATAATTTCAGCCGCGTCTCCGAGGAATTTTGCGCTCCTTCCCCTTGTCCCGGCACACCGAAAACGAACGAAGAAAAGAAAGGGGTTGGGAAGAGAAAGGAGGCGACGGGGATGGGATAAAACGTGGAAAAAGGAGTGTGTACTCATCGAAATTCAAGCAGCCCCGTGTTCGAGTATCGCGCCGGCACGATCGATATTTCCTCACACCCCAGCCGTTCGTCTACCTACAGTGAGGAGCAAAAATGTTCACACACACGACCACTTTTACACAAATGTATTTTTATCTAATGTTTGCATATGGAATAGAATAAAAATAAAATCCATAGAATTAACACTGAACCTACCACTACGTGGTATTTCCTCACCCCCAGCCGGCCGTTTACAGTGAGGAGCAAAAATGTTCACACACACGACCACTTTTACACAAATGTATTTTTATCTAATGTTTGCATATGGAATAGAATAAAAATAAAATCCATAGAATTAACACTGAACCTACCACTACGTGGTATTTCCTCACCCCCAGCCGGCCGTTTACAGTGAGGAGCAAAAGTGAACACACATACGATCACTTTTACAAAAATGTATTTTTATCTAATATTTGCATATGGAATAGAATAAAAATAAAATCCATAGAATTAACACTAAACCTACCACTACGTGGTATTTCGCGTTTCCTGTGGAATTTTATTATAAGTGTTTATTTGAAAACGAAAGAGTAAAGCAGCAAACCATCCGCGTGAATTTTCTATATTCCATACACAGTGTAATATTCTGTGTTAAATATTTACCATAAAAATGTCGAGGTGTTCCAAAATGATTAAGTTATTCGAAAAAATAACCGACATAGCAGAAGAGTGTCCAGCGAGTGTTTTAATTCGCAGTGAAAACTTTACAAATTTTCTCTATAGCAAAAACATTTTAGAACAGAATTTATTCGATGTTGTTGATAATATGCCGATACAAGAATGTGATATTATTTTCCAACACGATAACGTCCCAGGTTTTTGACAAAAATATCAACTGCATAAAAATATTAAATGTTTGTTTGAAAATAATTTGTATTTATCAAAATAATAATAATATCATGACGGTTTAAATTTCTGTGGAAAGCTGAAATATTGTAGACAATACTGTGTATTGTGTTTGCTTTTTATTTCATATGCAAACATTAAATAAAAATAGATTTTTATGAAAATATCATAGGGTAAACTGTACTATTGCTGGCACTGTAGTAGTCATTGGGATTTTGTATTTAAACGGCAAATATTAAGAATTCCCTGGTATTGAAAGTCATTTTATGTTGCTTCTTATTTATATTTCAAAACAATGTTGTAAGTTTTCTAACAGAGTTGTACATATGACTGTTAGCAACGCTGATACATCCAATATAATTATATAACTCAATTTAATTATAACTTATTAATTTTTAATTATAACTTAATTTCAGACTGCACTACACATATAATGAATGCGTATATATTTAATTATAAAACAAATAGCCTGTTTAACGTTTACTTCTCACTGTGCCAATCACTGTACTATTTGTCTTACGATTGTTATTCACTGAATATATTTTACACTAAATTATTCATGGCTCGTAACACTGTTTGATTTTTCTAAAAAAATCTCTATTAGCTTATAATAATAGGAAGTTAAAGTCGCTTAAACATTTCAAAAAAAGATTTTTTTCTACAATTTTAGCTTAGAATGCCCATCATTGTACAGTTTACCCTATGTGTGTTCACTTTTGCTCCCCACTGTATACGCGACGCTCCTGCTAGTTCCGTCGGGGCGAAAGGGGTAGCCAATTTTTCTACGGGACTGAGCATCGATTGGAGGACCGTCAACCCAGAGATCGAGCTGTGCCGCGAATAAATTAGCCGTCGGTTTTAAAGCGATTACGAAGGTCAGATTCTAATCCGGCCAGATGCGTTTCTCACCCCCTCCGACTCGTTCTTTACGACCCCTCCGGAATCCGCCGTCCCTCCGCCCCCTCATCGCCGACGTTATTGTTACCCTCTCGCGGAGATCCTAATGAGGTTACCTGTGCACGAGGACAAGCCGGATACGTGGCCCTCTCCGAGCAAAGTGGATAAAACTGGCTGCCACGGAATATCAATGCGGACTCGGCACACACCGAGGGCACAAGGGGTTGAACGTTGCAACGCGCGTCGTTAGCGACGAGAGCCGCCTGCGTTTAACACTAAACCTACCACGGACAAATCACCGGATTTCTTTTTCACGATTGTTCCACAATTTTTCTCTTGCATAAAATTTCGCAGTCCAGTGATCCTAGTCCAACGGGTTATCCCTTTGCACTAGGGTATGTACAAAAAACGACTTTAAAATATCGGTTTTCGAAATTTAACTTCTCCATGAAACCGGTTTCGAATTTTGACGGATAAACAACAAGACGTATTTACAACTTAAAATAGAAGTTTTTAATTAATTTTTTCATGTTTAATAATTCAAAAATACAAAAAAGAAAAACATCAGGTATATATACGCGCATACGTGAAATTATTGAGATAAAAAATTACAGAAATAGTTATAATACTTTCCGAATGCAAAGGATTGAAAAAATAAAGTTACGGTGTCTCTAGTGAAACTTGAAAAAATGATTTTTCAGTTTTCCGCGCTCCGCTATTTGCAGTGTTCGTGGCAAGCGACGCAGGGAGGGATAGAGTTATTGTTTAGTCGACACGCTGAAAGCAAACAATTAAAAAATTCCTTCTCGTTTTTGCGCACGGATTATTGAAATATTTAATTAACAACGCACGGAAAAGCTTGAATGGATCCGGGATGAATTGCCGCAGCGTGGCACTTCACGGACCGGTCAAAAAGCAGCTGAGTGAAAATAAACGATATTCTAAATTGACCTAGGTAGACCGGAGCCCAGCGAATTTTGCGATGCACGAATACTACAAAGCGATAGTCCCTTTTCGACGCTTGCAGGGTGTTCCGTGATGCGCGCCAAAGCGCTAAATCGTGTGAGGAATGTGTCCACCGCCGAACCGCGCCTATCCAGTCCATTTGTTAACAAATAAAGGGGAACAAGACGAGCGTGGCCGGTCCATTGTTTTCCCTACTATAAATCGAATTGTTGCCATAAATCGCGGCTCTTTAAACCTCGAACAGCGCGCGCCGATCGTATGCTGGATTTTCAAGGGAGCTTAACTGGTTGTTTCGGATTTCAATTAAACATTCCGAACCGAGTCGCTCTCAAATCATTCCGTTTTGATCGTACCTATCCGCGGCTATCTCGCATCCGCTTTCTCTCTCTCTCCTACTTGCACCCCTCTCCCTCTCTCTCCCTCTCTCTTTGTATGTGGTGTCTCCTTTATCTCCGATTTGTCTGCTCACCGCTTAGGGCTTAGACCATACAGTGAACCACGAAAGTATTCGAACGCACTTTAAAATAGTATAACTTCTTTATGATCGAACCAAACGACCTGACTCTTTTTACGCAATTAGAAGAATTTATTTACTGTTATTCCTGATTGACCGTGTAGGACCCGTTTAAGGAGTGTTCCCGTAAATGGGCGGATCACTGGAAGCAAAAAGAAAAAATTGTCAAAATTTAAAATTGATCGGAATTGTAGAAAAAAAAGATACTAAAAGTTGCATTTTATAACTCTTTTTATGTGGGCGTATATTGAAAATTTTAAAATAACGTTTTGTAGATTTGTGTCAATTGTATGCATTGTAAAAGTTTCATCGAAATCGGTCGATGCGGAAAAAAACGACAGGCGTTAATTGACACAGATCTATAAAACGTAGTTTTTGGAATTTTCAATATAGGCCCTTTCAATATAGACATAAAAAGAGTTGTGAAATGCAGCTTTTAGTATTTTCTCAACAATTGCGATTTTTGACAAAATTTGTTCTTCGTATCCCGTAGCGAACTAATTGCTCTAGCTTCCTCCAAAAAATTCAAATCGTATAGTTAGTCCAGTTGGCAGGTCGAAAAAAAGGATGTCTAATATGTACGTATATTGCTATTAAACATAACACCAACAAAATATAAAAAGGCTTGAATCCAGTCGGTTGAGGTAAATAAATTGTGCTGTCCTCCCCAATTAAAAGTAAAAATGTAAGTAGTATGAAGATTATATATAGATATGTTGAAAAACTAAAGTTATGAGCCAAAAACTTGCAATTTCCTGCTAAATGTCACAATGCGTGGCTCAAAATGTCATTTTGAGAAACATTTCCTAATTTTGAACGCCTGTCTCTCGGTGCCTATTGGGTCAAAAAAAGATTGACCAGTGAAATTTGAAGGAAATTTAATGCTCTTTCCAAAAATGAAAAACAAAAGTTCTGAGGACCCACAGTTTTTGAGTAATAGGCGAAAAACCAAAACAAGGTAATAAAAATCGTGGTTTTCCCCCTCCCCTAGTTAGCACAGGGTCCTCGAGGTCGAAAACTGAGATTCGACACCCCAGAGTATCCCTAAATGACGTGTCAAAATTTCATTGAGTTCGGAATACTTTCCAGGTAAAACTACCTGGCGACTGGGCTAAGTACAATATTAAAAAAGTTATCTTCTATTTTAAGAGTGTCCAAATATTACGGGGCACTGTACTTTGAAGGGGACACCGTTGATATCAACCAAGAATGCCGGACACTTTCCGGAGAGACCACGTATGATCTAAAACTCGCCCTGTTATAGCCGCGCAAATGGAAAACACTCGACCGATCGGTTTTAACGCGTTTGTAATGAACAGACCCTCCACGGACCAACGGTTCCCGTCACGTCGCGTCGTGTTGTACCGAGCCGATTGGAAATGCGACCGGATGGTATTTTTCCGGCCGCTTGTAAATACATTCATGAACGCGCTCGGTCCCGCTCTATCAACGCTTGTTTTCGACACAATATTGTTCGCGCAACGCGAATTAATGTTTCGCCGTTGGACGAAAAAGAAAAATTATTCGTCGCGGGCGCGGTGCTAAGCAACCGTGCACCAGCCAGAGCCCCACGTAGCGAGATTAATTAAAAGGCAAATTGAACTCATCATTGCTAAAGCCCCGGGGACAATGTTCCATGTAAGTAGCTGCGACGACGAATACGTGCAAATGATAATTGTCAGCCGATAGCTATTTGGGAAATTTTAATTAGATTCAGAAGATTCGTAGTTCGTTCAATCTCGGTTTGGTATAATTGCATCGACGATGTAGTCATTGGTGAATTAAATTCACTGAGAAATTCACTGAATTTCTATAGTCAGTGGTTTATAAAAGTATTCAAACGCTCATTTGTGAAATATTGAACAGTAAGAATACAGCGTGTCATCGATAATAATGGATAATACTAACAATAACAAATAACAATCGATAACATTTTGTACACATTACTGAGAACGAGCCATGTACTAATTACTGCGTACCCGTTACTGCGGATTAGAATTCGAAATATACACTGCTGGTCAAAATGACGAGGCACCTCAATATTTTTAGCAATGAACAATTATTTGTACATATGTGGCAACTGTAGCAACTTTCAGACAACACTCACCAATGTGAACTTTCTCACAAATGTGAAGTTGTCGATTTATTTTAAAAAACCTTTTCTTTTTTTTAATGTTTAATCAATAAGTTGATTTCAACGGAGTAGGATCAGATAATTTAGTTCAGAAATTATTAATTTTATTATATTTGCAAATTTATTAAATTATTAATTAATAAAAAATACTTCAGCATTTATATATTTATTAGAGGATACAAATAAAAATCCCCATAGATCCTCTAAACATATATACACGTGGGAAGTGAATATGCAACCAAATAAGGTACTAACTTTTATATGATATACTACGAATTAATTAAATTTTATTCGCCTCGCACAATAAAGAATACATTCTCATTAAATTGTACAAATTTATTCAGGCGATTATATTGATTTGTAACATTTATTTATTTGAAATACCGCAGTAACGGGTACATCTACCATGAGTAATTCAATTTCCGAGCGTCTCAAACTCGAGGAATGAAGAGTCCTCCGTTCCACTTCATAGGCATTAGTTTACTCCTCGGTGTATCGACGTTCCCCGCATGTGGCGAGTAATAATTTCCCAGTTAGAAGCGAGCCGAAGTGTGAAAAATCACCGGGAACTTGTTGCGAACAGCGTAGCGTCGCGGCAATTAGTAACGGGAGTCGTTAGCAAAGATCCGCGGGTTATCGGTCGCCCACGTTTATCGCCTTCGATCGCTGCATTTTAATTAATCGAATGATTTTGATGCGTCGCTCACTTAACCGACCGCGTGTGTTTATTCTCATCGAGCGGCTGCTGCGGACGAAGGAATCGTCGGATGCACTTGAAAAATGGATAGATAAACGTGTTCGCGCTCGCATCGTTCGTGAATAATTTCACGAGAGAGAGAGAAAGAGTGAGAGAGTGAGGAGGGAACGCGCCGACGAACGCCTCGATTACGATCCCTGCGTTTAACGTTACGGTTTTTTTGTGTTTCGAAAGAGTAGAGAAAGAGGAAGCTAGGGGAGGGACGTTCGTTGTTTATGAGCGATTACGTCGAAACTTAAAATGTGATCGCGCGGAAACAGCCACCCCGTGCAACCACCACTCTAATTTAGCGGCAGCGGCGAAACGATTTTTCGCCGACGAAACAGAACCGCGACAACGCGCGGAAATTGAACGTCTGAATCGGAATTGCGAGAGGACGTCACCGAGCGGGAGAAACACGGGATCGAGCGGTTGGAATTGTTGGAAATGGCTCGCGGTACGATTTCTTTTTTTTTTACACCCTCCCGCACGATTTGTCTATGGGTATACATAATACTGCTGGAAGTCTTTGTTTCGTTATTGTCGGGAAACACGCTGGTGAACATGCTCGAGAACACTCTAAATATTATCGAGATGAACGCTTCGTACGTATTGTTTTTATTAGGTCGTTCGGAAAGTCATTTCTTTTTTTTTCGAGGGAAAATGAAAGTCAATTTTTTTACCATTTAGAATCAGTTTTACGACTAGACTGCCGGTGTTTATGTAATTATGGTTTATAGGAATGATCGAAAAATGCTAGAATATGAAATTCGATAGAATTGAGGTTTTTCTTTGTATTGGATCTACAAAGGATATTATGTTGTATGTTATAAATGTTATTAGCATCCGTATCGAAACCTGAAAACCTTCCAAGTACTGAGACCGTTCTACTAGATTTCGTATTTGTGGATGGAAATTGTATTATTTCATTTTCACTATATAATTTGTACATAAAAATGAATCCTATTGTGCTGTGATACCACAATATACATAATAATAATAATTACAAGTTCTCTACTAATTTAAGCTACGTTTTCTAGAGAAAAAGAAAGTATCCACATACGTTTAAGCGGCAGTGTATATTTATATTGCGGATTCGAATTGCATATCTTACTGTTTGTAATATCGCGTGTTTGTGCATGCGAATGAAACGCGAATATTTAATCAATGAGTACGGTATTAAAACAATCGTGATTTAAGAAGACAAGGAATTCAGAATAATTTGTTCGTTGCTCTCTGGGTATTATAATATTAATCAAAGTCTCGTAACAGAGGGAGAATTCCAATCCGACGATATACCTGACAATAATGCTCCGACTGAGGAAGAATAAACGCGAAATTCATCGGGCGCCGCGTAAATCGAACGTTTGCTTTGTAAGAATTAATTAAAACCGAGTGGAATAATGAAAATGGAGGTCGAAGAATCTTACGTTATTAATCTCGGGAATCGTACAGAGGGAATTTATTTCCAGAGAGTCGAGGAGAGAGACTGGGTAAAGTGCGGAACAACGCGCATTTAAAAAAATGGCGGATTCAACGAATCCCCGTGTTGTTCCCCGGCCGCCGCGCCGTCACGTACCGGCGAATAATCTCGTTCCACGATTATTATTATATCGTCCGCGGAAGAAAGGAATTCCCCAGGTTTTCGGCTCTTTACGAGGCGCAATCTATAGATTTGAAATTCAGATCGTGATCATTGGACAATATTCCCGCGGCGTTATCGGCCGGCAGAGGTTTCATTGAAATCCCCGCTGAAATAAAAAACCGCCTTAGCCACCAGCAGCCTCGTCGACGGGGAAATTGTTATTGCTCTGCACCATCCCCCACGTGGTTACGCTACAATATTTCATTAAGGTACGCCGACGCCGCAAAAATTCCTTCTTTTTTTCCACCCGTTCTTCTCTACGATACCCTGGCAAATCATAATTCGTTATCGCTCAATCTCTCTCTCTCGTTCTCTCTCTCTCTCTCTCTCTCTAATCGTCGAAAATATTTGTTCGATGCCTCCGGCCCGTATAAAATATCAGTCGCATCGAATATTGATACATACTTCGATAACTCCTGCGAATTAGCGGCAATCCAACGATTAAAGTGCACGCGTGCATTCGCGAGAAAGGTATACAGGCTGATTCAACTAAGCGCGCCACCTAAATTAATCATTTGCACTTCTTTTGTCGAGTGTGTCCACGCTCAGAATTGAATGAAATTTTGGGAACAAATTCCTTTTCTTCTCAGAAACACCGTCGTACTTATTCTTCATCATCATATGTTTTAAAAAGTTCACCGACGATTATAGCGATATATCTGTAGAAACAGTATATGCCAATATATTGCACGTATAGGCAAAATTCAATGTACTCGTAGCTGCAGTTTTTCGCAAATATTTGAGAAACTAAAAAATTCACCAAGTCAAGCTTTTATACTCGAGGTCCTTCCACTATGTTCGTGTCAGGCTTCAACTTACATATCGATCGACCAGCGGTGCCTTTTTCAAATTAATCGCCGAATATCGATTGGTTCTTAAAGTGATTCACATTGTCTCAGTAACTTGTACAGTAACACGATAACAGCACGTGTTTTGTCTGTTCTAAGTAATTAAAATTATTTTCATAAAGCAAGTGGGTAACTTACTTCATACTTAGATTAATCAATGGTTAATCAACTGATG
>CM052329.1:9014678-9075507 GCA_028455615.1 Lasioglossum zephyrum
ATAAATTTTTAAAAATACCACGTTTTTAAAAACGGACTAAAAAGTATGGAGCGCAAAATGCATCAATTATCTATCGCATGCGCCCCACGTTTTTCGTTTGGAATCTCACAAGTATTTTCACAGCTATTCAAAATTCACAATCACAAATTTTCAGGACTATTTGTACGAGGTTAGGAATCTTTATGGCACAAGGAAAAATTATTTTATACTTTTTAGTCCGTTTTTATTATTTATATAGATGAAGAAGAAGATAGATTTCTGTCCTACTCTGTTTGGCAGCCACTCGAGATAATGAAGATTAGCTGAGACACCCTGTATACACGCGTGTCTCGTGTACACGCGACACACCGTCGCGAGATCTCGTGGGAAATACCTCTTTCGCTCCCATTGCCGTTGTCCTCGTCGATCCACTACCCTCGTTCGCCGTGTTAACGCGCGCGTAGGGGTTGCCGGTTGGTGCCGAGGGGGTTGGCGACGTCGATTCGAACGACCGTTACGCGGGATCGGCTCGAGAATTCCGAGTTTTTTGACGGAAAAACAATGTACGCAGGGGCTGGCCGTGTTTCCGACGAACCGGGGGGCTTCGGCTCGAAGGGCTCCGAGAGCGTCGCGACGCCGCTCTCCGGGGGAACGGCATGTAAATCCTCTGGCAGCCGTAAACGTTAATAATTGAAACCGGGAGCGGATACACTGTCCGCTGAAAAAAACGAAGGAGACGTGCCACTCTGGGTTTACGGGGATGTTGCTGCCACGATATACGTGTCGATTTTAACGTCGCTCTGTGTGCACGTGCATCGGTGTGCATGCGTTTCGTGTGAGAACCACACAAAGGATAATCAAATAGAGAGTCCCAGGGTTCTGTGGGGTCCCATTCAAATTGGCGCGAGTCTCGCCGTCAATGTTTCGTAATTCGAGATTTGAAACAATTTTACTCCGAGACTGTATCAAAGGACAATGGTATTGACATTGTATAATTCACGCTGACTGACATTTTTCTATTCGCATTTTTATTATATGTATTCGTTTTTTTTAATAGTAATACAACTGGACTATCAACATTATTATTAATGAAAAAGAAAGAAGCGGGTCGTACCCTCTCGACGATTGTCTTGACACTGGGTTTACAGATTTGTAGAAATAACATTATTTCATAACAAGCATGTATCTATCCAAACTATTGGCCATTTCTGCAACGATATATACCGAGAGAAATAGAGTCGGTAACTAATTCCTTCCTAGCGTGAAACACAGCTAAAAACCAATAACGACAAAATCCTATACATTCAACAACCGAGTGACAAATAAAATTCTATATTTCCAGAATATTTGTGAAAATCGCAACGTGCACCAAAGGGTTATTAAACATAATGGATTTCCAGGAAAATATTGAAATCGTAACGCTTCGAAAATTGCACACACAATAATTGATATCGCCGTTATGTTTTTATCGTATCGTATACAACTAAATATTGTCGTCAGGAAAAAAAATTACATGTGTATATTCGATTGGAAGTAAATGATTGATATTTTCGTGAAAAAGGTGATACGGTATTGAAACCGTGGTTCTGTACACAGCCGGAAGCCGAAAAATAGTACCGTGCTCGAATATTAACGCGAGCGACCGTGCATACGTACACGCACGTACTGAACCGCGTTCGTTCGACGACAGTCGAGCAGGCGTAATGCGCTGAATTTGAAAAAGAAAATCCATAATACAAAGCATCTAAGAGGAAAGTTCACGGAACAATGGACTTGGGGTCTCGGGAAGTCAGTCGGTCCAGGGCAGGTTCCTCTTTAACCATGAATAAGGTAGCACAACTATAGCCCGTAGCTTCGTTAAACATAAAAACAATACTTCGCGCCGTAGCCGTGGCGCTAAACAAAGGAAAGAAGCGACGGCTTCGTGCATCCACGAACCGCGCGCGCGGTTCTTCGTGAATCTTTCAGCGCCGACACGTTTACATTCGCCTCGCTCGAAGCCGTAATGCCGGATAGTTTCGTTGAAGGCGACTGGGCCCTTCGAAAATGGATGGCTTTGTACATTTTTACGGGCCTGTACGAGAATTAAAGCGGAATCCTACACGGCCAATCAGGTATGACCGTCTGATTGAAAACTCAGTCATTTTTGACCGATGGTTTCGTTTCGTAGTTTTTATCCTCGTGATCATTAGAATAATACATGTTCGATCTCTCGCAGACTTAATGTGACATTTATGATTATTCAGACAAGACGTCGTGAAGATCGACGTATACACTGTCGCTAATCACTACTTAGATGTTTCAGGAACACAAAAAAATATATACAAAAAAACTTTTTAAAAACTACGCTTACATTAAAATGCACTAGAAAGGAGAAAATAATATTTTTAGATATTAGTGACTATAAATAAAAGCGTGGAGCGCCCATGAAGATTACGTTAATGTAGTTTAGCGCTCCACACTTTTATTTATAGTCACTAATATCTAAAAATATTATTTTCTCCTTTTTAGTGCATTCTAATATAAGCGTGGTTTTTAAAAAGTTTTTTTATATATTTCTTTATTTTCCACTTTTTTAGTCTTTACTGCCGAGCGTATTTAGTAAGGCCCGCTTACATACCCCCGCCTGACTTAACCAAACAAACACAGTAAGTAAACAGAGCACCTTTTCTGCGAAGTGGGCCAGTAGAGCCGAGTCGGAGTGGGGACACGTAGTGGAGTAGGGATCGTGAGGAGTGGGGATCGTTGCACGCGACGACGTACTACCGAGCGCGGCGAGAGGCGAAGGGGAATATTAAAAAATATTGTTTACAGCCTAAACGCAGTCTGTAACACCGGCGAATTTGCAGTATATATTCGGGCGCTTCAATATACGAGAAAAAAATATTGTTCACCTTGTTAACCGTAAAATATTAATTTTGCGGCAACTTCTGGCGTCTCGTGGCATATAATTTCTTTACACCCTGTACAAATATCGTTCAGTCAGCTTTCAACGTCGCATGTACGAATACTGCATAAATTCCATCGACTTTGAGACAGTTCTCGAGATATTCGTGAGCGCGATGCTATTGATAAACGCTGCATAGATATTAGAAACTGCACCACACAGTGCACAGATTCTCCGCGTCATTCGCAGAAATATTCGGAAGATATTCGACAAACATTCCGGAAAAAGTCCATAAATATTCAACAAGTGTTCCAAAAGGAATCCCCGAACATTGTACGTAGTCTACGTGTTCCGCGTGTTTCATACTTTATTCCGCCCCTCCCCCGGCCCACTAAAATGAAATCCATCAGAACTAGCTTCCTGAGAGTCACATCCCGCCCACTTCGTCATATACATCCTCTACAGTCACAGGAAACTCAACGCGAAAGCCCCCACCCCTGGAAAACCTCGGGGGCTCTTAACTCCAACAGAGAACATACCCACAAATTTCCCGACAATATTTCAACCACGGTCTGTGTACACTATAGTCCGGTCTACAAAGGGTTCATTTACAGGGTGAAACCCGGTGCATCTTCCGATGGGAGCAAAAAAAAACGTATCGAATTAGGGGACTAAACGACACACACGTACCCCGTGTCAAATAATCCGCAAACACAGCGGTCCCAGGATGGCACCGCGTGTCCTCATCCCCCTCACTCCGGTGCTAATACCCTGCCACGAGGGTTAATTTCGTTCTTTTCAATTATTAATGGGATTCGTTGCGCCGGAAGATTTATAAGCCCGTAAAAATCTACAGGGCCATCTATTTTTCCAGGATCGGTCGAGCCGCCGTCACGAAGCAGAGGTGCGCGGGAACGCAAAAATGTCGGCTTGGGTCGAGCTCTTGATAAGCAAGGACCAAAAATAATAGTTATTTAAAAATTTTCTACGATAAAGATCATGAATAAAGAATTGATTATTATTGAAATTTAAGATGATCTACATAAAATATAAAGAAAAATAGTCGAAGAACAAAATGATTAAAAAATATTGATTTCTATACTTTTTGGTTACAGATAACAGTTATTATATTACTTCTCGATAACAGTTCCCGAAACAGTTATCTATGAGAGAAATTTATTTCGATCGCTCATAACAGTTATTTTAATTTCGAAAATGAAGGAAACAAATTTAATTTGTTAAGAATTAAAATGTTTGTAACTTATCTCATTTGTAGTAAATATTTGTCCAGTTCTCCATTCTCGAATAATAACATGGTTTATCAACTAATACCATAACAGACTCTGTACATAATTTGAAACAGAAAATGTAGAAAACAGATTGCATGTGAAAAATTAGGATGTTCGTATCTTATTTTATCTGGAGTAATTATTTGTAGCGTTTATTTGTTATTTTAATTTTAAAAAATGTAGGAAACAAATCTAATGTGTGCAAAATTGAAATATTCATACGTTATCTTATTTAGAGTAATTACGTTACCTATTTATTTGTTATTTTGCTTTCAAATAGAGTGCCCAGTGTCCAATCGTGTTATGACACCGACAGAATACTAATATCAATTATAGAATTAAATTTTCGCGCAAAATACACATTTGTAGAACATTGCGAGCGCGTATGGAACGAGTATAGAATAAAACTCTTCCAAGTAAATGACACGCATGAAGCCTATTCAGTGCGTGCACAATACCAGCAAATTACTGAGAATACGCTCTGGCATTGCAATAGGCTCTTTTGAGTGTCGCTAAACCATGCAGAGTATGCGTTCGCAAAAGGTCTGGAGCCTCTCGAAAACTTTGGCGTGCACAGAATAGTATCGGCATTCATCGGGCATAGGAAATGCATGAGCGAAAAAAAACTGCGGAGTGTCCACGGAATCCGTGAATTGTCCGCGGGATTGCGAAAATATAAAGGAGGATACGCATATCGGTATCGATGACAGCGTCGAAACGCTGGCCAGCAATTCGTAAAACCCCCACCGTGATATATGTATACGAAAATGCGTTGCCACTTTACAACTGATATTTCAGGCAGGCATGCATGTATGTACAATACGTCGCGCGGAAACCTGGATCGACGCAGTGGCTGGCCGCAAGATCCGACGATTTATGATACTTTTACGTACGACATATGGTAAGGATTCCTCTCTTTTCATTGTTGAACTCCCGTGGACTTTCATAGTCGTTACGTAAACATTGATTTTTAATTTTTTATAGTACGATGCACTGTATAAAAAATTCTGGAAATACTTTAAATCAATGATTTTAACGATACCTTAATATGTTATTTTTATAAAACGATTTACGACACTTTTACGAACGATATACGGTTAGGAGTACTCTCGTTTCATCGTTGAACTCCCGTGGACTTTCATTGTCGTTACGCAAACATTGACTTTTAATTTTTTATAGTACGATGCACTGTATAAAAAATTCTGGAAATATTTTAAATCAATGGTTTTAACGATATCTTATTACTTTATTTTTATGAAACGATTTACGACACTTTTATGAACGATATACGGATAGGAGTACTCTCTTTTCATCGTTGAATTCCTCTGGACTTCCATTGTCGTTACGCAAACATTGACTTTTAATTTTTTATAGTACGATGCACTGTATAAAAAATTCTGGAAATATTTTAAATCACTGGTTTTAACGATATCTTATTACTTTATTTTTATAAAACGATTTATGACACTTTCACGTACGACATATGGTTAGGATTCCTCTCTTTTCATCGTTGAACTCCCGTGGACTTTCATTGTCGTTACGCAAACATTGATTTTTAATTTTTTATAGTACGATGCACTGTATAAAAAATTCTGGAAATATTTTAAATCAATGGTTTTTACGATACCTTATTATTTTATTTTTATAAAACGATTTATGACACTTTCACGTACGACATATGGTTAGGATTCCTCTCTTTTCATCGTTGAACTCCCGTGGACTTTCATTGTCGTTACGCAAACATTGACTTTTAATTTTTTATAGTACGATGCACTGTATAAAAAATTCTGGAAATATTTTAAATCAATGGTTTTAACGATACCTTATTACTTTATTTTTATGAAACGATTTACGACACTTTTATGAACGATATACGGATAGGAGTACTCTCTTTTCATTGTTGAATTCCTCTCTACTTCCATTGTCGTTACGCAAACATTGATTTTTAACTTTTTATAGTACGATGCAATATACAAAAAATTCTGAAAATATTTTAAATCAATGGTTTTAACGATATCTTATTACTTTATTTTTATAAAACCATTTATCGCACTTTTACGTACGACATACGGTTAGGAATTCGCTCTTTTCATTGTCGTGACGCGTGCACCCGTCAAATATTTCACATTCAATTTTTGAGTGTGTACAATATTTTCTTAATATAAAAATGTTCGATATTACATAATCACTTGACTGTGGATTTTATGCAGTTATGAGAAAAATGGTGACGCACAATTTCAAGCAGTGGTCATAATAAAAAAATTTAAGGACATCGGTGCATTAGTTTCAGTTCAATAAGATAGTTAAGAGAATTAGAAATTTTTCTAATAGGAAAGCATGATAGCAGAGGAGGTGGAATTGAATTTGGGGATTTTCTGAATTTATGATAAAATTGAGTTTGCGAAATTTCAAATAGAAGAGTGAAAAGAATCAACATTGTCAATATACTATTTTTGATTTATTAAAATTATGACAACAAACTTTCCGCATCGTCGATGCGGAAACCGTTTGTTTCGAATATAAAAAAAATTCTCGACACTGCGCTAACACTGTCAAAACCTTTTAGGCCGGCCACGGAAAAGATCGCTTTCGAAGGAGGATGCGGTAAACTGTTACGCAAGAGATAGTGTCACGGAATAAACGAGTTGGTTACGCAAAGCGTTTCGTTTTTAACGTTTTACGTTCGCGTAACGTAATATCGCTAAACAAAAGCAGCCGCGCCCGAGCCAGACCTGTTACGAGGTTGGATAACTCGATTTAAAAAGTTAACAAGCTGCACACGTCGGTCGGCGATCAAATTAAATCGCGCGCTATTTTAAATTCGCCCACCCCCTCCCCCTGTGTTGTTTTTTTCCATTTAAAACACGGAAATTGAATTCTCATCAAAAAGTCGAAAAGTCCCCGTCGAACTCGCCTCGCGAATTTTCAAATATTCACCGCACGACAACTCGCGGCTCGCGTTTCCGTCGTCGGCTGACTCGGATTTCTCGAGACGGAGATTTAATAGAAAGACAAATGACAAATTGAAAAGGAAACAGAAGACCGCGGCCGCGCAAAAACTCTTGCAATTTTGTTGAGCACGGCACCGAGGATTTCTTTAGCCGTGGTATGACAGAAAAAGGGGATGCAATGAATATATTTTCCCTTCCATAAACCAGACTTCATACATTTCTTCTTTACATCCGCCTCGCCCACCCCAACCCTTCCCACCCCGCCGCCCCACCCCCTACCACACTTTTCTTCTCGTTTCCCGTTTCATTCGAGATTCTTTTTCTTTCGACTTGAATATTCGTCTCCTCCGGCTTGCTCTCGTCGACTCGTTTAAGTGCTCGCTTTTTGACTTAACGATCCTTATCTTATCTGAAGATTTATTGTGCGTTTTATTGCAATCATTGACGCACGCGCGTTTCTGTCCCGGCTCTCCTCAAATACCGGGTGAAAGTCAGCTACGTGTGCGACCTACATTTATCAAATATTTCATACATGAAAATATCGCTGGTATGGAAGTTCTATTATTCCAAATTAAAATATACTTGAATATACTAGAATATATCACAACATACCAGAAGATACCCCTACTATTACATCGCGTTAAAAAAAGTATATAGTTCCATTTAAAAAAATGGATGACCTTAATATGTAGAAAAAAATAACCTCGAAAAAAGTTTTATCTCAATCATTATATTGCCCCTTTGATTAGGTTAATATTGTCCTATAACGTTTTCTTCTATTACTAAAGTTAAGTGAATTATTCAAGGTGGTCAAGTTAGCTGGGACATCCTGTGTAAACATTGTTCGCTACGAATGATAATAATGACTAGACTGCGGATCTTTATGTATTTATGAAGAAATTAGTTGGGTGAAATATTCAAGCCAAGAACAGGAGTGGTACTAGACATATCCCTCCTTCGCAGGGTGGGGATATGCCAATCTAGTAAGAAACTAAAGGGCCCAGATCATCTTGCACCCTTGGGTGTGGGAGTTTACGGTACCCCTGGTCTCCACTATGGCACCTTTTCGAGGAGGTGTCAAAACAGTAAAAGATTTTAAATATACAAGAATGTTAGATTGTAGTTTTTAATATAACAAAGCCGTTAAGGGATGAAATCAATTTTTTTTCCTGCTTCCCATAATCAATGGAAAACATTTTTATCTCGCATAAAGATCTAATAATGACGAAAATCGAGGTGGTGATATCTGATGATCCACCCTGTACGTACTGGCGAGCGTTGTCATGGACGTTTCAGACCCCGGTTCCGGCGGATGTGGATCGAGGAATGAAACTGCACGGTTAAAAAAATATTTCTTTCACCGATGTCGGCTGCATTTCGAACTCCCCTTCAAATTGCAGCATTCCGCTCGCGTGTAAATAAATACACATATTCGTCCCGGTTCGACGATTTCATTTAAAGGCGATCGCCAATTTCAACGAGGGCTTCATTTTTTCTCGGTCGGATTTTTTTTGTTGTTTGTTTGTTTCGTTACGTCGGACACACGCGTAATTTTTGCGGTAAATCGTTATTGGCGATCGTTAAACTTAAATAACGATGTTTCCCGAGCTGTATAAGTCGCCGCAGCCCCGGCAATAACGACGCCGGCATTTCGGTGAAAATTTTTACGGGACACCTCGGCTGCATAAATCCACCGGAAATGGATGGAAAAGTTATTTCTCGTGTTCAATATTCCCCGGCACAATCGAGCGTATCCCCAGATGCGGCCGGCTCTGGTTAATTTTTTCCCAGTTTCCCATCGTGCCCGAATTGTTTTCCACTCGCCGAGCTTTTTTTTCGTTTAATTATTTCAGGCTGCGTCCATCTTTCCATTGATCGTTAACGGTCGCGTAACAACTAAAATAGTACATAATCTTGTAATGTATACCAACGAGCTGGGTTGGTGAAAATATGAAATAATTTTATATAAAATAGTAAACATTACAATATTTGCACAAGTAGGTACAGTGAAGTTTGTAATAGTAAATGTTTAAATTATCAGGAAATAGTATTTACATTCTGATTGAAATATAGAAGATAGTGAACTGACAACGAAAATGATGAAATTCTGTTTTGAAGTCATATTTTATTAAACAAAGAAAAAAGTAAAATAATAATGTATATACTTATAAAATTTGTTAATTTCTGTGATTTTTTAAGGGTATCATTTCGCTAATTTTCTATTTTGATAATTTAATATATGTGTGTATATGTATCTATTGTTTTCCATTTTCGTATGTTCGGATTATTACAAATAAAAAAAAATTAAAAACTTCTATTTGAACTTGTAAATAAAAAAGTTAAAATCCGAAAACCGGTTTTTTAAAAAGTCAGTTATTGTACAAACCCTAAGACAGATCTACAAAACGTATTTTTCAAATTTAAGAATAATTGAAGCAGTCCTCAACAATTTTTGTTCCTAGAAAGTGAAGTTGAATCTCATTCTTCGCTACCGAATTAAGATTGTATAATAAATTCATTCCCGCTTTCACACCACAGGAATCTCGAAAAGAGGAACCACTGCTTTGTCCGGAGAAGGATCAAACGGGTGAACTGTTCCGGAGAGAAAACCTCAGCGCGGCCAGTAGCACGCCGGACAAACGATTGGTCGATCCCTACACTTCGATGCTACGGTAAAACTGGAATCTGCATCGAAGGCGCAAGCTGAAGGGCCGGGGTCGTTGATAACGGGGTCAGAGCTGTCCGCCGATAATTGGCTCGTAAACCATTGGCGCTTGCTTATCACGACCACGCAACAAAGATACATTCCTCCCCATAAAGCTGCTCGATTGAATACACGTTGCCGAAATTGCCTCGATAAGCATGCCCGATTTCACGTCGCGGAAGACCACGAAGAATTTCCCCGTTTTTACGATCGAACGGTTTACGACGTTCCCAGAGTCGCGTCTCCGAGATGCAGGAATGCGTTCGCCCTTCTTCTTTTTCTTCGAGGCCGCGCGTGTCACCGCAGAGCACAGTGGGGCCGCGGCCCCGAGCACCTGACAGGAACTCGAAATATAATTCAAAACTTCAAGGTTGTCTGTCAGTAAATTATAATTAAAAATTCGCACCTACTGAATTAGAAGTAACGATTTCTATGGAAATCACCGACAATTTCCTGACACGGTTTTCACCGACTCCAGATTTGAGCGACAACTACTTTGGCCGACAACGCTTTTAACCGAAAACGACTTTGACCGTCAACGAATTTGATCGACAACGATTGTGACTGACACCAATTTTAGATTCGTTGTCGATCAAATTCGTCGTCTGTCAAAATCGTTGGCGGTTAAAGGCTTTGTCGGTCAAATCTGGTGTCGGTGAAATGTCCGGGAAATTTATGTCGGTGATTTCCATGTGACCCACTAGATTACATACCATATTTTATATATATTTTTATATATTATATATTTCAATAATTTATATATATTTTAATATATTATATATTTCAATAATTTATATATATTTTTATATATTATATATTTCAATAATAATTTACATACATTAATATATAAAGGAAATTTTGAATCCGTTAAAGTAAAGATCAGCTACGAAAAGTCACCGTTATGGTCAAATGTACCTGAATTTTTCGATCCGGCCCACTATGGCGGCCACATTCGGTCCCTCCGGGACATGTAAATAATTACTCGTTCCGTGGGCGGACCACGAAGGAACGCGCATTAATATTTACGAAAACGGGGACCAGACCACATGCCAGACCTACGTCTTCCGGCACATACGTAATTTCGCGTAATTTTTATGCCGCGAAGAATGTGCGCATAACCCCCAACCTCCGCCTCCACCCCTTCCGCCCTCGCCATCGGACTCGTTGCACCCTTCCCACGCTGCTCCGCTTTTTCATTCTTCGTCCCGGATTTTTTTTTTGCAACCCCTTTACGAGCGTGCGTAAAACCACGTTTGAGCGGCGGAGATTCTTTCTCATGCAAATTGAATTCTTTTTGATTCCTATCCAGAGAGAGAGAGAAACGGCCGGCCGCGATATAAAAATCTCGGAGCGAGCGGGAAAGTTCTAAATGCTGAGGTTCTCCGCTGTGAGTCATGTGCTTTTAGAAAAAGTATGCCGATGTTTCGGGACCGTAATAGCCTCCGGCTTCATCAGGGGTCAAACGTGGAGGTCCGTGTGTTGTGTGCCTCATTTAGTAGTGGGCTTGGTTAGACCGTTTGCGAACGAGAATTTTTCGAAAGACTAAATGTCAACGTCGGATCATATATCAGTCTTAAATAATGGAAAACCAATATAAAGTCAGTAAAAAATGTCTTGCTGCAAACTTCAAAATGGATTATTTTTCTAAAAATGAGTTGAACCGTCCTCTGCTTTTCTCAGCAGTAATTTTTGAAAAGATTAACAATTACCTTCACACAGCTAAATTATTTAGTAGTCTTAAATGATGGAAAACAATATAAATTCAGTAAAAAATGTCCCTCTATATACTTCAAAATGGATTGATTTTCTAAAAATGAGTTGAAACGTCCGGAGCTTTTTAGAGATACGGAGGACTAGTTTGTTGGACCTAATTTTCGAATAGACTAACAAGTTACCTTCAGACTGCTAGATTATTTATTATTAGTATTAGTATTAGTCTACGTGCATACAGTAAAATAGAACAATTTTTTAAAAATAAGGACAAAAAGACTTGAGTTTTTTTATGTATATGACTTCTCTTCAGAGAAGCAGATCTTTATGCAATATTTTTTTACCTAAATCGCAACAAACTGGAGTGAAACAGGAATGAATTCTTTCTTAATGGTTCGATATAATATAATAGTGTTTAAAAATTCTTTTAATGTTTTAAATTACCTATATCTTTCTAACAAATTCATAAAATCCGCTGTCTAGTTATGTCATAACAAATGTTTTTAATGCAATCTATAAGGCAAAGGCTTTCGTTGGAAAATTTTTTTCGTCATTTCCCCGGAGGTACCAGAGAAATCGTGGGGACAGTTACGTGCCACGCCCTGTACATTATTGTTATCTGCTAACTGAAATTGTTCTGAATGTTTCCGTTAAATTTCCGAGTAATTAATTAATGGACAGGTGCGGCTACGCAACTCGAGGATTTCCGAGGGCTTAGCGGAGCAATGTAATTCAGAAAAATGGGAAACGGAGACAGTGTTTCGCGCGGGTGTCCCGTGAAAAATTCAAGAAGCTCACCGGCGGCCGAATTAAAAAGTTGTTCCCGCTGCGCGCCGCGCAATGAAATGATGTATACTGAAACCAAAAGGGGGGAAATTCATCTTCTTTTTCCGGACGGGTAACGCGAGAAAAATTTCGGACGACGACGGCGATGTCGGCGCGCGGAGTTCCGGCGCAAAACTTCCCGACAAATCCGCGACGTAACTGTAACCGGAGGCCGTCGCGGCGTTACGTTTGAAACATTTATGGCGATGAAACAATGCTTTGTACCCGCAGAAAGAAAGCATTCTGACGACTCGGTCGCGCACAAAGGAGCACACGGGAGCACCGAAAAAGCATTCCGCCACGCGAAACTTTCGAAGCTGTTTCGGGCTGGTTGACGGGCGAAAAAGTTCGGGCCATCGGTATTACTTTGAAAGCGACAACCTTCCCGTTTTCGTAATTTTTCAATAATGGAACTTTCCACGTGGTTTGGCTTTCTCTCTTACTTTATCCAATAGGTATATCGTACCCGAGAAAGTCGTTAAATAAGTTGGATTAAACGTTAACACGTATCCGGCATTTACTTCTCTGTTCACGTTCCTGGACTTTCGTATATTTTCTGATGAGTAGACAGCGGATTTTATGCATTTATGACAAAAATCAGCCGGTGCAATTTGAAACGGTGGAAACATTAAAACAATTAAAACAAGAAGAATCGAATGTTTTCCTTAACAAACGTTCGATTACAGGAGTATAAAAGTTGATTTACCTGTTTGGAAACTGTCGATTAGTCCGGACAGAGGAAAATTGCTTAATTCACTTACCTGAAACAAACAAAGGGAAAGAATAGTTAGGATGATTTTATTTGATGACATCATAGGACCGTTTCAAAATTAATTACAGAAGATCAGATTTATTAGTATGGAATTTGAAAATAATTATTGTAGCATTTGTAACATCAGAAACAATTTGAGAATACATCGTTCCTGATTGCTATTTTAAATTAAAAGCTACCGGACTCAACATTTCTGAAATTCGATTCTTTTAAAATTTTAACTATGTACCTCGACTTTGAAAAATTTCAAAAAATTATAAATGTATATAATCATAACTAGATGCTAAAACTGTAGAAAATATAAACTTACAATTACATATATTGATTTCCTTAATTATACGATAACAAATAGAAACTAAAGTAAAGTAATATTCAATTACTCTCTATACTTACTATTATAAATTTCCGACAGCCCGGAAAATCGAATAGTGTAAATGTATACATTGTCATATTGTTAAGATGAGTATAGATAGAAATAAAGAATGTTCCACGTCTCATTAGTGGTCTAGAAATAAAAGTATTACTACAAGACTGCAGTAATTTTGCTTTCATAGATATAAAGGAGATACAGATTGTAGTCAGTACATAGTATGTTTCATAACCTCGACAAGAAATCTGCACTTTATAAGTTAAAAATTCTGAAAAAATTCATAGATGTGGATTATCATAGCTAAAGTTAGCCTGATTTATTTTAGAATTTTCAATGGGGGAGGCTAAGAGAAATTACGGAGAAAACGTCGCGTTGATTGGCACCGCTGGACGTATTGGAAAATATATTAGAATGCACTAAAAAGTAGACAATAATATTTTTAGATATTAGCGACTATAAATAAAAGCGTGGAGCGCTAAAGTATATTCACGTAATCTTCGTGGGCGCTCACGCTGCTTTCCTTTGTAGTGCATTCTAATATAAGCGTTGGTTTTTAAAAAGTTTTCTTATATATTTTATTTTCTACTTTTTAGTCTTTATTACCGAGCGTATTTAGTAAGGCCCGCTTACCGAGTAGAACCGCCGGTCCTTGTCGCCCCCCTTCCTGACCTTAATCCAAACAAAGGAGCGGGTTCGGAGTAGGAGTTGGAACGCGTCGTGGAGTAGGGAGCACGCGCGCGCGCGGAGTGGGGACCGCTTCATACGATATTTAAAAATATTGTTTAAATCCTAAACGCACAGTCTTTAAAAAATTTTTTTTAAATATTTCATTGTCATTCAGTTCTGAACTATGTTGAAAATTTCAAGTCTCTAGCTCATCGGGGAGTGGTTTAAAATTCGATTTCAAGATGTGACACAGAACAACAACGACAATGACAACACGGCAAGCTAAAATAAGCGTGGTAATAAAAAGGAACCACGTGCCAAGATCGAGGAAGAGAAAGGGGGGGGAGACCCGGAGCTAAAACGTTGCAGATCGCATTTTAATGATTCGTCGAGCCTCGATTTCCGTATTAAGGGAGCTCCGTACGTGGATAAATATGGCGCTTCTAATAAACTCGATCCGCTCCGTCTCCTTTCATTCTCACCCTCGTATTCCCTCGGAACTATGCACCGTGCCGGCAGCAGCTCCTCCGGGGCAAACGACTCACGGACTCCACTATATTTGCCGTGCTTTCAGAGCTTAATTAACGCTCGGCTGGGCAGGATGTTAAAATAAATTCAACGAGACGGCAACCACCGTCATCGACGCGATGTTTACCGAGTGTCTTAGTATGGAATTTGCATAAGATGCGGTCCCTCGGCTGATCGTTGTTCTTGCACACCCCCACCACCCCTGCCATCAACCCCCCACGCGTCGCACTCCTGAATCATTCAAATTTATGATCGATTCGCCTGATTGACGAATATCCACCCCTTCGCCCTACCGTTAACCCCTTGTTAGCTGTTCTCGTTTGCAAAATTAAGGCGTTTCGCTCGAAGGGAATGTTATCGTTGGTTAAATAAATTTTCCCCGCGTGTTCCGCAGGCGAAGTTGTAGGAACTTGAATGGTTTCTAGCTTCCTCGAACTTCTAATAGTAATATACATATTTCATTCCGCCGTGAATATTTTATATTCGCCTCAAAGATTTCTCTATCGTTTACCGGTGTTTCTCCCGGGAAAATTGTTTATTAAACGGTGTTATCCATTCAGTAATCCTTTTGTCTGGTGATGCGGGTTCCGACTCGAAATGTTATTCCAACCTCATTGAAATCCAATCTGTTTTATAAATATATTACTTTGTAAAACTTATTTGTTCCAGATAATTACCAAGAATAACGGAATATGATCACGCGAATAAACTCCAGATTAAATGCCAAACATTAATGCACCAGTTTATAAATGAAATGAGACTATTTATTCTTTAAAATACGTATAAAATCGCAGTTTACGAATGCAATGTTAACGTAAGCATGATCTTTCATTTTTAAACAATTACACACAGATATGGTGCAGAGCCATTAAGCAAACGAATGAAGTAAAAAATAATCTACATAAACACTTCTCCTTCTTTATGTAATTTTAATCAGTCGAAAATGATACAACAGTATTTTTATAACCTCACAACGAGTACATTGAATGCAAAGCGGTGAAAACGTTCAAAGGATTTAAAAATTTTGTTGCATTATTATCGACTGATTACAATATTATAAAAATATTCTTATATATAAATATTCTGATTACAATAATAAAATATTAAAATATTCTTTACATCATCAGATATGTCGGTGTTTAATCAATTATTAAACATTTAAGTGTTGTACAAGGTATTACATCAATTTCATGTTTACCAAATGTACAAAATTCTCAGTCGGGAGAAGTATATAATTTTCGAGTTAAAATAGCTCAGAGTGCAAAAGGTTGAAATAAATGTTATATTTAAAGTTCTAAATATGTCTTGTCTTTTCTCTGGAAAAATTCGAAATCAATTTGAACCGGTGTCATGGAAAAGTTAAAATCCGAAAACCAGTTTACGTATAAACCCTAACACAGAGATCTACAAAACGTATTTCTGTAAATTTAATAATAATTAAACCAGTCTCGAACAATTTTCGTTCCCAGAAAGTGAAGTTCAACCTGATTCGTTGATACAGAATTAAGATTGTATTCACCAAATTTACAAAATTACAGAGAATGGAAATATTTTTGTTTTGTAAAAGTGTATAATTTTCGAGTTAAAATAGCTCAGAGTGCAAAAGGTTGAAATAAATGTTCGGAGAGGTAACTTTTAGGAAGAGTTCTCGCAGTGGAAAGTGCAATTACTGATTTATCGAGGCTCTCGGAAGCAAAGCATCCTGCAAATGGCAGTCTATTGCAAATAAATGATAGAAGCTGCGTCAGGAAGAGGAAAGGATGACACGGGGCGAACCACCCTGCCATCCGATTTCATGTCGCGGACCGTGCAACGAATCTCGGTGTGCAGAGTTTCGAGTCAGCGGAGAGCTTCCACGGCTCAATTGAGTCGGACCGGATTCTCCTCAGGCGTTGTAGCTAACTTTTTCACGAGGCGGTGCCGAATTCGCGCGAATGCGGCCGACTATCGTAGTCGGTGTGGCCGGCTTTAATAAATGAAACGATGTCGCCGTGGCTTGCGACGGGGTCGCTGCAAATGGCGCGGCTTATCGGCCGTTCCGTGGCAAACGGACCCTTCTAATCCCGCTGCTTCTCGACCGGCCGCCTCTATGAATGATTTACGCCCGTCTAGGTGTTGCATTCCAAGTGTCGGCGGGATGGAAATTCCTACTCCCTCGAGCACGTTTAAAGAACCATGAAGCTTCCGCCATTTGTATACGCCGGATATTATTTCTTCGGGCGGAGGGGACCGCGCGTGCGAATGCGAGACCAATCGAAGGATAAACCTTCATGGGTTGGGTTAGGTATCCCTCCTTAAAGATCAAACGACAAGAGGGATAGTGTCTTTCAAGCAGCCATTCATACCGGTATTCGAAATACCTTCGTATTTATGGCTTATAAAACTGTTCCAACAATGTTTTATTTTTTATTATTTAACGTGACCTTTTTGAATTCTTACGTGAGAATTATTTCGCGACGGGACCTACAGTTTAGAATAAAGGTGGGTTCGGAACCACCTTGGGCACCACAGTATTTAGATGGCGCATGGAATATTGTTCAAACAATGTTGGAGTATTTACGAATTTAGTATTCACGAGTATTTTATTTTTTATTTTTTATTATAGAGTATTATATATTTCATATGTATTATATATTTTATTATAGAGTATTTACGAGTATTCACAGAATTTAGTACGATTTTTATTCATTTTGGATCGACAAATGCTATCACCAATGAAAGTTGAATTTTATATGCTAATACTTTTCGAAAATTTCTCTAGAGAAATTGAGAATTGTATGACACGAAATTTCTGAAAAACAGCGAATTTCAGTGCTGCAAGCCTGGCTAAATAAAAATTCTTCAGCTAATGAATTCGCGTGCTACGAATGTCGGAGAAGCCTGTGTATCCGACGAGCGAGCGGACCGAGCGGCATGAATAAGCGACGCAATTATCGAACAACTTTCGCATCGAGAGGGAACAATTTCGGAGACTGAAATTCCACGGTTGATCAACTTCAATTTTTAACAAACGTCCCCGCAGAAAAGCGTCATCGAGTCGCATCTGGCCGCTTTATCATTTATTTCGCCGGCGGGGTAGCTCTCTTCCTCACTCGTCCTCTCTCGTCGCGGCAATGATTTACGGTCGAGCACAATGAGCCGAATCGGCTGATTTCCCGTAGCACACGGGCGCCGATGTCCGAGTAAAAAGTACGCTGTGCCGACGCGACGTACGGAAATTTTTAGCTTCTCTCTGTATTCCGGTGGCCATTATTCGACCTCGTCAACGGCGCACAGTGCGACGATTGTATCGTAATGCTGGACATCGCGTTTAACACCCCTTTTATTTGTTGTATCACCTTCAGATTTTAAATTTCCATGTTTCCAGTTACTACTGGAATAATAAACTACTAGTATAAATCTATCTGGCATTCTCGAGAGTTACTCCCAGACACGGCATTTTCCTGTGCGTCAACATTGAGCATCTTTAGGTAATAATGTTTTCTCTTTCGATCCCATCTTATGCAGTCCCGACAATTCCAATTGCAAGATACTCTTTATCATCGGAATATATTTGTGTTCATTGGTAAATTCGTGCAAAGCGCTAAACTCACTATCAGTGGTGGGCATTAATCGATTAAAACTTTTAACCAAGATTAACTGATTAATGTGTACGATTAAAAAAGCAATCATTGAAAAATTGACGATTGGTCAGGTTCGTTCGCATCCTAACAGAAGTTTTTTTTTTGGGGTTCCATGGAAATCACCTACACAAATTTCCCTAACACGGTTTTCACCGGCACCAGATTTGACCGATGACTACTTTGGCTGACAACGCCTTTAACGAATCTAAAATCGTTGTCGGTTAAACGCGTTGTCGGCCAAAGTAGTTGGCGGTCAAATCTGGAGTCGATGAAATGTTGTCAGGAAAATTTGTGTCGATGATTTCCATGGAACCCGTTTTTTTACGAAGAAAACGCTGATACAAATCAATGCGAACACCCTGTACATTGTTCAGGTTTCAGACGGAAAATTCCCCGGTTTTTATGGCATTCGTCCCGGGTTCGCGATTTTAAAATGGCAACCGTACCCAAGGGCAATATCGTCTAATTAAAACCCAGTGATGTAAAAATATTCTGATAGAATTCTAATCGCTAAAAATAGATCACTTCAATTCACGAGTGATAAAGCAATTATGAGGATACTCAAATCTCGATCACGAACTCCATTAAGAAATCTCGTGAAGATAACAGGCTCGTGTGAATTATGTTTCCGGTGTGTTCTTGGCGCAAGATCAAAGGATTACCACGGTGAAATTTTTCTTACAGGGGTTTGGAATCGGTTGAACGATGCATCTCTATTCGTTCGCAAACACCTCGATTCGGGGGCGTATAACCGGGGCGCGTCCGCCTTAATCGCGGAGGCGAATTTAAAGCCCGATCACCATAAAATCTGCCGAATTATGGGAAATCGATTGCCGTGATAAATTGTGCGCGGGATAACGCCTCTCGCGCGCAGTAACGTAGCCTCGCATAACGGATCTCGCCGACGCGCTACGCCGATTCATTTAAATAAAGAATGTGTCCGCGGAGAACCAATCAGCCCGGGGATGGATGAACGATGGAGCTACTCGAGTCTCTGGCCGCCGTCATTTCCGTGGTGGTGAATGGAACGCAATCGTTGCAGCCCCACCGTTATCCCGCGAGAGCAACTTGTAGTATATCTTACTAGCAATATGACAGCATATCTCCATTTTTTTTATACTTTTCTAGAAACAAAGGTGTGTTTCATTGTTTTATATTTTTTTTCAAATGAAATGCTACGTATTCTTTTGCATCAAATAAAAGCTGGCATTGAGGCGAGTTCAACCAAGAAGTATAGGGGAGAGTGTTGTACCTTTGATCAGTTTTACTTGAAAGATTTTTGCAGCCCCACCGTTATCCCGCGAGAGCAACTTGTAGTATATCTTACTAGCAATATGGCAGCATATCTCCATTTTTTTTATAGAAACAAAGGTGTGTTTCATTGTTTTATTTTTCTTTTCAAATGAAATGCTACGTATTCTTTTGCATCAAATGAAAGCTGGCATTAAGGCGAGTTCGACCAAGAAGTATAGGGGAGAGTGTTGTACCTTTGATTAGTTTTGCTTGAAAGATTTTTTTGAAATGTTGTTTTCACTGAAAAGTAGCATTTAATTGTGATGGATCTATACTCTCATGTGTTCGTTATATTATGTTATGAATTGAAGATGTCTAATATACTCGAAGCACCTTTTTTACCTATTTTTCAAAATCAATACCAAGTGGTCAAAGGAACAACATGCTGCTGTACTTTTGACTAGTAGACGTCTTAAAACGAAATATTTAAAATCTCAATCGCCGTAAGCCCGGATAAATCGAAGTCTAATTAAAAGCTAGGTGAAACCGTAGCCGGACGCGGTGCGCTCTACCGTAAAAAATCAATTGGTGCCGAGCGAATCATTTTTGTTCATTAGCCGGTTCAATCGTTTCCGCTGATTTTTATTCATTAAAGGTTACCGATCGATTCGGCAGCTTGGGGTCGATTATTGCTCAGACCGTGATTTATTGCAGGACGATCAATTCACGGACAATTGGCCAGTCGCGCCAGAAATAATCGGCTTCGAGGCAAATGCACCATACTGATCGGCCGGTAAAACGAAAACGAGTCGTCGATTTTATGTGCCTTCCGTTTCGATCTAATTAAGAAATTCCCTTAAAGGGACCGCCAGCGACGAAGCTTCTTCTAGCCGAGGCACAGTGGGCTATTTGGTCCGAAAAGTCTAACGTAAGCTATAACATATTGTGAAATCAAAAATGTATTTTGCATTTGAAAAATCAAAATGATTTACATTTTTCGTCGAGTAAACTGGTTTTTTCGAAATTGTCTATGTAGAAGTTTGTACATAGATGTTTAAATTCCAACTCTCTCTCTCGCTCTCTCTTTTGTTCGAAACATTTTTTTGTGATATTATCGGAAGCCTCTGAAAAATCGTGATAATGGAGTACTTCCAGCAGCACTTAATTTATTATTTTAATACTAGATATCTGTGAAATAAAACCGAATTTCTTTATTCAAGCGATAAACTTTAATGAATAAAATATTTTCTTATTTATTCTGTTTGGCAAAAGATCTTATTCATTAAAGTTCATTGCTCGAATAAAACAATTCGGTTCTATTTCACCTTAGAGTACCGGGATTACTTTCTTGCCGACTCAATGAAAACTTCTTCCTTTCAGCGGGTCCATTCGGGAATTCGTCTGTTGTAACCGTGATCTGATTGATCCGTGTTTGTCGTTAATAACTCGTTAACAAAACCACGAAGAAGATTTTCGCAAAGGAAAAAGTGACTTCCAATAACATCAGGAAAAATCCCCATCGAGGAAGTAGAACATTTTTGGTACACCTTGTATAAGAGAAAACTACCTAGATGAAATACAATAATTATACCCGTGGGAACTAATGTCAAAGCGATTTCTACTTGAAAAAGAACCGTCATTCCCCGTGCGCGTGCTAATGTTCCCGTGAAATCTGACATTTCGATATTAAACTGGCTCGCAAGCCGTATGAAATAATCTTCCGAACAAAATTAATCTGCCGCGATGATGCTGGGATACGTTCCGCCAGTTATTATGACTTTAAAGAAACTAGAAACCCGAGCTTATGACTTCTTTTCAAAGTGAAATAAGAGAGACGAGGTTACGTATATGCGCTGTGTGTACAGGGTGTCCTATTTTCAAATCCCCGGGCAACTTTCTCACAAAATATGAATAATATGAAATAATGTTTTAGATAGAAGCTGTATGATAGAACTGGCCCGTAAAGATCAACTTTGAATTTTTTAATTCGAATTCGTATTGTTTATTATACAGGGTGAATCACAAATCGCGATCAGTAGAGATTACTCTGATTATTAGCTGTCAGATCATAAATATTTTAAAATAAAAAACTTTCACGTGATTATATTAAATTTTTTATAAAAAGGAAACTTATAAAAGCAAATTTTTAAATGTTGTGATACGTTTCCGAATTCGCCTTGAAATCCTCTAACAAATAGGCATAAAAGAATATAGGTGTAGTTGCAGAAAATCGAAAGTGACCTTGAAAAATCATAACAAAAGAAAGTAACAAATATTCTTTGCATCCCAATAACCCGAAGAGACATTCAGGTGGATTTGCTTAAAAGGACCACCCTGTATATCCCTTAATAAGGTACGTCCTCCGCGAATCCGTACAATTTCTATCCAAGATACGTCTTCATATCGTTCATATTATTCGAGATATCTACCCAAGGAATTCCAAATGGGACACCCTGTATAGCTGACACGCAGCCTCACTGACAGTTTATTAAAATGAAATTTGTGGATTCGCGTGTATCCCCCGAGTCACGCCGCAAAATAATTCCGTCCAGTACGATACCCTGCCTCGAAAGAATTACGCCCCCAAAGGCTTAATATTTTTTGCTCCCGGTGTTCTATCTTCACGGGAGGACGAAGGCGTGGGGTAAATAAGCGAGGGAAATTAAAATAAAAAATATACGAAGAATATCTCTCGCGGCCGCAACACCGTCGCGGAACCCCCCCCCCCGGGGGGGTTTTGCTTTCTTTGTCTCATGCTGTTGCACGCGGTCAAGTAAAAAGAAAGGGAAATGGAAGAAAAACAAAAAGGGGTGCCAAAAACCCGGAAAGGGAGAGAGAAAAAAAAAAACGAAGAGGAATTCCTCTGTCAGCTTGCTCCAATACCATTATACGACCCCCGAATTTATTCCGTGATGACTCGCAACTGCGAGCTGTCCGACAAAGGCTACATATTTTCGCTTAACAACCTTGACGAATATTCGCAAATGCGTGCGATCCTATAGTCGGCTTACGTCGACGGTGTAACTTTTGTTACGAAATACAGGGTGCTACCGGACAGATGGATGGTACAAGGGATGATCCTACATGTAAAAATAAGTCGAAAAACAGAAACAACAATTTTCTGCTTGACTCCCTGTTTTTTGAGAAAATCGAGCTTGAAGATGCACGGCCGATATACGCCGTGTTATTAGATAGGAATGACGCGTCTGACCATGGCCAACCGATTCTACTTCCTGCGTATATGTGGCTGCATAGTGTATCATATCGGATACAGTTAACAAATCTGGTATGTAGTAAACAAAGAATGTGTTTTCTTACTGTGTTTATTTCTAGAAAATGTTGTTTTAATTTTTTAAAATATTTTTTCCTTAAATGAAACACAAAAACTGAACTTCTTTCAATTTTTTTCATCCCAATTAAAAAAATCATGCAGTGAAGGGTTAACATATTTCAACTTCACTGTATCTTTACACTATTTCACGTCACATATCGAGAAAATTGTGCATCTCCTATCTTCATTTATAAATAATATCGAGTGAGCATCACTGTTTCTCACATTTCGGGTGAAAACTGATCTTTTTTCAATTTTTCCATACCAAATAAACAAATCAAGCAGTGAAGGGTTAACATATTTCAACTTCACTGTATCTTCACACTATTTCCACGTCACATATCGAGAGAATCGTGTATCTCCTATTTTCATTCATAAATAATATCGAGTGAGCATCACTGTTTCTCAGGTATCGGGTAAAAACCGACCTTCTTTCAATTTTTTCATCTGAATTAAAAAAAAAATCATGCAGCGAAGGGTTAATAGGTTACTTTACTACGTTAGAGGTACGCATCAAAATGAAACTCTGAAATCATTTTTAAATACCTGACTTCGTTTTCAACGATTCGAATCCACCACCAAGGCCAACTAGTTTTAAGAAATCAGTATGCAGGTAGGTTAAAAAACTGTGCTTTATCCTCGATATAACTCTTTGAATTAATGTTACCTCTTAAAACGTCCACCTTAGGACGTAACAAAAGTATTCGCATGACAATAGAAGCTTCCATTCCAGCAGAAACGTTGCAGTTTGTGCTTTCTTGGATCGGTTCTCTTTCGAACTAAATTTTGTAAGAAGCTCAGAGATGGTTGGTGCGATCCTAGCTGGCCCATCCGCGTAAAAGGCGCTTCCGTTCATGGCACTGCTGGGTTTACTAGCTCGTCATATCGTTACCCCCAAGTGTACCTCTTTCGGATAGCAATTAAGAGGTCTCCTCCCCCAGGCGGGCGCGTAGGATACGTAAAGGAAACTCTCGGGTAAGAATGCGAAAAAAGAGAGCGAAAGAGAGAGAGGGCAGGAGGGAGCAGGATAAGGATAAGGTTATCGGAGAATAAGCAAGGAGACTGAGAAAGCCGCAGTCATCGGGCCAGTGGGTCGAGGAACCGGCAAGAATTGGCCAGGGTTCGCGACAAAACGGTGAAAAGGCGGGGTAAGCGTACAGCTACTTGAAAACACCGCGCGAGAGAGGGCCCTCCTTCTGGCAGAGAGGGGTGCTTCAGTTAAGCAGTTACTTTAGAGGATCGGTAGCACTTAATTCGCAACGCGCGCCGGGAAAGTGCTCTTTTGCCCCCGGGGACTTTTCACGTAGCGTTTAAGCGTATGCTTAAACGGTTCGGGCCGAGCGATACGCGTTCCACGCGACTCACCGTGGGCGGGGCCCCGCTTGAAATATCGGTGCTTTTATCGGTGACGGGAATGGAACACCGAGCCTTGTACCGGGCTTCGGCCAGGAAAGAGGGCCGTTGTATCTTTAACCGCGTGGACAGCCGTTTAATCAACGATCTTGTAACACATAAACCGATTTTTTTTACCCCGTCCCTGTCCTACGGTAAGCACCGTCACCGGCTATTTCACACTCCCAATACCCGATCGACCCCGCACCGCGTCAACCGGCCTGCAACCCTTCCGTCGATTGAATGGAACCCCCATTTGTCATAATCCTACGCTGCTCGACCTTTTCAAAGGTTTTCCGGAATTTACACGGAGCGGACAATACTGCGCTGCGGGGCACAGTGTCACCCGTATTTTCAAGATTTTTGAACTTTACGAAAATATTCGGTCGTGAAAATACAATTGTAAAATGCTATGGTCTAGTTGGACCGAAAAGTCCATTTCGAAATTTTCGGTGCAATTTTTGTTTCATTGTACTGTTGTAACCTCCAATAAGAGGTTATTCTGCAGTTTTTATTATACATACTCAATCAAAATGATAAGGCGCCTCAAGGTGTTTTGCAATGAACACTTATTTATACATATACCTTTGTTTGTTTGTTTTTTTACTTATATATATATACATACTAGAGATCCCTATTTCACGTTGAATTAATTAGTCACTGAATTCCTAATGAAAGGGACTATCATTGTAGATGTTTAAAAAAGGGTGGTCCCATTTAAAAAAGTCAAGGTGACCTTGATATCTCAAAAAATGACATCAAAACAAGATTTGTTTTTTGTTATTGTGTCAGCCCCATTGTACCATTCAACTTTGTCCTTACCATATTTTACATATCTTCAGAAACAAAAATATTCAAGGTGTAAATGTTAGGTGACACGCTGTATACACGTGGAAAGTGAATATACAACAAAATAAGGTACACATACTTGGAATAACTCGGAGGGGGAGGGGTTCCGTAAAACAAATTTTGAAGAACATTTTCGTCATGAGTAAATAATAGGTACCGTAGTGATCCAGTCCGCTAGAGGACCAAATGCGAGACGAGCAGGAATTAGCGGGAATTAGCGCGAGTATAAAAATTCAACAAGCACGCCATGGAAAACGAAGCGAAGCGGAACGATCAAGCCACGACCTAGCACTGTGAATCAGACGGGAGACGCCAGTCATAAAGTTAACACCCCGTGCTGAGACGAGAACTCGCCGGAAAGTAATGTCTTCGAGTAGTAGTTTTATCTCGGACGTTAAATCATTGCGTTTCACGGGATGCTGGCGGATGAACATCGCCCAGGGATGAGATGAACGCTTCCGCTCGAATTCTGCTCGCGTCTTTGTCTCTATTTCATCCTGGCGACTCTGGACTGTCGGAGATTGAGATAAAGACAGGGAATTACTTTCGCAGTTATACCGCGGTGATATTCCTCCGCTGGCGAAGTGTAACAAAAGGGAATAACAAGAACGCTGGAATTTCGTTCAGTTATGTAAACTGATGCTGGCGCAAAAATTCGATCCCTGATGAAGAATCCCAGCCTGCGAAGTCTTCACACTCGCGCACACTACGGACACGAATATACGACGTGTTTATGCCCGAGTTTTTTTGCTAATAGTAAACATCAGAAAAAATTGCAAGTTATATTGTTTAAAAAAAAAATTTTTTTTTGATCGAACGTAATCTTTTTTATCTGCATCAATTTATAAGAAATGAAAAATGTATTTTTGCATGTACGTAGACTGCGAATATTTATGCATTCTGACTTACGGAAAATTGTTTATCGCTAGCCAGCGTTTTTCTAACTAACATTAGAAAAAACATGGAGGTCATACTGTCTTTTTTCCAGGCACTGTAATGATGTCAGTAATCTTTTTTAACTGGTTCAGTTTTTTAGAAATGTATACAACATTCAATTCCTTAAATGAGATTTATTTTTGCTTGTACAATGGGGGCACTCTTAAAAATCGTGTAACTTTATCTCGCATAAAGATCTACTGTCTGATTAATAGTTGTTAAAATCTCTGTATTTCTTGCAACAATTGTTGCGTTATCTGGCGACCGCTGCTCAAATTTTCGAGCACGATCGTAAATTTCCATGGCTACGTGTAATCTCACGTGACTATAAGGAACAATATGGGTGGAGGGGGTAAATATTGGAGCATCTGCGTGCCACCTGTGGCGCACATATTCAAGTACGTATTTCCTATAATCGGGTGTTTCCTGTATCCGATATCCAAGTTTTCCTCTCGCAGTTGGAGAACAGTTTTCGCGATGAGTTCCTCGGGCTGGCTGTGCTCGTGGGATATTCCCGTATACATAAATTTGTAGATCAGGACACGGATCACGCGGACCGAATAAAAATTTTCCTTCGGACAATAGTAGAACTGCCAGGCGATATCGGAGTTGTTCGATTTAATCGCAATTTCCACAGGCTTGTTTTCCTAGCAAATATTCGAGCACTAGATTTTTCATTTACGGTCGCCGTAAAAAGTGTTCGGACGCGCAGGCAATAACGTTTTAACAATTTTACCAAACAATCTGATCTTTTGTCAGCAATTAAATGTGTTGAAAAAAATTCCAATTGGTATGAATTACACGGAAAAAAAACAGTAAGGCACTTTTTCAAACTTTTTCATTTGGACCCGCAACGAAAATTTAATTGTTTTCATTCGGAGATATTTTAACTAAAAAAATTGAACATCTCTTCCGGCTTGGAATATTCGAGCTGTTTACTTCGAAATTGGCTCGAGTCCATTTACGAGAAAAATCAAGCTAGCAATTTTAATATTTACATTTCTATGTTATCTTGTCATTCCGAAGCAAATTGTAACTAATATATTTAACTTCACAAATATTTTGTAAAAAGGAAATTAGCTGGTTAATAGACTGATACAAATTTTTATTGTTGAAGATAATAATATGGAAATCTGTTATTGTTTTATATTTCACCCAACTAATTTTTTCATAAATACATAAAGATCCGCAGTCTATTAATTAGTCTTATTGATTTTTTTATTTATTGCTTTAAGCCAAGTATGGTTTCACTATTCATTAGTATTTAATATTTAATCCTAGTATTCTTGAATAAATTAAATGTTCAAGTGATACTGATTTTTGTCCGAGGTTTCATTATTAATCGAGCACTTCGTGAGTTCAAGAACCCCGGCGTCATTATGGATGACGTAGCCGGTAGTCGTTTCATTGATCGCTAATAGATCTCCCGTGTCCGGTGGCAGTAAATCGCGATGCTGATCGCCGCGTTCTCTTTAAGCACGCCATCGTAATAGAATAGCGAATCGGACGAAAGGCATGAAACAACGGGACGACGAATGCTCCCGGATTGCATCCGCCGAGGCTTCTGAAAACACTTGAGAGATGCAACGTCGTGTGCCCAGACAATACCCACACATTTTGTACCCGATATAGTTAGTATTAATTGAATGAGAGACTAAAATTACAAATTACACTGTAATTGAATTGAACGGAAATGGAAAAAATGTATGGAACAAAAATTGAATAGTATTTGAACGTCTACAAAATTCGTGATTAAAATGTACTCTCTACGATAAAGATACTCGAGGCGACCGTTTACCTCTGTAAAAAAGTAAATAAAAAAAATTAATTGAATGAGAGACTAAAATTACAAATTACACCCTAATTGAATTAAACGAAGCCAAAAAATGGAAAAAATGTATGGAACGAAAATTGATTAGTATTTAAACATCTACAAAATTAAAGATTAAAATATACTCTACGATAAAGATACTCGAGGCCATTGACAATGTCTATGTTTCACTTCAGAGGACACACTTGATAAGTTAGCAAATATCTATTTGATTCAAGCTCTGTAATAAACAATTTGGTGTAATAAATATTGTAATTTTCGAAATAAATATAGAAAATGGCTCATGTCATTGAAGGTAATTACAAGTTTTCTTGAATTCTATTTAATTCTCTTAATTTTATAATGTTTAGATATTCAAGTAATAAAGAAAGTTGTTTGATTCAGACATGATTGTGCCGCTTGATTCAATTTTTTTAAAAACTTAATTGTATTTTATATTTACGAGTAAGTGTCTTATGAGAATATTATTAATTTCAATCAACTCTCTAGATTTCTCTTTAATATTCCATTATTCAAGGACCCTAATTCTTGGGTCCCCAGACATATGAAGGGGTCCGTTACGGTCGAAAATTTTCCGCACCGACCGCTAGGTGGATTCTTCGAGCGAAACTTTTCTCGCAGTAGAATTTAAGCAGTGCAGACGTTATAAGAGCTGTTAGAATATGTTCATTTATCGCTTCTCGGCCTTATGGCTAAGATCAAATGTGTAGTAACTGTTCTTATCAGCTTAATATCTGATATCTACCCATAGGGTAGTCAGAATATTAACTTGATTTTTTTAATTTGACAGAGTTTGTGGGGCTTGCCCCACCTCTGTCGCGGGTCGCCCTTGCCTTGCAGTTCTGCTTGGGTTCGGCTCATATTTGACTACTTAAAAATACAATTTACATTATAGTTAAATAATTAACTTAAAGAAGAATTTGATTAGTATACATCTTATTTGTCATGGTGTGTAATATAAAAGAACCAATCAAAAAATTAATTACGTTTGTACAGTGAAATTGGGGAGCGTTGTAAGTTAGCATTCTGCCAATAACCAGATTAAAACTGCTCTTTAACACACATTTTTGTTAATAATGCATTGAGGCCATCTTTATATCTCTGTAAAAAAAGTAAATAAAAAAAAATTAATTATTACGTTGTGTACCACTCTTGTAACCATGTACAACTTTTGTTTCAACTATTCGTGCATAAACCGGAATAGTTTGCGTGTAAAGGTGGCACACTCAGCTGAATCGGCCGTTCTAGTGAAGAATCAATTTCGGAGAAGTTAATAAATTGTATTGTACACGCTGTCTTGTTATGAATTAGCGACTGTAGAGAAACCGGGGGGGTTGTTTAATTTATCATGGTGACCGCACATTTAATTTGAAGAAAACACTAGTTTTCAATGCAGTAGCCGGCCACGTGATAAATGTGGCGTCCTGGCACACCGCGAAATTTAATAGAAGTATTTGTTGCGTCCGTGGTTGTTCGACCAGCTGCATTAACGAGGATTTTCCTGCGGGGAATCGGGATTGCAGAAGGGGGCGGGGCGATACCGTAACAAAGACTACGGAGAAATCATAAATCAAGCACGTCCATTCTTTCCTCGTTGCCTCCGTGAATGGCCTATAAAACGTATTTAAGACTCGCGGACTTTCCAAGGAACGGGAAGTTCGTGTTTGAAGCAGTGAAATATCACGGAACAAGATGATTGTGCCGTCGTTCCTTGAAATCGATGAATAAATGGCGGAAAGGTCTGATACGATCCTAACCAGAGTTGGGCAAATTTTTATTCAAATAATAAATAAACGGATGATTGTAATTGCAAATAATAACGAAACTTTTTATTGAAATAACAGTCATTTAAATAATGCCAAAAAAAATAACCTTATTTGCAAATAAAAGATTATTTCTTATTTGGATCTCTTATTTCTTGTTTTCTCTTATTTTTTATATACAGCGAATTCTATTATAATTATATTAGATGAAAATAAAATTTAATGGTCAAATATCAATGCCATTCTCTTCGAATTGTAAAAAATTAAACTATTTTATAATTTTAATTCAACCAATCTTTAAAATTTAATTATTGAATTTTCTTTTCAAATCGGGCACGAACTTATGCAATCATCTGGTATATACATAATAATAACTGAAACAGTACAAAGGATAACTTGTTCATATAATTAATCATTACTTTGGTTTTTTATTTGAATATGCAAATAATAGATAAGTTGTTATTTAAATTTTTATTCAAATTCTTGTTTATTCGAATATTGCCCACCACTGATCCTAGCGCATCGTTCAACCCCACGGTCTCTGGGGCTTTTTGTTGTACCCAGTTTCCCCCTACCCTCATCTCTCGTAAAATTGCCGCGACGTTTCATTTCGGTACGAATTACCCGTCGAAAAATATTTAGTTCATCCCAGGATCAGTTTGATTTCATATCGATCGGTGGCGTGGAACGCTCGGACATCATTTTTTTCGCTTACCTAATCGCGAAAACCACCGCAGCTGTATCCCGAGACTAATTACCGAAATATCGGAAATAAATTAGCACGCCGGTAAGTTCGCCAATTATTGCCGTGAAATGAATCCCCCCCAAATAAACGACTGGGTGAATCTAAACGTGATAAATAGACAGCGGATTTTATGCATTTATAACGAAAAGTATGTAGATGTTGTATTTAACTAACTTTTGAATGTCTAAAAATTAAAAGAATATGGACAAAGATATTATAAAAGTCATTTTAAGCGGTACAGTAGATCAACGCATAAGTTGTAGTTTTCAGGAGGTGAGAGATCGACGATTCGAAATATACAACTACCGATTTGACCTCGAAAGACCAGAACAAAAATTAAAGCGATAAATCAAAGTCACCGTGCTCATGTACCGTGTATTTCATTTCATTCACTCTACACGACCACCTATATCGCTAGGCTTTGTCTAATCTTCGCTTTGTTACTGACTCCTCCTAAATGGAACAGCTTGGAGACAACCGAATCCTGGTGTAATTCTCTTATCACAATATGGATCCATTCGGCTGGAGAATTTCAACAGCGCTAAGAAGAGCCATTCGTATTACTCCGAAAAGAAACCTATTACAAATTATTTACGTTTATCGCAAACATTGTAACAATTTCAATGTAATACAAACACATTTATGACGGTTTAATATAGCTGATATATTTAAAAAAATTCTCTTCATAATATAATATAATTTTCGTTTATGTATTTCTTTAATTTTGAATTTTCCATTGAGACTACTATTCTTTTTTATTTTGCAACGCATCATGCTGTGTCGAATATTCACTTACTAGATACATAATACTAATACCGTCTACCAGCTTCAGAAAGCGGTTAATAACTGAAGAAAACACTCTAGACACAAGAGGGACACGTAAGATACACACACAAGGTATACAAACGTTTGTTGTTAGTAAACAGAGGACCCTGGATGATCGAGACCTCCGATAACCGAGACCACGGATGATCGCGACTATAATCGACCACTTCCCACCGATTATGGTCGACAAGTTGGAGCAAATTTAAGGGGTGGTTCTCCAGGACAATATAAAAATCCAATGATACAGAAAACACGTGGGGAGGAGCTTTGCTGCATTCCTTTCTAGCATTAACTATTGAAATTAACAATAAAACTTGATTTATATTGAACGAGTTGTATGAAGTTTTGAACATTTAATATCGTTTCTCTAAAAAATCATTGTCTTCACGACAAAAATCAATACAACATAAAATGTGTATTTTGATGAGACTTACAACTTTTATTTGAAGTATTTTTCAAAATTACCATACTTACAAAAATGAATGTAAAAAAATTAAGATTTTTATGATTTTTTAAATGGTTTCAGCTATTACAATAAAATTTGTGCCAATTTTCACTATCATATTCGTAATCAGCATGTCAAAATACGTAAGAATACAGAGTATAAAAAAAATCGCAGGTAAATATGTAAATAATTATTGATTAGTTATCGATCGTAATTTATCTTCAGGATGTTATGAATTTTTATTCGCGGCGCAAATGTTCGATCATTTACAACAACAAATTTTTGTAGGAATATGTAAAGAAAAGAAATATGTAAATATCTTTTTCGAAGTTTATCCAGAGTTAATATTTCGTTTATTGAACTATGAGACACAAGAGAGAAAAATTATATCGAGAGTCGATACTGTATTTTATTTGTGCAGATGTCCGAAAGAATTCCAGACTTATCGACGGCCCTATACCTAGTTATTAACCTGGTGGTTCTTGATTGCCGCATTGTTGGCTCGCCTAACTTTCTCGGCTCGATTTTAATTGACGCGTGGAACAGCGGCGCGCGAATGCCTCGCTCGGTCTCGTGACCACAGAATACGAACGTCAAATGCGAAAGTCACAGAAGCCACGCGTCAATTTTCGGACCGGCGCGCTTTCGAGAGTGCAGCGGCCTGGTGCATCAAAGTTCGTTCTCGCACCCCCTCGAAACACCTACGAGTCGCACGCGCTCAGAAACCGCGCGGGAACACCAACGGAAAGGGTTGGGGGAAAGGGGTGGGGGGTGGAAGGGGGTGCACGTGTCGGCTTCGAGATGTCTTGTTAGGCACGCGTGTCGGGGAGACACGAACGTGCATATAGCACGCTTATAATTATTCAAGCGATAGCGAGCACCGGCTTTCGCTGAGTTAACAACTTTGTTGAACAAAGAAAAACTGTGTGACCGTCACTCGACGAATAATTCAGCACGCAATCGTTCGCGCGATTGTTCATGCAGGGAATTTCCTATATTTCTGTTCGATCGGGTAACCGCAAATCACGAATTTCGGAATTCCATACTGATATCCCCATTGCCTCTTCGCGTCAACTGCACGCTGTTTATTGAAATCACGATTGTTAACCCTGTTGCTGTATTTTAACGAGTCACACTAGCGATGAAGTTTTCAACACTAATCCTACCGAGCCTTGAAAGGGCTGAACTTCAAAAATCCCCCCACTCCTCTTTTCGACATGTGACATAACGTTATTCTATTCGTTTTGGCATGCTGAACACAAAATATACATGTCATTTTTGGCTGACATGAATAGTTTTCGAGATATTCGTGAAAAAATGCAGTTACTACACATTGAATTTTGTTCTCAAAAAATCGTATCACCTAGAAGTTTAGAATAATAGAATTTCGTCCAGAAAAAGGGGTTTTCCCACGTACTGCGCAGCGATCGATCGATCGAACTGGGACAGTGAAGAAATAAATTGCACCGTAAAATCTACGATTTATTCGCGAGGGGAACAGTGCCGGATTAAGCCTCTGCGCATCCCAGACAAAATTTACATTGGGGCTCCATTCATGCACTTACATCTACAGAAATCTTAAATAATGTCATTTACAATTTCTGTATTAACCCATAACTGCATAGTGTATCATATCACATACAGTTAAGGTTATGATTGAAATTTCCATCATCATGCAAAGAAGGGTTAAAGATTCATTGAAAAACTGTTTTCCTATTTTTTTTTAAATTTATCATTATTTATTTTACCGAAGCTGGACCCTAGACGAAATTTAAATCGGAGCTCCATCGACACAAGTTGCTTCTAAATCGAGGATAACATTGTGTAAACGTACTTTCTTTTTCTAAATCTATAGATTTATATAAACTGTTATAAATTTTGCTGTCCACCATCAATGTACACAATAACTGTAACTATCTCCACAAGTAAACTATGTGGTCACTAATGACCTAGTTTTTAATGCGACCACATTAAAATAAACCATGAAATAAATAAATAAGTTGCTTCTAAAGAAATCTAAAACAACTTGAAATTTTACTGTTGAAGATTTATCAAGCAAACACGTCCCCTAAATTTATTATTATTCACTTTACCGAAGCTAAGCCCTAGTCTTATTTGTCCGAGGATTAAACTAACACTGGCAGGAAATATCGGATGTGAGGCTATTAAAACATCTCGAAAATCGAACCACGTGTTCCGGAGGACTTACCAGGAAGCAGCGGAACAATGTTTTCCCGTGTAACCCGGTCCCTCTAACAAGAATCTTTTTCTGCGGAGCACCTGTAACGTTGGTTCTGAGAAAATTACGTAAACAAGCCGCGCGACGAAAATGTTACCGGGGGTGCTATGCCGAGGAAGAATGCGTCGGCTTATCCTCGCGGCGGCGGAGGCGACGTCGGCACCGCGAGATTGAAAAATTGAGAAATAAAATTAACCTTTGGTCGGGCGACGGGGACGGACGTCTTTCCCTGTCCGGGTAATTTCATATTTCTCCCTTCTACGGGGCGCGTAGCCCACGTAATCCTCGTGTATACAGCCTCGCGGACAAAGGAGCACCCCGGTGTCGTTTGCTAAATGAGACCCGGAGACGAAGAAACGTCAAAGAGGAGGCGAGCAGAACACCAGGACAGAAAAAAAAGGGTCAGAGGTCCTTACACTGGATTTCACGAGCAGAATAGACGAGGGAGAGAGCAATGATGGCGTCGACGCTGAAACGAATCGAGTCACCGAACGATTTTGATTCGACATCCGGGGCATAAAGTTCGATTTTATTACAGCCACACGGTCCAAGTGTGATAGAACGTAATAAAGAGTTACGGACGTAACTCGGGACCGAGTCTATCATTTTTCATGGGCAGAATTCGCGGGACCCGGCCCACCGAACTCGGATAATTACTCGTACCCGACTGGAAGCGCGTGTCGTGGTCGCGTTAACGTCCACGATCTCTGGTTACGCGTTGCTTCCCGTGAAATGTGGCACACGAAAAAACTCGTTCCGCCAAGCTCCAGAATTCCGCTGTACAGCATTCTGGGGAGTCATTTCGATTTGCGCGGGGACGATCAGTTTTCTAATTGGAATGAATTAATTCAGCAGTTGCATAAAATTAAACTTCAGTTGCCCTTAAGTTTGGAAATGTTGGTTGCCCGACCAAATATTGGGGCCTGTCTTCTAATCTGTAAGTTTTTGCAAAAATGTAAACTGAGAATTTGATTTTGTGTTGTACAGACTGGACAGGTGTGAATGCGTAAAATATGTACTGTGTTCGGTTATCATATTTTCATTACAATGTTTCTGTACTTTCAATATCCTGCTATTGTAATTTTCGATTTGTATTCTTCATCATGTTGAAATAAATCTCGTGTGAGATTTTCTATAATAGGTACTGTTATTATTAATATCAAAAGCTAATTAGAAATTAGATTACAGAACATGTGTCCATATGAAAGTTCGAAATATTATGAAATTATAGTCATAATAATTATATATGATAATTTCTGGTACGATATTCATAAATGTATCGAGTCTGTTCGACTAAGATTCAAATATACTTGCAAGTATTACATCAATTTACCAAAGTACTTGTAAAAGCGATAAATAATAGTTTAGAAAATATTCGAGAAAAACGATTGAATGAGTTGGTGTTACAGTACACTAACACTAACTATTTTTCTTGTAAAGAAACTTGCTCGCAACATTATATTCTATTATTCACAACACAGTACATCACCGTTCTGGGCAACATTTTCATTCAAACTTTTTGGCAGTCGGCTTCAGTTTACGAGATATTGGCAACAGTAATTGCTAAAAGAATCGCTGGATGTATTTTAATTATTTCCTAGCGACTGACTCGATATGTACCATATAGTCCACAAGATTAATAACGCTTTGAATTGAGAATTCTGTGTGATCAGAATATAAAAAGAATGAAACAGGTATCGCATCTGCAATCTGCCGTCCATTAGCAATCTATCGAGTACTCTGATAAGCTTTGAACCACGATTTCTTTCTGTTCTAATACGAGATTGAATAGGGAAGCGGGACATGACAGAAAGCCGCGAAACATTCATTATATCCGGGCAAATAAAAACCGGCTAACACGAAATATCAATCTCGAGCCGCTGGTCTTTCCAGCCATCGTCCTTTTTCTTCTCTTCATTCGCGTTTTTGCTAATCTGCCCGGCGACCGTACGGAGCAAAAAGCTTGCCGAGATAAAAAAAAGGATTGGAAACATCGTTATTGATGACAATTTATTAACCCGCGCATTAAATACTATCCGTCGAAACGTATTTCGCTGGTTTACAGAGATATTTCACGTTCCATTATTTAAAACGAAATAAAGTCAATGTAATTTTTACAATATTGTGAAAAAGGAACCGTTATATAGTTCGTGTTATGTCAACATTGTATGGAGTTCATTTAATATTAATATCCTTACCAGGATGAAATATATGACCTCAGACCACTTTCATAATTATGCAAATTTTTAATTAAAATAAAAATGATAAAAATCAATGGAATCATCGTGCGACATCACTCGATTCAATGCGGACACATGATCGATTTTTTAAATTATAAATCAGTAGTGTACTAATACGGTTTTTCGACGAGATTTTCATATTTAGTGCTATACTTTCTAGTGTTCATTATTTTAAACAGCAGCGTAAGTCAATATCGTTGTTAATAGTGTTAATATTGTTATTTGTAAGAATTATAAAACTGTTCCATAAAAATTAGGATGAGAGAAAGAATTCTTTTGTCGACTGGATATAACGATCTATATTATGAAATAAAAATGGTACTATTTTTTTCCAATGTAGAGAACATGTAAATCAGAGCAGACCAAAATTTTAATGTAAAATACAACGATTTTACATTAGAATCTGTTTCTGCCCTATCCTAATCAAATTACGCTGTAGAAAATGCGTCATCCTCTGTATCTTATTACTTCTGTTCAATGCTGCTACACAAACTGCCAGTTTCTCCATTTGACAATGTTTCATTATTACAATCGCCCATGCAAAACAATCATTTCAATAAGAACAGCGTCAACATGCAATTGTAAAGTTAATGAGGCACCGACATAATTAGGGAACAGTTTCCGTTACTGTCCAGGTTACCATAATTGAGAAATTACAATTAACGATCGAAATGATTAATTAATAATGTAAGCATACGTACCTATTGATTTATTATTATGATACAATATATTGCACTACCACTTACTTATTACTATTGACATATTTGTATGTCGGGCAATTATTCAGTTTCAGTGTTATTACTTCAATAATGATGACTGGAAAGCGGATCTTTATTCATTTATAGCAAAATTGATTAGATGAAAGGCAAAATTGTAATGATGACACTTGTCTATCGATTAGATGATTGCATAAGTTCATGCCCGATTTGAAAATAAAATTATAGAGAATACAACTTTATTAATCGATCATACACATTCTTTCCTAATTGGAAAAAATTTAACAATTTTTTAATTTTAATTTAACCAATCTCTATCCAAATTTTTAACCAATATTTAATATTTAACCATTGAATTTTATTTTCAAACTAGCTGTACCCGCGACAGTGTTCCATGTACAATAACAAATAGATGGTGCCAGTCAAAAGTTCTAAATAGAAACGTGCCAAAAAGAGGGCGAACAAGTTATCTTTGCTCACTAATGACTACCTTGGACTATACAGGGTGTCTACGCCAAAGCAGGCCACCTGAATATCTCCTTTATTTTTACTGACACGAAAAGTATTTAGGGCATAATTTAAATGATATCGAAGGAGGAATATCATAGAAGAACAATTTTTTTGTCCAGTTATTTTTTCATAGGTTTTTTCGTGTTATTAAAAATAAAGGAGATATTTAGGTGGCCTGCTTTGGTTGAGACACCTTGTAGAAGTCTAAAAGTATTTAAACCCCCCTCTAGTCGCGAATCATTCAGATTCAGAGGAAGAACTGGAGTAGTAGCAAGTTCTATTTTCTCCGGGAGAAAATTCAATAGATTCCGTCTGTAACAAGGATCGCTGTCAGATGTGTATACACCTAATTTCCTTCTGGAAAGCGCACCCTTTTGGGTAAAAGTTTCCCGGGGTCTGGTCGAGTCAGTCTTCTTTTTTCCTAATGGAGCCTCCGCTCGAAAACTGTTCACTCGAAGCTTCTGTGTTCGGGGTGAACGGCCTTTAACTGGACGAGTCTCCGGGTTCGGAGGAAACTCGACAGGACGTTACGTGTCCATCAGCCTCCTTATTAAACTCACGCTTCCAGAAATTTCTTGCCGCGGAATCGTTGGGTCCGGACACGGTCTGGTGCGGGAAGTTGATCAACTTTTTGACGAGGCTGCCTCGTCCGATTCCATTAGCGAGCGGAGTTACACAATCCTTCGAAGCGACGGGCGGCGTCCCGACGCCCTCGCTCGTGATCGCCGGTCTCTCTCCGAGAGTTCTGCGAACTAGAAATTCCGGGAACGTAACCGGAAGGACTGATTCCGGGCGCAGTTGGCGCTGTTTCTCGCCGAACACCAATAACTCGATTGAAATTGCTAGTTGAATGGCCATCTTCTTTTTGCTGGAATTACCCATTTATGTTTCGCAATATGTTAGCTGCAAATTCTGTCCTATCTTTCTTCGAAATTCCAAGTTAATATCATATAGCACTGTTTACAGAGTATAGCTTATTATAATTAGTATAAGATAATATCATATAGCACCTTATCGAATTTGTCTCAGTATCCGCTATTATTTTCTGAAGAGAAATATGTAGTATTATATTTAAGAAAAAATAGATTGATCTTCAGATCTCCTCCACTACTCCGCGCACAAGAAAACAATTAATACTACGTAATGTAACCCGTCATACCCCAAACAATTTTTATACGAACACTTTTGTTCTCACTTAAACAAGACCACTTGTATATTATTGTTTTTATTACTGAAGTTATAAAATTCTTTCATCAGAAATTATTCAATGAATTTCTTTAATCCAGCACGTATTTTTATAAAAATTGTGAGAAATGAATTCATTCTTGTAATTTTTTTAAAACAATATATCCGATACATTTTGTACCAGGTATGATTAATGAATTATGCTTATTTTCTTCTGCTCCGCTCAACGGAAAATTACGAAAATGTTCATTAACATTCTATCTCATAGCATGCACAATTCTGGATTTTTTCCGATTTTTATCAGCAGAATACACTTTTTTAAAAATTCCGGAAACGTGCAATTGCTGGTTTTGTGTGGAAATTATCAGATGGCTGCGTTTGCATTATTGTTTACATTATTTTTTCAAATAAACATGCTAGAAAAAATTGAAAATTCGGAAAAAATACGCATTATTCATTTAGAGATACCAGTTTTATGTACATTTAGTCGTGAGCTATTGTTGAAAGCATTGTTCTTAATTTTTAGATTTTTTTATATACTATCTGTTTTATTGTGTCTCGTTTATTGTGCAAGATCAGTTTTAATACAATAAAATATAATTGTTAAAGATCCGAAGTGTTCAAAATCCTGCCAGAGGCCTTTGTCGTCAGTAGACTGTCAATTTGTTATAACTAAAAACTGATGGTATTATTTTCAAGCTACAAAAGCTACATTGAAATTCATTTCTTTTCTCAAAAATTGTAATAACTTGAAAACAACGCAACAGAATATGTATAAAAAGTTCGTTAAATGTATTACTCTTTTGCATTTTGCAGTTTTATTATAAATGCGTAAATTCTCGGGAATACGAGAAGCTCGGAAATCAACTCGCGCTAATTGAAAAGATTTAGTGAGAGCGAAACATTATAAATCCACTAGAAACCGCAAACCACTAAAATTTATTGATAAAGAGGTTGTCAGAGCGATAACAATACTTCCTGTGACTGTTTAAATGACAGACAAAATTAACGCTGATCAGGTGGATGAATTGTTCTCGTTCCGGATTGATATAGCATAGTAGCAATAATATGTATACTTGTATCGGTGTTCCTACGAATATTATTAATTAATACAATCACTTAGGATTCAATCAATATTGTTATGGTTGAATAAATTGTTCGAGACATTTTGATATTACGATATTATCGAATTACGATTCGTATTCGCCTGCAGTGGAATCCATTCAAAAAGTTCAATTGTTAAAATGAATTATCGAGATCTCTGATAGAGTATTGATATGTTTCAATATTTTTAAATATCGTATGCGTACACATAAAATAACTCGGAGTGTAAAGAATTAACATAATGTGATGTGAAATAACCGATAAACTGAGTTTTTCAAATTTTTACTTACAAGGGAGGTTATTTTGGTATCATTGATTGAAAGTAGCCCTCAAAGTTGGGATGGAAAATACATTTTATTGAGTATTTCCGAAACTATCAGGCCTAGACGAAGTTGTCAGAATCCAATTTGTGCGTGTTTGAATGACGGACCTCTTAGTGTACACTGCTCTTTATAAACATAATTTGTTTAAACAATATTCAAAAATTGCGAACTTCAAAAACCTGTAATTTTTAAACAAATTCTAAACCGGGAAAATGATGACTTAAACCCCGCCTAATTTCACACGGTCTACAACATATTACATTTAGAACAAAATCGTGGATCTGGTGTAGTAAAAAATTCGTTTAAGGACATGGAATGTCGTTCAAAAAACTGCTAAATAAATGAGCGTAGTGGCGAGTTGGTTATAAAAAAATTAAATCTCTTTAGCGAGACAATTTACAAAATAATTACTACATACATTTCGACGTGAAGAGGGCGTCATAAATGTTGTTTTCGTTCATTGTATAAGTCACACTAGACCGTTGGTTTTGCGTCCGATTCCGCAAAATTAACGTTGATCGACTTTCAATTAGGCAAATCGAAGATTCCTCTCGCGAATATCAAATTGCAGCTCATCAATTCGTATCGTTCCTTTAAATCACATTCCAATCCGAAATGAATCTCGCTTTAAAGCACGCCGTTTGCGATGCAAAATCATAGAATATGCACGGCACATTAAACCGTAATGATCCTCCGCTGATGTGTATTCAAACGAGAGTCTATAGCTGGATATCTCTATACATATTTTGTTGTCAGTTAGCGCATAATGTGCATGCGCCGGAATACTACCTTTATAGAATCTTATGCTCAACAATTTTACATATTAAAACGCTTTCTCAGGTACGTAACATACCAAGTATCATCTGCACAGCCAAATGAGCAACACAATTACTACAGCCTTTACTAACCCTATGTACTCGGAATTATTCTTCAATTTTCCTCACGATTTTAAATGTTTTATCTAAAATTTACTGAGAAAGACAGTTCCTTCACTGCTACTTATTTAAAACATTTTCTTTTATCTATTAATTATATTATATCTTTAGCTTGAAACTTTGTTGTAATTTATATTTGTTTTTAACTAGAAAATAAGACAATTAAATAAATACAGGAGGAACCAAACACATATAAAAACTTTGATGTCGAGTAACCAGAAATTTCTGCCTTTCTTCTATAAATTTTTACTTCTTTCCTATATTATTCAGTAATTTTCGACGAGAACAAGTTTCGATCCTGGAAGATCAATGATTCAAAAGTTATAAATGTGTAAAGTTGAGCGGTTTCCAGTGTTTTTTTTTCAAAACACATGGTAATGCCGAACATTAGGAAACATAGGGAAAACGCAAAATTTTCTAGTTAAGTAAGGAACATAGCAGTTGAAGCTAGCTAAACTTGCCGACCTATGTTGCAGACTGTAGAACACAACTAACATAGAACGTAACCGACATAACAGTGGAACTGAATGTAGGCGAATTTGATTGTAAGTTCGGAAGGGCTAAGGGCAGGTCAGCGGTAAATTCAAACATTTGAAAAGTAATATGGAAACTGGAGCACATGCTGCACAGTGAAATGGAATTTCGGGATCTCAGTGCTGGTCAAACACGTTCGGCGTTTCCCTCTTTCCATGGTTCCTTTCCTCGTGTGTTGCTCGTCCCCATCAATTTATCAGATCCCATCGGCATCCTGGTACCGCCAAACACTCAGTCGTATTAGGTGGTGAACACATCCGTCGGAAGATAGGTCACTGAACCATAGAGCGAATGGTCAAATATCGAAGAAAGGTTCGACAACAAGCTACCACGTAGCCGCACATCGATTTCCCGAATCTACTTCGTTCGCCCAATTCGACGGTCTACATTTATTACACTGCCGGTTTTGTCGGACGGAATTGTTCGTCTACCCGCAATTCCAATACTAATAATTAGTTAGTGGATTTTTCTGTACGCTATTCTATTCGTAACTGTCGTAAAGGTCTTTACGGTAACTGTCAAAACTTTATCCCCGCCGTAAGTAATAAAATGATTAGTTTCTGGATTTATGTGTACGGTATTCTCTTCGTAACTGTCGTAAAGGTATTTACCGTAACTATCAACACTTTATCTCCGCCGTAATTAATAGAAATGATTAGTTTGTGGATTTTTGTGTACGCTATTTTATTCGTAACTGTTGGATAGATCTTTACCGTAACTGTTAACATTTAAATCCCCGCCATAATTAATAAAAATGATTAGTTTGTGGATTTTTGTGTACGCTATGCTATGCGTAACTGTCGTAACAGTCTCTACCGTAAGTGTGAACATTTTATCCCCGCCGTAATTAATAAAAATGATTAGTTTGTGGATTTTTGTGTACGCTATTCTATTCGTAACTGTCGTCAAGGTATTTACCGTAACTGTTAACATTTTATCCCCGCCGTAATTAATAAAAATGATTAGTTTGTGGATTTTTGTGTACGCTATTCTATTCGTAACTGTTGTAAAGGTCTCTGCAAGAGGTCGAGTGTATCGGTAAAACTCACACTAAGGCACACTGAGCAAAAGATTACAACTTTTCTAATTTTTGAATCTTTTACCATCGTGTTCGTCTTGTTTTTCTAATTAAATTGACACGAAACAGGATAGGATTGAGATGTTTATTGCTTGTGTAACAAGCGGAATTAAAAATTCGTGCACCTCTATCGTAACTGTGAAGCTTGAATCGCTTGTTATAACAGTAATTCTATTGTATTTGGTGTCAATTTAGTCAGAAAAACGAGAGGAATACAATGGTAATTTTAATTTGATTGTTGAATTTAAGCGAACATAAGTGAACCTCATTAATTGTTAGCCTTTAATGATTTCCTACCATTACTTCACAGTAGCTTTTTCAGAGGAAAAGAGTGTCTGTAATATTCGTATCTGTTACAGTTTAGTGGCACCAGTTTAAACAGGCTTAGCGAACAGACACGACAGTAACGAGCGTTCCGACCCTCGCTTTTTTTTACAATTTTACAACCTTCCAACGAAAATGACTTTGTTAGCACCTCGTTGAATTCGTTTAAAAATTCATTGTCACATTATATAGAAAAAAGTGTTGCATTCCATCTGAAAAATTAAATTAATTTTAAAATCACCCTTACCAATCGTGGGGATGTCTTTCAAAACTTCAGAAAAGTATCTATAGCAAGTAACTTCAATCTCCATACCAAGCAACGTTTGTAAAGACACTTTTTAAAAAAATCTCTTTGTTCAGAGAACACAGACCTATCCATTGGTTCAAACATATTTTTGTATCCACTTTAGGATAAACTTTCACTAATCGGTTTGCTTGAAACAGCGTTGATCGGTGGTCTATTGAATATTCTATTGAAAGAGCTTCATTGAACTTAAAATAAACCGCTTTCGGAACTTTCGAGTATTTAAAAGAATTTTTAATTCAGTATCGAAATGTATAATCTTTCATTTCCAAATATAGGACAATATTCGGAGGTTTTCAAAGTTCGATTATTTTATGGTCGATCGCCGGTAAAATAAAGAACGGGGGCTTCGTCCCCATTTGTTCGGCATGTAGCATTATTCGAATTCTCGCAACTCCCACTATTTTCTCGCTGCGAAACTGCAGGCAGATACCCACGGCCAGTCTTTTTGCTGGTCTATGGTAATTTCAGAATGGATGGAACCCTGGCAGAGACAGACCAGACCCGGTATATCGGAAACCCCGCGCAGGATGGAAATATTGTGCCCGGGATTATTTACATTTCAAACTAAGGAACAGGGACACGACGAGCCAGCGCGCGGTACAAACTTCTTCAAGGTTTACGAGGCTAGTTACAGGAGCGTTTTATGGTTGTCCGATTCGGGGAACCACTTATTGTTAGTTGGCCACAGAAAACGTTACACTAATTTCAGAACGAATTCAGTCGGCCCTTCTCACGTTCTATAGTGCTCAAGAACTTCCGTATTGTAACGAAAATAATCCCACATTTACATTCTTTTTCTAGCTACAATTAGTTCGTTTGCAATCTTGCGGCAATTATTTACAAAGAGGCATCCCTCTTTGAGTTTGGTGAAATTTAAATATGTTATGCAGCTACACATTTTGAAAAAATTTTTCCTATTCCAATATAGAGGGGTCGCTTTTAGTTTTACTGTTGAGCAATTTCTATATTACAATTGACAATCAAAACACCTCAAATCATTCACAGATCACATACGAATGCAATAAATTTCTTTAAGTTATTCGTCCTTTTCTTGTTAATTATGTTTGTATTTAAAGATAACATTCTTATGAAATTCAAAGAATCAAACGTGTTACTCAGTTTGTTATGTGTCATTATCGATACTCGTTATTGAATTTTTTAAAACTCTATCATCATTGATTACAGCAGGGAAACATTAGACCCAATCTGTTAAAAAAAATAGAATTCGTATAGGGTAACTGTACCGATTACTGCGGTATCATGTTTAATTTATCATGAAATAACAGCAGAGTCGGGCATTAATCGATTAAAATTGGAAATGGAGAATTGACAGAAATATATCTCAACAAAAAATCAGTTTACGTTTTCCATATAATGCATACAGTTTCGATGCTGTATTTCATTTCGAAATTTCACCAGTTAATCCGAACTCATCCGATTGACGATTACAACTGAAAAGAATATAATCGTTACCTGCAATTAACGACTAAGGTAGGAGTTTAATTGTTAATTGCGATCAACGATTCGAGTAGAAATGTAATAGTCAATCGTTGATTAAATTTCTGCCGAACTCTGATATTTATCCAATACAAATTACAGAATGGCTGTCTGAGTAATTGAGTCGTGAGGACTCCTCGACTAATAATCTCGATCTTTTTAGGTCTCTCCCGGAACGGTCTCCGAAATGGCACTGTTCCGAACGTACGTGTCATAAGGCCAGTTCCAGAGAAGTTCTAACACGGTTAGTAGATTACGGTGGCAAAGTTCGAGCCAAACATTCGAGGAACGCTGCTGGTTGTGACTTTCGAGGATCGACGAGCTCTAGAGAAGATAATCAGGGCGTCCAAGGGTAGCGGAGGGTGGAAGACCACGATGCTCACGCAGGGGTTCCCTTGAAAGCCCAGCCTGTAACGACCTCTAAATTGGCACGCATCGCTTCTAACTAGCGGAATTAAAGATTCCACGATGCGATAACAACTATGTAATCCTTTAGTACGCGAACGATTACCGGTCACACCTAGAAGGTCGACACCAGAATAGGGCAGAAGTCAATTAATCTTTAAAAATGACTAATAGAGTATTTTATCCATATTAGTCCCCAGCACGGGTCTGCCGAGGGACATATGTATATGCGCCAGGGACAGTATTCTTTGACTTTTGCCGAACGTAGAGAAGGACAACCGTACTCGAGAGGCCTCGATCGACGAGAAATGTAAACATAGTTAATCCGAATTTTCCAACTTCTTTATTTTTTATTATTTTTTGATGGGACTTCGATGACCATACTTGTGGCATTTTTCTAATAAAAATCATACCTTATATAATATAATTCCGATGATTTTTACTTGTGTAATAGACAATTAAAGTTTCGGGCGCGAGGAAGGATAGCGTATGGGAAAGAAAGAGACGCAGAGAGTCCTTCCTTGCGCCTGAAACTTTAATTGTCTATTAAACAAGTAAATACCATCGGAATTATATCGTATTTGGTATGATTTTTCTTAGAAAAATGCCACAAATATGGTCATCGAAATCGCATATAAAAATAATGAAAAATAAAGAAGTTAGTAATTTGGATTAGGTGATCTCACGATATTCTCACAGACTTTTGGGATATTTACTGTAGTCTGATTTATTGTTAGTCATAGCAAAATAGTCATTAGTTAATACTTTTCGATTGGCAAGAAAGTAACTTCGGTATTTTGAATGACAAATCTAGTGGCCCCACCTCGTAGACCAGATTTAACATAAATTCACCGTGGAATATTCTTTAACGGCGTCTCGTCACGGATACCTTCGCGAAATTATCTATTATCCGGCGATAAAAACCGAAGCTCAACGACGGCTGTTGAAACAACCGCGACGAATTTATGGGTGTGTCAGTTCCTCCTCAACCTGTGACGTGTATAAAACAGTTACGGCTGTTTCATCAAAGTTCCCGACGACTACCCCCACCAAATTTCCTGCTCGTAAAGTTCGCGTATTATTAAATCAAAATTTTTGGCTGTTACCGTCTAGCGCGTCTCCGTCGCGACGGGAAAATTCAGATTGGGTTTGATCGTCAAAGTTCCCCTCTGAATTATTAAACGTCCCGAACATGACTGGCGGATTCGCGATCATACGAGAATTAACCGTATCGCTTAACAATTGGAAAACAGGTACCTCACACATTCGATCAATTTAATGGAAACTGTTTAATGCAATCTGACAGCTCTGCCGCAAGTGTCAGTATCATTGTGTCTGCCGAAACGTGTAAAAAAAAATTTCTAAATGAATTTTTATTGAGAAACTAGCTGACCCGATAGACCTAGTTGTCCTGTCCAATTTCTTGGTCAAATTTAAATTCAAATTCCTGTTCAAATAAATTCCATATGTAAAAGAAACATCTTGCGCTATTGTGTGGTCGTATGTGTCCGTTACGCGAGGAATAGGTGTCGTTCCTCAAACAGTGTTGTGATGCGCGGTCGTAGCCCGTCTTATTTCGTTTTGGGACAAAGATAAAACATAAACAAAATTGGGCCAAACATAAAAACTAAGCCCGCTAGATAGCCTTACTGATGAGTCCTCTAGCGGGTCTAGGACGAAACACCACCTTTCTTTTCCCGAGAACTATTAAACATTTAAATAGTAAAACGTGGCCTCGATCAATAAGATTCCAATCCGAATCGACACGTTTGGGTATGCTTCAAACTTTGCTAGAATTGTTGTAGAAGAGTTGTCCGTTTTGGAGAAGAACAGTCAGCAGTTAACATTCACACTCGACAGACAAATAAAACATTCTTACATTCTACAAGTATCAATCTCTCCTGAGAAACCCTTCCACTCTACACGTATAACAAAATATCGTGACACAAAGAACAGTTAACCCTACACAGTCTATCCTTACAAGTCTATGTGTGTACGCCGAGACTGGGTCTCGCAGATCCCTTGCGCCCCACTACCAAAATCTGTAGCATCTCTTGTTGGAAGGACAGTACAAGTTCCTCTGTGTCATCTTTTGTTGGACATAGAGAAGTTGGTAATTCTAATTGCCTGACCTAGGAAGAGGTAGAAAGCATGCATCGAGTGGACTCACCGGTGATGTAGAAGTGGCTGGAGCTGTTGTAGAGGTTGGTCGCGATGGGTTTGATGTTGTCGAAGGTGATGGTCTTCAGCTGGTTGTCCCTGAGATCCAGGAAGTACACTCCGGGAGCTCCGGCAAGGAAATCGGGCTTCAGGCTGGTTAGTCTGTTGTCGCTGAGACCGAGCTTCCGGAGGTTCCTCAGACCATCGAGCGCCTTCTCCGAGATGATCTGGATGGTGTTGGAGTCGAGCTTGAGCTCGCGCAGAGCGGACATCTCGACGAAGGTGCGGTCGCCGATCATGTCGATCAGATTGTTCCGTAGGTCAAGCTTGATCAAGTTCCTCAGACCGTGGAAACTGTCTATGGTGATCACCTTGATTTGATTGTCAGCCAGCTCCAGCTCCTCGAGCGAGGTTAGGTGCATGAACGCTTTGTCGTGGAGGGTGCTGATGTTGTTGCGGCAGAGGAAGAGGCTCTTCATCGACGGCAGATTCACGAACGTGTCCCTGCGAATTGAAATCGGGCTGTGAAACGGATGCGAGCGGGTCTTGATGCGCGACGGGTGAGAGACACTGGCGGAACGTCTTCAAAGAAATTCCGCTGGGAGAACCAAGCCGGAGGATGAGCTTTATGACCGTGTTAATAGCGCCTGGGAAGTTCCACGTACTCGGGCGCCAAATTGAATCGGCGCCGCCGGTTTCGCTCCGGGTTTCGATTTTCTTAGAGGAGGGATCTTACGGCGATTTTTGCCAATTAGCAGGGACCAAACTCTCTTCTACTTTGTCACGGGACATCAAACACCTAGTGCCAAGAACATGAGTGGCCGCACTCGAGAATATGGCGGTGATGAGTGAATCGAAGAAAGGGCCCTCACCATCGCCTCTCGAAGTATTAAAAAAAGGGACATCAAACACCTAATAGCTTTTCCCATGTAGAACCCATGATCGGCAAACATAATTCCTCCTTGACGTTCATGTTTAACATAATTGTGTTTATACTTAATATAATACTTATTACTTCTGTTCATGCAGCTGGGATTCTTCGCAACAATTTCACAGTGATTTCTCGATAATTATCCGAAGCACGGTATTGGCCAGGGACAATTCTACGGCTTTCGAGATATTACCGTTTAAAGTTTTGATCACCTTTTCTTCGAGCCTTTCGAATTTGTTTTCTGAATTTGTTTATGAAGCTGAAAATTCGAATTTTTTGAAACTGTGACGTGCGGCAGTTCTCAATTATATTTACTTATGTAATGTGATGTTTTCGCGTGGAAAATTATTCGAAAAAAAATAACTTATGCGCTTCGAATGTCCACAAATTCTGCACTAAAAAGTTCGATGGTCCTTCCCGAAAAAAAATTCAGCGAAATTGATGGGGAAAAACGGACCCGAAAAACCAGGATAACCCGTGTATAAAGGGACTCCTTTATCAGGAAAAAGCTCTGTGTAACGAAAATCCATTTACCGCCGTTCCGACGGGATACGTTTTTAAACGGTCTGTACACGCTGGCCGGAATCGACGGTATCGGGGCAAACGAGTGGCGTCATGAAGTTTTGTCACTCGATCAGCGGTCGCGATCGCTAAACGCGTCGAGCTTTTAAACGCGCGGGAAAGTCGAGCGGCGTAGTTCGCGAGCCGTGAAAACTGCGGCATCCTCCGGACCGCATTGTCCGTGTTTCTATCGCGTGGCTGGGCCCCGTATCGAACGTCAGCGATCTCCGCGTTTATTTATAGTGTCGCAGCGGCCAGCAACAATGCCGAGATTACGAGTCTCGCGCAATCGTGATCGCGCGACACCCTCCAGCTGCGCCGATAAGGAGCTTTCAACGGAGAACCGTGTCGCTGAACTCGCGCGCGCGCGCGATCGCCCACGCCCCTCCACCCCCGCCTCCTTTCGATCCCTCGATAATGCATTGCGTATGCACGCTCCGCGAACACGCCAGATACGAAACCGCGATACACCTACTCTCGTGGCGCATTAATCCTCCACCGCTATCATTTTTTCACGCTTCCAACCGTCGAGATCGTTTTCCAGTTTCCTACACATCACTCGTAAACAGTACACAACAATCTGTCCCTTATTTCTCCACTTCAAGAATGTACAGGCTGTATCATTGTAATTGTGTAATAAAAAAAATTTATTTAAAAAAATCAAACCGACTTCGATATGCACTAAAAAAAATGCACTGAAAAATATGAAATAGTTTCATTTTGATTTGCATGAGTACCCTCAACACAGACCAAGATCTAAATTATATGGTTTTCTCATAACAAAATTTCAAACTGAAATTCTAATTTGGGAAAATTCATAATACACTAAAGTATTATATCCGAAGATATTCGAAACAACAAGGATTTTATTAATAATGTTGAAATCGAATGCTTCTCTTTGACAAACAATATGAACTATGAGCCACAGAAGAGAAGAAAAGTTAAAAGAAAATTACATTACGAAGAAAATAGAGATGATGCTGAGAATTAAATGGCAAGCAAGGTTTTATAGTAAATTGTTTAAATGTAATTTGCGACCAATTGGTGTCGGAAAATCAAAGACGTATTGTAGCTTATCAAAATATATTTAATTATTTTGTTGTTTACTAAATGTTAACTTGAAAGAAACTTCATCGAATGAATATGACGAATGTCTTAAGAGCTTAATGGAAATATATTCAAGTGACATCGATAAGAAAGTTTTTAATGAAGGACTAGTCCATTTCATGGAGTTTGCCAGAAATTAACATTTAAATTACCCATTAGAAATGTGTGAAACCATACAAAGAGGAGTTACTTCAACATTGTCATCTTTTCATACTTTGGGGCAGGATAAACAGTCAAAATCCATATTATCTATTAAAAGCGATGTAACCAATTGTGTTAATTTTAAAAAGCCCGAAAAGTAAATATTTAAATATATATTGCAATGATGTATGCATTAGATTTATAATGCTCTTTATGCATCAATATGTGCAATTGTTTACCAAATATTTCGTATTTTTATGTAAAAGGTTTTCATGGATGAAAGAGTATTCATTTCACTTTTTATGTATAATAATAGATATGTACATGTTTTTACAATTGTTTTACAATACAATCTTTTCGGCGGCGCCAAATTGAAAATGTTGCTGATTATGATCTCATTGGTATATGGTGAACTTGAAAATCTGTAGGTGGGAAGATAAGACACATGAACAGTAATTTCTAGTGTCGAAAATTTTCGTGGATGGTGATTCATGTGTTCGATTATTTTCAAGTGATATAGGTACTATTAAGTCAGCCAAGTACAAGATGCCACGTAAATACGAGCACAAAGTTTGTGAAATAACATAATTATGTCCAACACAGAGTGATATACTTTCTCGATGAATTTCTGTGTCATTAAGTAGAATATTCCAATTCGAGGCAGATGACAGAAGTTATACTTTTGAAATGAATTAATTCTACGGGGAGAATACGATCATCCATTACGTAGAATATAAACTATATTACAAAGTTTTGCTCCTTCTCTGCTGTACTCTTCAAATTGAATGAATTCTGCGGAGGAATAAGATTGTCCAATACTGACAATAGAAACTATATTACAAAGTTATCTCCCTCTCCCAGCTGTAGTGAACTAATCAATGACAGAAATTGCCCGGGCCTGACTAGTCAAAAACTGAATTATAGAAAGAAGTGCATAATTGAGTAGAGCAGTTATTCGTTTCAGATCATCAAGAATGCTAGCCTCAATTTTTCATTCTTCAGACATATCGTGTAAGTATAAAAAAGATTCGAATTTATACTACAACTTTTATTTTCATCTCATCATTATTCAGATCGGGTCAGCAAAATGGTAGTCTAGAATTTCAATTCCTTAGACATATTGTGTAAAAATTAAAAAATTCTAACCTTTTATTTTAATTTTTATAAACTTCTCTATTTATTTTTAATTTAATTTAATTTACACAGTCTTTTGAAGAGTGTCCGAATATTAATAGGAGTCGCTTTATACGCTCGACGAATTCGTTTGACAATTATATTCGAATATTTTCTGAGGATAATTCATTAGGTATCCCCTTGCAAAGTCTTGTCGACAGTGAATGAGTAATTAGTTGAACCAGATAAAATGATTCGGTAAACGTTCCCATCGCAGTGGGACAGTTTTTTTTGACGAATTGGTTAGTTCCATCGATCGATCGTAGCCGGCGAGAAACGGGCCTTTGCGACCCGTATACCCGTATGCCCTGTTACTAATTGATCAATCAATTATTAACCGTGTCAAACACCGGTTTATCCGGATTTCAAGAGCGCTCGAGGCTCGCGACATGCCGTGATCGCGCGCGACCCGTCCGCGTCTATTCAATTATGTCATCAAACACGCCGATTCACCAAAACGAGTTCGAGCCTCACGAATGTACCCCGGCATCGTAAACTCGAGAAATTCCTCGGCAATTTATCCCGCCAGTATTCCTCGTAAGTATCGCCCTATGCCGGCTAAAGACGTTTCCAATTTACCCAGCTGCGCGTGGTGTCGGAGCTCGCAATACGGCATAATTGAACGAATCATTCGGAATTATGAAGGGTGCTGTTGGAGGTGGAGGGGGCTCATATCGCTCCGACATTATCCAATGTAGACTCGCGCGTGAACGCAAAGGACTGTCAACAATGTTGTAACAGGTTTTGGTTTTTAGCTATAAAGTTTCATGGAATGAGAATTACGCAAACAAATTCGTACCGTTGGAAAGGTATAGTAAAAAAAACGTTTTAAACATCACGTTTATATTAAAATGCACTAAAAACGAGAAAATAATTTTTTTAGATATTGGTGACTATAAATAAAAGCGTGGAACGCCAAACTATGTTAACGTAATCTTCGTGGGTGCTCCACACTTTTATTTATAGTCACTAATATCTAAAAAATCATTTTCTTCTTTTTAGTGCATTTTAATATGGTTTTTAAAACGTTTTTTTTTATTTAATTAATAATATTCGCAAAAGACTATTGCTAGTACTGAATTGGGAAGTACTTGAAAAGGTTGGGAAACACTACACTAGAACATCTTTTCAATCTCCGAAATGATGTACTCTTTTCAAGTAGAATCGATCAAGGAAGAATTATGTTGCCAAGTAAAGCGGAAGACTCGATTCCGGCATTTTTGTCCTTGAAGGACCGCTTTGATAGGGCGAACTCAATCATCCAAGCTCAATCCCCTACTCCGTGCTGTGTACTTCTTTATTCTATAACGAAACTGTGTCCACGATACGAAATATTTAACAAATTAATTGACCGTACGCGAACTTTCAAATATTTAAGACAAATAAAGGAAAACGTCAGAGATATTTTATGGACGTCAACCCATTCAATAATTCACATTATACAGCTTCCGAGTGAATAACAATGGTCACATATTGTCTAACAATAAAACAACAACAAATCAATCGGAAACAAAGAAATATAAAAATGGACAAGCAATTATCATGGACGTACAACACAAACAACAACAAATTGGGTGAATATTAATACATATTCCGTTCTTGACTGTATTGCAAATTGCACGCATTCGCGAATAAAATTAGCAAACGTAATGATCGGTACCTGTTGATCTCGGCGATACGGTTCTCGTTCAGGTTGACGACCGCCAGGTTCTTCATGTTCTCGAATGCGTGCTTCTTCAGCGTCGATACGGAGCTTCGGTTCACGTTGATCTCCATGATCGTGGAAAGATTCGAGAAGGCGTATTCGGCGAGCTGATCGATCTTCGCGTATTGGAACGCGATCTTCTGGAGATTCTTCAGCTGTCGCAACAACTGTGTGGGTATGTACTCCAAACTGTTCATCGTCTGCACGTTGAACGTCAACTCCTGCAGATAGATCTGCGAGGCGAAGTAATCCCAGGTCGAATCGGTCAGATTGATCGACTTCAAGATCACACATTTAGCGGTGGTCGCGTTCCTGATCAAATTGCTGTCGCAGAGGCAATAGATCGGCACTTGTTGCCCCTCTATGTTGCAGATGTTCACCTCCTTCGTCTCCTTAGCGATCTTCTTTTTGCCCCGTGACCTCGTCGCGGCCGACAGGCTCGAGGAGAGCAACGAAGTCACCAGGAGCACTTGAAAACACAGCGAAATCCACGGTAATTGCCTCATACTGCGGCCGTCTATCTGTAACAACATATTTCTCTCATTAGGACATTCTTCCAGGCACAGACTGTCGCGAAACTATAAGGGATTGTCGTAGAGATTAGGACACGTTTTGGTTTTCAGCTATACAATTTCATAGGAAGAGAATTACGCAACAAATTCTATACAGTTAGAAATAAAATCGTTAACGAATAAAAAGTTATAGCCAATTTTCAGAAGACAATGTTTTCTCGAAAGTAAGTGTTAAAATGAAATCAAAACGTCTTATATAACATAACATAAAAACATTCTTGAAATTTTTATATCCTTCACTATTTTATATTCAATCCAATCAATTTCTTCATAAATGCATAAAGATCCACAGTTTCAAGATTTAGTACATAAAAAATGTTTTCTTTTGTTCCTTAGAATAAATGATGTACTAAATCCTGTAATATAGAAGTTTTGTAATTTTTTGCTGTGTTTGTGTTGAATTAATATGTACGTCCCCTATTTCGTTCAAAAGAATATAGTCACCGTATATATACATACATTGCTACTTTAATATCAGATGTAACCGTCGAATCATTAATTGGCCACAAAATATGCTAAAGATATTGTCGGAATAATTCAGCGGTTATGCTAAAATGCGGTCTCTAATTAAGCGAGGACGGAGACGTTGCCGACGATTGGAATATGTTCGAATTATAATATTTACATTTCGTTCTGCTTATTTATATTTATTTTATTCATCTATTCTTATCAAGCAGGCCCCTCCCCTTTTTAATTGACTCAGTTAAGTATTCCTTCACTTGTTCATTTTAATGTCACTTCTTTTATTTCAGATTTATTGATACATTGACCAATAAATTTACATAAAATTGGTTTTAATCTCATCGCTCATTATCTCTATCCAATTATCTCTGTCCAAGCAATAAGAATAATATTTAATTGCTTCGGGAAGAAGGGAATTATACTTGTAAATATTAATCAGACTCAAAAGAAATAATCTGTGCAAATTTTTAGATCGGTCGAATAACGTACCGACTCGGGCCTCGACAATTTTTATTTTTCATACTTGATTTTTCTCCATTATAAGTACATTGTAAATACACATTTCAAAAACTTTTTTAAAATCGGTCCAAAGGACTTGAATTTTTTTAAGATGTTAGACTGACAAGTTTGTTAGAGAATGAATAAACAAAAAATGGTTAGATTACAATTGGTAGAAACCATACAAAATTTTAGTATCTCGTCCGCAGTGGCGAAAGGATTAATGCAAAGTAACTTCTTGTTAAGGTGCTGAATACAGTATCGCGTAAAATAATAGAAAAGTAGCGGGTGGCAGCATGACAAATACGAGATTCCTGTTTCCGCGGTCGTATGCAACCCTTCAGGTTCGCGGGACTTTCCCTTTTTTTCGCGGCCGGAAAAAGAAAGGGTGGAGAGAGAGAGGGAGAGCAGTGGAACACGAGGAAACAAAACCACGGGACTATTTTCCACGGTTCGTAAAGCCCGGATGACCGTCGTCAGTGACACACGCACGCGAGTCGTGGACGCCGAACCGCGCCGCGCCGCGACGCGTCGTCCGTCTGCGGGCGCCAGTTGAAAAATAAAGGCGAACGAAACAGCGTCGCGCGCGCATTACGCGAGCTTCCACTTGAGAGGATAATTTTTCAAAGGGGTATCCCTTTTCGGCTCGTCTTCGTTTTGCGGGGGAAAAAGGCGAGCCAGGTGAAAGGCCGACGCTACGCGACGCTGCGCGAAGAGCGACGCTGCGCGCGGAAGAGAGCTCTACCTGCGGCTTACCTTCATCCCCCGTCTTTCGTTTACCTTTTTCACGGCCTTTACGGTAGTATCCGCCGCCTACCTCCGACACACTCTTTTCCTTTTTTTATCCGGAACACCCCGGCGTGCCTTCCCCCATTTTTTCCCGCGAGCTGCAAGATTTTTCTGACCCGATGAAGCATGATCCACTCCGGCTTCGAACCGAGACAACATACTGGGGATCCAAGGAAGCCCGTGCGCTTCGATAACCCTTGATGGGACGCTCGTGAGCAGCCGCTTGTACCCTAACCGCGCAATCCTGCGGTCAACGTCTTGGCGAGATCGACACGCTGACCGTCCATCACATCCGACTGCCTATCGTTTCCCCAGTCAACAAGGTCCCAATTGAAACATGCCTTCTATTGGATCTTGTATACCAACGATAAGATTCTCTCTAACATTAATTAGTAATCACTCATGTAATCTCAGCGTTTCAGTTCTCTCTCTTCAGTTCGACATTCTACAGTATTTTCTCCATATAACTCTCCAGCACGGGTCTGCCGAGGGGCATTTATGCGACAGGGACAGTATTCTTATATTAAGTATTAAATATTAAGTATCCGGAGCATAATATAGATATGAGTGTTAAAAAATGCACACTGATAGTTTTGAAATAAAACAACTCTTTATTTTACGGCGCGGTAGGAAGCTCTTTATCAAACGAAATCTTAACTTCAACTGTTACAACCCCAAAGGGAACCAGGTCGCCTCGTGTGTTTAGACTGTTTAATTATTAAATTTAGTTTAATATTTAGACTGTATGATTTCTTAAAAAAAATGTTCGTAATACTTCGAATAATGTTTTTAGGGAAAGAAAAATCGGAAAACTTGGAAAAATTCGGGAAAAAATGAAAGTGCTTTTTTAATCGAAATTTGCTTACTTTCGATTAATCAGAATGTACGATTTTCTTCCGGTACAATATGGAAAAGCGAAGAAACAAGATTGTTCTAACAATTTATCCCTGACTGTACAAAAATATCTCAGTCAGTCTAGGATATTACTAGGCTAGAATAATCCATAGATTATTTGAATTATAGTAGAGAGAGAGAGAGGCACGGGTGCCTATTGTTGAGAGGGGAGCCTCGCTTCCGGAACACCTGGTAGCCGACAGTCCTTCGTGTCTGGTTCATGGCCCGATAAGATTCTAATTAAGGAGACTTATTGAAGGGGTCTGGGAATGCCTATGATTCCCAGGCTGCCACGGTACGCTGCGTTGGCTGGGGCTGATCCGACGATTTCCTATTCCGCACGGAGCGGAGGCTAGGCGAAAACGTACCTATAGTCCGTCGTACGGCGTGTTTTTCTTCGACAACGGCGCCAACGAATGCCCCACGTCTGCCGGCCGCATCGATCTCTTAACGACACGTTGACAGCGTGACTTACGCGAGACGAGTGTGATTGGACTTCCACGCTGGATTCATTTCGCTACGGAGAGGATCGATTCCTCGAATGGCACGACTCGGCCCGAGGAATGCCTCGATATTGTTCTACGGAATATTGGATCCTGACCGAGGAACCTGTCGCCTCGAGATCGACCAATTTGTTGCCTACGGATTCTAATGAGACGTATTCACTCGCTGACACACTCCCCAATTGGGTCTCTACAGTTAGGAGCATACCTGATCACGCCTCCTAAAATTGTGCCATTGGGTAAGAAATTAATTTCTGCAAAAAATGAAGTTGATCGGACGTGCCACATTGACTTTGAACTTGCGAACAACATGAGAAATTTTGTGGGAAAAAAACAAATTTTTTTTAGAAGTTTTTAGTATTGCTGCCTCTAACCGTCTGAAAATATCCATTTATGGATTCTGTGCTATCTTCTTACACTTTCATGTTTTTGTACTTTTAATATTCTGTCTTGTCTAAATTTTCCATCAGTTTGTAATTTTTGTATTGTGTTTATATTCATGTTGAAATAAATCTAATATGAGATTTTCTACAATAAAAAAAACCGTCTGCAGAATTCTTGAGGGGTTGTGATTAACCCGAAACATGAGATGTGAGCGACAAATGGACTTATTAGCGGGAAGGTGACGCACAGCAATTAGACAGGCTAATTAATGTGACATAATTTTGATTCGTACAATATTAGGGGTAGGCGTGCCCAAAACTTCGTGGTCGAAAAATAAAGACCACCCTACTGATCACACATACTTTAAATTAGAATAACTTTTTTATGAACAGATCGAACGACTTGAATTTCTCTGTAACGCTAGAAGAATTCGTTTGGTAAATAACGTCTAGAAAATATCTTGAGAAAATGCGGTACATTTATTTTTTAAATTACTGAATTGTAAAGATATGTGCTTCCATTAGAATTTCTTTATCCAACCGTAAAAATCGCACGAAATTTAAATCAATAGAGCCTTGTCGTTTTTATAAGCTAAAACGATTTAATCGCGTTTTGTGCTCAGTAGGTTTAGCGTTAAAAGAATGATCTGATTCGAAATACAACAGCACAAACTCCGTACAGCAGAAACTGGTAAATTGCGGGCAAGTTTAAATAAAATTTTACGTCGCGATATCGCCATCTTTAATGGCCATAAACGTCAATCGAACCATGGTCGTAATGTACGTTATTCTTAAAAGTAAATTAGCATACTGTAGCCCCACGAAAATTCTCCCTCCTAGCAGCCATAATCGGCCCCGTGCTCTACAGAACATTTACGAAGCATACACGCTTCGCGCAACATTTTCCTATCAGTGGCAAAAATCTACTTCGGCTGAACGTTTTGTCCTTCGTGACCGTAAAAGTGATTCAGGGCATCGATGAAACGGAATCATGTCTTCCGAAAAGAGACATTTGCATAAACCAATCGAGCGGAATTTCGTGCATTACACTTGCGTCAATCCGTCCCGTCATTTCTGCAAAATCCCGCAGAGTTTGCGATATTCCGGTGAACGTATAATTTTCTATTATTAGTTTAATTACAACGTGGTTCGCAACACGAACGCTTTGACGTGTGTATTTCTAGCAAACCGATAATAAGCTGACAGTTTCCCGTGGAAAGGAAACGGTCGCGATTTCAACCAGATTCGAGTAAAATACGTTAATCCGAGGAGAAACGTCTCCATCCGAGAATGTCGAGTAAAATGGACTTTATTCCTTAAGAGTCACCTCTGAAAGTGAAGACCGTGCAGAAAGCGTCAGAGAAATATTACTTGCGAAGTTCTAAAACTGACTGTTTTGTGAAGATTGCGATAATACATCCTGCAAACTAGGCTAACTCTACCGATTACTGCGATTACTAATTCAATAATCAGTAATAACCTAATCATTTCCTATAAATTTTTGTCATATTTCAAGATGGGACAGTGTAATTTATACGCAACTATTTTTATTAATAAGCAGCATATTTATGTGGCTGCCGCGCGCGCGCGCGAAGTATCTTATTAATAAATTCATTAATATTTTTCAAGTTTTATACACATTTAAAATAAGGTTCCGCTTGAAAAATTCTTCATTCTAATTAATTCGTAATCTTAAATCGTTGAACAATTTTGTTCTGCATCATTATAATTCACAAAATAAAGAATTACTGTGGTATCATGATTCGATATTATTTCTAATTGATTGTAAAATAATAGTTATTTATATCGTGAATATATTGTGAAATAATATAAAAATAATAATTATATGTACATGTATATATTTTTATGGAAGAATCATTGTGCGAAATTAATAAAAAATAATTCATATCTACACTGAGGTGATATTTGCATTCAAAACCGTTGGTCTTAGACAATTTATGGGATAAAAACTGTTTACATTACTGTAACACTGTAATCGAAGTGAAAACAAGTTTATCAATCTGTTTAACATTTCTTTAAACTCATATTTTGTACAGGCAATTTGAACTTTAGTTATTCTTTATTTATTTGGTACGTGTTTTGTTCGGTACAATCTCCGGTGTATCAACGTGTGCAAATATTTGTTACATTCGGAACTATTTACCAAACCAATATTGTTCTGCAGAATATCATGAAACTCGAACTCCTAAACGGGAAGCAAATAATGAGACTGTTGACGCGCAAGCGTTATCGCATCGTTATAAAATAATATCATTCTATATTTTATTAGTCGTAAATCGTCGACTCGTATTTTCGTTCGGAAGTAAGAATGGTCGATTTCCGGTTGGCGAACAACACGAACTACGAGATCGTGCTCGTTTGTTTATCTCTACGAGAGCGATTTTTAATATTTTTCCGACCTCTTTAACATCACAGACCAGCATATACCACCGGCCAAAAGTTTGGAATCACGGCGTACATTCAGGGAAATAGAATATTTATAAGAAAAGTCTTACACTCTGAATGTATAAACTATACAAGAACATTATGAATAAATAACTTTACAGCAATGAAAAATCTGAATATAATTTGTATTTGTATATAAATTAAGCAAAGAAATTAACATAATATATTGTGATAACATAGAATTATTACATTATGTCTGGGTTATGTATGCATTATACACAGTGGCGTATACATATAGGTGCACTTCATCCTATCATGGAAAACTCACTTCACAGCTCACTGCATTTGCACACGTCACATTTTCGAAAATCTTCCAAAATGTGTCAAGCGTAAGCAGTTTATATGTAAATCACATGCTACAGAACGTAAAAATATAAAATATACGTATGATGTGTATTTACATGTATGCGCATATGAGAATGCGTGTACGGTTCTTACGAAAACAAATACTTGAATTATTTTAATCGCAGTACATACTAGTAAAGCTTTTTCCAATCTTTCAAATCCGTGCGTAGTTTTTTCGCATAATATTTTAAGAATATTAACGAAAAACCGAAAATATTGATTTGTTTAAAAGCCGTGTGGAGGGATCATTGTTATCTCTGGCGGCTTTAAAACATCCCAGCGAAACGAATTACAACGAACCAGAGTTCACCAGATCCACAGGGTAGCTCTGCCCTATTCTGTATCGGCCAGAAAGAAATGGTGTGTGTTCGCGATGATAGTCGAATGCATCAATGTCCATTAAACATAAGCGAGGCTCGCATACGAAAACATCCAACAACCAGTCCCCCGGCGTGTACTTTTTTCATTATTACTTTCATTACTGGTGTCTGTTTGTGCCGAGAATGTGAAAGATCGTTAATGATAAATAAAGAAGCGCTCAAGGCTCAGAATTACTATGTGTGCTCGTATTTATATGGACAATTATATGTATATATGGTCTCCGAAAAGCTCTAAGTACGAAATCGTGCTGGTCGAGAGTGCAGCATAAATTTCTCAGGTTTTCTTCATATAAGCTAAATAATTCAATGCCATTCTGTGATTATGATTACTTCGCAAATAATAATTACAATGAACGTAGAACCATTATCTGCTCGAAAAATAGTATCCGACCAGAGCTTCATTTTTAATTTAATTAATATACGTATTGATTGTTCTTCTCTACTTGCGCAAATCAATTTTTATGTACCGGAACGTGGACTGAGAACAAGAGGCTCTTTTTAAACCCTTAAAGCGAAATCTACTTATGGATTAATTAAGCCAATGAATCGCATTATTGCAAAATGATGCACTATTTCTAATTATGCAACTACGCAGGATTATATGATAATACCTATCGATTGTACCAGTATTATATTTTTTTTTCTCTTTCTGCGCATGTCCCTTTTTTTCTTATTAGACGAGTAGTCTTGTATCTTTCTCTTTTTTTT
>CM052329.1:9075607-9087839 GCA_028455615.1 Lasioglossum zephyrum
ATGAGGACTGTCAACGTGGAATCATAACAACAAAAATATAAAGGGCTTGAATCTACTCAAATCCATTAATAGCAATAAAGATGTTAATAAAAAAAAAGTGTAATCATAACACAAATGAAGCCTTAGACTGATACATATGTATGTTTATCAGTGTTCCCACAACAATAACTTTCTTTCTACATGGAAATTTTCTGCACATATAAATACCCTAGATTTAGGGGTGAGAACAGTGTTTGTGAGGTCCAATTGTTTGTTTTTATACGTACATGTTTGCAGCACTGTGTGGGCTCACCCTGAAGAGGAAGATCCAGCGCAGTGTGCAGAGCTCATGATTTAACGAGATTATGTTTATATCTAATAAATAATATGAGCGTCCAAAGTAGGAGAAAAATCGAGAAAACCACCCTCAGATTCTAGGACAGGGGTAACAATATCCGAACAACAGCCGTAAACAATTTAATAATTTTTTTCGATTGGCTCCACTTAATTTTATTTTTTATTATTTTAATTCAAAGTTTCACTTGATTATTTCGTATTCTGGTCTTGAAATTTAATGCAACGGCTTGAGTTTCTCTTGAGATGTCACACAGTGGTTCAGATTGTATCCAGGTAACTATTATTCGTCGTAAAATAATCGATTCAACTTCCATTTCGTCTTTAATGAACCGATAAGTTGGAACACGCGAAAACTCTAAAGACACAAAACAATGTAATATTTTCCGGAGGCACTGTTCGTCGTCCACGCCCTTGCACTATCCCTTTATTTGGGCTCGTTTCCGCCAACGGTACGCCTTGCGTACTTCCTTGCCCTTCTAGGCGTTCTGCTTCTCCGGTCGTACTTCGCCAGCGTAATTGCATAATTTTACGAACGGGTCGACGGTCGAGAGACTTCATTATTTTTACCGGCGAAGGTTTTACTATCCGTCCCTCCGTTTAGTATTCTCGACACGACTCTGATAATTGAAGAGAGTGAGCGAGAGGGCGGAAGAGAAAGAAGGAAGGAGAGAGGAGCATCGAAGAATATTTTACGAAGGTGCTCGAATGAATTCAGCGATGATCGCGCGCGGAATACACGAAAATCGTTTAGCCACGTACCCGCGAGGATCCGGTGCGTGATACCGATATTCCTTTTCAGATTTACCCCGGCATCGGTCTCTATGTATTAGGTCTCCCATAAATTCAGAAATGAAAATATAGACTGCGCATTCGACGCATTCATGACATGAATGGCTACGTATTATTTCAAGCAGTGGACATATTAAAAACATATTAAAAACATATGAAAAGGACATCAATGTCCCAGTTTCACTTTACAGAAGAATCAAATTTTGATGTGGCTCATAAATATTCGTAGTCCAGTTATTACACTGTGCAAGGATGTAAAAAAGATTTTTTTCAAACATTGCATATAATCTGAATCATATATTAGGTTGGCAACTAAATTCGAGACCTTTTGTTTCGTAATTCTTTTATTGCGTCATTGTAATCTCATTCAGTGACCATTTCTTTAGAAACATATATTTAAAATTTTCATTAAGCGCCCAAACGAAAAATATTTCAAAAAATTCTTTTTTTTGAATTCTCGCATGCAACCTTGTAAATTATAAATTCTGGAAAATCTGTTCGGCATATCATCTCGTAAACCAATGCTGCTAATAGATTATAAAAAATCAGATCATTTGGTACATTCATAAAAAAAAGTTATTCTATTCTAAAGGGTATACGAATACTTTCTACACTCACTGTATATAAAATGAATTGACACAGATCTACAAAATGTAGTTTTTAAATTTTTAATACAGGCCCACATAAAAAGGTTGTAATTGCAATTTTTGAAAAAATTGTTTCTAACATCCTGTAGCAAACGAATTGCATCCCAAAAAAGTTCAAATTGTATAGTACAATATTAAAAAAGTTATTGTCTTTTTCAGAACAGCTTCATTGAAAGACATGAAAAGGACATCGATGTACCAGTTTCGCTTTACAGAAGAATCAAATTTTGATTTGGCTCCTGCAGTGAACGGGAACACTTTTTACATTGCACAAATATCCGCAGTCCAGCATTACACCGTGCAACGCAGAGAATGTTCAATGAGCGGCAAGAGCTCCGGAAACGCAAACCTAACTGTGTAAGCTTGCAAAGCCACTTGGCCTTATCCCTGCCGATAATTCCCGTAAGGCGTCCATCGGAGCAATTTTGGCGCGTTGTGGCGCGCCGAATGGCGTCCCGTATCGAGCGTTCCGACCACGACACAATCGACTTAACAATAATAACAACGAAATTCCGAATGTGGCCGAAAGTTTTCCGCGGGTCTGTGTCCGGCGTGGGCCACGTGTCGCTTCCTCTGTCCCGGGAAATCAGAAAAGTTTCCCAGACGGGTGTCCTAACACGCGCCGCGCCAGGTCGGCGATAGCGTTTCCCTTTATCTTGTAACTTACTGGAAAAGTTTCACTGTAACTGAGACACCATACCGCGGCTGATCCCTATCCCCCGTATGCCTTCTAAGGATCCACACTCGTCTCCTCTCCTGCATTGCCGGACCCTCGAGTGCATCCGGTGCATCTATCGAGCGCCACTCGAGGTAGCTCGAGGTAGCTCCAGAGCGCGAGCAAGAAAACCACGTAATCCTCTGTTAATTATAGATTCCTGATGCGATACAACGACCAGCCGTGCGTACACACCCCCAGATGCTCGGTATCATCCTCTGAAGAAGCGTCTGTTCAGGTTCGGGATCGTTCGAGGGGATTTTCTCCGGGAATCGGGTGACAAGCGTAACGTGACCATCCATTTTTTCCCCTCGAAACGGGACATCTACTAATTTTTAGGTAATAGCGTGTGTATTCATAACACCGCAATAAATATGTCATCATAGTCTCTATTTATTAATGAAAAAACAGGAATGGACATGTTAAAATAAATAATTTATGTGTTCTTATATTTGTTCCGAAGAACGCTTCAGTGTAAACCGAGACAGCTCTTTTCCTTACAGAACCAGGAATTTTTGCCTTTTCCATTTAAATTATTATCTACCTAGTATCTAATTCATTCCTAGGGTCCTTGCCTTAACAATGAACGTAAGAACTAGGTAACTTACAATTCCTTATTTTAGAGAAATTTTTTTTGCAAAAAAAAAACGGAAGTTACCTACTTTTTACATTAACAAGATTAAACTAAATTATTCGCTAGATGTCATAGATTACTTTGATAGGTTACCCAGTTTTTACATTAAATTCTACTTGATTTCTTCGTTAGTACGAAGTAGATAACTGAAAATGTCCAAATTTCAAGTTACCTAGTTCTCACAGGACAATATTTTCGGTTAGAGGAAAGGAGAGTTCAGGGTCCTTTCGGCTCCTGGACAGCGGGGTTTTAGTGGGTATGTTCTATCCGTAGTTTTATTTTGGATGGATGAGCCCCACACTAGCTCCTCGACCATCATGGGAGAGGGGATGCGCGTCTACAGCGTCAAAATGTAAACAAACGCCGTACCGGGGCAGGTTTACGTTGCCGCGGAGCGTGCAGGAATTCGAAAAATTCAATACAGCATTCGCGATAGTTTTTTGCAAATATTTGAAAAACTAAAAGCGATCCCCCTATATTGGAACAGGAAAAAGTTGTTCAGAATGTGTTGCTGCATAACATATTAAAATTTCATCAAAATCGGAGTACGCAGATCTATTCTATATAATTAACGAAAAAAGGTTAGGACAGGTGTCAGGCATTTCAGAAGTTTCGTGTCGGACGCACTCGTCCGGAGAGTCCAACCAACCAAAACAAAAATTGAGGAATAATTATTATAATAGAAAGCATTTCTAATGATCGAGAAGTTACACTAGGAGCGTCCGCTCATAATTAATAAGGAACTATTGAGGATTCACAGAGAGTGGTCCCTCTAATTTGCGCGGAAATTGATAAGCAGCTCTGTCTGCAGTTAATTGCGCACCTACCGTGTTTAATTCAGGTTTTGAGTGATTTTCAGACCGGCCGACCCATGGTTTGTCAAGACATTTCCGCTTTTTATGGCTATTAATTACGGGCCGGCTTTTGTTCGCGAAGTTTCTCGGCAGACGAACGTTTTAATCACCGTTACCGGGCCCAGGCTGCGAATAATTAACGCTCCGTTGCGGTAAGGTAAACTACTTTTTTCGGGATAATAGCTTACCTTTCCCGTGCCTAGTAATTCAATTTACTCGGCCGGAAACTTTCAACTTGAAGATCCGTGTAAACGGCCCCGTCTCACAGAGTTTTGCGAAAACACCTTCGACACGGACTATAGGGAAACCTTACGGAAACAATTCCTCAAAGAATTTCCACTGTTAATATAGCGAGGTGGCCAGCTAAGTCTCTCGGTTAATAAACTCGGAAAAAGGTACGAGCTGTATTAGAAGAGAGTTCTTTCGCGGATCTAATGAATAAGTAAGTCAAGGTTACGAATGATTCAGATGCTCATAATTGCGCGAAGGAAACTGCAAAGTTCAAGTAATAATTTGAATGATAAAATGTGTAGCGGTAATTTGAAATGTTAAAAATATTAGACGAATTTTCCAAATGCTGTTACATTATTTTCAAACTATGGAATGTATTATATTTCGTACAAAGCTCCTCGAAAGCAAACAGAACGTAAAAGCTATACTATAACGATTAACTTGTCAACAAATTCTATACAGTATAAACGGCAGAAGCAAAGTTACAGATTTTTGATCACCGTCGGGTAGTTTTGTTACACCGTAGCTTTTCAGAATGTATCGAATAAAATTGGTGTCGAGTCCCACTCGGCGCACAGTGATACGAGTTAACGGATTGAGCAACGAATTTTTTATTCGTCGAAGACGAAGAAATAGATGGTGGCAAGATGTCTGAGCGGACTAACAAATTCGCAGAGACTTTATTTCGCCGGCGGAACAGATCTCGAAATAATCCAGCCATCGCGTCGCGTCGTGAGAGATGCCGTAAACGGGACGAAAGTGGAGTGGCGATGTACCGGGTGAGCATGTAAATACGAGTCGGTGATGCTCCCCCGAGGGAACAAGTGAAACGATAATCCGATTCGCGTCGAGGTATTCCGTTTCCGCGGAACGTCGGCGAATTTTCATAGGAGGCACACTCGGGGAACGCCTGTTTTCCGTCGTCGGGGCGCTCATCCACCGAAAACGACGCTCTCGCAAGCTCTTCCCCGACCACTTTCGGGGAACATGAACGCGCGATACGCGATATTTACATGCCCGCCAAGCTTTAACGCACCTATCGTTAACAGAAAGCTATACGACTTTGTGTTCCCGGCTGCTCCCGAGCCCGGCCATCCGCTCCCGCGTTCAGCCCCCGTTGTCGACGGGATACTGCGAAACATGAAAACTTTTTCTTTCAAATGAATACGAGCCCAATCGGAGAGATTCCACAGCTCAGTTTCACCGTGCTCGTCGGTTTTATGCTAGCTCTCAATCGTGCATCAGACACCGCACTACGCCCGCTTAACGAGGACCGACTCTCCTCAATAATTCTCCGCATTGCGATACGCACCTCCGTCGATTTTTATTCGTCGACCACTTCGAGTTTTACGCGGTGAAACGCGCTGTCACCAGTGCCGAATTAAATCAGCGCGGGGCCCGTAGCAAATGTTACCAGGGGGCTCTAAGTTTCTCACGATAATATAATAAAACAGGATGAATCACCTTTTTTTTTAGCAAAAATACCTGGGAGCGGTATCGATGAAATTTTAGGTCAATTTTCTGCTGCAAGCTCGGGGCTCGTAGCAAATGTTACCAGGGACCCTAGGTTTTGCACGATAATATAATAAAACAGGATGAACCTTTTTTTAGCAAAAATATCTGGGAACGGTATCGATCAAATTTTAAGTAAGATCTTAACAAAAAAATCATTATTCACTGTTATGTATTCATTATTATATATCATTATCATTATTAATTATTATTCATTATTCATTAGTCATTAGCTCATTATCCAAGCTCAAGTATGTACTAACAATTAGTCATTAATTACTAGTCAGTTTTGTAGAGCTTATGAAGTTATTAGTGAATAATCATAATCGTGACTAGAGTAAATAAACTGTGTTGGTATCAGCGCACAGGTTTGATCAAAATAAAAAAAACAAGCAATCTTCCAATTATCAAAATCCCAACGTTTCGATCCTGATGTGGATCATTTTCAAGAGAAGAATTTTTAATGCGCCTGAAAAATTAATATCACTGTAATATGTGTTAAACAAACCAAACAATATAAAAATAACAAAAGTAACACCGTACTTGCTTTAAGAAAAGCTTATACATGAATGATAAGGGCTGGTAGGTCTCACAGTTTGTCATAGTCGAAGGGTTGAAATCAATTCTAACGATGCGCAACGTAAAGAACGACTTGCGGTACAACCGACTAAGTTTTGGTCAGTATATTGCGCGTTAATTCCGCGCGAACAAATACGTGTACACGAGAGGGTGCAGCAGCAACGGAGAAGCCGAACGATTCTTACGAAACGTGTCCTATTTCCCCAGTAATTTCGAATGAACACCGTGAGCACGTTTCCAGCGGAACCATGAGCGCGTGTAGGGCGGGGGGTGGGTTGTCCGACGGCTCTTCTCTTCACTTTATTAGCGGTGTTCCAATATCCCGGAGCAGTATCTGTGTCGTGTCCCCAAAATTGGTATGGCACCACGAACATCGTACCCAATCGTGAAACATCACTGCACAACTCTTTCAGAAACCATTGAAAACGGATATTGATCGAGCTGCGTCCGAGATCTCCGGTCATACTCGCGGAGGAACCGGAAGGAAGGAAATTCGAGGTAACGGAGACCGCGTAATACCACGGTTCATTATAGTTACTCGAACGCCGGATCCTGAACCTGGCCGCAGAATGCCTCGAATGGAAAATAGTGGCCTAAACCCCGGTCTATCCCCCTGGAGGACCCTAGAGCGATGATAGGAAATAGTTGGACTAGTTTGCGCGGGCCAGTATTCGCGGCCGTTTTACCTCGCCAGTTCTAATCAAGCAGAAATTATTTTCCGAACGGAAAAGGCTGCGAACCCACTCCGTGACGCCGCGTCGAGTCGCTGAATTCCATGGAGAGTGCTGATAGGACTTCTGCAGAATGTAGTCTAATCGACGGTTTCGTTTTCAATTAGTTTGTATTATACCTGATATGCTGGCGAGGAAAGTCGACACGCTGATCGTCCATTCAGCGACCACAAAATTCGGTAGAATTAACTCTTAGCGACTCAGACAATCACCATTAAAAGTTGTTGTACCGTTATTTTAAATATTGTTTCTATTATTAAATATGTTGGCGTCTAATCACTTACATTTAAGTATTGTACGAGGTATTATGTTAATTAAATTTAAGTATTGTACGAAGTAATATATCAATTTCGATTCATATTCTTATAAAGAAAAAAATTATTATATTTTAAATGTTGTTATTCTATTCTAAAGGGCGCACGATTAGTTTCTACACTCACTGTATATAAAATGAATTGACACAGATCTACAAAACGTAGTTTTTAAATTCTCAATATGGGTCCACATAAAAAGGTTGTAAAATGCAACTTTTAGTATTTTTTTCTATACTTCTGATCAATTGCAATTTTTGACAAAATTTTTTTGCACATCATGTAGCAAACTAATTGCTTCACAAAAAAATTCAAATCTTATAGTACAATATTAAAAAAGTTTTCGTCTTTTTAAGAGTGTCCGAATATTTTCATAAATCTGCGACAGCTACATACTCCCATACATCTCACAGCAATAGGTATGTGTATCCGAGAAATTGCTAGTGTTTTGCGGGATTTGATGGTCATGGACTAACCACTAGCCTGTTTCATCACAGGGTGCAACTAAAGAGAGGGACCGTGAAGTAGCCGGTGTCAGTTTCACTACTCGGTGTCAGTGTCACGTGGAGAGGTATCGTGGGCTAGACGGGGCGGTGTCTCCTGCTAGCGCTGCGCCGAGTGCCACGTGGAGAAAGAGATGGAAAATAATATTAGCTAATCTTATAATTTATAATGATGTTTAGGAAGACCGGGGCTACAAGTTCCGACTTTGAAGAAATATATAAAATAATGTAGAAATAGTATAGATGTTCTGATCTTTACCGAGTAATTTATTTAGTTAGATTTATTATATTATAATAAATTTATTTGTCGTTGAGCAAAGAAATTTACTGATAATAAAAACTTGAATGAAATATTTTAGTTGTTAATGAAATACAACACTATTATACATAATAGTATAATATTATCTTCAGATAATATTGACTTGTTTAGGTAGATTAACAGAAACATGCTATGTTTAACAAAACATCAAAACAATATAATAACTCAAACATTATCTATCAGAAAGGTGGTATGTTGCTAATAATTAAAACTGTAACGAAATATTTTATTTGTTAATGAAATACAACACTATGAAACTGTGTGTGACTTTTTTGTTCCCAAAAATAAAGAGCACCTAAAAGGGTCGTCGTTTTTCAAGCAACGATGAGATTCAAAGCGTATCTCGCTAAAAAAGTTATCTCAAAGGTCGAGTTCCAGAAGTGTTTTGGGGATTGGAAGAAGCGCTGGCGTAAGTGTGTAATATCTAATGGAGGCTATTTTAAAGGGGACAACATTCATGTAGACGTATAAATAAAATTTAAATAAATAAAATGAAACTTCTCGTTATGTTTTTAACACACCTCGTATAGACATACAAGAAATATAAATTTTCGTTCATTTTTCGATCTGATGATTGCAGCTCCGAAGAAAATCGTACGACAAGGGGCTAGCTAAGTAGTGTAAAATTGGTCCGCTGGAACGAACAAATTGGTCTTTGAGGAAACGGCTGTCTTCGGTGAAATGTCTTAGTGCTATAAGAACAGAAGATTGGGAAATCGGGCGAGAGGAATTTAGAAAAGCCCGTGGGGGCGCGAGGAATTTCATTTCGTCTTATCAGAACTCGCGGAAGAACGTAATAATGGTCAGTGGGAACCAGCAAGCCGCCACACCGCGTTCAAGAATTCCCGTGGCCACGCGTGAACTTCCAAAAAACCCTCGTAATTACTAGAAAATTACTCGGCGCAATTCTCAAGATGTATTCATTGTGCTGCGCGGTGTTGGACCGTTTTCCATTTAATCGAGCCGGCCAGAGGAATTTTGGAATTTCAATTTGTTCCAGAGACAGCTGTTTCTGAAGGCGTGCCATAAGAAAAAACGTTTCAAGGGAACATCTATATACAAATCTGACAAAATCGATTTTTTTATATTTTTCATTTCTACGATGTTCACAGAATGTGTAGCTAAGAGGAAATCTCGAAATTATACGCATTACCAAAGTGATTAAGAAATGTGTCCCGACCATGTGTACGGTAGTAGCAGAGAGAAGTTAACTTTCTGCCCTCAATTCGGTCGCTCCCCACATCTAACGACTCTGCTTTGAACATGTTTTTCTCGGAACATCGTTTTGCGAACAGGTCCAAAAATATCTCAAAAATTAATTAATCATTTCGCACAAATCTTGCTGTCAGCCCCTAATAGGTGGAATATTAAAAAAAAAACTAACAATTAAAGCTGACAGCAAAATAACTAAATGAACTACCTTTTCCAAGACAGTGAACCTCCAATATCTTGAGCACGATCAGATTTACTAGTCGTTACGTAATAAGCAGAATTGTGAAAAAGTTGAGATAAAAATGATGTTCATCTTGAAAGTATCAGAAATAGAATTTTTCGAGAGCTGCTGTCAGACTGTCACTTTATTTATTTTATTGGAAAAGAATCCTGAAGTTGATTGCTTCGGCTTCCGGGACCCAGAACCTTTGCTCAATAACTGACGGAGAAAGAAATAATTGGAAGTAACTCGTTTGGACTATTTCGAGTGGAAGAATACCCTGAAATAGCAGGCTGGATTTGTTCTAAGCACCGAATCAGAAAATCAGAGACAGCGAGAGGAAAGGATCGCGAACATAACAAGCTCGACCGAATTACCGTTCCTCGACTTCAACCTCCCATAAAGTGAAAAAGGGAACGAGCTGCTTTCTTCAGAGCGGTAAATTCATGGAGCACAGGGTTACTTATTAAGCTCGTTCCAGTACCAACAATTCTTCGGTAGCCCACGGGCTTCCTAACAGTCGCCCAGCGCGGGAACAGCCGGCCGAGCCAACAGAGGCTAATGGCGTTACAACGCTTATGTAATATTTCGCCGCTATTTTCAGGGCTGGAACAGCGTCATTTTATATTCATGCGCTGTGCTGCTTCGCGATTTAGCCCAACGTTTTCGGCTACTCGTTAATCTACCCCCTGTTGCAAGCTAATCCTTATTCAAATAATTTATGCCTCACCCTCGAGACGTGATATTGTACTCATTATGGACCTCGAATACAAATTTCATGCCAGCGTTCAACCATCTTCGATCGAAGTATTTCGAATTTTGGAAAATGTTGAGCAAACGGGAGCCATCTGCTATTCCGAGGAATTTTCATTAATTCCTTTATACCACGTTTTTTTTACTACAAACGCGCAGTGCCTCTACCCTGTGTGTAGTGCTCACTATAGTAGCTCTCATTTTTGAATTTCTAGGATTGTTCCAATTAATAAAAAAACAAATGTGATAAAATTGTTTTTCTCACATATTTTATAAATTATTGACAGTATCGAAAAATAAGTTCGACAAAATCTGTAGATCTGGACAATTTTTTACGTTGTATTCCTTTTTTAATTAAAGCAAACGGTTTTTGAAAAAATTGAGAAATGCGGAACCAAATCAGAAAACTTTTTCTGAAAGAAGACTGAAGTGTGTTCGTATATACTTTTGGTTTTGAAAGAGACTTAATTTATAACGTTAATACAGTTTCTTGTGAAAGTGTAAAAGTACTAGAGTGTTAAACTTTGTTTTTCACAGGCTTATGATATATTTTTATGATCATGGCGATTTTGCGGATTATTCAAAGAAAAATAATGTACGACTAACCGTGAAAATCGTAAAGAGACCATCGCATTGCAAACTAATATCCTGATGTAGTAAAAATTGTTTAATAAAAAAAGAAGGAGAGAAAATGGATCGGCATTTAGTCGGCTGAAACGTGGGACTTTTGCGGAACTTGGCTCGTCGGCTTCAGTCCGGTTTGACCATTTAAATGACACTTCGGTGAATGTTGCGGAATGAATCGGCGATGATCAAAGTGATTGGATCGTGTTCCCGATGGCCAGTTGCCTCTTCCGACGATTCGGCGAACTTGTGACGAGAGCGAACGATTCGAGTCCCGATAATAAACTCCGAAAACGCTGGTAATTATCGAAGTAGCTGGTGTCGGGTGATAATTAAGCGAGCGCTGGAATGAGCCTGGTACTTTGACAAGCCACTTTCGCGTGGAGTCGAAAAGCACCGCGCAAAGGACATATGTAGATCCACGAGTTACGCTAAACCCATTCCGCCACCGTATACCCGGCACTCGGACCATCGTTTGCTGGTTTTGCCGGAAAACACTAATACAAATCGTAATTTTTTTTATTAATCATTTCAGATCTCAAGTGAGATGAATTTCTGCTGCAGAAAGGTAAGTTACTATAGTTACTATATTAAATCAAATTAAATTCGTAGTTTACAATTTTTTAGGAAATTAAAAATAAGAAAACAAGCTTTAATGTTGGGTCGGCCAACTAACATGTCTAAGCATAAGGGTAATTGATGCAGAGTTGGGAAAAAAATTAATCGCCGATTGACGACCAAATTTCTACTTCAATCGTTAACCGCAATTAACAATTAATCTCCTAGTTTAGTCTCTAAATGCGATTAACGATTATTAATCGTCAATCGGATAATTGGTTAATGATTAACTGTCAATTCTCCATCCGCTCTCTGCTCTCTCCCCATTCATATTACAATTTATGGATAGACCTTTATGGATAGAATTTATGGTTATTAACTTCAACGATTGATTAAATCATTCTCTGATTTTTCGATGATTTCTTCGTTTAATCAACGATTGGGGATTAACTTCATCAATCGATTGGATCAATCGCCGATTTTTCGACGATTTCTTTTTTTAATCGTACACATTAATCAATCAATCATGATTCAAATTTTAATCGATTATTGCCCAACTCTGAATTGAAGTTTAATTTTACGCAGTTGTCGAGTTAACTTAGATCGCTGCAAATCAGAGAGGCTAGATTGCCAAAGAATATGATTGATATCCTGACGCTATAAGGCTATAATGATCAGCTCTGCACCAATTAATAGTTGCAATA
>CM052329.1:9087939-9164712 GCA_028455615.1 Lasioglossum zephyrum
GTAATGCTGAGGGCTTAATTTGTTTATTAGAAAGGAAATTATATTTGTATCGTATCGAAGTAAGTATCTAAATAATAATAAACCATTCCCCTGAATAATTTAAATCAATATAAACAATGTACAAAAAAATAAACACTTACAAATAATTTTTCACTTATTTTACTTAATATATATTATTAGCTCAACGAAGGCACGTCTTTACTTGAAACTGGTAGTCGTAGAAAAAGAATTAAGATACGCAGACCCATCCCGCTTGTATTGAAATGGGCGTGAAAGGAAGAAAGAAAAAATAATTTTTGTATATAGAAGGCATACCTTCATAAAAAAGAAAAGATAAAACCCAACAAACAACAATCCTTTCGATGATCAAGATAGAAGAAAAATTATCTTAATTTTGAAATTTATGAAAAATGTTTTTTAAATGCTGAGATTTAAAAAAAATATGAGACTGATTGACGATTTTGTTTGTTGTACAACTTTATTCAGCGTAAATATTTCGTGCTTTAAATCGCAACGGGAAAAAACTACCGCGGTACACATTAATCGTTTCAACATTTTCGTGTTGAACGTTTTAATTGATGCTCGCGGCAAAATCGAAAATCGCGAGGCATTCGAGAGGAGGAAATAGCTCGACATCTAATTGAGCGGGATACTTGAAACTGCGGGCGTCACTTTCGAGGAATGCAAATTCTCGCGCAAGAGCGCACGAGTCCCGGGGGGAGGCTGAATGCGAGTTAAACGCATAATCCGCGCACACTCGAGCAACATGCAAATCTTCGGAGCCACTTCATAAACAGGTACATCACTTAGGCATTGTATGCCGTGCACCGCTATTGAGGATAATCTTACCGTGCCATTTCTCGAAACAATATGATTACATTTGCATACGTTGCGGCTCGCGCTGGCTAAGGTGATTTTCTGTGCCTGTTCTTGGGGTGCGAATCAAGGTATCGGTTACCCATGGATCGCCCTACACCTTTGTGAAATTCTAACGTACGTTGGGACTCCTAATCAGAGCTGGCCATTATTTGGCCAAACAAATATTTCAAATACTATTTAATATTTTCGACATTATGTTACTTAAAGAAAATATTATTTTAATTAAGATATACAATTTAGAAAATAAAATATTTCTATTTTAACAATCGGAACCACAAAATAGAATATTTCTATTTTAACAATGGTAACCACAAAATAAAATATTTCTATTTTAATAATCTGAAACATAAAATAGAATATTGTATTTTTTGTGTAGAATGCAAACCATTCTTTTCAGCAATAATATTTAAAATTGAAGTTGTTTCGTACCAAAGCTTATCGGTATTTAACCGACAAGAAATTGAAATTTTTTAAATTAAAAAAAAATCGATTTTCAACAAAAAATCTAGGTCGCTGTCATCTTCTTTCAATGGAACTGTGTATTTTTAACTTCATAATATTATAGGCAACGTTGAAACGAATTCAGCGACTGCTATACGATGACTTTGAAAGAAAATATCGCCATGAAACAATTGCCAGAATATTTGAAGTATTTCAACGGTATGTAATAGCAACGTCTCGCATTTAGAGGTAAACAAATGAACGTAATTATTCGTGAATGCTCATTTCCTCAACTGTTGTCCGTTTGTTGTTTACCTCTAAATGAGAGACATTTCTATTACGTAGCGTTGAAATATTTCAAATATTTTGCAATTGCTTCATGGCGATATTTTCTTTCAAAGTCATCGTATAGCAGTCGTTGAATTCGTTTCGACGTCGACTACAATATTACGAAGTTAAAAATATCCAGTTCCATTTGAAGATATGAAAGCAACCTTGTTTCTTTAATTTAAAAAATTGAAATTTCTCGTCGGTTAAATACCGATAAACTTTGGTATGAAACACTTTTCTGTCCGACCATCCGAGTGGCTGAAAAATCGTGGGGACTAATTTGTGCTGGACCCTGTATAATCTCATAATATTTATTTTCAAAAATCTGAAGCTCGTGCTTCTAAGGGGTTCCATGGAAATCCCTCGGCAACATTTCACCGACTCTAGATTTGACTGGCAACTACTTTGTCCGACACGAATTTGATCAATAACGAGTTTAGATTAGGTGCCCAACAAAATCGTTATCGGTTAAAGGCGTTGTTGGCCAAAATAGTAGTCGGCCAAATCTGGTGTCGGTGAAATGTCGATGAAAACCGTGTCGGGGAAATTTGTGTCTGTGATTTCCATGGGATCCGCTTGTAAGATCCTGAATTTTCATATGAATAAATATATATATTGATTTTTTACAGAAAATTAAATATATTAGCTTGCGAAGGTGAATGATCATACGTTCGACAAACACATGAACGTATCCTAATCCCTACATATAGGAACATAAAGTGGGATGGTTCTATTCTTTTCCTTACCTTATTCGAAGGAGACGGTGAATCCAATTACTTTCGGAAAAGAAATGCCGCACCGCGCCCCGAACCTGCAACAAGAAAGACCAATGGCGTGTCATTAAAAAGTGGATTACGGAAGACCAGTTCGCCACTTAATTTAACCGGTTTGTATCGTAATGGAGCTGCGTTAAGTCGTCTAAAAGGCACGCGCGGTACCGCACCGCCTCCGCGTCGCGCCAGGATTTCCGCGACCGATAAAGGACGCTCGTGCCTTAATCGTCGTCGCGAAGTGCGGATTTCATTCGGGGAAAGGGAAGGTACACCACTGCTTTGCCGCTCTTAATTGGTTCTGATCGATCCGACCCTCGTACTAATTAGTAACGACGAGTTGTTAACGAGGTTCCACCCCGTTGACTGCGAACACGAGCCGCCGGCAAGATGTAATCGTGGATTGACCTGCGGAAGGGCAAGGAAACGTATTCCCGCCCTAAACGGCGTGACAACATTAATCGTACAGACGCTCCAAACGGGTGAATATTTATGAAAATTTGAACCGAATGTACAGGCTGCTTCAAAATTATTTGTCGTGATCACTATAACGTGATTCTGCAGCTCTGGATAGGAGATCTATTACAAAAATGTACCAGAGTCGGAGAAAATAGTATTTTAAATAGTAAATAATAAATAATCCTATTTATTTTAAAGTATGTGTATAATTATGAAAATAAAATATTTTATTTGATGTAGTAATTTTTAAAAATAAAATATTTTATTTGATACAGTAATTTTTGAATATAATAGTTTATTTGAACAATATTTAAAATATTTGGATTTTGTATTTATTTTCAATTTCAATTTTACATATTATTGTTGAAAATAATGATTCGTATTCAATAGATTTATGTTTATCAACAAACCTCAGTAGGCACAAAAAATACAATATTCTATTTTGTGTTTCAAATGATTAAAATATAAATATTTTATTTTCTGGTTCCGATTCTTAAAATAGTAATATTTTATTTTCAAAATTGTATATCTTACTTAAAATACTATTTTCTTTAAGCAAAATAAAGTCTAAAATATTAAATAGTATTTGAAATATTTGTTTCGCCAAATAATGGCCGCCTATGAAATGTACATACCGCAAAATTGACGGTAAGAGTAATAAAAGTGTACAGAAAGCAATACGACGCACCATTAATGAAATTAGACCGCAATTATGCTAAAATGCCATTGAAAATTTTGGCCATTTGTCGGATATTGTATTCCACACATAACCTCCACGCTTCTGCTTTGTATTAAAATACAAACATCCGTACGTTTCAAATAAATAATACGTTTTATTAATAAATTAAAATGTCAGGTCATTTCGAGACACCCTACATTTTAAAGAAGAAGTTAGCTTAAACGACCGGTTTCACATTTTTTATCCTATGTATAATCGCTGAAAAGACAAAGATGCTTCCATCAAGAATAATTAAATAAATTTCCTTCAGAAACAGTAGACCGGTGCGTGCGCCGGGATTAAAGGGAAGTTGATTGTCTGCTGTCAACCGAGGCAGACAGTGTGTCCCAAAGAAATCGTGTTGATTATCGTCACGGCAACGCACAAAAGAGGCTGCGCGAGAGCGTTGTGCGCACGAGCATATACAAGCTTCATCAATGATAAAATTGCTTCCGCGCAACGGAATTAACAACGCGGGTGGAAATATTTCTTTCGCTCCATGTTAATTTAGCTTCTGTTATATGGAATCGCTACGTCTGTAAACCGTTCCTTTGAGCTTCGACGAAAAAAAAAAAACAGAAAAGAATGGAGAACGCTTTTCAATCCTTTGTATCCGCGAAAAGATACGAATTGCAAGTTTCTTATAATTCCCCAGCAGCGTGCCGAGGTACCGAAGTATCCTAAATACCACAGTACGGATTGGTTCCTTCTTCTAGGATACCTAAAAGTAATAGGGAGAAGAAGCTTTCAGATGAAAGCAACTTCGGAAACTCGATCGGGAGCTGTTTGCCGAGATACAACTTCCAAAGCTACTTACGTACACATATAGAGACGTTCGCGGAAATATTCACAATGATCTGATGAAACATTCAATTAGTTTCTCAAACGCAGTCGTGCACCCAGTGCCCCCTCCCCAAGAAAAAGGAAACAAAACCCTGGAAAATTAGCTAAACTGTAGAATAGCTGCTTCCTCACCGATTTCGATGATTTTTGGATATGTTATATGTGAAACTAAATATTTTGAACAACTTTCCCCTATACATATAAATTAGGTTGCTTTTGTTATACATACACAGAGATATTCATGTAATTATAACCGAAGTAATTGAAGAGCTGTGTAAAAAGAAAAGAAAACTAGATCTTATTCTGTAAATTATTTAGATTTATTTCTGTAGATTTATTCTTTAATTCTATGTATTATCTATCACCATCATAATCATAATCACCATCTTTAAACATTTTTAGTTCGTAGCTCATTGCAACGTCGACTGATTTTGACGAAATTTTTCAAATATGTTTAATTGGTACACATTTCTAGACATAAACATATTTTCTAAATTTTCTATATAAGCCCGGATAAAAAATTGCAAAATACAATTTTTAGAATTTTTTCTGCAATTCCGACAACTTGCAATATTTCCGAAAAAAATTTCACGTCATGTAGCAGACCAATCGTTCTTACACCGGAGAAAAATTCGTGGTACGAAATGTTTATTTTTGCGTGTTAAAATCGTTCCGAGTGCAAAGGGTTAAGATACGCCTACATTTTGCATGACGTGTTAATTAATATTCGCGAGCATGAAGCGAGGTTAACGACACTTGAAAATAAAGCGTTGGTAGTTGAAGATACGCGGAACTGCGAAGAGGCATCGCGTCGAGAAAAATGAGTCCGCACGCCCTACGACGCGGTTGTTTGTTTCGCTAATTGCGAGCAAGTAATTACCAGTCAGCTCTCACTCTTGCCAGGATAATTCGTGGGAACGTGTTGTCCGTTTAATGCCGGCAAATACGATCAGCCGCTTCAATTATCGAAGCGTCACGAGTCGAAAAAGCCCGGCCAAGCGGCTTTCTGCTCATTAACGGGGTAGAGAATTAATTATCCGACAGAACATAAACCGATTAAACCGGTCACCGTGGAAAAAAAGAACATAAGTTCGCGCGCGCCTCGTCTTTCGCGAATAAATCCAGCGTGCACGTTATTTTTGCAAAAGGGAAAAAACGAGGTCCGCAATTTTCACATGCCTCCAATGAAGTAAATTATGCTCGCTTGTTTTACAGGCCTCTCGACAGAAAATATTGTCATACGATTATGCGCCGACGGAGTACTTTACGTTATCGAATTTGTTCAACCTTGCAGATACACGGTGTTACGCTTTTCTATTTTGTCCTTCACGATTGACTTCTCTCTCCCGTTATTGCAATCGTAAGGTAAACTATACAATTACTGGCTCTGCAGTAGTTCTTGGCGCTTTTAAAATTATTTTACATTGCTTCTTATTTATATTTCAAAGCAACTAGTGCATCCAGTAAGTATAAATAACAAAATATATAAAAAAAACTTTTCAAAAACCACGCTTATATTAAAATGTACTAAAAAAGAGAAAATAATATTTTTAGATATTAGTGTCCATAAATAAAATTATAATTTTCTCTTTTTTAATGCATTCTAATATAAGCGTGGTTTTTCAAAAGCTTCTTTTTATATATTTCTTTATGTTCTACTTTTCAGTCTTTACTGCCGAGCGTACTTAGTAAGGCCTGCTTACCGAGCAGAACCGCCGATCCTTGCCCTCCCGCCCAACTCAATCCAAACTAACTCAGTTAGTAAACATAGCTCTTTCGCTGCGTAGTGGGCCAGTGGAGCGGGTCGGAATCGGAGTGGGAACGCGTAGTGGAGTAGGGAGCGCGCGGAGTGGGGATCGCTGCACACGATGACGTACTACCGAGCGGCGAGGGGCGAAGGGAAATATTTAAAAATAATGTTTAAATCCTAAACGCACAGTTTTTTAAAACAATTTTTTTGAAATATTGCATTGTCATCCAGTTCTGAGCTATGTTGAAAATTTCAAGTCTCTAGCTTATCGAGGAGTGGTTTACAATTTGATTTCAAGATTTGACGAATACAATAATAACAACGACAACTCGCCAAGCTAAAATAAGCATGATAATAACAAGTAATATAAAATAATTTTCTATACCACGAATTCTTGATATTTGCCGTTTAAATCAAAAGTACCAATAACTACTGCAGTGCCGGCAAACCCTAATTGAATTACTAGAGCAGTTTTGGACACGTATTTCAATTACCGAAGCATTCGAAGGTGTCCGTCACCGATCAAGGGACGCGGCCTCCTTTCTTTTTGTCGGGTAGAAATCCTTGAGCGAATGCTAGCGGCCGGAAGAGGCAACGTTCGACAGGCCCGCATATAAGAGATTCTGAAATGTCCGATGGATATCGGACAGTACTGCGGATAGACAGCTCGTGGAACGGAAAGGATCGTCGATAGAACGAATCCGTGAACCGTGGAGAACGGTGACAGTGGCCCGTGTGGAAATAGACGTGACTCGGTCGATCCGGAGCGGCGAACGCTCCATCCCGTGGTCCGGTCTCGTCGGGGCCCCGAGGATAATTGCTGTCAAGTAAAAGGGGCGAGATGTTAAGCTACATCTCGTCGAAACAACCGCAATTAAGGTCGAGCTGGCTCGTAATGGCACGTATTACACGCAGGTTACACGGTCGTGCGGAACGACTGCCTGCGCGAGGTTACGCGATGACCTACATGGACCGTTAGGGGATTTTTATAGGTTTGGACACGTCTATCTGACTCCGACGCGATCAATTAACCGCGGAAAAGGAAGCGAACGATTCGTAGCTGAAGGAACGACGTGTTATCATTCATCGACGGCCAGATAAAGAAATTATTTAAATAAAAAGAATATTTTTAATGTACCACGTTTTTAAGACGGACTAAAAAGTATAAAACCATTTTTCCTAACCCCATACAGATACTCCTGGAAATTTGCCATTGTGAATTTTCATAGCTATTCAAAATTTATAATCACAAATTTTCAGGATTATCTGTATGGGGCTAGGAAAAATGATTTTATACTTCTTAAGTACGTCTTTAAAAAAACGTGGTACATTAAAAATTTTCTTTTTATTTCAATAATCATTTTCTGCTTTTTAGACGAACAGACAGTTAAGAAAGCGAGTTAATATTGCATTGTGTTTAAAGCTTCAAGTCTCAAGCTCATAGAGATGTTAGTTTAAAATCAATTGCAAAATTTGAACCGATACAGACAGACAAGAAAGCGGGTTAATAAAAACGTGTTAAATTGAGCAAACGAAAAAATGAGCCTTTCTCCTTTCCCTTTAAAGTGAGAAGTGAGACAGGACAACGCGACTTAGCAAGTTAAATGTACAATATTATTTATTTAACAAATAATTCTCAATTGAACTCATATTTAATCTTCCCGATTCTACACTTATCGATACGATTTTCTTATTAATTAAAGGTGGAAGTCCAAACAACAAGAAAACAATATTGATTAGAGTTTATCATTTATCGACAAATCCGCAAAATCACTTAGTCGCCAACCCTTAATGATTACGATTATCATGATTCAAAGTTGGAGCTTCGGTGTATCTACATCAAGAAGCATTCCCATGATTCCTTCTCCCCCGTCTCATTGGATCACACAATGGATCGCGTTCTCGATTAAAGTGACACGTGTTAGGTCAGCCGAGAAGAATGTCCATTAACCGTGAACAACGTCCTCCGCGCGCAAAAATGAGTCATCGTCGGCTGGATGGAGCGGGTCGGGCTTGGGCCGACGACCAGGCCCGTTTATTAAGTTAGAAAGTCGCTGTTAAATTCCCCGGGAAGATGATGTCTACGTTATATCCCGGATCCGCCGACTTCTGTACGATTCGTCCGATCGGTTTCCTTCTTAATTCGAACTAATCAAAGTTTCAAACAATTACAGGACCTTCGGGTCGCCCCTGGACATTGGAACGAGGACAAGCCGGATGAAAGTAGAAAAAAGATCACTGCCGGGTTGGGACGGAGCCCGAAACGGATGAATCTCGTAAATTCTCTCGGAGCAAACTAAATCTCACAAGGAAAAATCGAGTTAACGAGCAAAGAGATTTGAATTTACCGTCGCATCCTACGAAAAACAGAAAATATTCTTCCTCTTGTCAACCTGAAAAATCATTTATCAAACTGGGTTTTATTGTTGACCTGTCACGCGGTGGCGAGTTCGGTCGAGTTCGTGGTAAAATTCGTTGTATCTTGAAATCTGTGGTGAATTATTGAAACAAATGACTTTATAATGACAATACTGCACTTTTTTTTAAAGAATCATTTAAATAATTATATATCTAATACCTAAATACCTAATACATCTAATGTTCATCTATATTCTCCTACTTTTTGTTGTAATTCGGGTAGAGAATTTGTATTTATTTTTTCTAAGTAGCTCGGATAACAATCTTCAACCTTTTAAATATATTAACAAGGAAAATTAATTTTCATTTCACTCCAACTTCTTGCAATTCGGGTAGAAAAAATTTTATTTTACCGCACTTCTTCTTACCAACCCATTCTTCAAATATCGCAAAAGTAGAAAATGTAGAAAGAAGTGTATCGAAGATCTCAATCGGAACCTCCCCTCGAGTGTTAAGTATAAAAGTTTAATAGAGTTTATACACCGACAAAGGGTACAGCGGAAGGTAGTTGCCATGATATTTACCACGATGAGAGCACCGTATCGTCGGTCTGTCCATAACCGAATAAATCCTGAAGATTCGCGTTACCGCTGAACACTGGGGGGTGGGGATAGCTTTAATCGCTAAAACGTCGATAAGTGAGTAGAGCCGCTTCGGAAATGGGCAAACAAGTCTGACGGGGATGAAACAGCGAGAGAGCGCTTACCGAGCGTGGAAAATGGAAACTCTTTCGGTGGGAACGGCGAAAAATCGACGGGTTGGGCAAACATGAAGAAGCGATATTTGCATACAGTCCTTGCGAAAGGATACAGTCTGAAAAGGTTACGCTTACCAATTCCGATTTTCTAACGCTGTAACAGAAACCCTCCTCCCATTCGATCCAGAAATCAGAATTTAACTCGTGCTCCCCAACGCTGCATCTCTATTGTATAGCTGAAAAGTCTTTGATGATATTGTAAGGCAGAGTTGGTCATTAATCGATTAAAATTTTAACCAAAATTGATTGAATAATGTGTACGATTATAAAATGTAGTCATTGAAAAATCGACGATTGATGAAGTTAATTGTCAATCGTTAATTAAAAAAAGAAATCATTGAAAAATCGGAGACTGATTTATTTAATTGTTCTAGTTAATCGCCACACGGTATATCCATAAATTGTAATAAGGTGGGAGAGAGAATTGACAAATGTATCTCAACAAAAACTCAGTTTACATTTTTTTCAGTACGCAATAGTATGCACACAGTTTTGATTCCGTATTTCATTCCGAAATTTCAGCAGTTGATCATTAATCAATTACCCGATTGACGATTACAATTCAAAAGAATGCAATCGTTAACCGCAGTTAAGGACTAAAGTAGAAATTTAACCGCTATCCCCAATTAGAGATTAGTAAATATTTAATCGTTAACCGCAATCAACGATTAAACTAGGAGATTAATTGTACAAATTTATTCGTCGATCGTTGATTAAATTTTTGCCCAACTAGTATCTCTACTCTACCTTCCCCTTCTAGAACGCTATTCGCCCACGTTGATAGAGTATTGCAAATAGTGATTGGCATTCAATTACCCTGTCGGGAAGTTTTCGAACAGATCAATCACCACAGAGTTTCGAATCAATTCGATACTTATTGGAAATTAGAAATTCTAAAAATTTTAAGTCTTGATAATCTTAATAAATGTGATACTTTTTTGTAAATTTGTTGACATTTCCTCAAAGGATTTTACTGTATCTTAAAAATTGTTGATTTTTAACGTTTGAAAAAAGTGTCACCCTTCTTCAATTGAATAACAAGACTTTTTTCATTAAACTATAAAACACCGGTGACTAATTCGTTATTTACAATCTGGTACATTCTTTCAAGATGAATACGACGATCCACTCCTCTCAATTCGTGCTCTGTCCCCTCATCTAGCGACGCTGATCCGCATAAGTGATGACGATTCGACGCCATTCGAGGGTTAATGAGCAGAGATGTAAAGACACAATTTCCTCTCGTACGATAAAAGTAGCCGACTAACTGTGAGGAACAAGCAACGGAGAGACGAGAAAAAGGAACGAACCGTTCAGAATCTCTCGCGTAGACGCGTCTAACGAGATTAAAGATGGCGAAGAACACTGGCCGCGCCGACAAGTCGATGCTAGGTTCGCAATCGTCCTAATTACTTTCGAGATTCCCCCTTAAAGCATCTGCGATGAAAGGCATGAAAAATCAAGGAGATTCTGAGGCTCGGGAAACGAGCTCCAATTCCGTGATAGAAGGAGGATGGGATTAAGTAGAGGAAAACAGGACGGCCCAACGTCCGGACCGGACGTTTCACAAATTACAACCGGTCCACGGAAGTCGACACACGTTCCTGTCCGACATTGTGACGCCGAAAGTGTCCGGACGTCTTCCGGATAGACGAGCGATTGCCGCAACAACAGAGATCTTGCGAGTTTACATTAACACACACTGCCGCACATCTTACCAGTACACACTGGAACATCCCTCCTTCTTAACCTTCTCTCTGTTATTCTAATGTTAAGCTTGCGCAGGTGTGTCATTGGATCACATACATTATCCGAGTAAAATGTAAACAAAACAGAAAGACCTTGAGAAGAAAATAACATCTGCAACGCATTGCATTAAATATACATCGCATTAAAAATACTTATGTTATTACAAATTTCAGTGGCTACAAAGGATAACTACTAAAAGAAGTTGATTTAAAAAAATTAATTGTCACCGAACGATTCGTCATTCAAAGACGCACAAATTGGATTGTGATATTTTCGTCTAGGCCTAATAGTTTCGAAGAGATTTGTTAAAATAGATTTTTCAACCCCTAACGTCCAAAGCTATTTTCATCCCCTCGACATGAATATCGGAGGCTATAGAAAAATATGTGTTAAATATTTGTTATATATAAATATTTATATATAATAATTATATGAATATATAAGTTAATCTTATATATTATTAGATGTATAGATAAAAATTATTATGTATATATTTAGATCGATTACATATTTATTTTTATTATTTAAGATAAATGGTTAAGCATTAAATATATATATATATACATAAATAATTTATACATTAATAAATATTTATATTACAGATATAATAAAATTAATTATATATTAATTAAATTGAGTTATATGTCGTACAAAAAATTCCTCCCTAGTTAGTTGAATGACCTTGGGTAATCGAAAGGCTAGAGAAGTGGCCGATAATTGAGCGTCCAGAAATCACGAACAGGGATGGCTTCTGTAATCCATCGGAAAGACTTGGACCGGTCACGAATGGCGTAGTTTTCGAAACAGAGGCTGGCTTTTCGCCCCTTTCTTCTTAACTCACCCCTGCTGAGAGACGTGCGAACGTCCTTTCGCTGCAGTTGTGATTCTTGGAGCGTTCACCCACTTTTCGTTATTTATTTCTTTCCGTTCTCCGGGCCCGGGGCTCGTTGCCCCCACGTTTCGCCTTTGTGGTAAATTATTGTCGTCCCTGTGCTCCTTCCTGCTTCCGCTTTCCACAACGCGCCGTGCGCGATGCCACGTTCTAAGTACGTACGTGGCTGGAACGGGGCTCGCGTAAATGGGACGAGGAGAGGTCGTTGATCCAAAATTTTAGAACAAATTGCTCGAGAGACGCACCCTGATCAACAATTTTCGAATTCATTCGTCGCAGCTTGCTCGAAATCAGATCCGGATGAAATTGAATTTTTATTTCACTTCTTCTGTTACTTTATCTTACAAGGGAAGACCTCCAACCGGGAATACCGGAAAACTAGAGGGCGCCACAGTGGGGTGTCTGACCCGAAAAGTCTAACGTATCTTAACACTTTATCTGACGGTAGCCTAGTAATGGGCTTTAGAATAATTCTGATGTACCATTTGGAAGCTTGAAAATCTTTTACAGAATAATCCCGAAATTATTGGATTGTGTTATTGAGGGTAAGCTGTTGGATTATGATTAGAGTTACTGTTACTATTAAAGGATTTTTAAAAAATTTTAAAAATCCTCAGCCATGGACCATTTCCTTTCAGTCAATCCAGGCCTCGATCTCCCTCAAAAATCCCATTGTTACGTTTACAAGGCGTAATTCTCATTATTTACACTATGTAGCTGTCGCAGCTTTATGACAATATCTTTATGCTTCCCAATAATTATAATTACGCCGGTCGTATTTTTGCGACGGTCAAATGACAGGGTTTTTTGTCTTCTAATTATTGAAATTAGTTTCTCAGCCATTCTACTACTTGCTCCGACTCCCTCTCAGTCAATATTTTCTCTATACACATACCATTTGAAATTCCCTACATTCTCTTACTATATTTTCAATATTTCCAAAGGTTTCCCCACATAACTCACATTTCCGACTTTCCTCTTCCTCCCAATATCAATTCCATACTTCGAGTGACCCCCCTCTCTTGCTTGCGCCAGTAGTCGTTGGTTTCGATCTTTCCCGTCTCTTCTCAAAATTAAATCATAATATTCAAATTATAATATTTATTCTAATAAATTCGCCTATCAATTGGAAATGAAAACACAGGAGCTGAATATAAATTTTATAAAAATAGCTGCATGCGCAGACTTATGCTTCCGAATAGCGCTCTTCACTATTGAAAAGCCCCATCTTTGCATTATTGAGAAATAAGAACGCGCATCCACCACCCTTGCAATCCTGGAAACGAGTCTATCCCCTTAAAGTGAATATTTCGAAACGGATTGTCTAATAACGTTGCACCGGGTGGTTTAACCGTGTTCTATTTTTGTTGAACCGGCACCAAACCGCAAATACCAGTTCTCTTTTTTCTTCTCGTTCACCTGGAATCGGTATTACAACTATTTATCTCGACGAAGCGACATTTTATTACCAACCCCTGCGTCATAAATCTCCCCGGCGGGCCGTACCGAAACTTCGCCGGCCGCATTTGTAGAAAATTCATTTGAAATTCATTTCGGTTAAGGCAGAACAGTCGAACTTGCCCGGAAGGACCGAGTAGCCCATGACTTTTAAAACTCCTCGCGAGAAGGGTCGATTTAATTACCCCGAAACGCCATCGCGGCTCCTCCGCGAGGAAGTACTGTGCACGTTTCAACCCCCGTTCAGCTGTATGCCAGTCAGGGGCATGGAACAGGCTCGAGTATTATGAGAATAAATTATTTCTCATTAAGATAAAGTACATATTTCACGTTACAATGATACAGGATGGTTCACCAAAAATGTTACAAGCCATTAAAGGACTAAAGGTTGGGACAGTGCTTTTTCTGTTGCATAAAATCTTGTAATTGAATTTTAAATCACTTCCCGATGAGTCAGAAACATGAATCTGTAAAGTTTAGCGGATAAAAAAATCTCAGGCCTTACTAAATACTCGGTATTGCGACCAGTATTACTAAATCTTGCGTTCTATTTAAAAAAGACTAAACCGTAGAAAATAAGAAAATATATAAAAAGGCTTTTTAAAAACCACGCTTATATTAAAATGCACTGAAAAGGAGAAAATAATTTTTTTTAGATATTAGCGACTACAAATAAAAGCGCGATGCGCCCACGAAGATTACATTAATATAGTTTAGCGCTCCACGCTTTTATTTATAGCCGCTAATTTCTAAAAAATTATTTTTCCTTTTTAGTGCATTTTAATATAAGCATGGTTATTAAAAAGTTTTTTTTATATATTTTTTCTCCGTTGGAAACATTACCATGGCTGTCAACTCTACTTCTGTATATAAATAAACTTTTCACGAGCATAAAGTGCGTCGTTATCATCTGAATTGGTATGGTTATTAATATTTGAACTTAATCAATCATTCTGTAAGTTTTTTTCCGATTATAAACTTCATTAACAATTTTGTTGTACTGTTAAATAATGTCTGGTGCTCTTTCTGATATCATTGCATTTGATAAAGGTTTGTGATCACTGTACAAAAGGAATTTATAGAATTATAGAACGATTGAATCGTCGAAAGTGGCGATAATTACACACATTTCTGATTACACACATCAATGACACTATCCGTAAAATAACAGAAACTCGTTCATTAAAACGGCGCATATTTTACACGCAAAGAAGCTTCGAGATTCTCCCCGACCACCGATTATTTCATGCAATGGGAAACCAAAGTCGATCGATTACATTATTCATGCGACTAAAGTAAAATTAAATCGATAAATCGAATAATTTATATTGGCACGGATAATACCATGCTAGTCATGTAAATGTCTGATGTCGCAATCCCATCATGAATATTCTGCGAGCAGTAATCTTTTTAAAAATTCAAAAGCGTTCGAAACTTCACTCGCTGCACTGTCAGAACGGTTGTGACAATTAAAATACAAAATGAGGCAAAATCGAAAAGAAGATCGAAACTGTAACAATTTTTTCATGCAATTACCTGCAACCACATTTTTAAATCAGATTTTATAGAGAACATTTTCGAGATTAATTTTGGAAAAATTCACCACTGAACAACATTTGAATAGAAAGAGGGTTTAAGACTCGCTTGATTCGAAATTTATATTTAAATAAATGTATGTTTATTTGAATAATTGTTGGAAAAAAGAGACTGACAAATTGTGAAAATTCGAAAATATAAGAATAACATAATTAAAATTTAGAAAATACGGATTTTATTTATTTGTTCCCCACATTAGAAAAAAATAGTAAGTACCATTTTTATTTGATAATATAGGTTCTTTAAAATCGAGTGCATTCAAACAATCACTGAATACTAGAAGCAATTTTATATCGTCTGCTTTGAAACACGTCGATCAAAAATAGTGAAATGCCTGACCGTCTGCGACTTATCAGTAAAAAGGCGTATTAACGATTCTACGTGCTCTCTGAACGGTGGAAATGTATATCGAAACTTCCATAAGAGGTCTCTCGGAGCTCCGCCGACGACGTGTTCTTTTTCTGCAACGCTTCTTTCTCAGCGGAGATCTTTCTTGCCACCTTTTCATCGGTTTCAAAGTCGTTTTTCGCCCTCGGAAAGAACTTTGAGAAATCGGTGCCGCATCTTCCACGCGAAAATATGCGTTTCCTCGTCGATACGCGTATTTTCCCGCGAGCGAAATCTTCTTTTGCGACTTTCCACGAGCCCTCTTCACTGAGCTTTCTCGGTACTTTCGGTTCGCAGACGCCGCTAAAGAGAATCGGTAGTTTAACAAGGAGAATACACGACTTCCGGGTCTCTGATTTAGTAGACGCTTCGCACGCTTATACGGGACGAGGCACATAAGTCTTTCACCGAAAATATCCCTGTTCTTCTTACAGTTCCGAATACCATATGCTGCTCTTCTGTAATGACCACTCGAGCTGCGTTATACGAGGTCTGTTCAGAAAATAATCAAACTTTGTTTTTTTAAACTTTATTATTCATTGCATTTGTTGATTATCAATCGTGAGGTAGTTTATAACAAGAAGTATACATAGATAATATCGGCGCAAAGGTTCGATCAGAAATTAAATTAAAGCAATCTTGCTAGTTTGGTTAAACTTTCTACGTTTCGATCCCAATATGGATCCTTTTCAAGAAAGAGGAAACAACTGCGTCTGTAAATATTTTAAAAGAGTTTTCAATATGAAAGTACTGAAAAACAGATTTAAATACAAAATTCAAAATAACGGTAATGAATTACCAACCTGCTTTATGAAAAAAATGTGCTTATACATATATTCCTGTCTCTAATTTTTTCATAAAGCAGGTTGGTAATTCATTACCGTTATTTTGAATTTCGTATTTAAACCTGTTTTTCAGTACTTTCATATTGAAGACTTTTTAAAAAAAATTTACAGACGCAGTTGTTTCCTCTTTCTTGAAAAGGATCCATATTGGGATCGAAACGGAGAAAGTTTAACCAAACTAGCACGATTGCTTTAATTTAATTTCTGATCGAACCTTTGCGCCGATATCATCTATACTTCTTTTTATTATTAATTTGATAGATTATTGGTCCTTGTCCCTTTCAAAGAACACCCCTCCCCCATTCACACACTTCTCCCAGCGGTATTTCCATTTCGCGAAGCAGTCTTGGATGGCTGCAATTGAAATGTCCTTTAAAGGTCTGTGACGAATTTGCTTTAATGTCATCAATAGTCTGAAAACGGTGTCCTTTCAGTATTCAATGAATTTCTTCACGCGAAGCACGCATCGTTATAAAAATTGCAAGACATTTAAATAATTCGCATTTTGTGTTCGGCACGGTTAGTGTTAAAAATCACCGTGTCTGTAGACCGAAATGTAGCCGGTTAATTCGATTAATCCAGATTCTCGAATCTAGCCAACGGCCATGAGTTTCTAATTTCTTCCGGTGTCCAGGTGACGTTTCGCGTAGCCTCTCCATAGCTCGCCATTCATTTCTCGAGCACGTTCCTTGGATGCTCTTCTCTTTTTATATTTGAACCTTCTTCCTGTGGTAGCCAGGGCGGAAAGTTCGTGTCCCGCAAACGAGTTCCGAGCCAATACGAGACCGTGGCAAGACGCGGAGAGAAGAGGAGGGAGCGAGAGAGAGATTTCGCGGTACAAACGTGCGGAACGATCTCCCCTTTTTCCTCTTTCGCGTGCCTGCTACATTGCGCGATGTCGTCTATCGCCACTGTTACGCCACGGACTTCATAACCGACTGCGGTCTCGTTTCTTCCTCCGAGTCGCCGAAGTAAAAAGTATCCATCCCGGTGTAAGGTCTAATTGAAACCCCTTACGTGACGAGTTCAGATTACCGGTATTTGCGCGAACATCGAAAATTTAGATCCGATCAAAGAAATCAACGGATCAAAATTATCTCGCATGATAAACGGTCCGAAGTTATTAGACAAAATAATAGTTCCACTGATCAATAAAAAAAAATTAAAGCTGTTGATTCATGTCTACGAATTTCACACAATTATTTTACACATGATCGAAACAAGTCGACCCTAGCTTTGTACCACCTATAACGTTGATCTTAGTTATGACTAGACTGCGGATCTATATGGAAAATAAAAATTTTATCCTACTTTTAATTATCCTATTAAGCAGTAACAAATATACATTGAAGTTAATAATTATTTTTAATTTTCGTTTCGTTTCGTTTAATTTAATTGTCGTTTAATTGTCGTAACAAAGTCATTAAGGGACGAAATCAATTTTTATTTTGTTCCTACTTCCCACAATCCATGCAGAATATTTTTATTTATTTTTATCATAGAATATTCTATTGTAAAGCAAAGAATAATTTAATTAGATTTTTATTTGTCACTTGCACGTATGTAATACTCATTCATTTCGTGTAAACCAATATGGTAGCCAATGTGGTAGCTAATAACCCCATCACTGATGCGACCTTGATAAATAAATATCGAAAAGCGTGCCGATCGTTCGCAGAGACAGAAAATGGGAGAGAAGCCAGTAAAAGGCGAAGATCAATAGTTCTCGCGAAGAAACGGAATTGCTTTCTCGCCGAAAAAAAACGGTATTACTCTTTTGCGAAGGAAAGAATAGCTCTTTCGCGGTGGCTAGGCGTAGGTTTCTTGCAGATAAACGATGTTGCTCTTTCGCGGAGGTAAAAAGTCATTCTCCCGCGAAAGAAACGCATAATCCTTTCGTGGAGGAATAGCTGATTCGAGGGGAGAAGATGTCGTTTTTCTTTGCGAGAGGAAAAACTATCTGAAACAGAAGACAGCCCTGCAACGAGACCTGCAGTAGCTAATACATTGATTTGTCACTTCCTCGTCAAATAAATGTCGGCTGCCACTTAGTAACACTAACTTGCTCGCAAAACTAAAATTGCGCTGATTTCGAACTAAACCGAGGGATGATCCCTCGGCTTAGGTTAAAGCGGGTTGTCGCATAGATCCTGCTAAACGCCAGTCCCATTGTCCGCCGAAGGCTTTTCTCAGCACATGTTTCGCGTCAGAAGCGTCTTATTTTAACATCTCCGCCCTCGCGTTTCGGTGGTCCACGCAGGAGGATTAAAAAGGCAAATAAACTTCTTGGTTTATTGATGCTACTACTTCCTCTGACCTGGTTCCCGTGAAAAGGAAGCTCGCCGGTGAAGTAGGAGCAAGAATAACTACTCCAAACTTGTCGTTTCAACTGACCGGCAACATATTTGTTTGTTTGTAACGACTCGAGCCCCACAGCTATTCCTCCTCGTTTCGCTTGTCATCTCGTCATCTCCCTTACCGCGACTATGCCCAGGCTCTCTCTCTTTCTCTTTCTCGCTGGCGTTCCGCCTCATCTACCCGTGATTTATCCGTCGACGAACTCGCCAGAAATGTTTCTTTCGCTTTTGTTGCCGCGAAACTTCGGTACCAGACTGGGCCGCGAGCGTTCGTTTGACCCCAGAACCAGAGACTCCCGGTGAAATATTAAAAATTAGTTTTGTATCTGGCCCGGGGATCTCGGGGAAATAAGTGGCGATGGTCGCCGGGACTGCATCGGAGTTCATGAACCGTTCAGTCGGGTGGGAGAGGCCGTGGTTTCGTAACAAGTAGACCGCGGATCTTTGTCAGAGGTTCGATGAAAATTTTATTCAAATAAAAATTTTGCTCAACTCTAATCTTTGTGAATTATAAAAATTGTCTGTTTGATGTTACGATATAAATGAAGCGTTCATTTTGAAAGTGGCCCCAAGTCCATTCAAGTTTAAATCGAGATATATTATTCGTGTGAAGCGAAATAAACACGAAAGTTTAAAATGCTTACAAATAAAATAAAATCAATTATTACACATTTAAGTATAGTACGAATTATTATATCGGTTTCATTACCCATAAAATGAAAAAATATCATATCAAACGAAAGCATTCTAGCTAGGGAGAAATGTTGAATTTCCAAGATAACATAACTCCAAATGCGAAGGCTTAACAATTTGCTGATTCTAATAGTTTTAAAGAAAAGTTCGATATTTGAGGATGTTAATTATTATATGAGTATATATTAGCTACTAAAATATATGCATTGTATATAATAGTTTCGTCGCAATTTTTTCATTCGTTGTAAAGTGCGACGCGAGTAAAATAAGTTTGGGAAATCTGCCCTAGTAGTTACTGACCACCGCAAGGGATAAGGACGTGCACAGTCGAAAGTAAGACGGCTGTTTAATGCGTTAGGGGAAGCTTTATCCCTAACGTGGAGGAGCAAGTGAATTATGCCGTTATTTTATATTGTCTACCAAGAAGCGAGTTGGAGTCGAACCAATTCTGCTGTAACGCTGCCGTTATTTATTACGGAATAAAACTGATGCCAGAAAATAAGCGAGCCAGTGCAGTTTTATGGGGGAATTTCGTGCGACAAGTTTTGTTCTCCGTGGCACGGGTGAGGGCTTCGGGAAATTTAATCACAAGATAGCCAATCCAATAATCCCGCCGCGTCCAACGATAAACTGTAATTCATACTAAATTCGAAAATCGTACACCAAATTGAATCGTTTTAACTGCGGAGCAAAAGGTAACAATACTGTCAGTGATTTCAACGATTTATACTGTTTTGATCCAGAAAAGGAATAAAAATGTTCTTTACGACTCTCTCTCTGCTGCTTCTCTCGATTACTTTCTACGTTCTCCGTTCAAACTTCGGCAATCCAACATAATAAGGTATGGTACATCCCGAAACGATTTTTGTTACTGTCAATTTTTATTGATGCTCGAATTTCGCATCACTATTTTCTGACAATCGAATATAAAATTTCTTATAAACAGGAAATTTTTTGCTAATAAAACATACTCGAACGATACAATGTCACAAGTAGACAATTTTTCTGTCAGAATTGCAACAAACGACATAGAAATTTAATCGTTTTATAATTCGAACATTTTTAAGATTTTAATTCGATTCAAGTTATATTCACAAGATACTTCGTTTATATATAGTTCGTTCTTAACAATTTTCACCTTTGTTTAACTTCCTAAACTTCATTAATAATTAAAAAACGAAGCGAAGGACAAAATTCTTTTGATTCACCTGAGCAATTAATATATCGTATCGCGTATTATATGTATTTATTATAATTAGACACTGGCTCGTTATGCAAAATAAAAATTTTCTACTTCAATTGCAACAAACTGGAATAAAATTTTATTTAAATAATTATTTTCTGCTTTTTAGACAAACAGGCAGACAAGAAAGCGGCTTTCCCTTTAAAAATATTCACCTAGACAGCGATCCCACAGAGAGTTAATTATTTTTCTTCTAAAATTGAATATTATTAAAGCAGCTGTTTATAAATTTTTTTTAATCACCAGCAATTTTTTTGTGAAAATTTCTTCCTTATTAAATTTTGTAATAATAAATATTGAATGGAATACACGTCACTCGCACAGATCGATACTTCCGTTTTACTTTGTAATATTCTAAAAATATTAATTGGACTTTAGAAACGAAGTCTACTGAACTGTTAGGAGGCTAAAGCAATTTGCTCGCATCAATAAAATATTTTTATAATTATTAAATGAAAAGACGTATTAACAGTTTGACTGCCAAACCCTACAGCTTCGAAAACTCCATGAAACCGAAATAATTCATTGAATGGAGTAAAAATTTCAAAATTGAGATGTGTAATACCGAGTATACCTTTAATCTTTTTTTAAACGAACTGTTTTGAACCCTCGGACAGCGGATGATTTTAATAACATGCAGGGCAGTCGTTGCTTCCATTTTCTTTTTTAAAATTGCGGAATATGCATGGGAATTTTACTATATTCATTTATTAATGCTCTTATTCGACTCGATATAAATAGCTAATAACTTTTTGCCACTGAGGGATTAAAAATCCAAATGGAACGTTTGCATAAATTTGAATTTAAATTAATCGTTAAATTGAAATTGGTACATTTTTTAAGGAGCGCCAGTGTAAAATATCTGGAAATTAAAATTAAATTGAAATATTTACGATAGAATGTGAAATCATGTGAAAATTAATTCTCCCTAGGCCGGGCTCGAGTCCATTTTGATTCAGAATCGCGAACGTTCCAATTTAGATTCTATTAACTCGTAGGACTAAATTATTAATTATTTGTACAGTCGAACGTCCGAAAATTTAGTTACCTTTGTAAATGTCTGTATAAATGAAAATAAAACTTTCTTTAACTCGAATTATTTAGTAATATATTATTATATATATTATATATACATATATTATTATTAAGTAAATGTTTCGCGAAGTTTCGTAGAATGATGCGGCTATCATCCCGATAATAATCACACGAACCAATCACAGCGTGGCTACTGCAGACGGATCCCGGAGTTGCGCTCTGATTGGTTCGTTGTTTTCCACTAATAACTTTCGAACAACGCCAAGGATAACATTTTCGTAAAAGAGAAAGTTGCTTGAAACGAGCTCAGGAATCAGCCCTTTTAAGGAAGTACATTTTTGACACACTCTGTACGTCTGAGGACACAGGATCCACTAGGTATGTAATTGGTAATAAGTATCGTGATGGATTATCCGGAAATTTCCACTAAAATTGTGGACACTCGGCTAGCATTTCGGCAAGGAGAAATCTCCGTGATCCCTGAGCTCCCTCTGGATTACCGTAAACTGATTCGGCGGATAGGCAGCTGCCGATCAATCGGCGAGCGATCGAGCGATCATCAGGCTTTAATTATACCAGCGTATAATCGGCGGATCGAGAGTGGAACCTCGGCGTGCCTGCAGGCTGCTGGGTGTTACCCGTGCACGCACTACGTCAACGCACCGACGAACAATGCACGCCAACGGAGTAAATAGAGTTCTATATTAAATCGACCAAGCCCTCTCCCGTTCCCGAAAACTGAGCTCTCGAGAGTCACCTGTTCCATGACCCTGTCGATCAATCATCGATCCTCCGCCCATCCTCCTCCCCCTCGGTTTCCCGATTGTTCCAAATTTTGATTATCGGACAAGGGAACCGGTAAGATTGCTTGTTGATTGTTGAATCAGCCTGATCGATTCTTGCTCACAAAACGGGAGCTCGGGAATCGTTTGTGTTGCGGTCCGCGACTAAGCTGCGTTCGGAACGTGTTTGATTACATTTCTGTTCACCGATCTATCGTTTAGGAAACCCCGGTTAAAAAAGCATTAGGGGAAATGTACCTGCAACTGCGGGCGTACGTTTCACCGCGGTAGTTTTCCCAATGAGTTTGAAATACGTGAGAATAAATATTTTCCTCTGAATGAATTTGTACGATTCAATGAGAATTTATTCTCGTTGGCGAGGCAAAGAGAATTGTCGAACATTCTCATATTTTCAAATCAGCATTCTATAGAAAATTGTATTAATCTATGTATATCGAAAATTGATCAGCTTGTATAGGTGTTATTTTAATTATCCATTGAAAAGATCAAGGTTGACCTTTGTAAGTCCTTGATGCGTCCAACTACAAAAAACTAATGGAAATAACAAACGTTTCTCGCTGTGAATAATAATAATAATGACGTAAATCAAGATCGTACAGATCGTACAGATCGTACAAATCGTACAGATTAAAATACATGAAAATAAATATTTTAAATATTTTTATAATCTCAGCATTTCAAAAAATATTCTTCATAAATATAAAAATAAGACATTCCTTCTATCTCGATCAGTATAGGACTGTTGTTGACTAAAAATTGCTATGCAATTCTTAATAACATTGTTCACATTATTAATTTTCCATTAAATTTATTCGTGTTCAATAAATTACTACACATTTACATATTAAACGAGATATTATACCAGTTTCATGTGTACAAAACAGAAAAAATTGTATAGAACGAAATTATTCTAGAATGAAAAAATATGTTGTTTTCATCATATAAATATAATCATTGAAAACGGAAGATCCAATTTTGTGTGAATCCTGTGATAGTTTTAGTAATCAAAAAAATTGTTGCTTTTACAAACAATTCAGTTATGAAGCATTCTCGATCAAAAACGCGTTCGTATTCCAGAAATAAAAATGAATGATGGCCTGCGTCCAGAGTTATTGTTGTAATATATTTATAAACGAAATTATCAGATATGGACAATTTTTAGAGAATTGGAAATTTTGCGTCGAAATGTTTTTAAATTGACTGCAAATATAGGGTAACTGTAGAAGTTGAAACAAACTTTTTCGAAATGAATATGAACAACATGAAATACCTAGTATTACTCTATTTTTCAATAATAAAATTAATGTTACCCCTTCTCATATAAGTCAAAAGCATTACAATAATTTCTGTTTAGGAACGCAGCCCTGTCGGAAGTATTCAACCCAGCGTGAACCATTTTCCGCTACGAATAATAATAGTCACGTAAATCGAAGTGGTAATAGACGTGGTGGCCTACCCCGTATAAATCTAAGATATATGTTCTTTGTGGAACTACAAAGTTCGTGAGTCGAGTGCATAAAAAGTGGGAGGGGGAGAGTTTGATAATTCCCGACTCACCGCATATGCGTAAAGGGCGGATATCGGCGTACACGTGTGTTAGGAAACGGCGAGCTTCGGGGGGTGAACTAGCAACGCCGGAAGCATTACCGGGAATCAAGTTTACGTTTCCTGATATGCGTATTTCCAGGCCCTGACATATGATTTAGACGTCATGAAGAGTTCCTTGCGGGCTCGGTATTACTGCCACGCGCAACCTCTGCTCCGCCGACCCCGGGCGAACGTTGAAACTTCTCGATTTTACGACCGAAAGTTACCCTGACACCCAGCCTGTGCCTAATGCTTTCCCCCTACCCTCTTTGTTCTCTTACTACCCGGGATTTTTCCGAATGTTTCATTGAATAAGACACTTGAAACTCTGTACTGTCCCCTCTTGTCTAACTTCGCTGCTTTTCTCGGAGACCACGCGTGACCTTCTCTGTTAACTCCGCGAGTTTCTAGACTGTTTCGGTAACCATGTTTCACAGGAATTATAAGCAGTGTTGGGCAATATTTTAATAATTATTTAAATGAAGATTTAATAGTTATTTGTTATTTGGATATTCAAATAAAAAGCAAAAATAATTATTTCAGCAGGTCTAAATGAATTATTTAAAATATAAAGTTCATTGTTATTTACAAATACATTTTCACACACACACAATTATTATTTGTATCGATTAATAAACTGTTTATTTGATTTCCACCTCAATCCAAATAATAAATAAGCTTTTATTTGCAAATAAGGAATAATAAATTGGCTCACTTGTGGAATTATTTAAATTGCTTTTATTTCAATAAAGTTCAGTTATTATTATCAATTAAAATTAAGCGTTTATTTTATTATTATATATTATTTGAATAAAAATTTGCCCAACACGAGTTTTACAAGCTCGAAAACATATAGAAATATTCCTCGACATGAAAATAATAATAAATGTATTAGGATAAATGTATTAGGGCGAACAAAAAATGTATTAGAGTGGGATAGAGTGAAAATGTTTCGATATGGCGTACGCGCTCGCAGATGTAAAAAGCGAGGAAAAATTCGATAGTCAACTTTATTGAAACAAATATTTTTATTTCGGGTAGTAATCGAATAATCCTAAATGAAAGAGACAGTCTAACGTTCCCTGGCAAAGATCTCACCCCGTAGATAACGCGGCGCAGCCAGAGTTGTGAGCAGATCGCGGTTGGCTCACGTGTGTTTACGATACATCGCTCGGAATATATACAATTTGATATAGGGGGTTGTAGGTGCACGGAACGCGGGGGGTGGACAGCCAACCCGGATAGATGGACCGCGCAGTTTCGTTGCACCGATACCCGATATTTACTGGTCGAATCGCAAATTTAACGGGCGATTTCCCGCGCCGCGGGCCTGTGTAACTCGAACGGAATCGACTTGTGCATTAAGAGCGCGGTTAAGGGTCGCGATGCGTCACCCCCGCGATAGCTGGAGAATGGGGTTGGAACATAGCGACTCGACTACGCCAGCATTTTTAAAGGGGCCTGGTCTCGCATAGACCAGTCCAAAAATCCATCTCTTTATTGCTATTTTGTAATTCTGTATCAATTATACATATCATGAAAATGACATAAAAATCGGTTGTTGTAGAAAAAACACGACAGCCATTGAAAGATGTAAGAATTCTTAGATTTATTACAATTGGACCCCGAAAATCGTAACTTTAAGTATGGCGACAGGCAGGATACCATAATATTAGCAGCCGACTACTATCGGAATTCCTTCCTAATAAAAATTTTAAGATAGGATTCTTTGAGACTTGAATTAAAATTAGCAAAAGAATGTTCAATATTAATCGATGTACAATATTTCTATTTTGCATAACGATCACAGTCTAGATTATAGATTCGGAGTAGCGGTGTCGGTAGAAAACTTAAATTACATTTCCACCTTGAATTTATCATACTCTATTAAATTATATTTCTATCTCAAATTTTTCATACAGTTTTAATTGAAAAATCACGACAAAAAGTTTATAATTTAGAAATATGCAATTTAACTGTTCGCAACCATACTAAATAATATATGGCAGACCTTTAAGCGAAATAAAATTTTTTTATTGTAATTTCAGCATATTCGAGTGAAATAAAAATCGATTTTCTTTCTCAATATGTTTATCAAGCTAAAAATAATTTAACAATATTTTAAAATTTTTTCACCGTTTTAAATTACACCTGCTTATTCTTGCAAAAACTGCAAAAATTATTGTGAAATGGGACCCAGAAACAAGTAATACAAAAAAATTGTTTTCCATGATGAAAGAGTAGCTAAATTGATCACCAAAAAGACTTGTACCACATGACGTACTTTGAAAAAAATTAATAAAGATTGATCAATTTTCCACTTACATAAACAAACTTCTTCTTTCTTTTACATTGTCACTTCTTTGATATTTAAAGGACATGTGTACGTAGTGAAGAGAAAATTATATTTATGGAAAATAAAAATTGTCTGCACGGATTACAATAAATAGGAGTCAAACAGAAATTTCTTCGTTCTCTCAATAATTTTATTAAGTTACAACTAATATACATATTTCCTGGATTCGCTGAATAAATCGATAGCATAATAAAAAATCGTCTGATTTTTTCAAATCTTCAATTTTTCTACAAAAATCGATATTTTTAACCGATTTAAACAATTGAATTATGATATTACTGTACATTTACATCACACAGTTTATGTAATTTATTTTTTAACATATATATTCATTTCATAGTTTTTATTTCCTCATGTTTATTCGTTTCGAGTCACTAAACCATTTTTCGACATAACGTGCACCGAACACTACAATATTATAATTTGACACAGTGAAAATACACGTTATAATTACAGATCTAATAAAACCGGCATATTTCTATTTTTCGTCGACGGAAATCACCAAATAAATTTACTAGAGAAATTTAAATAAGTGTAACCATACTATCACTTTCACTGGTCGCTCCTTCAATCCCTAAACGTTCGAATAAACGTTTGCGTGACTCCGGTAAGAAAACCCAACGATTTAAAATACTTCTACGAGTAATAAAAACTTAAAAAAGTAATTAAACTCTACGATAAATTGTTCGGTACTAACACGTCACTGTTAAGCGCAATTATAAAATTATTTAAAATGCTTCTGTGTAAGTAAACGTAATTAAACTGTAGGATAAATTGTACGCTACTAACACTTCACTGTTGAGCGTAATTATAAAGTTACTTAAAACACTTCTACGTGTGACAAAAATGTGAACGAAAAGAAATTAAATTCCTTTACTGTAGAGCGTGCTCACAAAATTATTTAAAATGCTTCTACGTGTAAACAAGCGTAATTAAACTGTAGAATAAATTCTTAGCTACTAACACTTCACTGTTGAACGTAAATATAAAGTTATTTAAAACACTTCTACGGGCGACAGAAGGATGTAAACAAAAGTAATTAAATTCCAGGACAAATTGTTCGGTACAAACACTTCACGGTTGAACGTAATTAGAAAATAAAACGGAAGAAAGCTGCCCAAACAGCATCGAAGCACCGTGTTTACAAAAATGCGTTCAGTTTACGGAAAGAAGGATTAGAAGCTCGGAGGCGAAGGTCACGTGTGTAGGTAAACAGAAGCTTCGAAGCAGAACCCACAGATGTGACTTCTTCGGAAAACATAAACAGTTCCACGGATGCCAGCCACTGCCGCGCGTGTAAAAAGCCGGAATAAAAAAACACAAGTGTCCACTTAACCGCGAGCATCTATCCACCGAGTGACGCAGGGAACAATCCATCAATTCGGAATATCTTAATAAGTGAATTCCTGTGAGAAATCAAGATAGGTGCCGAGGGTGTTTCCGATAGATAAATCGACGTACCTTTAGCAAGGGAGTATCGCGTCAGCAGTTTCCGGTTCAACGAGACCCAGGGGTTTTCTAAAACATCCACCGGTAGCAAACACCGGATGATAAATCAGACTATTTCTCGTGATACGATACCGCGGGTTCACAACACTATCGCACAGACACTGGACCAGTCTCACGTGTTCAGGATGCATGCACTTCACCGGTGGCTTACGATTAAGAGAGAAAGCCCGTGGCGGCTCGCCGGCAAACGGTAATGACGATGATGATTACGACACGCGCACAGAACACACGAGGATCTATGGGGTGAGAGCGATCCGGACGGACGTCGCGCGCAAACGGGAGCCGAGCAGGCGCGATCCTACCGAACCGAAAGGCAAAGCACGACTGACTCGCTCCGAACAAAGTACAAAGTCGTCCCCGAGGTCAGGTAGAACGAAAGTGCCCCACTCCGCATCCCCCAGCTGCGTAAACAGGGGGATGCACGGAGGGATAAGACTCGCGCGATCAAATCATATCCACTTAGGTCAATGACGTTCACGGTGGGGATCGGGCGTGGTATCGGGAAGAGGCTGAACCCGTTCTAAAAAAGATAATTAACTTCCTCCATTCGGCCATTGTTTTCTAGGGCGCTACCTTCTGACATTCAAAACAATGCTCGCGCTTCGTGCACAGTTACAGTGACCACCACTAATATTCGGACACTCATAAATGGTTAGGACACAGTAATATTTTTACAAAATCAAACATTTTTTTTGGCTTACATAGTAGATTCAAGTCTTGAGAACAAAATGCAGAAGGTCTTATGTAAATGAATTTCAGGCTTCAATACAAATTATTTTTCGAAGTGCCGTTTCGAGAGTGAATTCGTATCCCTGCGAGAAAAATTACGCGCTTTTCGAAACGGTGTACATACAAGATATACAGTGTGTTCAGGCTATTACTAGCCAGCATTTTTTTTGTAAATAGTAAATGTTAGAAAAAAATGATAGATGAAAAAGTAGTAGAATTCTGAGTAAAAATGTATCAACATCCATATGTCCTAACTCTAAGAGTTACGAGATATTATCAAAATAATTTTCTTTCCTATTTGGATAATATTTCGTTAACTATTAGGTTTAGGACATATCAAAACAAAATAAAAAATAAAAAACAGTACTACTTTTTCCTCTATCATTTTTTTCTAATATTCACTATTTACAAAAAAATGCTGGCTAGTAATAGCCAAAACACCCTGTATATCGCGAGTTCTACCGTAGCAATTGCATTAAAATTTGACAGTTATCTTCGTTGGCATTGACGTTCGATTTTTCTTTATTTTCCTATTATTTTGTTAACTACGAATAAAAAATTGACAAATTTTCTACCGAAATTCATCATTCAATTAAAAATATCTGGCATTTTGTAAGTTTTCACAAAAATTGAATTATGGGATCGATAATGCCTAGAGAATCTATCACAGTCTATGACATTTTTGGGATTTTTAATGTAGTTAATTCGATTTGTAGGAATCCGGAACATCCGTTGGCCATAGGGAAGAAAAGATATTCCGAGCAAAGGCAACGAAAGGCGTAAGATCAGATTATTTTTTAAATATTACAAGCTCTTTTTATATAGTAAACTGAAATACAAAATCATATATTAGTAGATCATTCACTTTTTTCTGTACTCATCACTTCCCATCAGTTTTAACTTCATAAAATGATATTTTATACGTCTAAAACATGAATGTTTTCTGTAAAATTCGTATCGATGCCTCCGATCGAAAACTTATTGCTACAGGTTGTACTTAACGAGGCACTTGGTGGTAAACGAGTTTGACATGCCTGGACTAAACAGTCGATGAGCGGGCATTATATTTATTTCTTGTTTTTGCAACAACGTTGTCGGAAGGATATCATCCCGGATTAGGTAAAAGTTTTGTTAGCGTAAAATATTGTTCGGCCAGCGTAATAAATCAGTAAATGGTAATATTAACGAATAGCATCCAGCGTCGTCGCGGAAACCGAAAGCCCCGCGTCCAATTCGTTTCACCGGTAATTTACACTATCACCAATTACACGAATTACCCATAGTTGTCAGTAAATTTCCCGTGAACAGTGTCGTTTCGATAAAGCGACATCCATTGCCAATATAATTACAAATCATCGCGACGCGCGTGTACATTAGCCGCTGTTGGCTCGATTCGACGCGAGGAATGATCAATTATCCTGTGTGACAGGATGCCTGACGATCGCCATTTATAGGAGAAACGATGGTTTTGACGATAAACTACGGAAACTGAATCACATTAACGAGCGAGCCGACACATCGATGATCATTTCTTTGGATTATCGTGGACCATTCGTAATTACGTACTTCTACCTGTGTGATGTACGGCGTGGCACCAATTACCTCTCAATTTACCTGATTTATCTAGAAACATGTACCTAATTACAGTTAAGACGCATTACACTTTATTAAAACAGGTCGCAAACAATAATCATTAACTTCCGTGAAAGTTCTTTCGTAGTTAACGGAAACAGAATCTTTCATGAAAAATAACAATGACAATATAGTATTGTACGGGGGGTAGAAAATATTATGGCCATCCATCTCCTCTGCACCACTGGATGAACATAATTGACGTGATTAGTGGAAATCAGAGTTCGGCATTATTCGACGAAAATTTTAACCAAGATTGATTGATTAATGTCTACGATTAAAAAAGTAATCATTGAAAAATCGACGATTGATGCAATCGAGTGATGAAGTTAATCGTCAATCGTTGATTAAAAAAAGAAATCGTCGAAAAATGAGAGACTGATTTAATCTGTTGTTGAAAGCCAATAGTCTTCAAAATCTTGTTTTATAGTAAACGAATTTACAGAAGATACAAAGTGTGAAATAATTTCCGTTTTATAAAATATTGAATACCATATTAAATACAATACAATCTTTTCGGAGGCGGCACATAATTGAAAATGTTCCAAATGACAGATGTTACTGATTATGATTCCATTGGAATATGGTGGACTTGGAAATCAGTAGGTGGGAAGAGAAGATACATTAATGTGTAAAAGCATGTAGAAGAATTTAAGGATTTTCGTAATTTCCATTGTCGAAAATTTTCATTTTGCGCCGCCTCCGGAAAAATTGTATTGTATTCAATATTGTATTTAATATTTTATAAAATGGAAATTATTTCATACCTTTTAGTGCGTTTCGAAGTTGGTTTAATTTTTATTTAATTTCACCCTTTTTAGTGAAACGAGCAGAGAGAGAGAATTTGTAGAACACCGTAGGATGGTTCGTCGCTCTTGCAAAGAATGAAAAAAATGCAAAATTTGTTTTCAAGAAACCAATGCGAAGATATTTCCTACAAAATGCAGAGGGTTTCGTTCTGATTGGTCCATCCATCTCGGAGCAATCGGTGAACATACATGCAAGAGTACGTTTCTTTGCGATGAAAAATCATAAAGAATGAAAAAACGCAAACTTTTTTTAAGGGTGACACACTCTACAAGATGCAAAAGGTTTCGTTCCGATTGGTCCATCCATCTCGGCGTGATCGGTGAACATACATAGAAAATAAAGCAAAAAAGGCACATACAGATGAATTGTGTAATCTGCTCCTTTTTCGAATTCGGTTAAAAAATAAATTGCTCGAACTCATGCTACAATTAAGACTCAAGCGTGAATGCCTTTTTTCCACCCTCAATCACCAAGAAATGGTCCCTCATCAACCGAATAATTTCGTTTCCAAACATTTCGCTGTCAAGATCAATTGTGCACTTCCACTAATCACATCGATTAACTCCAGCCAGCGGTGCAGCGGGATAAATGATGCGTTCGTAAAAACACGCTATCTCTGGTACTCCATTGCCAATTCCGGGAACGTCCAAACTTTCGCCCGCTCTTATCACTGGCCGGGGAATTACGACGGTCTTAAAGACGTTCGTTTGACTCCAATAATTTCAATGTCGGCCAGATTATCGAGCTTCGAAATAGAGAAAGGTTGAAGGGACGAGAGAGTAGAAAGGGGATGGTAGGTACAGTGGGCAGATAATTACGGGCGGACAGTAACTCGGTTGAAATTAATGAGAGTCAGTGTTCTTCGGGCGACATCGTAACTCATAAGAGTAATCTTTCACTCTTTGTCTCTCTCTTTCTATCTACCACGCGAAATGGAGTTTTACAGGAGCTGGGCAGCACTCGGCATCGTGGAAAATCGATCCCGGGACGCGGTGGAACCGATTGAAACGGCCTAGCGCAACCTATTATTGGGCCAACTCAATTATGAGTTATCTCCTCGTAAAGTTCACAGAGTGGAAGGTATGCGTGCCGCATCATTCGAGTCCCGAGAACGTTTCTCGTGCGCATTTAATAGAGGACGACGCACGAGTGGCCCCTCAATAACATACGTTATTGAACCATCCAGCCCTCCCACCCCCTTCGCCTTCCTACAACCAACCTTGCCACTCGATCCTTACGCTGCAATGGAACTGAATACTTGCCTCTCCGCGCGGTAAGAAAAGAAAATTGCGATAATGATATCGATCCCGATGCCTGATCGGCGCAGCGCCGCGCCGCGCTTCCTGTTCCAGGATTCGAGGAGGAATCTCTGAAGTATTGGTTTCCGAGCGTTTGTTCCGGGCGAGATGGCACGACTAGAATGATAATACCTATTGTGTTTTACTCGATCAGTGCCTTGTCTACCATACTCGGTACACGAATGGGCAAAATTTATATTCAGCCTGGCTGCAGTAGGGGAGACCGAAGCTGAACAATCCGATTTTGAAGAAACGTATGAACCGCTCATTTTCAAATTCATTACATGATTTACGTAACTATTTATCAAATTGAGGTGCTCAGGAGATTTGGAGGTCAATCTAGTTGCAAATGGATCTACGTATTTTTGAACTCCTACGTTTGTAGACCTTCACGAAACAATTTCAACGATATTGACAATCAAGGTCGTTTAAAGTGAAAAACGTAAACAGGGATGAAAAATATAGATTCTTTGCCATCAAAAGTTCTTCATTAAAATTTCAGCCGTACATTTTAAAATTCATTACGTAATGTACGTAACTATTTATCAAATTGAGGTGCTCAGGAGATTTGGAGGTCAATCTAGTTTCAAATGGATCTACATATTTTTGAACTCCTACGTTTGGAGCCCGAAACAATTTCAACGATATTGACAATCAAGGTCGTTTAAAGTGAAAAACGTAAACAGGGATGAAAAATGTAGATTCTTTGCCATCAAATTGTTTTTAGATTAAAGGTCACTGTAATTATTTTATTGTGTTCCATTGATCGGCGTAAATTTTTAATATTTCATTTTGCAAGAATTTTTACCCTGTCAGTTAGAGTAGATAAAGCTATTTTTATACGCTCTATAAATGTCTATTCTTATTTACTCTCAGGAGAATTCATGTGAAAGGAACGTATAAATCTTTCATGGGATTAATAAAACAATACTGTCCGTTTCTCTTAATTATACAACAAAGTGTCTGACTTCTGCGAAGAGGTTCTTCTTTTATACATCGGGAGGGATGAAAGTTCGAGGGCAAAGTGCATCTCGATTCCGTGGAATGTAACGAGTGCAGGGCGCGCAAGTAGTCGATCGACCCTCACCGGTGAATTTCCGTGGCTCGGATTCGCAGGCCGACGTGAGGGATGTCGTACAATTTAATCGGAAGTCTCGACACGTGAGCAGAATCGTCTTCCCGAGGTTGCGTTCTACCGACTGCATAGTCGAATAAATAATTTCGACGCGGGCATGAGCAAAAGGAGTCGGTTGCTCTTGTCACGCTGCAAACCCAATCGCACGACAGTAGTTAAAGCCCTTTTTACTGCTGCCCGAGTACTTCCCTCCAAATGGGATTAAGGTAATCGGTTCGAGAAAGAAGATGAAAGTTTACGGACAGACCGGGAATCTGTTGGCTAACGGTGAGAACAGTGGAAAACGCGTTACCCTTCTAATTAAAAAAGGTAATTTTCACAAGCGATTAAGTTGGACCGAGTTTCTATTGTCTCGGTGTTTCACGAATTTTACGATTTCGTTCGACAAACTGCGAGTGAGAGAGCTTGCAATAGCACGGATAACAGTTTCTCGAGTTACTCGTGTTGTTGAGTGTAGATTTCGACTACTCTTTTCCTTGACTACCCAGATTTTTTAACCTTTCTCCTATAATCTTTTTGCCTTTTTCCAATGTTGTTCAGTAGATTTGGACGAGAGGATGTGAAAAATTCAAATTTCGTTCCTGCAGGATTAATGGTTCAAGAGTTATAAATGTTTAACGGTCGCGTTTACCTAAAGGAGTCGCTAGGTGATAGCACAAGCACGCGGTAATGGCAATAATTAATTAGTTGGTTGGTTACGTCGGTTGTGGGAAATTACGTGATAATCATCTTTTTCTAAATAATTCTATAAATATCTTAAAAATTTGCTTTAATATCTACATACATCTACTTGTATAAAAAGGTCAAATTAAATATGAATGTTAAATGAGAAATACCATATCTAATATGGTATAAAAATAACGAAAGGAAGGTATAAGGACAAATGTCTGTTTGAATTCACTGCTAAATATCGACCAACTCTTGACCGTTCGATAATTAGGTTTCTAGTTACAAGTATATTCACGTAATCTCATTACCATGCATACAGTCTTAGCATCAACACGTGGCTAACTAAGAGTATTACGGAAAAATTATTTTCCCTTACACAAAGCAAGTATGTGTTACAGGTTTCTTTTTGGTTTTAAACTCTCATACGTTACAAAACTTAATTTTAAATTATTAATTAACAGACGCAATCTTTAAAATTTTCTTGAAAATGATCTAAAAAAAGATCGGAACGTCGAAAAGTAAAAAATGTGAAATTTTGCAAATAGTATAGGAGTTATAACAGATCGAACCTGGGTGCCGAGATCATTAGAAAATATTGGTTAACAACAATTTACGATCGAGAATAACAAACAAACATGAAATGATTACTCATCAGAAAGTATGATGAGGCAGACAACGTTAATTTCTGGAAGAAGTGCGATCATTCTAAGACTTGCGTTTTCGCTTGTTTTCAAGCTTCTCTCAAAAGCGTCTCTCATTTTCATTAATTTTTGAGAAAGCGGAAAAACTGACTTTTCATGGCCAAGTTTGAAATGTCCGCGAGCAGATTTCCTCGGCTATTACAGAGCCGAGTCGGAAGTTTCGTCATCCCGATAAATGAACTCTCGTTATTTTCGCGAACGCGTGCCATTGCCGATAAGAGGCATCTTTATTTTTTTCGGCCCGCCATTTACTTTGGCCGTCTCATAAAAAGAAAACAGAGGAGGAACAGCCAGTCCCCCGGGGGGTGGGAGCGTGTCACGGGATCGATTGGTCCTGGATAGAACATTTTGCCAGGCCCCTGGAAACGAATCCGAAGGAAAGGCATACTTCTAACGCGTCCTTATCTGAAAGCTTATGCAAATGCCGAGCAGTTTGCCACGAGGATTTGCATACACTAGCCCGGCCGATCTATATGGGATCATGTCTAGGCATAATCTCAAGAAGCCCCGCAGTTATACACCGATTCCCCGAGTAGTCACGTTAACGGCTGCCGCTCTTTTTGTTCCCTTTTCCAGCCAGTCGGAACAGGTAGGTACACCGACTGACTCTCTCTTGTCCGCGTGTTCCACGGTGGACTGCGCCAGGAGACAGTCCAGACAAGGATGATCGCGCTGCGAATGATACGAACGGAACGGAACTGCGCCGAAGTTACCTTCGTTCGTTATCTACGCCACGGCGAAGACTGTACTTTTGGACAGTCGCCGGTGACGTTTTCGGGAGGATGATAATTTGACGGGTTATCAGAAGTTGAGGATGTACGTGTCCCGCCCGCTCCTCGAAACTTTAATATGTACGAATCGCGGGTCCATTGAAAGGCTTCTCTGTATTGTGTCGAGTTCAGCAATACACGTAACAACCGTATCTAGTTACGTACGTATATTAAACCGCTTCTACGTACAATCCTGCGTAAAAGGCTTTCAGTTAGTTACCGAACTAGATAGAATTATTATCGTTAGAATCCTTGAAGTTTCCCGTTATTTTGCTACCAGCGGGCCCTTTGAATCCTGATAAAATCGCTGGCATTATTAACCCTCCGGACCATTCCTATGAGTGCATAATTGATCATATTCAGGACCAGTCACTGCTTCATATTTAGTGGAGAACGGTCTATTTAGGGTGAACAAACTTTCGGAATCCCGTCCTACCTAGTCCGACCCAGCCCGATCGTTTAATCGACCCGATCCGAAGCTCAAGTAATTATATTCGCAATTCTATCGCCTTCGGTGTTATATTAATTGGAAAAATAAGACGAATATGGTGAAACAAGGAGTCTACATGATATCGACGCAAAGGTTCGATCAGTATTATCCTTTAGGAGTCTTCTGATTTCAGAGACAAACCTCTTGGATAGAGACGCAAAAAAATTTTGTGTGTTGAGTTCGCCATCCATTATACTTGTGTTTGTTAGTTAGTAGTGTAGTTTATAACAAGGAGTCTAGATGATATCGGCGCAAAGATTCGATCAGTATTATAATGGATGGCGCGCGAACTCAACACACAAAATTTTTTTGCGACTTTGTCGAAGAGTTTTGGCTCTGAAATCAGAAGACTCCTAAAAGATAATACTGATCGAACCTTTGCGTCGATATCATCTAGACTCCTTGTTATAAACTACACTACTAACTAATAAACACAAGTATAATGGATGGCGAACTCAACACACAAATTTTTTTGCGTCTCTATCCAAGAGTTTTGCCTCTGAAATCAGAATCTGACACCTTGTTATAAACTACACTACGATCGATAATCAACACACACAATGAATGTGGTGAAAGTTTCACAAAGAAAAAAATGAAAAATTAGGAAAGTTGCAATGTTTTGCTTCGATTGCATTAGCGCCAGTCTCAGCCATACTCGACCCTCGTTAGCTCGGTCGTCGAGCGCGTTTACCGCTTGACTGGTTCCAAGGTGACGTTCCGATAGCAGGGATAAAATGTTGACAGTTACGGTGGAGATGTTTTCGATAGTTTCACGGGAGAATGCGAATGTCTTGTGTATCGAGGCATTACAAGACCCTGACTCTTCTAGATTTCATCTCGGAAGAACATGATTGTCAGGAAAACTGGTAAATCGATCGTCGTTTTCGTCAGAGGTGTACGAGAATTTTGACAGACTAGGGAATAGACTTAGGGCCCTTGCTAACGAAGCTGTGCCTTTCGCGGCCGATTTTCTAACTCGGTTACAGGCTACTTTAATCTGATGGGAAGTTACTTTCCGGCTAACTCGGTCTCCGTGGTTTCGCTGCGATAGTGTTGATTAATTTGTTCCGAAATGGCTTATCTGGGGCTGCCGTGGCGAACTGTAAATGCAATCGGGACAGGGATGCGAGCGCCAGCAGCCGCGCTACTCTTCAGGAACTCGGCCCGTGGGCGAGAGAAAGAGAAGAACTTTTAGCATAGTTCCCGCGCGTCTGTTCAGCTGTGACTGCGAAGTATTTATCTTGCCGATTGTTACCGGTTTCCTGGTAACGAGATGGCCTGGTTCGTCGAACGAAAACACTGCGGGGGTCGCGCGAACCTCGCGACGCTTCTTCGGGCTTTCTGGACAAGTTTTAATGAACGTGTCGTTATTAATTAGCGGGGACTAACTCGTAACGGAGTTCAGCCCTGGAGATAGATGAGGACGGTAACACGGTTGGTCTTGGGAAATAATCGTGACGAAGAGAAAGACGACGTTTGTGCCTCCAAAGGGCACAACTGTTGGATAATAAATCCTGGTTCTTATGCTCGCGGTCCTTTTATCACAGGCATATTCCCGTGCTTTCATTGTTAGGAATGGATTCTCTATTTGTTTTCATTGCTTGGAGCAACTAATTTAAAAAGCAGATTTAAAAAGCAGGAAACGAATATTTTAGAATGTCAACATCTTCTGATTCTTCAGAATACAGTGACTATGGTTATTCAAGGTCGGTCAAGGTCGTAGACAGAAAACCTAACTCTGTACTTTAACAAAGACACACTGAAAATATGTGTATAAAAAAATTATAATGTTTGTAATGTTTTGTAAACAGAAGTTCATAAACAATCATTTCTGATCATCCGACAGCGAATCTTTATACAAAGTAAAAATAATCTTGTTGAATTGCAACAAACTGGAATGAAATAGAAATTTATTTTCTGTTTTAATATGTATAATAAGTTGAAAATAAATATAATAGTACAATTTCCAAATTCTTCTAATGTTTTTACCGTTATAAATTACATTCATTCGTTTTTGTAATAAATGCATTAACATCCGCTGTCAACTTATCATCTTCTGGCTCGCTGGTATTCTTATCTCTCGATGACAAAACTGAGTAACCGCGACGAAAATGTAATTAAAAGGGTGCATTAATCTATTCCGACCCCGAAGTTAATTAAGTCGGAATTTCATCAGATTCTCATGAGAAATATAATAATTAAGAACGTTCGAGAATCGTCAGTGAAATGCAAAATTACAAGTTCATCAATTATTTCTGTAGTATTGTTTATATTTTCTACTAGAGAATTCTTTCTGCCAGGCTGTCCACTAGAAAATTATTTTAACGAATTGCGCGGGATACGGTGGGTCTAAATGGATTTAACAATTCGCGAAAAATGTTTGCAGAGTCCAAACAAAGCATTGTGCATTTCATAATCATCTTTCTGCATGCAATTGTTATATGAAAGTCTAGCTATTCTCAATTGGTTCTGTTTTATATGAATTATGAATGTTTGAAAATTACAAATGTACAGTTAATGTAAAACGTATTGGTACGAATAACATTTCTAAAATTAGACCGACAGGCCTCTTTATTAATATTTATTAATAAATCTAACATATTTCGAAATTATTTGTTTCTTTAAAATCGTAAATCAAAGTTTCAAGGTCACGTTACATGAACGTGTTTCTTCGGATTATTTCGTTTGTTTAATCGGATGATATATGTCTAGTGCAAATTAATGTAAATAAATATATAATTTTATATATTCTAGTGGAAACTTACGTCTCTACACTCGGATGTTTAACACGTTCACTGCCGCGTCGACCATAAGTGAGTGTCAGTCTTTTATCTAACCTGAAAAATTAATTTAGGGTAAGTCAACATTTCATTGAGATATAGTAGGGTTCTAGAGTTCAAATTGCAGTCATAAATTCGAAACATTTCAGTTTGTTTCAGACAATTATACTTATATCTCGTGGATTTTTATAAACAACTGAAAAATATGGTATATATAGTATATACTATGCATTTATATAGTATGTATATATTATTGATATATTAAAGTTCATTTATCTGCAACACGTACCGCTTATTTCAACTATTTCGCTTTGTAAAGTTCCATGAAAATCATGTGAGTATGGTTGAACGATTTCGCTGTATTTCGTACTCCAGCACATAGACAAGTAAGTTGGAGGTAGAAAATAATCAGTAATTTCCGGAATTACCGATGATGATGATATACATATATACAACAAGTAGGTGAATATACATGTATATGTGTATGTCTTTCAAAGTTGATGTTGATCAATATTGTTGTCGGCTAACAGCAGCGTCGGCGGAACAGTGTATATCGGCGAAACTTGTGTTGTCGGCTTCAATGTAAATTAATGCTACTAGTTTAAGTCATGGTACATTACAAAAATGATAAATGATATTAACAGAGACTCTTCTCGTTTCGTTTTCTTCTTCTTTTTCAACAAATATATGATGCAAAATATTTTTTTATCGAAACACAGTAAACAAAGTAAACCAGAATTCATTATTGCTTTAAATCGATTGGTTTATTTAGCAAGTACAATATTGTCACATGTAAATTACAATATACATATATTGTTTACATGTTATTTATTTATTTGATTATCTTAATGTGATTGCATTGACAGCTAGGCCATTAGTGACCACATGATTTACAATCAAAAGTGTTTTACGTGTTACTTGTGGTGAGGGTTACAGTTAATGGTTATATTGTGATAAGGAATAACAAAGGTGAATTTATAACAGTTTATATAAATCGATGGATTTAAAAAAGATTATTGTATTGTTGAGATATGTGTATTGTTTGGGAAAATTATTTTCAGACCGTCTATATCAGGTTTTCATAAAGAGGGATCCTCAATGTGTTGCTTGTTATGGGAAACTTTATTAATAATTTTTGAGAAAATAATGAATTATTTTTAGGCCTTCTATATCAGGATTGCATAAGAAGGAACCGTTGATGTGTTTCTTTTTATGGAAAACTTCATTTATAATATCGCGTTTCATAAACTTCAAAATGCCTGCTATTTCTGAGCATTCTTCTCTTGCGAATGGATCTATGTATATTACAAACTATATACATAGATCCTGGGTAATGCTAGAATGTAATGTGGTTTAATAACGGATAGTAACTCGAGTGTAGCCAGTCGGTTAGTTTACATATCCAATTAGACAAGATGAAAGATGAAATCACTACGAACGCTGGACTGATTGGATAAATTGCAGCGTTGGCTTTTAATGATCGATACCAGGTCACTTTTGATCTGTGGCTTGAGCGTAATGGGGAGATTGCTCGTATTAACCATTACGTATTCACCTTCGCCATCTTCATCCACTTTTAACATACATATTGTTCTGGCAAATGTTTTTTCTTTTATATATCAGGAGCATTATTATTATTCTGTAAACATGCAATGAGCCACGAAAGTATTTGAACGTACTTTGGTACATTATAATTTTTCTATAATTGTATTATTTTAGCTGATGTTTTGTGAGCAACTAGAAGTATTCGTTTACCAAATGATCTGCGAAAAAGATTTTCCTAAATCGTAAATCAAAGTTTCAAGGTCACGTTACACAAACGTGTTTCTTCGGATTATTTCGTTTGTTTAATCGAATGATATGTCTAGTGCAACTTAATGTAAATAAATATATAATTTTATACATTCTTATATATTTCTAATTCTATTTCGATCTGCGAAAAAGATTTTCCGATCCAAAAGTAGAATCCTGCTATGTGTGGTCGTGACGTATAATTTTTATACAGGCTGTAATTAAACATTCGCAGAACAACTTCTCTGTAAGTCGCTGGAAAATGTGGGGATGTCACGTTGGTACCCTCGTCAGTTGAAAAACCCGCGGCGAAATGGCGGTGTTTCAGCGGTGTCTTTGAAACGAGCCAATCTCGGTGATAGCGGAGTGGGTACGCAGGCCCTCGAGCTGGCTGTTTAGTATAATTCTGCGGGGGGAATTATCTCCTACAAGCAATCCCTAATTGTTCTGAAGCGGAGTCAGGGAGCTTCGGATTGGGTTCCTTGGTACTCTCGAAACCGTGTACACCAGCCGGAGTTGGTTGAAGCTCAGCAACGGGAATGGGAATGAGAACGGGATTCACTGACACGCGCGGGTAGTCCAGGTGAGACGCACACAAGCCAAGGGCCGGTGGCTTTTGTTTCCAACCGGGGGATAGAATTACGAGGGTGGCCTGTTGCCGGTCGGCTTGTTTTCCCTGGCACGTCGACGTCGACGGCGGCAGCCCGCGGTGCCGCACGGCCACGGGGATGCATTTAATTTCGCGCGTTTCATTCCACCCCCCGTAACGTCCCTTCGGCCTGGATACGTCGCAGGATACGTCGGCGTCGTCGTCGTCGGCGGCCGACGTCGTAGTTGTCGTAGTCGTAGTCGAGGACGACGAGAGGCAGGAAGGAAGAGGGCCAGGTTAATGTACGGGCTACGGGGTCGGTCTTTTCAGCCGGCGGGATCTAAACGGCCCTTTCTGAATAAGACGCTACCGAAGACGGAAGCGAGGCGGATCCCCGGTTACACGAGAAACTCGTAAATAATTTTGGCCCCGGTGCTTTAGTTAAAGGAAAGCTTTCTCCTTTTTTTTCCCGTCCCTGTCACGGGGATCCTCGGGCTTCTCTCCCGATGGAGCCCGCCGCCGCACCGCGCCGAACTTACTCGCCCGCAGTTGCTCCAACGTGATTCCGAGAACTCTTTGATTATTCTTGAATCCTTTAATGAGAGGATCAGACCCGTGCAATAGCTCTCACAGCAAGCGGTATTTCCGAATTTTTCTTGCTACAAGTAAGTAAATGTACCTTTTATTGCTCTTGGGCGATAGGAAAATACAGTTACGTACACCCCCACAAAGATGGAGGTTGGGAGATAGTGTGTGTGATTTCTAAATTAGACGAACTTTGTCTCCCTCAATTTTAGTTGTTATTCATCCTTTTCAGCGCTGTATTAAGGAATGTTTGTGTGCATTGAGGTATGTCTGTCTGCACTGAGGAATGTTTACATTGAGGAATATGTGCATTAGGAATGTTTGTGTGTATTTAGGAATGTCTATGTGCATTGAGGAATGTCTGCAATGAGGAATGTGCATTGTGGAATGTCTCTGTGCAGTGCATTGAGAAATGTCTGTCTGCACTAAGAAATGTTTACATTGAAGAATATGTCCATTAAGGAATGTTTGTGTATATTGAGGAATGTCTGTGTGCATTGAGGAATGTCTGCAATGAGGAATGTCTGTCTGTACTGAGGAATGTCTACATTGAGGAATATGTGCATTAAGGAATGTCTGTGTATATTGAGGAATATGTGCATTAAGGAATGTCTGTGTATATTGAGGAATGTCTGCAATGAGGAATGTGCATTGTGGAATGTCTGTGTGCATTGAGGAATGTCTATCTGCACCGAGGAATGTCTGCAATGTGCAAAGAGTTAAATTTCGGCTACTCATTATTGTCATAAATGCATAAATTCCGAAATGTAATCATAGATGATCTAACCACAGTCTGCAGGTGATTGAGACCGATTAGATATTTTTTTCATGGCTTCATTCAAATCCTAGAAAGCAAGTAACGATGGATCAAATTTCATTGTATTTAACGATTTGGACTCGGGTAATGAATTCGTTCGAGTCGACGCAGTATAGACGATCCTGAAGGGCTAAGTGGCAAATGGTTCTGGGACAAGTTCGTAGCCCTGTTCGGGATATAAAGTTTGAAATAGCAGGTTCGGCGGCGAGGCCAACCGGGGAATAAAGCTGCTTCATTTGCTACTAAAGTTTATGGTTTTCAAGGTCTGTTGGAATCATAAGTGTGCAAGTTTAATGTAACGAGTATTAATCCGTATAAATTCTGCACTTCAACCATCTTTATTTACGTATTTTAGCAATAAGTTTCGAACCACTATTTTCAGAGAAAAATTATTGTTTTTAAGAGTTCAAAATAAAATGATTTTTTGTTTTCATAAACATCCAGTCTATACTTTAATATATTTTTAGTTCCTGGAATTTCTAAAACATTGATATTAATTTATGAATCGGGAATATGAAATTATTTGTATTAACAAAATTTATTTGACAACTGTCTTCTACAAATCTTTTAGTAAAAGCTGTTAAAATTACATTCTCCGTATGTTATGAATAATGTATATCAATATTATATGCGCATAACATATACAAAAATTTAAACATATCCACAACATTAATTGCAAGTTAACTATCGGGGTGGTGGTTACCTGCAAATTAAATCAATTATTGCCAGATAATGTAAACATATTAATTACGTTGCATCCAAACACGAATTAAAATGACTATGTATTAATGCACGTGTGACTGGACAGTTATGAAACAGCACATGTGAAAGAGTACACATGAAATATAATTTGGGATGAACAATATTCCACGTGTAAATGAGGTGCCCGTTCAGAACCATGATCTCTAGTAATTATACAAACGAGTTTTTCATTTTCTGTGTTAGTGTTGCTAAAGTGTACAAATAGGATTATGTTTATGATTACTCGCAATGCTCTATGGGAAACGTGCACAGACAATGAGAATTTTATTGACCTCCTCATATACGTTGGCTTGGCCGGAGGGCCAGGTTAAGCAGTCACCGTTTAACCCGTTTTCATGGTAGAACGCACCGGTAGGTTATAATAGCAGAAACACAGTGAACAACGGATTTCAAGAAGAGAAAGGGTGGCCACCCTCATTACGCCACCCGGTGTCCCGAGTGGGTATCGCGGGCCCTTGTAGTTTCCGTTGAAACGACAAAAGCAATCCCTGATTCCGAGATATCAGGCACGCCCACAGGATTCCTGAATCTGCGAGCTGTGACAATGTCTGCAGTGAAGAATATCTGCATTGAGGAAATCTGCATTGAAGAATGTCTGGATTGAGGAATGACTGTATCGAAGAATGTCTGCATTGAGGAACGTCTATCTGCATTAAGGAATGTCTTCATTGAGGAATGTCTGCACTGAAGAATATCTGCATTGAGGAATATCTGCATTGAGGAATATTTGCAGTGAGGAATGACTGTATTGAAGAATGTCTGCATTGAGGAACGTCTACCTGCATTAAGGAATGTCTTCATTAAGGAATGTCTGGATTGGGGAATGACTGTCTTGATCGAGGAATGTCTGCACTGAAGAATATCTTCATTGAGGAATGTCTGCATTGAGGAACGTCTATCTGCATTAAGGAATGTCTGGATTAGGCAATGACTGTCTTCATCGAAGAATGTCTGCACTGAAGAATATTTCTGCATTGAGGAATATTTGCAGTAAGGAATGACTGCATTGAAGAATGTCTGCATTGAGGAACGTCTATCTGCATTAAGGAATGTCTTCATTGAGGAATATCTGGATTGGGGAATGACTGTCTTCATTGAGGAATATCTGGATTGGGGAATGACTGTCTTCATCGAGGAATGTCTGCACTGAAGAATATCTTCATTGAGGAATGTCTACATTCAGGGACATCTGTCTGCATTAAGAAATTCTGTTTGCATGGAAGAATTCTGTTTGCATTGAAGATCGTCTGTGTGGGTGTACGTTATTCGGAGTCCCGAGTGAGTATCACGAGCCCGTGTAGTTTCCGTTGAAACGACGAAAGCAATCTCTGATTTCGAGATATCAGACACGCCCAAAGGATTCCTTGGATCCGCGAGCTGTATTATCATCTCTTATTCACCAGAGTTGGATGACTGCAACGTGTGTTCGCTTAATCGGCGGATTACCGTATAGTCTGAAGTTCAGGCGACGTCACGGTTTCCCACGGGATCGCGTACAGCCGCGGGTGCTTAAGTCGTAAGAGCCTGTTAACGTTCTTGCGAATATGGCTGCGTCGATTAGAGGAAGCGTCGCGTTCAAGTGGCTGGGCTGGCAGCCTGCGAGTCTTGCGTCGCGTGTATAAATAGACATCAATAGGAAGGATCGGCGAGTCTGCGAAGATAACTCGCATCAACGAGCTCCGAGGCCTTCTCCGATCCATGCAAGCGTAAAGATACACCGCCTCGGACCTGCTCTTCGGCCGAACCTGCTCTGACCACTTCGGCACTTCCGGTACGATGCGCAGGCCGGTAAAATCGGCATTGTGCACGATCGAGATTACAACGGTTCCATAGCTGATCGTCCGATAGCGATCCAGGATTATATGATATACCAAATCCATGCATATATAGACCATTGGTAATAACGTCAGAGGGTGTAATCGATGTCTCGGAACTACCTAAAGGATGTTATCCTTCCACCCTCATTTGTCTCAATGTGGGCTAACTCCATTTTTCCATTAATGAGACACGCATTATAGATTTTTTGGGTATCATACAATGCCAAAATATGTACAGTCGGTCACGAAAATATTGGGACACGTTAAAACGTTTAAAGATGGTAAAGAATTGCAGACTTTCAGAATTTTCAGCTTCCCACTGCAATAAATCGAAAAATTCTTACATCCTTCGATTGACACAGATCTGCAAAATGTATTGTTTGATTTTCAATATGGGCCCACACGAAGAAATTGTAAAATGCAACTTTTCGTATTTTTTTCTCCAATTCCGAACAATTGCATTATTGAAAATATATATTTTCACATTTAGTCATTAACAATTCATATTTTCACATTTTGTCTTTAGTAGAGCATCCGAATATTAATTCGTATCACTGTACATATACAGCTTCCCATACCGTATAATTTCCATAATTACACGGGGCAAATAAGTTCTGGACCGAGCTTTGAACGCGAATAAACAACGACAGGTCAAAATCCTACTTTACACGATTCAATATTTGGCAAACAATCAAACTGATGGCCGATGAATGGGGGAAACTATCTCCCGGTGGGATGCAATACATCAAAAATACAGCGGGAAAATCGGCGGTGAGAACACGTTGAAAGGCGCTGGAGGATGCACGAAATGGTGCGATGAAAATGGGAGAAAGACGGCGCGACGGGGCACGGGTAGTACGAGAAAGAAATCAGCGGCGGTGCATAAAAGTGTACTCGAACGGCATAGAGAACGGAGAAGAGAAAAAAAAATAGAGTAAAGTGTGAAAAAGGTGAGAGCGCGCGAAGAAAAGGGAGAAAATAAAGGGAAAAGCAGGAGAGGGCGTGTGGGCGAGCATGTGTGGAGCGGCGTGAAGAGGAAATAAAAGGAAATTATAGCGAGGAAAAGGGTGAGAAAAGCGTGCGCGCGTGAAAGATTACGAGAGCAACAGAGAATAAAGAAGAAGAGTTAGGAGAAGGGGAGAGGAGAGGTGAGACGAGGGGTAGACAGTAAGTAATAAGGATGACGGAGCGGCCCCACGCAGTCGAAAGTTTCGTTGCAGCAACGACATGCGACGCGCGCGCGAGGAGAGCGCATTTAAAGTGAAATACGCCATGGTCGGCCATCGTGGGATACACCTTCGCGATGCTAATTAGAGATTAAACTCCAACAATTTGGTTTCAAGTTAAACTCGCGCATAATCCCGGATAACTTTCACCTTAATCTTCGCGCAAATTTAAAGCCTTGATTTTAAGCGTTCGCCCTAATCTACGGATTAATGGGTCCCCCAAGTCCACGGTGCCGCACCGTGAGAGAAAAGAACACAGCCGGAAGAGAAAAAAAACCGAGGAAAAAGGGCGCGCTGTCGAAGGATCGAGATATTTCTAAGTTCCGGTATGCTCGAGTTATGTTGTTACTCTTTCTCCTCGCTCCGAGGCACGGAGAATGCAAATTTGTAATCCAGGCGGTCCGTGTTTCATGATTTAACGGTGTACAACATTTTATTGCTTCAAAAAAATCGAGAACACTTTGCGTCGCGGTCAAAGACCTTTAAATAGAAACGAGTGATGGTTTATTTTCAACCAGTTAACTGTGTTCAACGTGTATACTCGTCAATCCAAATTTCTATTGCGGTGCAATAACGAGAACCTTTTCAAGAATGAACTGGCAATTTTTTATCAAATGGAAATGTGATCCTTCCTCGATTTTCGAAAAGTTTATAATACGACCATTTGCTCTGCGTTCGACATTTATACTCGTTATTGCTTCATTTTAATTCCGCACTCTGTGGTGTTTTTTGTAAACTAAATAATGGTTTAATTAAAGCTGAAATATATATTACAGAATATGGGAGGATTATAATATCATTGTGGGAGATATGGATTCATCCAATGTGTGCTATGGACGGATTGATTTTATTCTTGACATGCTATTCATTTATTTCGATTTCAAGTCTGCTCATAAAATTTTTCTATCATCTCAGGATTTTACAACCGATTTTTGTGGAAAAAATTAATGTGATCATTTTTTGTATTGTATTGTACTCTGATATATGTATATGGAACATTATAGAAATTAAAGTAATGAAGTTTGTAAAATCCTGAGGTGGTAGATAAATTTTACGACCACATTGAAGATACACACAGCTTTCATACATTACTGTATTTGATATACATCGGTGCATTAAATGAAATGTTGTGTTTCTTAACAATTAATGTACATTTGGTTTGATCGTATTTACAAAAACTTACTTAAAAACACTTTCTCAAAAGGGCGAAATTGATTTTCAGAAGGGCGCACTTGGAGTGAAAAACCTATAATTAACAAATAACCTGATATTCTTTTACAAATACTATTTCTTTAAAATCGGTTAGCTACTAAACATTGAATTTACGTTCGGATCAATACGACCGAAAGGGTGTACGATGGATAAACGATGCGAGGAGAAAATTAGTCGGAGATCGGTGAAGTTTGAGCGCGACGCCGTATACACATGTTCGAACTCATGCCCGAGAAGTGTGTTAGAGTGTCGAAATGAAAAATGCGCTGACTGAGAGGAGGGGGGCCACGGCATTAACATATTTAGCGCACACGTGTTGCTCCGCCGGGGTTCGAGTGGTGTTTCACCACGACCTGGCGCGCTACGAACTCACCGGAAGTTAAACACGCCTAGACGAAGCTGGTCCGCGCCGCGGAAAGTAGTTCGCGCCTTAGAAAACGTCCGTTTGCGATCTACACACGGAATTAGTTGCGCCCCCCGGTTGTTCCACCTGGCCGTGAAGGTGAAAGAGAATTTCCAGGTAGGTATTCGCTTGCAATTTCGAATTTACAAGCCCGAACGCGCGGAATTGAAACCCCCCGAACGAGAGAGTTTCCAGCGCGGCGCGGTGCGGCGCCGCACGATTGTTGCGAACAGAAGATATACGACGAAGTCGTAACCAGCCAGCTATTTAGTAACAGGTCGTACAGGAACGCGCTATGTACTCCGTAGAACTCGTTTGTCACTGAATTACTGTACAAGGCTGGGCGCGGGCGGGCGCACGCGCCGCTAACGTTTACGTGTATTTCCACGGGAGCTGCAACGATAAAGCGTTCGTAAATCTCGGCAGCGACACGCGTGATTTTCTTCTTCCTTCCTCCGTTACCGGGACCGTAATCAGACTCGGGATCCTTTTCGAGCGTTTGCTGCGCGGTCCGATGAAAAGATCACGGAGAACTTTCAACGGCTACGCTCCTGGAATACTACACGCCGGGACAGAAATATAGCGCGCGTTTAGATTTACATGATGTTCATTTATTTTCACGTTCAGACTGAAGCTCGTTTCTATACGTCGGCCAGAGTTGGAAGAAACACAATGATTGAAAATTACTACTAATATAGGATTCAATTATTAGTCGTGGCTACTGACTACTAAATGATCGGTAATCATTGATTAATGAATTAGAAAAAATTAGAAGTTCTAATCAATGTTCGCGATTGCTTTATTCTTTATTAATCATGGTATGATTACTTTTTTGATTATGATTTGATCTGTACTTTTGCTGTATTAATAACACGGTGAACATTTTTTTTTACAAATATATATTTTTTACATATATTTATTTAAATATATTAAATATATTTTTTTTCACTATATTTTTTAATGAAATTATCATAATTCAAATGTCTACACTAACGGTGACTTAATTCCATGGAAAATATTTCACTATTTTACTTATTTATTTGCTTATTTTTATTTTTTTTATTAAATTTATTATTTATTAATTTATATACTTATAGAAAATATTTAACTATTGTAAATGGATTTTTGAAACGATCGCTTTAAGATAATAACTAGCAGATCTTAGGTTACACACTATATATAGCTACTTTGTAGGAATTACCCAAACGTTTGGATTCGGATTTGAATCACCTGGTTCGAGACCACGTTTGCTATTAAAAATGTTTTAATAGTGGAGGAAAAGGAAAGGTGGTGTTTCGTCTTACTTATTTTATTATTCATTTTTAGCCCTGTTTGATGTAATACCTCGAATTTTATCTCGATGGAAAAGCAAAGTAACAATAAATAAATTACGTAAATGTATGTCCGCATGGAAACGATGCAACGTTTGTTTGAAAAACTTTTTCGTACAACAAATAACTTAGAAGTTTTATTTGAAGTCGTCGTGTTGCGAGACTCACTCTGTATAATAGACGTAGTCCCTGGAGGACTATACATATGATGGACGCCCCAACATACTTCAAAGAGCAACAATGTGCGCGACGCTTTCGGACCGTAGTTCTCAGTATTTGCTTCTAATTGCAAACTTCAACTCAAATGCATCTCATTGTGACGAGGATTGTTTACTATAAAGTCCTTCACTTTATAATGATGTGGCCGCCGATTCGCCATGGACCAAGAACTGAAGTACATGTAGATCCTGTAGCTTACCTCTCAACGGAATTAAATTTTTTTTCCGAGAGCATAAAAAAGTTTATGCAACCATTCACTAAGTGTTGCGAGAAGTCGGAAGATTATTTTGAGAAATGATATCATTGCTATTTGTTTGTTGTTAATTTAAACAATTTTATATAGGCTTTGCACTCCAAACTCACCCTTTTGCAAATCGAATTCAATGTTTTGCAAATCAATTTCACTCATTAAGAATAGTCACAATTATTCATTTATTTCCATTAAATATAATATTTAATTCGAAAAACGTGAACGGTGTCATTACTGCGAGGGAAACGTAAGACTCGATACTAAAAATTTATTAATCAGAAAATAGCTACAATAAATATATTAATTGGTAATTTATAATTAAATAAATGAATAGTTAGTTAAATAATTGGTAATTACTAGACTGCGGATCTTTATATATTTAAGGCATGTGAAGATTTAAAAAAAAATGATAGAATATAAATGTTGATAGAATTTAGTACAATTTTTATTTATTTTCTATAGTATAAAAATTTCATAAACATCCGCAGTCTAGTAATTACTTTTAAATAAGTATTTGATATACAAAGAATAAACCTTTGCAAAAAGAATAACATTTTGAATTTCTTAACAATTAATTTACATGTTGACCAAACATTTCTTTAAACCCTGTACATTTACAATGCGGCATAACTAAATTATTAAAATTAGAACATAATATATTTGAATAATTTTTTAGTTTCAGACCGAAAGAAACGAGCAAACATTACTTAAAGTATTAATGGCGGTCCTCTGGGGTTTGAAAAATTATATATTATAGTAATCCTTACTTTGGTTCGCGCAAGCCTAGGAAGAGCTCTTAACGGATTAGCAAAATGAATATGGACGTGCGCACGCACATACTTGCATTTGTACATCATTTTACGTGTAAGCATTTCATAATTCTAAGAAAAATATGTGTTTAACAATATAATAGGAGAATGAAAACAAAATCGATCTACAATGCCTAAATAGATATTATAACGAAGATAACTGTAAAATTTAAATGCAATTGCTAAGGTAGAACTTGAGATATTCTGTACATCGTTTTGAAAAACGCGTTTAAAGTTGACGAATGTAATTTTTCTCTAAAAAAGAAATGTTCGATTTTTTCAAAATATTACTGAGTCATTAAATAAAATACGAATAAGTACTATTGGAAATTTATAGAGGCTGAGTTTTTTGGTTTATGTTCGCGTCTAAACTAAGTCCGTGTCAAACCACCACTATCAAAACACGTGTATCACTACCTAAATAAGTGAAACTCTGTTAAATATTAAACAGTGCAATACGGCAATATTGTTCTCGTGATAATAAACTAAGAGTGTAGCTAACAAGCAGCGTGTAATATTATTTCTTTCCCCACATGTACCGTGACAGGGAATAGTTACATTAATTAGTAGCTCGGAGTTGTGTTGATCTAACGGGTGGACATATATTTATACATATATCGAATTGATAGAAGTGGTGAGCGGCGACGTTACTTCGTAATCACGTTAATCAAGCGTCGCCGATGTCAACGCAGTTACGTAGTTAAATATTGTACTGTTAACTATGTAAATTTAGACAGGACCGGGAAACGTACGTGTCTGGTCTCTCGTTAAATAAGTTTAGCTACGATTCCATGGCGTTGAGTCGCGGCCCGATTAATGTTACGCAAACACGCTCTTCGCCTCGACTATTCAATATTATACGGAATAAGTCTGCTATTAACTCATTGCTCCATTACTTCTTCATTTCTCTCCACCCCCCGCTACTCTGTTAATTTAATATTATTAATTAGTTTTCTATTATTATATTATATTAATGTTCAACATTCTTATTATATTAATATTCGACATTCGCCTCGACTATTCAATATTACACGGAATAAGTCTGCTATTAACTCATTGCTCCATTACTTCTTCATTTCTCTCCGTCGCGCTACTCTATTAATTTAATCTTATTAATTATTTTTCTATTGTTATATTATGTTAATATTCAACATTCTTATTATATTAATATTCGACACTCGCCTCTATCGAAATGATAAATAGAAAGGCAGTGTGAGACAGTGTTTCATACAAATCCTCATATAGTTATATTATTAATTGTTACGTATTCTTTGTGTTCTTGAAAAAAAGAAGTTACTAAAATGACTTAGACGTCCGTATGCTTTAGGTTTATACATTGAATTAATAATATTAATAACTTTTATCTCTGATGACCTGAGACATTAATTACGCCCATAACTATATATTAACGCTAAATGAATTCCGTGTAATGTTGAAATAACTAGCACTCAAAATAACGGTCCATTTTTCACAATATCGTAAAAATCACATTGAATTAATTCAATCATGTAATGTGAAATAGCTGCATCTATTCAAAAAATATTCCAAAATCAGGGGACCCAAGAAGGGCGAATTTTGTGGATTTTCGAATAGGATCACGTCGGCTAAGTTAAGGGTTGAAAAGAACCAGAAACTGTTCGGTCTCTGGTGAAAGGATTCCTGATGAAAGGATTAATACTGTGATCGAATGGCGATGCCTATAACAATAACATCACAGAAACGAGCATCGCGTCGATTCCAGTCGACGCCGACGCCTGTCATTTACTTTGTTCCCTTTGAATAGTATGATTCTACTTCCGGCACGGGGTATTAATGCATGTGGGCCTGTCGCAGTCCCGGAAAACATTTGCCCCAACCGCAACGTCAAAAGACGGCGGGGAACCCCTCGATTCGAGTGTCTCCGTGACACAGTAGCGCGGGGGTTAAGTATACGGTTAACCATGGTGACCCATGGGGCTCACCCTCATCGTCCTCAACGGGCGAGACGAAGCAGGTCAATCGCACGATTGACGCAGCGGTAACCGAAACCATGATGCAGTGAATAATATAGCTACGGGTACCTCTTTCGAACCATCATCCCATCGCACGGCCTGTCATGTTGGTTGCCCGATCAATGGGAAAAAGGAAATCGAATCATCGCATTAGGATGATTAATGCGGCCGAGCTTCGCGCTCGAGTGCAAGGAAAATATCTCGGGAAACTGTGTCAGGATTCAGGTCGCCACGGATTCAAAATTAACGGAAACAAATAAAATCTAGTGTGATAATAGCATTTATAAATGTCAAATAAATAAAAATCGTATTAGATTCTGTGGTATTTTATATTAAAATTTTTAGAAGCTATAAATGCATAAAGATCCACAGTCTAATTGTTTCACATAATTTCAATTCTTTGGTATTTTATATTGTACATAGTATTTTTCGAAAATTTGTCGCTTGACTGCAGATCTTTATGCATTTATGGCATTTATTTTACATTAATTTATGATCATAAACTTTAAAGTTCACTAAATATAGACATCACCCCAACAAAATAAATTTAATTATTAAATTAATTATATGTATATCATGACATTATTAATTTTAATTCAACTGTAAAATTTCATATAGGTTATTATCGTCCCTTAAAAGAATTCAAGAATTTTTGGTAATAATTAATTTTTTAATATGGAAACGGTGTGTGTTTAATTCCCCTTTTCATTCCACCCCTTAATTAAGAGACACATTATTATGCTACCTTTGTACAGTCAGTATACTGCGGCTATTTAAATATCAGAATGCAGGGAAGACTTCAAATAATAATTCAAAGAGATATGTTTTTGTTAAAATTATTTAACATTACTCATTACATATATATGTTGTTACTAGACGAATTCCGATCAATTGGAATGTTTGACAAAAATTTTTTTCACACCCTGTAGCAAACTAATTGCTCTAACTTTCCAAAAAATTTCAAATCGTATAGTACAATATTAAAAAAGTTATCGTCTTTTTAAGAGTGTCCGAATATAAGTGGAAGTCACTATACAATATACAATGACAATCATGGACAATGGCGGCCAGATTTCTTATCACAGCGTATATTGCACAGTAACCGCGTTACATAATAAATATTCAGAGAGTGATGATGCTTTAATTACAGGAATAATTTTCGCGGGAATCGACGTAGTTTTTGCGGTGGAAGGGAATCGTAACGAACCGTGTGCGGCGTTATAAATCCCGTACGAAGAGCACGGTGCGAGAGGTTGAAAGCAGCCACGGATAGCCATAAGCCTGGGGGTTTTTTGTAGGCGGAGGAAGAGGTTCGACGGGAAATATCGACGATACAACCCGTTACTTTGCGCCGTGAATAAATAATTAGGGGAATTATGAACGCGGCGGCGGAGCCGTTGAAAGACTGGTTGAAAATCGTCGGCGAGGAGAAAAAGTTGGAAACTGGGAACACATGCGGTAGACGGCCATTGTTTCGACACAGAGTCGGGCCACGGTGTCTCGTCGCTCTTATTTTCTTTCTCCTGCTCATCACGGCCAGACCGTTCAACTGCAATTAGGATTATTTATTTTTCCTTCCCGGCCATGACCGCGCGCTCTCCGTGAAAAGGACACACATATTACCGAAACTCGTTGCCTAGAACTTTTTCCCCCGTGAATCGGACCTATATATTCGCTGCGCGCATTTGCCTTTCATTTGCGAACGATAAAAGAACCCGAGCGAGTGTCTTCGTTCGCGGCGGTATTGCTTCGAACGAATATCGATCGAGTTTCGAGAGCAAACCGAGGGCACGGCGATCGTGACGATGATAAATTAGAAGCAATGAATATTAACGCGTTTTCCTGTTCGCGAAAGGACACGATGAACAGTGGTCCAGCCAGCCGATCTATTTAGCAGTTCATTTCGTGAAAAATGACATGCCTCATATTAAATAATGCACCTTCTTTACATTCTAAATGTTTAGCAGTAATGGAATTTAATAAAAATTATGGTAATCATTAACAAAGAGACACTCCTCTCCGATTTGGATGAAATTTCAATATGTTATACAGCTACACATTTCAAACAACTTCTTCCTGTTCCAATATAGGTGGGTCGCTTTTATTTTTCGAGATATTTGCAAAAAAATATTACTGTATTGAATTTGCTTACTTAAGTCCATTCTTGGTAAGAAGACACATATTATTCACTTAATAATTGGATTATTCTAATAGGAATTGTAAATTTAACTCTCTTACGTACACTTAAGGAATGTGATACACATCGGTATTCTACACGTATATTCTTAATTTCATTGAAACGCAAACTCTTGAGTATCTCAAATTAAACTTGAATGGGCTTGCGCCAGTTTCGAAATAAACGTCTCGTATATTCGCAAATAGCTGTACATTAACGAAACCAAAGTAGAATTTTATTTCGGTTTGAAGGAAATTAGTAGTGCTCTATTCAGAATTTTCACCACGAGTCAAGATTTTAGGGGAAGAGGTTAAACAATGTTAAATAATTATAATGTTTTATCGCAAACTGTTACAAAAAAGTTAATTTTTTAAATATTTTTAAAACAATTTTTTTTAAATCAGTTTAAACGAACCAAATCTGTCCCTCGGTGTCAAATCGTCACACTGGTAAAAGATAGCTCGCATAACAAGGTAAACATTTATTTTTCGATATTTTTTTTAATCCAAAAACTGATGAGTTATGTATTTCACATTTACAGAATTAAAGGCACGAAGTTTCTGGCTTTATGTACACAAATAACGGGACAGCATAACTTGTTTCGGGTAAACTGTGTCAAATTGACAACGTGGGACGGATGAGGATTATGGTGCCAATTCACGGTCAAGCATATTGCGCAACATTATTGACCGTGAATCTTGGTAATTGACTAATTAGTACAATCTGAATTTTCGTAAACATGCTGCGCAATATGCTTGACCGTGAATGCGCCCCTTAAGGGGAAGGTAAAATAGGGATGCATAAGTCTTAATCTGGCGACACTGTGTGGGAGATGACAAGTAAAAAACAAAACGTGTTCCAACCAATGCGACAGTCTCTTACTGTAATCTTCTTGGACCGGGAGAGATCGATTTCTTGATAAAAACGAACTCCGGCGGACAATAGGTCAGCGCAAAACCCTACGAGGCTCTTCCCTGCGAAGTCCCTTTTCTTCACCTCGGTAGTCTATCTACTCTGTGTTTGTTTTTCGTTGTCGGCTTTCTCTCTCTCTCTCCGTCTATCCTTCGTGTTTGCACAAATTCTAGTTTGCTGCGGTTCCCGCGGTCCGGGCTTTGCATTCTGCGACATTCAAGGGACAAACAGGCGACAATGACGGCGACGCGTTGCCTCTACCCGGCCGCCATATTGGAGTAAATAGCCAGTTCCTTGATCACTAAAATGCTTGGCTTTATGCAATTACCGTAATTGGCGCGCGTATGAATAATTCGCCTGGTCAGTCTACGCTTCTCAGGTTCGACACCGTTGTTCTCTATTTATTTCGATCTCGACCCAGTTTTCAAATGCGCGCCGTTTACCTGGGAGAACTACTTCCGCGAGTTTGATCGGTGCATCATTAAAGATTAAATGTATATTCTTCCGGGGAAACGGCAATTCAGTCTAGTAAATGGGAAATCAATAAATCATTGTTCCCTTATAACTGTCGAGCATTTCAATCGGTTTACAAATAATATTTCCGCGGAAGAACAGCGCGCTGGTACAGACGAAGGAAAAGTCCGTCCTTTCAAGAAACAAACTCCACAGGTTTCCTCAATAAAATCGTTCTTTTATGTGCCCGCTTTATTCCATTCTCGACATTGCGGCCGAACGAAAAGCTCCTATTAAATGAACTCGCCCCGCTCTTAAATAATACGACGCGAAACTCGTGACTGTTAGCGTTGAATGATCGTGATCTCTAATTCATGGTCAAAATCATTTAATTCCCTATTCACTCGCTATTGTTTTCCAATCGATGCGCGATAAAATTGACGTTTAGCTTTAACTCCGAACAGTTTTCGGTACAGTAAAACCGCGATATTTCGCAATGACGTTTGACCCAAAATTTGTCAAGTGTATATCGATGTGAAATACTAATACAATTACAAAATTTCTTTATTTTCTTTTTACGGAACTTTCGCCAACTTGTTTCTGGAATTACTCTGTATTTAAATTTTCAACTGTATTTAGTGGTTTATGTATTTGGTACTGGTATAAATTATAAATTATACGTATATGATCTGGAATTACATTACATGGAATTAACCCTTTAATATCATTTTGTTTAAATATCTCGAAACAATAAATATGCACTTTCATAATTCTGGACACATCCATATATATGGTAATTGCATAGGTTTGTGTCCGATTTGAAAATAAAATTCAATGTTCAAATTTTCAAAAATACTAAAAAGGAGAAAACAATATTTTTCGATATTATTAACTATAAATAAAAGCGTGGAGCGCCCACGAAGATTACGTTAATACAGTTTGGCGCTGCAAGGTTTTGTTTATAGTCACTAATATCTAAAAATATTATTTTCCCCTTTTTAATGCATTCTAATATAACTATGGTTTTTAAAAAGTTTTTTTATATATATTTTTTTTAGGATTACGTTAATATAGTTTGGCGCTCCACGGTTTTATTTATAGTCACTAATATCTAAAAAAATATTATTTTCTCCTTTTGAATGCATTCTAATATAAGTGTGGTTTTTAAAAAGTTTTTTTTATATATTTTTTTTAGCCTCCGCTTGGCACAGCTACACTGAACACGACTTGTTGCTTCTGCTGCTCATAAAAAGTTAGTTCACAAACAGAAATAAAGTTGACAACCGTGACATTGGTGTTTCCAGTGCGTTAATGTGGGAAAAGTGCGCTGTCCTAGCTTATACGGTGGCTCAACCTTCACCACAGTCCCTCCTGATTTCTCGCGGTCTTGTTACCGGTCGCTCACGACGTCAGCGATATTGTTGATCAATTATTTGCCCGCGAAACTCACGAACCCACTAGGTACAATAAACTCGGTTCAACTTGTAAGCTGATTTCAGCCGATTCTTCGGTGGATCCGCTGAGACAACGCGACGTCGCGTCCCAGCGAAAAAGTTAATGGAAAGAGGTTTAGGCGACCGGGCTTTGTTGCTTCGCCAGGAAATGAAAATAGCTGGTGGCTCTCTTTAATTAACCGACGGTGTTTCGAGCAGTACTTCCGGGACGGCTCTCGAAATGCCCGTTTTATACATTCTTTTTTATCCGCGGCGTTATTAAACGGAGCACGGGTCTTTTAAGACCTGCTAATACATAAATTTTCCTTACAACAATTAAATATTGCTCCCCTGCTAAGAGGAAGAGAAATAGCCGTGCGGCATTTTTGCAGCGAAAATATTTATTACGCTGAATGGCAGGGGAATTTTTACGCATTTATTGGAGGTACACCCTGAGGCTGCTTTTTACTTCGCCGGACTCAAAATTTGTGCCTTTATCCTTTAAATTATTATGTATTTGCTATGTGATTCAATAGATTTGTACTCGGGGAGGCTGCAGATCGATGTTCAATAGTTGTAGGATCAATAGTTCAGGAGTTATGTTTGCTTAAAGTTGAGCGTTGCTTATAGTGTTCTCTCACCGAGCAGAATCGCTAGATGGCAAAATGTCTGTTAGACGTTTGAAAGACGTACAGTTTCGTAACATAACACGTTCGTAGGACATACTTGTATCCTGAAGACTTGTCGAATGTCTAACAAGATATTTTTTAACTAAAACTTCTTTGTTGAGGGGACAACAATTTTCAAGCGTTACGAAAATTTAGATCGTCTGAGGGGAATAGTTTGGTACGTGGTGGAGAACCAGGAGAAGAGAGAGAGAAAGTACGTTAGAGCGGCTTGAACTATATACCGGTTGTCCAAAACTACCCTTCCAGGGGTGTTAACTTCCCAGATAAGCATATTTGGTAAAAAGGAATGTTTGAAATAAAAGTTGCAGGGATTAATGGAGGACATATGTCTATGATCTTGTATTTGACCACCGGATCCATTTTCAAGGTAATTTCGATTGCGATTTGACCTCTGAATGGCCTCTTGCAGTCATTCTAATCTAGGACATAAGTGCATACCTGAACAAAAGTAGAGTTTCCCATTTAAAAAATGCATACTGACCTCCAAATAACCTTGAAAATGAATCCGAAAATGGAATAAAATCATACGCGTAAAAAACCATGCACGACAGAAATGATACTTCTTGTAGTCTAGTAATGAACGATCAAAATTCTCGACGCAAAGAAGGACAGCGTATCAATGGCCATCAATTTTCGAACAATCATTCAAAAATTCCTCGTGCTCACTGACATTGAAAATAATTGCTGACACGGAAATACTAATAGATTGTACGAAACAATGATACAGAAGAAATACGTAGAAATAACATGCAGTTATCATTTATTTGGGAGCCGTTTCCACGCGATATTTTATCGAAGCTAATGGCTAACATTTTGATGAAATATTTACAAAGCGAAGCAAACGAGTCACATCGATTTTTTTAACGCACTGTCGCGCCGCGCCGTATTCGCACAATATCTGACCGACGACACGGCACCGAGAATTCTTCTTTTTCAACATTTCGTCCCGATTCATCTCCAGTTCGCCCACGCTATCCAGGACGTAGCTCTCTCTCTCTCCCTCTCTCGAGCACTTCAATTAGATTTCTTGATAACGTGAACGGGCACATGTCCCCGAGACATATGTGCGTGTGACGATGCATTTCTCTCGAGTTTAATTAAAGCTAAAACGGCCCTTTCTTTAATTGAATTTCGAAATAATAGTGTGTTAGGCGTACTTGCAAGCTGTTTATTAAAATGTGACTGGAGCAGGACTCCGCTAGAGCCACGTCTGCATTACACAGGCTTATAAAAGATGTATTGATGCTATCGGAGCACTGGTTCGATCAATTTTTAATTAAAAGCAATTCTGCAATTTATCAGCTTTTCAGATCATCCTCAAGAAAATTAATAATTACGTCTGTAAATTATTAAACAAAATTATAGTATATTGACTATTCACATCAGTTGATTAACCACTGAAAATAATTTGAAAAGTGTACTGTGTTTCGCAAAGAATGTAACGGTGTGTATGTAACTTTTTTATCTGCATTATTTTTTTGGGAATGCCTTCAACCTTTTTAATTGTAATACTATATTGTTTTTATATCATATAGAAACGTGTACGAATACTTTGTACAGCCACTGTATTTGTTAGAGTAATCATTCATTATTTTGAACCATCGAATACTATCTCTTCGAGATTTCTGGTTCGCTGTTTCGGATGACCGAAATAAAGGAAGAATTTAAAAAATTCATACTGGCGTACATTTTTTTGTTCATCTGCTTAATCCGGTGAGGAGCAAAATTGAGCGAACGATAGGAAGCGTATCCGAAGGGCTTCGCTGAAAGATTAAAAGAAATGTTTAACGTCGAAGCAACGGGCTCCGGCGGGAGTAAAAAGCCCATTGGCAAGATATCGTCGCGGTTTTTGGTCGTTAGTCCCTTAATCGTGGTACGCTGGAATTGCTCACGGTGCGGAATTATAATTAGCAGCATCTAATTCGCGAGCAGCGCCGCAATTAACCGTACGCCCACCTGCGCCCGATTCTCTTTGCCATGCCGGCTCTCCTCTCACGTCCCAGTGTCCCCGCGGTTCGCGAAAAATATCGGGCCGGTTCTTCGTATCTCTGGGATCTCCAGAAAAATAATCTCGCGGCACGTTCTCTAATTACCATTCGACCGATAACTATTCCGATGGAACAAAGGAACCCCCTAGTTGAATAAATACGGTGCGCAGCAATTGATACACAGCGATCTCTAATTGCACACGAGCATTTGATTAATTGCTCATGTCGTTTTCACTTTCGTCGGCCAAACAACTGCTAATTGAAAATGAATATTGCAACAACGAGTCGAGCCCACGATTACCGTGCGCATATGCTGATGCTACTTTTTCCGTTAGTCCCAATCAACTCCCAAGCCCCGTAGCAGGAGTAGCGAATGCTAACATTTGGTGGATACCGTTCGCAGATATTTTTGCTAAAAAAAAGGCCATTCATCGTGTTTTATTATATTATTATCGTGCGAAACCTAAGGCCCCCTGGTAACATTTGATAAGGGTCCTGCCCTGGCTTAATCTGGCACTGGGTTTAGGACTAATGCGAGTCAATACTCTTTTTTTCAGAATTCGATATACATATGTACGTATATGTAATAATAATACTATTCGATACAAATAGTATTATTTAAATATTCACAATCATCTTTAGAATGAATTCAAAATTATCCACCATTATCCCCTTCATATAATGAATTACCTGTAATTATTACTAAATTTTAATATGGCAGAATAGTAAAATGAATTTAAGTTTCATTTATTAAATATTTTTTTATTTTTATTAAAAATTACACTAATAATTTCAATTTTTAAAATTTATTTATCTTTACTTATTATATTTGCTGTTTCTGTACACTATATTATATATTATTCATACATAAATTACATAAATAAATAAATATTTAAGAGACTCTTTATTTATTAAAGAGAGAGAGAAAAATGCAGAGAACAGAAGCAAAATGCTGTGATTAGGAAGCAGGAAATTGGAGCGTTTACTCGCGAATGGAAAGCAAACATGTATCTCACGTAGGAGCGTAAACGTTTGTTAGCGCCGGCTGGGGACACGCGTGTATTTTAATCCTGGGTCGAACGGGAGGGAGCCGGAGGTGAGGTTGGATTGATTGTTCGGCAAGAGGAACATAAGGCAGCAGGAGGCGCCAGGAGCGGCTCGGCCAGTTCCCAGAGCTCTGTTCGACTGTTTTACGAAGTCGTAAGTGCCTCGAAGTGGGAACAAAGCCGGTGCGCCAGGCCGCGCCGTCGCGTGAACAGCAAAGCTGCCCCGCAGGACCAAGAACTTGCAAGTCTGCCGCTCACGACTTTCCTGGCTGCCCGCGACACCTCTAACGAGTCTCCGGAATTATCCGAAGTGGCAAACTGTTGACAGGGGGATGTCGCGGTTCCCTCGAATCCGCGTCTGTTCGCCTCGTTCCGTTTGCTTCTCACTTTGAGAAATTGCGCCGGGAGGCTTGACCCGCTCGCAATCAATTATAGTAGATTGATCGATTACACCGCACTGCTTCAAAACCGAGGCTACCCACCGACTAAGTTGTTCGAAATAAAAGATGCCCAGGTTACCTCTATTATTCTTTTAAATTGGATCACCACTTTTTAAACGCTCGCGATAATAGTCCATTTCATTATGAATTCAGTGATTATAACTGTTCAAGGTCGTTCAAGGTTACACATCTTGCTTCTCCTTGACAAAAGCTGTTCAAACGTCGCCTATGAAGAATATGCGACACCAGTTAAATACTGACGCTCAATTGTCCAAATGATTTTGTTCGATCTCCTACTTCGTAGCGCTACAATTTAGTTGGAGACTCGATCATCTGAATACCTTCGTCCATTTCAACACAGAAAACCCGACACACCCCCAACCATGAAAGTAGAACTAAATGCAAACACACCGCTAAACATTCTTCCAAGCGGTAGGTGAACGACCGAAAAGAGAAACGTCACCGTCCGAATTCATTTGTTCGGTATCAACGGTAACTACACCGGTGTCGAACGCAAACATTTGAACCGAAGCGTTGAGAAGAAAATACGGTCGGAGTAGAGTGTCGAGACCGAGCACAGGAATGAAAGAGAGATCCTCGGATAAAACCTGTGCAAGATGTCGGAAAGCACCGGCGCAAAAACTATCCCGGAGAAGATGATAGCCAGCCGGAGAGGTAAAGGTCCAGGTCCGAACTATAGGACAAAGTGTGGGGAAGGATCAACGAGGGTTTCAAGGGAACGAGGACGAGCGGAAACAACGTCGCAAAACGTGTGTATCTTGGCGGAGCGTGGCTGACATAAGGGGTAGCCAAATTAAACACGGGCCTAAAACAAGGGCAGCTTCTAATTTGCGCGCCGAGGCAATTCAACCCTTTCCCTATCTCGTTCATCCTGGCGCTCCGTTTAAGCAAGAATTACCGACTGCTTGCACACGGGGAGAGGGAGGTATAGTCCTTGTTGAGGATTTCGCCGAAAACCACTTACGCTTAAAGCCGCGCGCCGCATCGGGCCGACGGGGGTTGGCTACCAACTTTTCCCAGCCGGAATAATCGAATTGTTTACCCGCCGATAATTATCATTCCTGAATTTAATCTGCTCGTTCCGCGGGGACGACGATCAAGTGAATTTTGCCGACGGTCCGGTTAGCATTCAGCAGCCAGGAACCGAGGGAGTGAACAATCTAGCCAGCAGCTATTTATCATGCCGAGACGAGACGTTATCGGGATTACATCTAATTACTCGACGCTCAAGATTCGAAAGGATGTTCCTCGCGAAGCAGGATTAACAGGATCCTCCCTCCCACCTCTTCCACCGTCTTGCTCTTAGATGTAGCTACGATGGAAAGTTACCGTAGACCTGCAGCACCCGGGTTTCGCCATGGAGGGAGACGCTAGATCGTTTCTTCGTTTCGAGATACCCGCGGGAGAACGGAGTCAGGAAATCTTGGATCTCATAGTTTAATCTCAGCTGCTAATCTGTTCTGTATCTCCTGCAGGAAGTGACACGAACTGACGAAACCTCGACAATGGGAAATGGCCTTTTCTTTTGGAACTATGCGCTACAGTCTGATAACCCCTCTGCGCACGGTAGCTTTGGAAATGTGTTTGAACCAGAGGATTAGGATTAGCGATTATTGACACTGTTAGCCTATATCGATATATTACGAGGCGTTGATGTACAGTATGTTCCAGGTAACAGTATACTGTGGTCAAGGAACGCGATTTTACTGACCGAAAGTCAATTTTCCAAGTTCAACTTTGAGAAACGTTTTTGGCTATAAAGTAACAATACTTGAAACCATTAAAATCCAAAATATTATCCATTGCAGACAAAATTTATTTAAAGACAATTTATTAATTTATTAAATTATTATTAAAGACAATTTATTTAAATTTTTTTAAAAACAAAATTTTGAAATTCAAAGTGAAACCAATCGAAACAAAGCATTCCTTTGTTTACACATTTCCAATAGTTTTTCACAAATTCACAAAATGATCACAACCATAAAAATTGTACAGGACAACGTTTGTCAGCTAGTACTTTATATAATGCGCGACCAAGTAATTTTGTTCAGCCTGTACAGCGACGGACATTCTCTTCAGCAGTGCACCGGGGTTTCAACAATTGGAAAGACACAAAACATTTTTGCCAAGCGACGACCGACTCGCTGTCAACCTTACGGATGGTTAATTATTCTTTGAAAAGTATATGGCCCTACATACGAACATGAGAGGATAGTGTTTCTGTTTCAGTCGGTGATTACACGGTCCGCGTCTACCCGAAATACGAGTGCGTCACTGGCTGGTACAGCGAAGCTCGTCCCAGTGTATTAAAACTTGTCGGAGCAAAATCGCTGGCCGGCGAATCACCGAAAGGCGATAGAGGAAGCGTTGGCGGGTCTCCGTCGACTATGAAATGCACAATTTCCGTTCTTCCGGCGCACGTAGCTTATCTTTCGGCCGCAGTAGCGCGTGACTTTCGACGTCGCGCGGAATATCCGCAGTCGACATTGTAAACCGACGGAGATAACGGGCCGCGGAACAAACGCGCGTCCGTATAAATTCATATTAGCGTTGCTTATATGCTGTTTTACTTCCCCCCGTTATTTTTCGTTTCTTCCCGAGCCGGCGATCTACCGAACGACGGTGATCTACCGTTCTCCCGGGCGTCGCGGGGCACAGTGGGCCAGAACAACGAACTTCCCCCCTCCCCATCTTTACCTAAATAGCGTTTCACCGCTGAGCGTGACGGACCAGAGTCGTACGGTGCCCACCAATTGTGTAAGCGGTGCGCCTAAAGAAATTTTCAGTGGATCCTCACCGTAACCGGGTTCGGTTCTTGTAACCCGGGAGTAACCCGCGTAACCGGGTTACTGAAGACATCGTTGTATGGTTAACTTAGTTAACCTTCTCTTACAAAACGAGTTACTGATACTGTTGATCAGGTTTTTAATTTTGAGCAGTTACGTATTTTGTATTTGTAGATTATAATAGAAAAATGTATTTGACTAAATAGTACTGATACGAATATAAAAGAAAATATTATATGACAGGCATTAAAAAATAAAAATTCATAAATTTACTGCAGTTTTAGAAAATCGTGAAAATCTGCAATTTTTACTCATTACTTATTATTTTAGTTTAATTAATACATACGCAATACATACATATGTATACACAAAAAATTGTATACAGTGACTCCCACTAGTATTCAAACCCTCTTAAAAAGACGATAATTTTTTTAAATATTGTACTATACGATCTACAAAACACGTAGTTTTTAAAGTTTCAATATAGGCCCACATAAAAAGTTGTAAAATGCAATTTTTAGTATTTTTTCTACAATTCCGATTTAAATCCGGGTTACGGTTCGGGTTAGGCCTTGTGGTTAGGATCCCTGGTTTCACTTTAAAAATCATCGACATTAGAGAGTTCCAAGGTGTTCTACAGTTTTACCATTAGACGAGTCCTCCCCATCGTCCAGGGTACTCTATCGGCGCGACTCGGGGCATGCGGCATGTCGACGACCGCTTGAAAATTATGCGAAGAAGCTTCTCTCCGTAGCGTAGGTTCAAACGAGCCACTCGAACCGACGGAGACCCCGACGGAAGCCGTTCTCAAATGCAATCCCGACGGATGGGAAACTTTCCAATCGAACGGAAAGGTCGCGTCCAGTCCCGGTAAATGTTCTGATTACCATCAGCACGGCTCGACGCGGCGGTGACCCTTCGCTCTCACCGGGTCAAACTGTGTCTCCTCTGACACCTCTTTACTTCTCAGATGCTCGTAACATCGATTTTTAAACTTTCAACTAACTCGCCTGTGGAGAATATTCTCTTTTACGATTCCGACGTCGGGGAAAGCGCAATTCCAGTTCGCGACGGTCTGTTTTGGTTTATTCAATAGGGGTTACGTGCGTTAGCGACTTGCGACCACTTCATAGTGCACAGTACACCGAATGCCCAATCTAGGTGGAAAAATATCATGCCCGGAATTGAATAAGGCCTTACTGCCATCGAATGACCCAGTGCGATGTGTCGAAACCGGTGTAGGAAGTGTTACGAAAAGTAGGTCCCTACACCGGTTATCACTGGGAGGACAGTGTGTGTGTGAAGGGTTGAAAGTTAACCCCTTTACCGAGTCCTACGCTACTCCCAATTTCCATCTTTGGGGGTGTACGTAAATGTATTTCCTCGTCTCCCTTAAATAAAAAAAAGGTGGAAAAATATATTACACAACAGCGTGGTGCCCCGGGATTCCATAGGGCCCCGAATTTCAAAGATATTTATTTAAATTTTTCGTTACTTCTCTTTTTTATTAATAAGTTTAGAAGAGTTTTCTTGCAACTTCTATTTGTAACGTGAGCTTGGGGGTAATTAATATAACAATTAATATAACAAAATTAAAATACATATGTAGACGTACATGTATACATATACTATATACATAATTTATTTATTATCATATATAATTATAATTTATCATAACAAAATAAAAATACGTGTATACGTATACAATGACTCTTGTTAATATTCGGACAATCTTAAAAAGATTCGTATTAGAAGCTAGAACAATTAATTTCATAAATAACTTCATCAAAATCGACAGATTTTAGATTAGAAACCTAATATTAATAAATTAATACTCATATGATATTCCAGCTTAGAAAGAAAAATGTTAGGTATCTAAGCAACATTATGGAGATGAAATCACGTTCCAGTAATAAATAATTCTACGCGTCCGTATCATCGCGTAACATTTTGGTGAATATCACTAGCCTCGATACATCATTGATACCGCTGATAGCAGCCACTGAATGTAGGTTACTAGTCGAGTTAATTTCCTGACGTAGATAGTCAGCGCTGATAGGTAGCGTTTGCATTCTGTTTCAGTTATTGCGCAGGGGAAATTCGAAGAGCGAGCGACCATGTCATACGCGCAGTTACCGATCTTCCAGCGGTGCGTTCACCGATTTCCAGAGTTCGATAAACGATTTCGGTCGGCGTTGAAATCCGTTCCGAGCTATTCCGAGCAATTTTCATCGCGATAAATTTCATCGGTTGCACAAGCTTTTAATTGCTGCAAGAAACTGCCGAGACACGGCGAAACCACACCATCCAATAGATCTACTAACCATTACTGTACAGGGTGTCGATAAATTATGTAGAAAAATTTCGTCACAACATAACGCAAAAAAATGTAACAGATCAATTCTTACCACCAATTCTGAATCAAGTAAATTTGTTCTATCGAACTTGTACGTGAATTTTTAAGAGAATGGTTCTTTTTCTACCCATGATTTCTGTGATAAGATTGTTCCTTACGACGAGTGTAATATGATACAATCATGAAAAAGTTTTACCTTGCAAAAGTCTATCAATCTTACACGAAAAACTTTTTTAACATATACATATATATATATACATAAATAATGTATAGAAAATGATATACATATATAAATTGACTGTTAGTATTTTCTTTGTAATTCCAACCAATTGCAATATTTAAAAAATTTCTTTTTCACGTGATGTAGGAGAGAGAGAGAGAGAAACTAATTTTTCTAGCTTCTAACAAGAATCCAAGTTGTATGTGATTCTATATTAAAAAAATTATTGTCTATTTAAGAGTGTCCGAATATTAATAAGATTTCGTTTACACGTCATGTATTAGACTAATTGTCCTAACTTCTCGAAAACATCGAAGTCGTATGGTTCAATATTAAAAAGGATTGCTAAACTCAATATTAAAATCGTCCTTTCAAAAGTATACGAATATCACTGTGACTCATTGTATGTATAAGTCACGAATTAATGAAACTCGCAAAAGTTAACGTCGATTCGAGGAGCGTATTGGGTTCACTTCGTCAGAATCTCTATTAATAATAATAATAGCTGCAGGATTAAATAGCTTATCCGATAGAAAGCTCGCAGTGTGGTAGCGTGAAAGGAACGAGCACAAAAGACGGGTTCGCGCCAGCTCGAACGGTGACGCCATTTCAAAGACGCATTATAGAATTTCGCAAGTTTACTCGCAATAACCTCCCCTTTCTCAGCGTAGCTTTTTCTTAAAAACACTTCTCGCCCTGGCAGCTCTGAAAATCACGTTCTTCCTGGAAGAAAAGGGTGCATCCACGCATCCCTTAAACCCCCACACCCCTCGCACCACCGGAGACCGTCAGGTTGAGAGAATTGCTCAGAGAATTTTCATTTTCCTTAACCTCGCCGCCTTTCGTCCGTCACTTTCTCGGAATGACCGAGCCAGTTAGAAGAAAGACTTCAGATCAGCATCGTCTGCCGTATTTTTCACGAGTAACTCGCAGGAACTTCTCAGAGGCGTTGCGCTGCTGCGTTCCCGACCGGAAGTTAGCTAGATATCTTCCATTTTACGCTCTCGCTGAGGAATGAACCCTTCATCGTTTACTCTACAGGGTGGTCCACCTAAATATTATTTGTGATGCAGGTTTTTTCTTATTTCTTTGTTTTAATTTCAATATTATACCAATAAATGTTCACCTTAATTGAATGGGTTATATGTCATTTCAAAGCTTGTTTTACGCTCTATTTAATTATGCTTTTGATATTCAGTTTTATTGAAATTTTTCTTAAATTATTTAGCCTTTTTTATTTTGTTTAGATACCGACATATTTAATAATGTAAACAATATTTTTGAATACAGTAGTTATTGATAATCGTCCGCAACACGGGTCTGCCCAGGGACAATTATCCGCCAGGGATACTATTGTTTGACTTTTGTAACTCATCCAATAACAAAACTACTTTATTCTTCATTATTTCTTAATGGGACTTTGACCAACATATTTAATATAAATTATATATAACATTAAAGTATAGATGCATGCAATTAAATGTTACTTTTCAGTGAAAACAAAAGTTTAAACAATCTTAGAAGCAAAACTTTTCAAAAGTGCAACACTCTCCCTTATAGAATTTTTTAGTGGCACCTTAGGTTGAAAAATCACATGAAAATTAAAGATGGTTTTCTTTTCGGCGCTCGCCTATTGTTTGAACAAATCTGGGAAGAATCAGTGTAGCCGTTTAACCGTCACGGTGTCCCACGGATTCCAGGGCAGCGGATATTGTCAGGAATCGAAAGTGAAGGGATAAACACAGCACAGGAAGGCAATGCGTTAGGGTGAAGGGACGGGCAGGGCGTTTCCAGTCAAGCTGTAAGTGCTAATCAATCGCCGCGGCAGTCGCTCGACACTGGTTTAATTAATTGACTAATTGTTATGCTAATTACTGCTACTAAGTTTGAGCGTGTCCGTCCAATGGGAACCATGGCCATCGGGAATCACCTCGGTAATCGACTAGCCGGGGAAATTTCCATGCTCTGCTCAGAATGTCAGGAGCGCATGAATATTCCGCCAATTTACAGCAAACATCCAACTTTAATCACGGTCTCATTAACTACCGGACCCCAGGTCTCCTGACCCACCGGTACGTAGTGACTGAAGTTCGTCGAACATCGGAGGAACTCGTTGATTTTGCAAATTAATGGTCACCTACGTTCTTCGTTCTACGTTCCTCCTCATCTCCTCTTTAGTAAATAGCACCGTTGAGATCGTTTCAAGTTGCTGGGCATTTCCCATCGTTTCCGCTGGAGAAAGGAAAGTCAAACGACGTCGTTGTCTCGCGTTCCATTCATACAGTTTTGAAAACCATCGAGACTATTCCTTGTTCAATCCTTGTCTTAACGCCAGCTACAACATTATCAAATCAGAAATACTAAATCTACAAAAAACAATTATTTTTAGACATTAGTAACTATAAGTATATATTATTTAAAAGTCACTGATGTCTAAAGAAATTATTTTCTCCTTTTTAGTGCATTTTAATATATATATAAGCGTGGTTGTTAAGAAGCTTTTTCATATATTTTTTTCATTTAGCTGATATTTTCTTGATTCGATAAAATATTAACACTATCAATTTTTCTCGTAAAGAAAATCCGTGGTATAGTAATTTAACTACTTTTGTGGAAGTTGCTTGGAAGACTTGCACTTTGAGGATACAAGTTGTAATCTCGTAAGTTTTACTTTTTATGGAATCTGGAGGTGAGCACAGAATCGCTCATTCTTCGGTCTGAAGTTTAATGAAGATTCACGCAAGAAGACGGTGGTCGAAGAATTCTCTTTTGAAAAGTGTTTTAAACATTGCTCTCTCGAAGCCTGTGGTATTTCGAGGAAATAAGAAGCCATTTAAACCCTCTCAGCACTCGAGCGATGACTCAGAGTAGCCATTAAAAATTGTTGTACCATTATTCGAAATATTGGTCACGTTATTAATGTTGGTATCGAATCAATAGACTATGAATCTTTATGCAATTATGGCTTTTAAATATTTTCGTTTTATTTTATTTTAATTATTTTTAAATATTTTCTTTTAAATATTTATATATATATTTTTAAGAATTTTCTACGATTTTAATTTATTTCGGATCTAAAAATGCTGCTACCGTGGTAAATAACATTGAAACAATATTTGATTTGGGTTTCGCAAAATTCGTCTACGAAGATTGAAAATTGCATAAACATCCGCAGTCTCACTAATTAATTACTAAACATTTAAGTATCGTATGAGGTATTACATCAACTTGAAACCTCATGTGAAATAGAATTATTTTAGGTTGGAAGAAATGTTTAACTTTCGAGTTAAAATTTCTCCAGGTGCGAAGGTCTAAGTAAAATTATTAGTTATCACAAACAAATCGTAAAAAGAGAACATTGAAATGTATTCTCTTACAGGGTTGTTAATTCGTGAAAATAAACTTGCAATGTTCGTCGAAGAATTTGCAAGTTCTCGTTTCGTAAGGGGTGAACTGAGGATCGTTCATTTTTTCGATAGGAATCTCAGCGAAGTTCATTAGCCGATAAAATCAGTTCAAAGTTAGAACTCTCTCCTGCGATTATTCCGAGGAGACGGCAGCAATCGTCTAGAGAAACGGAGAACCGGCGAAAATCTTAAAACCGCCGGAAGGGGCGTTAGCAACACAGGAAATGGCACTTTTACCCCCGACAGAGGAGGATCGAGTTCCAATCTAGAACCTGGTCTGTAGGTTGCACACTTTCTCCACGGATATAGCAATATCGTCGGAATTTCCTATAGAAATCGTAGACTCCGGTATAAAGGATATTCGGAATTTTAGAAAATAGTGTGAGGAAATTCGATCGCCCGTGGAGGATCTCCCGTAACGGAAAGAAGGAACCGTGTTATCGGAACTATAGAAAAATTGGAAAGAATTTCTTCGATGGTCGTAATTCTGCCACTCGAGTATTGTCATCGGCCAATTCGACATTGCACCTTTACTATATGTACCGCATACAGTTTTCAAAGGATGTGACGCATGACTAAAGTGACCATTTACTTTTTCATCTTCGAAACGGGATATTCACTCAGGGCCCTTCTCATACACGAAAATGTTTACAATGACATTTTTCTTTCTTTTAGCGAATATATAGCTGCGTTACTAGACACAGTGGACAAACTCTAGTCACAGTTATGATTATTGACTAATAACTTCATAAGCTCTACAGAGGTGAGTAATATCTTAATGTGACTAAGAAAATGCTTAATGATTACACAAGTAATGATTACATAAGTATTTAAACGTAATGATAATATGTGTCCCTCTTCATAAGTAAAAATACAGTAGACAATAAGTTACACAAAAGTGCCAGAACTAGAAAAAGTCAATTTATTACCATTACATTAAACAAAAACATAAAATTCATTCATAATTAAAAATAAACGAAAGTAACTTATATATATATTTTTTTTATCTACAACATGCAAAAGGTTTCGTTCGGATTGGTCTATCCATTTCGTTGTAATCGGTGAACATACATAGAAAAAACGCGAAAAAAGGAAAAAGGCACATACAGATCGAGTAACCTCCTGCTTTTTCGAAGTCGGTTTTAAAAATTATCACGACAATGAAAGTTGTCTGCGAGACCATTTAATATGTTTGTTTCTAGTTAAATCAGCGACGAGGAAGACACAGACGCTTATTGTCCGGGGATTAGCTCGGGCAGGTAACAAGAATTGCGGGTCGACGGACGCGTTTCTGGCGCGCATTTGCCGTGAAACGTCACCGTCCGTGTTCCTTTGTACTAAACGCGGACAGTTAGGATCTCGACAGCGTCCCTTTGCTCGCAGCCTCGTGAAACTGGATAAGGTAAATTCGGAATTCTGCAATAAACACGTCGCCTGGCTCGGAAAACGAACTGGGGATAATAGAAAAACAGTTCGCCGAGACGATTCCGCTGCAACCCTTTTATCATGCTCGGCGGGAGACAAAACCAGCCCCTCGGATTGTAATAAACTGACAGGCTTCCAGCGTGCGCGAGACCGCTCCCCGCCAAAGTAACTTCCATTAAACTTAAGAACGGTAATATATTTAGCCTTTTCGCTCGTGAAATCATTCGATTTCTACTTCGTTAGTAGACTGCGGATGTTTATGCAACTCACAATTTCTCTAGGCTTTTAACAATTTGGAAACAAATATTAAATGATTGCATAAGTTCGTGGCCGATTTTCGTAGATGTTGCAAACTGTACTCCACGGCGGAGTGTAAGAACAAAATGTATAATATTCTGACTACATTATTTTTCTTTTCTTCATCCTCTGCGAGGATGGAGGCATAGAGGACATTTCAAGGTCACGTTGATTTTTAACTTCCCGATACTATAGGGAAGTTATTGTAATTTTCAATGGAATCACCTACTTTCTGTATCATGAATCGATAGACCATTGAACTCTGAGTAAAAATGTATTGACCTTCATAAGTCCTAAATCTAATAGTTAACGAGAAATTTTATACTCAACACTTTTATACTCAAAATTTGATACTTTATCGATCTATGGTATAAAAAATAGGAAATTCGAAACAAAGTTTCACAGAAAATGTTTCTGTCACGGAATTTTGATAATAACATTTTTCCATATTTTTACAAATAACAGAGATATTCAAGGTATACATAGTTATTGCTCCATTCTGTATACAGGGTGTTCGCATTTGTTTTTTTTAAATACAAAAATTATACGATTTGGGACACCTGTATCCTAAATTATAACGCTGTTTTTCAAAAATAGTTTTCTATTTTCACCGCTAGAAGTCGCAAACATTGATTGGTTAACAAAAACGAAATGAGCCGGTACGATTTAGGTGACCAGTACTTATTAGGCAACTCTCCGCTACAATGTTGGAGAGAGCCGTGCTTCGAAAGCTGTGGCGAAAGCGTTATCGATCCTGTTTCACCAACCATCATCGACACGAGCGAGCGGCAAAGGCAACAATTCGCGATCTCCGCAGGGAGAATTGCCGGGGCGCAATCCTCGGTAGACAGTAAGTATGTACGACAGGTGTCTTTTAGGTGTGAAACGTGATCCAGGCCGAAGACGCATACGTGCCTCCGGAATCAATATATCTTCTGTAACGCGTCCTTAGCTCATCGAACGACAGCTTGTACCGGAAGATTGAACAACCACTTCGACTTTTATTGTTCGCGGAACAGGGAAGTTCGAGCGACTCGAGGATCCATTGAGGAGTTCAAGGAACTCGTCCTCTGCTCCGATAATATAATAGAATTCGGTGGGAGATAAAAAAAACGAGCCGGGAAATGGAATAACGTCCGATCGGAGAGCCAAGCAGTAGCAGGACCTCTTCCGCCCGCGAGAACAGTCGGCTCCTCGTCTGTAGATATTAATCTTTTGTCGCGCAGAAAATTTTCTTGAAATCGTAGAACTTCGTCGAGGAATCCTCTATTTCTCCGATTATTATCTGATGTCTCTACGATCCCCGTGTAATTCGCAAACTGAACGATCACGAGGAATAAAATCATTTCGAGCACACTTTAGTTTCTCAGTGAAATCACTATCTACCGGGTGGTTCGCGAGAAACAGAACAATCGTATAGCTTGAAAGAAATATTAGAACAGGCAATGTAAATTGGCATTATAAATTGATTCGAGGGCCGCAATGAAAAAAGCAGATTCGAAATAAAGTGGAAATATTAACATTACAGTTATAACATTCTTCGAATATTTCCCTTCAGTTCTTGCGTTCTTTGTGGATTGTTTTGATAGATCTTCGTTATTTGACGGAGCCTTAAGAAACAATATAATAGCTTAAGAAATTAAATTTTCATCATCTTCAAGATCATTCGATGTTCATAGTGTACACATTTTAACATCAGCTACGAAAATATAAAGTTGAAAATATATGGTGCCATTTAAAAATCATCGATGACCTTTAAAAGACCTTGAAAACGATAGCTATCGGAACAGTTTTTTGTATCACCATATTTACCTCTTTTAATAGTACAACTTCTCTCTGTAACATTTTCTTTCATCTTCAAGCTTAATTACATGCTCACGTCGACTGATTTTCAGATGCCACGCCCCCTGGCTCCGACCATGATTTTCGTTCCACGTGGCAGCCATAGAGTATCATAGGAGGAATTCGTGGCCCATTAGGGCGACAGTGTCATATGAATAGATTTTCACATCAAACGTATCTGATATACACATGTTATTGTCAGTACTTCGCCTCTGACCCCAGTTCGCATGCATTGCAGTAGAAGTCTGAATGAGAGCAGTCTCTCTGGGCCAGTCTTCGTTATTGTTATAAGTATTTAGAATATAAGTCATGTACATGTAAAGTTCAAACATTTTATGTACGATTCTACAACGAATAAATAAAGAGAATGTAATACGAAGACATATATTCGTATATATTTATTGAGCCCCCAATTTTTTCCGAAATGATTTAGGATCGGCCGTCTGATTTGTTGTTGACTTATACTACTGAATTTCGAAAATTTTCGACCGGCTGACTTGTCGTTGACTTGTACATACTACTGAAACCCAAAAACTCCGCACAATTTTCGAAAATGGAGTTTCAGTAGTGCAAGCCAACGATAAGCCAGACGGCCGAAAATGTTCGAAATTCAGTAGTACAAGTCAACGGAAAGTCAGGCGTCTTTAATTGAACTTTATTTCAACAGCTTCAAAAATGTTACATTAACTGTTGTAATTAATATTCTTTATTATTATTACAAAATTAAATGTGTATAGTGGTAAGATGAGATGGACATTCCTGGCAGGAATGCGGCGTCGTTCGGGAAGCAGTTCGTGACGAAACAGTAATAATAATAATTAGTTTTGTGGTCTCTGAAAATGTTCAAAAAATGCTTTAATATAAAATTCCACATTTATCACACGACTGCAAAAGTTCGTGCCCGATTTTCTCGCAAACTGTACTGCACGGTACAGTGTAAAAAAAATTATACAATCACCATTCGTTTGTAATTGTAGAGAAGAATAATAACTATGCATATAATTCTTTAATAAATCTGCATTCATTAAAATTTAACCATTGAATTTTATTTCCAAATCAATAACACAACAGTATTATGAAATGATTATAATAATTTTTGCTGTTTCAAATCATATCTGCTTATTTTTGTCATATATGCATACAATCCACTATCTAATAATAAGACGGAGCAATGTTACATGTTAAACAATTTCGCACGAGGCATTTAGCATTTCAACTCCTCAATTACCGAAGGACGGGTACGAGCCAAGAAGTGATCGTTGTCCGAGCCTCCATACAGTTCCTAAATGGGCGGGGATAAATCACTGGACAGCCATGGAAGCGAGGACCATAACAACTCGATAGACATAGCTCTACACACACACACCGTGGCGTCGTCGGCTCGATGTCCTAGCAGTAGCTGCGCTCTGAATTCTGGTGCACAGCATCCACTCAGCCGCGTCGCGACGCGCCGATGATCTCAAGGGGCAAGATCAATTTTTCATCGCACGTTCGAACGACGCATCCTCGAAATTAACGAGGCCCGCCGTTGTCCCGGCCGTTGTTTGACATTAGTGTAATGCGCGCTGTAACGGCCGGTGTAATACGTGACCGAGTGTGAATTATACGCCGACAAAGGACCACGCCGGGAATCCGAAATGGCACTCGCGTCCCGCGTGATTTAGAGCCTGCCGTGCGCTCGCGCGCGCGCGAACGCTAGTCTACCCGAGCGTTAGAGCACTTTGGTGTTAACCGACGAGATTGAATCGTATAAATGACGGGCCGTATGCTCGTGGCGGAACAAGTAGAATGCTGGAACAAAGGAGAAAGGCCCTGCGACCCTTCCCGCGAACTTGCGAACCAGGTGATTTGTTGTACGAACCTACCACGACAACCTCGGAACACGATCGAAGCACGGTAGCAGAAGTCTACTTACATACCAAACTTCCTTCGAGAATTATCGCTGTACTGACACCATTTTTTAGATCTTTTTATTACTCTTGGGGAGGCTCGATGGCCCATATACACGCTGGCAAGCGAAATCTTTTGTTAGGTCGTTGCATATGGTCTGATTTTCAGAGCGCATGTACAGCGCATGTACAATGTAATTTTATTACATTGTATTTCAATTAAATAGTAATTCAACTACGTCGTAACTGCATTACATAATTCAATTATAAAGCATTTTAATCAATGTGTTAATTGAAATACAGCTCTCCAAATTATAGCCCAGAACTTTGAAGAAGTGCGATATATATTGATATTTTTCTTTCATATATTCATTTGCTGTCTGTGCGGCGTACTTTCTATTCCTCGTCCTGGTTCATAATACGTAACGCTATTTTATGTTTCCTTTCCACCCGCCGTACACATCAGACTTGGCCCCTTCTGATTACCACCTGTTTTCATCGATGGCACACGCACTTTCCCAGGAGCATTTCAAAAATTACGAACACGTCGAAAAATGGCTCGATGACTGGATCGCCTCAAAATGTGAACCATTATTTTATGAGGGCAACCACAAATTGAAGGACAGACGCGAAAAATGTATGGCTTACGAGGTTCCATGGAAATCACCGACACTTTCCCCAACACCAGATTTGACCGAC
>CM052329.1:9164812-9201865 GCA_028455615.1 Lasioglossum zephyrum
AACTTATTGTTTGTGTTATAGCATTATAAGTTATGTTTATTTATATTTATTATTTTGAAAATGTTGTTTTAATTTTTAAAAAAGATTTTTTTAAAAAATCATGCAGTGAAGGGTTAACATGTTTCCTCGTAGAGAAAGTGGCCGTACACTTTCGAACAGCTGCCGTGTAGTACGTCAGCAGGGACATGGTTAAGCAGCCCGCCCGTCCAAGATGCCGTGTAACGGGAACAGCGTAAGATAAAGCGGTCGCCGTGAAATCAATTAGCCCCTCAAGGCCATCGAGCCGGCCGCCTCCCACCTGTCTCGTAAAAAATAATATGAATGAAGCAGCTCGGGACTAGACGGCCAGCCTTGGGGGCTAAAGCGACGTGCGACAACGACGCTCGGCGTCGAGACGCGCGTGCCAGGCATCGCGTATTACGTACTAGGTGGGCGAGTACTACGAGCGGTCACGATCCACGCCATTCGACAAGGGCCGCGACCCGCGACATCGTGTCGGCCGGCTGACACGTTTAGATTGATGGTAAAAGGGGGAGTCGCCCGTAAAATGATATCCGCGGGGGTTGCTCGAATGTTAATTACCTGCATAATTAATGCCATTACCACGCCGCGTCGAGCCGGTTCGGGCCGTGCCCCACAGTATTTCGATTCGAAGTGTTAGCTGGACGAAGCCTTCTTTGTGATTACTAGACTGCGAATATATATGCAGAAATAAAACTTTTTAAAAATCACGCTTATATTAGAATGCACAAAAAAAAAGAGAAAATAATATTTTTACATATTAGTGACTATAAATAAAAGCGTGGAGCGCTCACGAAGATTACGTTAATATAGTTTAGCTCTCCACGCTTTTATTTATAGTCACTAACATCTAAAAATATTATTTTCTCCTTTTTAGTGCATGATAATATATATTTTTTTATTTTGCAATTAGAATCTAAAAGTAGAGATTATTTTGCCATACAATATTTTTCAATACATTATTATACATTAGATAATACAATACAATTACATATAAATAATAGTTTTTCATGATAATATAAGCGATATAAGCAACTTGTACAACGAGGAAAGGCTCAAAATGAATAAACTCAGTAAAATAAATTTCCAGCTTTCAATTTTGATAGACTACTCGTAGATTTTCGTATGTGTGGTCAGGTCGGTCCGTCAATTACCAAATGTTAATATTCTTATTATATAAACTCTAGACATTTGAGAACCTGTCAGCCGAACGAATAGTCTCGCGACACGTCGTTGATAACAGTCCTCAACCTTGTCCCTATCGTCTGTCCCCTACACCGTCGACGCACCGGTTTTTCATCGAGGGGCGAGCGAGTCATCGATTAGTCTCCGCATTATAACTTTTCAACACGCATTTCTGCCGACCAGGCGGCTGCTATATCCCTTTCACTGTCACCTTTCCATTCTCCCTCTCTTCGTTATCCCATCTCGCCTGCCCCTCGACAAAGCGAATCAAACCAGTGGTTAGTCACTGTACTTCGACAAACTCGCTGCTTTCTAATTTCCATTCTGACAGCACGGGGAACAGAATAAGCCGAATTTGCCGTTGCTCTCCGGTTATTAGAGTGCAATCATTCCGATCGCGATTGCGCGATACGTGCTTCCCGAAACGCACGCCAACGACCGTGAATTTAGCGCTCGCCTATCTGGAATACGATCATTCTAGAGTTCCAATATTGCCGCGAACCGATAGCGCAAGCAATGATACCATTCGGAAAAAAAGCCGAGAGATTGATATGCGTCAGATATGTAGTCAAGGTCGTGTTATTATCGTCTGAGCGCGGCTCAATGCTTGCTACCATGCGCAAGGGGGAAAATGTACACTTATATGTAAAACAAACTTCGCTGACCTTGAAAGCATCGAGATAATAACCTTGGCAGAGAATGTTCTTTATCGAGAGCATTTGCTTCGTAGTAAAATAAATTGCATTAAAATTTCGGAGACCATGAAAGCCTCGAGAAAATGATCTTTACCAAGCATTTGTTTTGTGGTTACGAAAATTCCATGAAAAATATCAGAGAACATGAAAGCCTCGAGAAAATGATCTTCGCAGAGAATGTTCTTTATCGAGAGCATTTGCTTCATGGTAAAATAAATTGCAAGAAAAATTTCGGTGACCATGAAAGCCTCGAGAAAATGATCTTTATCGAGAGCCTTTGCTTCGTGGTAAAATAAATTGCTTGAAAGACTTTTCAGACCTAGAAAGCCTCTTAGAAATATTCTTTTCCGAGCATTTGGTTTGTGGTTACCACAATTGTATGAAAGATTTCGGTGTCCTTGAGAGCCTCGAGAAAATGATCTTTATCGAGAGCATTCGCATCAAGGTAAATAAATTGCATGAAAAATTGCTCGCCATAACCAAATTTACACAGTAGTTGCTAGCTCATTGTCAGTTGTAACATGTATTCCGTCTAGTTAAATGTAAAATATGTACATAAATTATACATCATGATTATAATCGGCGTATAATAACTAAAAGAGAATAAATAGAAGAGTTTACACCGAGTTTGCAATACGAACTGACGGCGAACATAGCGCGGAAACATAAATATTCATCAGCTAATTAGCAGAAACCGTATTTGTTAATAATTTTGTTTATTACTATGTTTTTCTGATTAACTAATCAATTTTCCGCGCTGTGAATCGACATCTCGCGAACATTATGCTTAATATTTTGAATCGCGTTACATTACCTTTACATTTTGGATCATTAGTGATTCATATGCAAGTGATGTTGTGTTCGTGCAGTAAATTTCCATGAAATTAAATCTACGAGCTACGAGCTTTCACTCGGATCCAATATAACAGGTTTTCCCAAACTTTTTAGCTGCTTTTTAGGTTGATCATCACTCGCTTTTCAATATGATGTGGAAGATCTTTAAATGTGTAGCAGTGTCATTTGCAAATTGTTGCGGAACACTGGTGTTCCGCGGAACATAGTTTGGGAAACCGTACAATAGAACATTTCTTCGGAAGATTTCCGAGCAGCATCTTACTAGTTGCCCAAGAGACGCAGACACGCTCTCGAATCGCTAGACGGTCGACAATATGCCACGCGGGTTGTGCTTTAAGCCACAGAGATCGCCTCATGAATATTCACCTGACCGCTGAGTTAGTCGGCCAGGCGCCCGCGCCCGTCGCGAGACGTGTCTCCTCGACACGATCTCCCCGTCCGCGTCTGTCTGATGTTCAGCTGAGAATTCGAAACTTCGAATGACATGATAATCCGTGTCGAAGTTAAAGTTAGTCGATTGACTCGTTTCAGAAGTTCGTTCTTCCTCGATCTCTGACCGTCGCACAGTGGAGTATTTGGCTGCGAAAGTCGAAAAACAATTTTTTATTCACTTGAGTAAAGTAATGTCTCTATTATCGCAACAGCCTCGGGGAGATATGGTCGCATAAATCGTGCGCAGACATATTTGTTTTATCTACAAAGGGCGAGCCGAACATAGTTTTTTTTAGTTTAGAACCCACAGTTTTTTGTGCGTGCGCGGCAATTTTTGAGCCTCAGTAACGTAACATAACGTCAGGGCCTTGGCTGCTCTGCTGCGTCAGTGCAGATACACTACTGTTTTGGCCGCGCATGCGCGAAAAACTGTGGGTTCAATCGAAACTACAGGTTGTTTCAAAATTCCTTCAACATCCGGAAATTGGAGGTTCTTGAGTCTCTTCTGTTCTGGAGAAGAATCTCTAGTTTTCGGATGTTGAAAAAATTTTGAGACACCCTGTATACGGCGACTACGACTCTTCGCGTCGCGTTTGTAGTAGTACACACCGATACACCGAGCCAAGATCAGATTACTAAGTTGGGGGGGATAACTTGTTGTTGAGTCGCAACAACCGTGCGCAGCATTGTCGCTCTAATAGAGACATTACTGTAAATAGTAGCGTGCTGTAGATCCAATGGAGAAACAGAAGATTCTGAAAAATTTGTGAGTATAATATTATAACTTTCAAATTCTAAATAACGTTGCAATACTTTTGTTCAGTATTTGAGATACTTCATCTGTGCGTTGATTTAAGTCACCCTTGTACTACCTAGTTTCGCTCCCATTCTCCCCACCTTGTCGTTTATGTTTCCTACGAAACTCGCATCGATAGACCATTGCTTCAAGATCCTAAATTATAATCGAACCTGTTGCGAGGAAGTAGTAAGCTATCCAACACGATTAAACGTTGATTTATACCCGATATCGATTATCAGTTAAACCGACCATCCCAGCTAGCGTAATTAATTCTCATATAATGGCAGTGTCTGCCAATAATCATACTGCATACCGGACTGTCACGTGCAAGTGGGTCACAGCTTCAATAGCTGAACTATTCGAAAAAATACACAAAATGTAGTTTTCACATTTCGTTTTAAGAAAGAAATTAATGCTTGATCTAATACCTAACTTTGTTTGTACGATGTAAGACGTTTGTTGTACTTTACCGATATTGAGTCCAACGAATTTTCTATCTAATAACTTTAACATTATACAATGTTTTTTTTAGACATAAAACGATGTTTTAAGACAAGAATCCGGCCCATGCTTATTCGGTTAGACCCTTTTCTCGAAACTTTGTATGATTTTCATTTGATTTAATGCGAAACACATAACCGAAAAACCTAAAATGTAAATGTTAACTCATCAAATTGACTACAAAAACATTCAAATTTTTTTTATTTTATGTCACTGTGTTAATTGGACACCGAGGGACAGGTTCAGTTTGTGAAATGAAGGACGGATGAGGGTTGAACCTGCAGTTTCAGGAAGTAGCAATCGTTGCACACCAACAGGAACAATCTAATACAGTGCTACTAAAATACAGTTATACTTCGCCATTAGAAATCTATACTGATTGAGAATGATCATGCCCCATCACTATCGAACATCCCTGGTGGGTGTGCGCGCATCCGACCCGACCCAGTCCGGGCCATCTCAGTCCGGCGTGATTAAAGTTATCGGCGACAATGAAACGCGGGGGCTTCGCGAACTAACAACTAATTACGCCGAGTTGCCCGGAGGTATTACGTATTCGGGAGTTCCGTGTGTCCATTGGGGATTCGAATTTCATAAAGGGACACTATTCCATATTCAAAAGCCGGTGTATCGTATTGTCGCGGCTTCTAATGGAACGGACGCGTCCCGACGCGAGGCGAGGCGCCGCGGTGGATACCTCCGAGCAAGAATTCTGGCCCGCCACGTTTTAACGCGATTCTCCGTCCGGTGCACCAGAGTTTCGCGGCCGTTGTAATAAGCCGCCGCTAATTGCTTTAACCAGGGCCAGGGTCGAACCGCTCGCTACTGTTTGTCCCCATGAATAACTGAGAATATGGTTTAATCGGTACTTGATTACTCAGGTATAATTATTGCTGTCGCGCGTGGCTTAAAGGTTGCTACATACATGTCCGGTCGGCACCGGCCTGCATTTTTCGGTATCCATACATGGCCGGCCGATTTTTGAGGCAATTTGAGTAGGAACGTTTTTCATTCCCATGATGTTGTAAAGGAGAGCTACCGATAGTCGTAGAGACCATAGAAACCTTTTTTTACCACGCTTATATTAGCTTGCCGAGTTGTCATTGTCGTTGTTGTATTCGTCAAATCTTGAAATCAAATTTTAAACCACTTTCCGATCAGCTAGAGACTTGAAACTTTCAACATAGCTCAGAACTGGATGACATGCATTATTAAAAAAAATTGTTTAAAGACTGTGCGTTTAAGATTTCAACAATATTTTTAAATATTCCTCTTCGCCTCTTGCCGCGCCGTTCGGTAGTATGTGATCGCGTGCAACGATCCCCACTCCGTGCGCTCCCTACTCCACTACGCGTTCCCACTCCGACTCCTACCCCACTCCAGTGGCCCACTTCGCACCGAAGGAGTTCAGTTTACTTACTGGGTTGGTTTGGAATAGGTCGGGCGGTGAGGGAAGGGGGCGACAAGGACCGGCGGTTCTACTCGGTAAGCAGGCCTTACTAAATACGCTCGGTAATAAAGACTAAAAAGTAGAAAATACAGAAATATATAAAAAAACTTTTTTAAAAACCACGCTTATATTAGAATGCACTAAAAAGGAGAAAATAATATTTTTAGATATTAGTGACAATAAATAAAAGCGTGGAGCGCTAAACTATATTAATGTAATCTTCTAATAATCTTTTTCTAATGTCTAAAAATATTATTTTCTCTTTTTTGGTGCATTTTAATATAAGCGTGATTTTTAAAACTTTTTTTTCACGTGAGTTACGGCCTGTTTGACTCGAAGGAAAAGTATTGGAAGAAAATCGGACAGATATTGCCGGTTGTGGACGGTGCCACTTAAACCGGGGTAATCTTGTTAAAATTTAATCTTATTATTTTTATAATATTATACGCATCAGTCACTTTCGATCGTCTCGTAGGTTTAGTGAAACAGTAAAAATATTGGAAGAATTTCAAATTCCGTTATATTCAACTAATTGATCATTTAACGTGGTAAACATGGTTTGGGTGTGCGAACATATAGGACCGCTGCAAACGTAGACGCATTTGTCGTTGCATATCGCGTTTCCTTGCGCTAGGGTGCATCTTGGGTCCTATGCAAATTTGTGTCTCTATAGCGGAGGAATCGGACTTGATATATGTACTTAGGAGAATTAGTCAATAGTATGCTCAAGTATTATTATCTTACTAAATTGCCGACACAAGTGGTACACGATTGGGCCATATATGGTATGTATATGTATTGGATGTACAAACCCATCCCTATCCCTCTCTTCAATTGATTATTTACTAAGAATCAGAATATATTCTAGTCGTAAAAGTGATCTGCATCACTTTCAATGCACCTTCTCCATCTTACAAGTAATTGATGAATCAATGAATGGAAATGAATCAATGAATAAAAATGAATCAATGAATAAAAATGAATCAACGAATGAAATTGAATAAGTGAAGTAAAATATATCAATTAATTAAAAATATCAATGAAATAATCAACGAAATTAATCAATGAACGAAAACAAATGAAAACTATCAATGAATTATTAAACGAAAATGAATCATTGAATCAATGAGCGAAAACGACTGAAAATGAATCAATGAATCAATGAACGAAAACGAATCAATATCAATGAATTAAAGCTGGAGTGCAATTGATTAACACGTTGATTGCCACGCCAATGTCAATGGAAATCAGACAAAGTCGATGTTATTATAACAATGAGTTCTACAACATCGTCACACCTCGAATTTGGTTCGCTTAATAGATTGTAATAATTAGACATATCTGTGTAAGTTGAAAAAAATCAATTTGAAGGTAATAATTAATAAGGGAGTTGAAAGAGGATTCGGGACAATGGGTCGGCTAATCGATCTCATGTAGTTTCAGGGGAATGGATCATTCGTTTTCGATGGAACAAAACAAATAGAAGGGTCCAGGGGTGCATGATCCCTGGGGGTAACTAGGGGAATCTATAAAAGCTGTTGATGGCCCTTGGAGACCAGTGGAGGACCACCGAGTGTTCAATTCTGCGATAGTTACAAAGGCATTGACACTAGCTTGTTCTGCTTACATTGAAAACAATATTTTTCCCAGCAGCATAATAACAAAACAATACGAAAATGTACAGATTTGTTCGGGAGAACAATATTTCTCGACTCTTATCACCGCGTAACCTGATTTTATTATAATACAACTACTGGACATTATTAACCCATTGCTATATGTCCTTCAATAGTTGTATATTAATAAAACTAAAATAGAATTTTATTTCAGTTTGAAGGAAATTATTAACATACATCTTTATCAGAATCTGTTCAGACTCTTCATCACGTGTATGACACGATATTGTGAGGCAAGGGGTTAAATAAGTGATTATATAGTTAAAAGTTTCCATAAGGAACGCACGAACGTGGTGCCGCGAGAGAAATTCGTCCATTATGATATAGAGGCGTCGGGATGTGGCTTTGTGTACTAGTTACTAGAGAATCGTGCTCTGTCGACATAATAGGATTCGGTTTCAGTAAGCGGAAATATCGGATAGTTGGTGGTCATACGAAATTTGCATATACGGTCAGAAATTCGCAGAATTTATGTTAATAATATAATTCGTTTCCCTGGGTCGGGCGGTTAAGTAATACGAATCGAGCGGGCTTGTCGAATGAATACGGTGAGGGAATCATTTCGGGCATTCCTAATATCTCCACTGATTATTTTAGTGCCACATATATGTATATATGTATTTCAATGAGTAAAGCGGTACCACATAAACCACCTAATATTATCCAACCCTAAGTTCGTTCACTTTTGTGACAAGGATACGTATTGCAATCTGAAACAGTTTCATTATTTAAACGCGCTTTAGTTAAAATGACTAAGTCATAGCAAAATAGTCATTAGTTAAAACTTTTTGATTCGTTAGTCATAATTATATGACACTAGTTAGTCATAGCTTTAAGTGATCGTTGGCTATTGCTAATTAATTTTAATCATTACTCAGTTTAAATTATCAGTCATCAATCTTTAGTCATCAGTCAATATATAGCCAACTACATACATTAATATCTACACTTAAACTATATCGGAATTTTCAGTGACCAAACAAAGTTTAGATTTAAATTCATCGTGTTATTAGTATTCTATTTGTAACGGTTTATAAAATTTTTTTGTAATATATTTTCTCCACTGCCTTTTTCTTTCGCGTTAGAATACTTTATCATAATCTGTATCGTATATGTTTATAACGTAATAGGATATTTTTTTGTTATTACTATGTTAAAACTTACAACCACTTTTAGTCATTCGTCGTAGTGAAATTCTGATTGTATAGTTAGTCATTAGTTATGCCATTATAGTCAGTATTCAATATTCATCTTATGTAGTCATTACTCATTAGTCACACTCAAGTATTTATTTAGTCATTAATCATTAGTCACTTCTGTAGAGTTTATGAAGTTATTAGTCAATAATGATAATTGTGACTAGAGTTTGCCCGACTACGATGTAAACAGTGCCGGATTAAGCCAGCGCGGGGCCCTAGGTTTTGCACGATGATATAATAAAACACGATGAACGACCTTTTTTTAGCAAAAATATCTGGGACTGCCATCGACCAAATTTTAGGTCAATTTTCTGCTGCAAGCTCGGGGCCCGTAGCATTTGTTACTCCTGCTACGGGGCTTAATCCGGCACTGGATGTAAATGACATGCAAAAAAAAAGTTAAAAATCCTCCAGTATTGTCGCGATAAAAACTGGTGCATCTCTCCCGAAATTATCCTACTTCGCGACGTCAGATTAGAATAACCGAGTGCGCGTAATTATTGTATTTTTTTTTTCTGCGGAGTTTGTAGGAACGCGGGTGACAAACCTGCTTCGTTACCGCGACCTCGACTCTTTCCGACCGGCATTTCCATCGTGGAATGTCTACACTTTGTACACGGTCTTTTCGGTCGACTACAATGCCCCTGGCTGGCTGGCTCGTTATCCAACAGGGGAAATATATCTTTATCTCCGGCTTTTCTTTGCCGGCACAAAGGGGCGCGCCGAGAAATGTTCGCGGCCTCGGCGACGGCGTCCCGGCGGCGCGAGTGGCCCCGGGTGTTTGTAATGCTGTTATTCGAATGTAATAATGCGGCTCGAATAGCCAACTGCGTCGCCGAGCCGCATACAGCTCGCGTCCGCAAGAAAATATAGGAAAAGGGATTCCAATCAATTTTCCGATTGGCGGGTCCATTCTCAGACTGAATCGTTCCGTGTCTCTCAATAAGACCACCAACGCGCGATAATTGGCAACTCTTTTCCGCCGACGTACAGCGATCATCTACTTCCGTATTACTTTCTCCGCTGTTCCGTTCTTTGTTTCCTCGAGAATAGAATTTCCACCCCTTTCTCCGCCCTGTCCTCCCCGCTCCAACCCGGTCGCCACCTGTATCGGTAAGACGGGTTTGCATCCCTCGGGAAATTAAATAGAGGGGTATTAATTTACCCTGCCTCATTAAGCTTGGCTCTGCCACAGGTATCATTATCGGAGGATCAAGATTACTTTCATCGATGCCGCAGCAGTACACTGTCCTCGGACACGGACCCGTTATATTAACGCACAGGTCTTTTTCAGAAATACATAACGTCTATACCGGATAACTCACCACGTATTATCCTACTTCGATTACGTCATTATTATTAGACAGCGTTTTATGTATTTATAACGGAATTGAGTAGGTGTAATTTAGAACAGTGAGAGCATTAAAAAAAATTTTAAAATAATATTATACTATGTGCAACCTATTTAGCATATTAACCCTCACAAGGTAAAAATCCTATTAAATTTTGTGGAATTTTATATTCTAGCATTTTCTGAACATTTTTGGGAGCCGTAGTTGCATAAAATCGATATTTTCTTTATATTTTAATTATTTAATGGAATGCTAATTTACAACGTTGTACGGGGTCTTAGTGTCAATGAAAGCCAGCATTTTTTTAGAAAACTATTGTGATTCGGTAAAAATGAAAGAAGAAAGCGTAATTGTTTTTTATCTGTATAAATTCTTTAACGTAATTTGTATCCTATGAAATTTCATTGCTCGATAATTAGATTACATTGTTCGGTCAATAAATGTCTTCTAAAGGAAGTTTTGAATTTCAAATAACAAAAAGCCCTCGATATCAGTCTCCCTCGTGAAAATCGGTAGGTCCTATAACTTCGACGGTATTTCCTTCCAAGTAACTGACAAGCTCCTTTAGTTACTGGAAGCTTAGAAATTAGATAAAGCCTTTGGAAGCTGGCTGAAAATAGACCGGGACTGTCAAAGGTTAATATTCATAAACTATGAATATTCAGCCGGAACGCGGACGACTTTGGCCCCGAAGTTAATAAATCTTAATAGTTAACAAGGCAGCGATGCGAAGGAAGTTATTTAATTGGTTGCCCAACTATTTAGCAGATTGGTTGTCTAACTATTTAGCAGATTGGTTAATGAACGCTGCATCTAATATCGCCTACGGGTGCCGCTGTTTTACGGTTTCCCGGTGGAAAGTAGTCAGCGATTGTCGGCACCGCGTCCGTGTCGTCGCAGCGCAATAGCAGTTTCTGAGATGCACGGTCTCGAATAATTTTGCCTAAGTAGATTACGCTCTACGTCGCAGCGTCATTTCCGGGCTCGTCGTAAAGCAGCAACACGCACAGACGTGTGTGCAAACACAATGGCCCAGCTTTCCACGCGTACATCTCCCTAAATCACGCGTGCTATTCAGGGTAGCCAGATGAGGGGTATTGACTCGAATCGAGGAGAAGAAGTTACCCTCTCTTCCAGTAGTGGATTAGTCACCTGACAATCTGAGACATGTACGATGTGACGAAAACGCGTCACATGACCAGGTTGTGGTGGAAACACAATTCTTAATCTGGACACACCAGTGTTAATCTGGGGATACAAGCCTTAATGTGAGGGCACAAGTCTTGATCTGGGAGCACAAGTCTTAATCTGAGGACACATGTCTTAATCTGAAGACATAAGTCTTAATCTGGGGACACAAGTCTTAATCTAGAGACACAAGACACAAAATACAAGTCTTAATCTAGGGACACAATACACGAGATACAAGTCTTAATCTAGGGACACAAGACACAAGTCGTAATCTAGGGACACAAGACACAAGTCTTAATTTAGGTACACAAGTCACAAGACACAAGTCTTAATCTAGAGACACAAGATACAAGATACAAGTCTTAATCTAGGGACACAATACACGAGATACAAGTCTTAATCTAGGGACACAAGACACAAGTCATAAACTGGTTACTCTGGTGACTCAGGTGCTATAAACAATCGAGTTGTTCAACGAGTTGAGGGAAAACTGTGTGATAGTACTAATAATAATTTAATAATAATTTCAATGCTGGCTTTTCTTCAAATTACTTTGAAATTGTAATATTACTGTCTAATCATTTATTTTTTAAAGCATGTCCATAAAATATTGATTCGGAAATCAGCTAGCAAAGTTTCAATTTGTGTGATTGAAATAATCCATACGAGGGTAGTTCCTTATTTCCAAAAATAAGCAATGCCAGAATTACCTTCTACTACCTCAAAACCGATTAAACGCACTCTGCTTGTAATTAATAATACACTATTATGCAGTTTTAACTTCTGATTACTGCAAATAAGCCATACCAGAATTAGATCCTGCTTCCTCGAAAACGACTAAAACCGTTCTGTTTGCAATTAATAATGTACAACTCTTTAAAATCACATTCGAAATCAGTTAGCAAAAATTCAATTTCTTATATTAGCTCATCCCCTATTAAGGGTAAATTCTCATGCGAGCTAGTAAGTAAGAACAGAATTAGATTTTACTATCAGTAACACGACTAAAGCCGTTCTGATTGTCGTAAATAATGTAGATTTAGCAGAAACGTGAACACGGACGTGAGGATTTTCTCACCACCGTTTTGTGCAATTTAGGAAAAACCTGTTCTGGAAAAATGGAAACTAGTGCGAATATTAATCCGGGGAAAGAAGAGAAAGCCGGACGACGATTTTCCTTTGTCACGACTCGCTCGAGGTGCTTGCCACTTTTGTAGCGTGCGTCTTATGCAATTCATATCTGTCTGCGTAAAGCTACGACAAAGCCTTCAGTAGGCTCTCGGGTGAGACTGTTTCAAAACGTAGAATTATTTTGCGTTTCCACGTAATTCTACATTTTGTAACTGTATGAAGTTGTATTACGTATGAATTTATGTGAAATTTTTACACGTTCTTTTTTAATTGGATCACACGATAACTTCACACTTTCATAGCTGACTAAATAACTGGTGACAGAACTTTTATGGTACAGAAATTATAAAGGTGTATTGTGCGAAATAATTATGGAGTTGTAATATAAATTCGTTTGGTTATCTTCCACACATCTTTTCCTTTCGTTTATCCATAAGAGGTTTATCACGATAAGAGATAAACTCATTAAAATTAACAATAAATTATAAAATTGACTACATGTATTAGTTCTTATTTAATCATTATATGGAACATGAAAATTTCGACAGAGTTTCCAAAGAAATTAATGATTGGACTTTGTCAGTTTTAATTTTATTTTTACATCAATGATTTTGTGAAATTTGCTACATCCCACAATTTAATTCCACATGCTATTAAATTGCTATAGAAATTTATTTACAGTTTCTACAGTAACTTGTCACTGTCCATAATTTAATTTTAATTTAATTGTAATACGAAATTATTAAATTGTAGAAATTTGATTTTTTAGAAATTCAATAACAGTTTCTACAGTAACTCGCTACTCTCCGCATGACGCAACACCTAGTACACTATAAATAATCTAAATTTTCGAATTTTCGATGCAGCATCTACAGGAATTTGGTGTTGCGCATGTGTCGAACACACTATAAATAAACGATGATCCCTAGTCCAGTGATCGCACTTGTCCTTCCGCTCACTTCGATCGATCCGTGTCCCCAGGAAACTAATTCGTAGTCGCCGTGTGAAGCTACAAATTGACCCAACCAAAGAAAAATCGCCCGTAAATCTCCCACCGCGAGCAAATCGCCGATAAATTTCTTATCGTCGCCGAGGAATCAGAAACACCGGCAAAACACCGCACGGCTCTTCCGATCCCCTGACAGCGACCAGCCCTGCGGTTTATCAAGCCTCGTTTCTTTTTTTCGTTTTCATCTAGCTTCCGGTGGTATCAACGAATCACGAGTCGTGAATCGCCGTCATTTTTTTTTCGCACGGGAATTTCGCTTCCCTTAAAAGAGAAGTTGGTCGCGCGCGTCACCCTTTTAACGAACCCCTTTATCGTCACATTTTTAACACTGGCGTCGTTATATGGATTTCCAAGCTATCAATTGGTCCCGCGACTCGCCATTCACGCGAACTATATTTCATCGAACCCTTTTGTTTCGTCTCCGCGAAAATATTCAACCGGCCGACCGCATCCCATCTGCAATTCCATTTATTTACTAGTCCCATTCTCATCGCACCGGCATTCCAGATACTCGAGGGTGCACGCTCGAAAACGTCGATACTGCCAGGCCCATTTCTTAAATAATGACGCTTTGTGCGGATTCCGCGGAACCTTTTATCTGTCAGAATACACTGCGCAGCTAGGGTTGCCGTCTGTAAAATCGCGAACCCAGAACGAACGACATTAAAACCCCGGAATTTTCCGTCTGAAACCCGGACAATACAGTGACCGAAATAATGGTAGGTTCGTATCATTTTTATGTTATAACTAGACCGCGGTTCTTTATGCGATTATGGCTTTTGAAAATTTTCAAAAATCGCTAGGATATAAAATACGACAGAATTTAGTACGAGTTTAATTTATTTCAAATATAAAGAGGCTACTACCACGGATTCTATTTTATTCCAATTTTTTAAAATTCACCTACAAAAATGGAAAATTGTATAAACATCCGCTGTCTAGTTATAACAATGTGTTTCGTGTAACATTTCTATCATTTCCATAATGTATTTGAATAATATCATTTTTATTCATGTGTTTGTTAATGAATATTTGGTTTATTACCATACTTATCTATTAATAATTACTATAATATAAACTATTTACTAGGTTTATGTTATTAGTAGACAGCGGATCTTAATGCAAAAGAAAAATTTTCTATCCAAAATGAAACAAACTGAAGTGATGTAGAAGTTTATTTTCTTTGTTAATATATTTATTAGGTGGAAAATAATGTAACAGTATTTTTAAATTCTTCTAATGTTTTTACTGGTTTAAGTTACACCTATTCGTTCTTGTTCTATACTATTCGGAACAAGTGGCGCCATTAAAAAAAAACTGAAGATGAACTTCACTTTTTCACGTGAAAAGCATTTTTCGAGATTTAACAACATGCGAACATGTAGCTTGCCAAGTACTGAGAAAATATTAATATTTTGAAAAAAGAGGTCCGCGCAATTGTTTCAGGTTGTAAGTGTGTTATAGAAAAATGTCAAAGGAGGAAGCTGAGTGGTTCAAAGCGTACTGGATTCGTACAACCGTATTCTTTTCAGAAGTGCAATCGTGCATGTGCATTATTGTGCATTCAAACAATTGTATTGTCTTTGTAATGAAAATGCACTCGACCTGTTCTTCTCTAAATGTTAAAATTGCTCTTTGCTCTTTTTCCACTAAGGTAACGACCGCGTGATATAAATTAACTAACAATTATTTTTATTCTACAAAAATACGACATGAAAATCCTTGAAGTGTATTAAACATGAAGTTAATGCTAAAATGATTCTGGTTTTCATCTCGACGTACAAGGTGGTCCCTTTGTACAAAATGAAAATTATGATATCTGCTAAACTAATAATGTTACTGCTAAATAACTGGTATATAAAAAAAAATTAATGATTCTATATAAAAACGTGAAGGTGACCATAAAATCTCCGAAAATTATTCAACAACAAAAAGTTTATTACAACCATATTATAAATCTCCCTGACCTGAACAACTTTTGTTAACAGAATTTATCAATATCTCCAAAAATAACAGATATTCAAATGCTTTGTGCATAATTTATTAAACATTAAAAATTCTCCAGCCCCCAAAAAATTGACTACCACCATATTACAAATCTCCCTGTCCTGAACACCTTTTGTTTACAGAATTTATCAATATCTCCAAAAAATAACAAAGATATTCAAATGCTTTGTGCATAATTTATTAAATATTCAAAATTTTCCAACCGCAAAAAATTGACTACCAACATATTATAGATTTCCCTGACCTGAACATATGAATATCTTCAAAAATAATTCCGGGAAATATCACTAAAAATAAAAATTCATTCAAATTAAATATTCAAGTGTTAATTTTTGCAGAACCACCCTGTATACCTAAGCGACTTCAATAATTTCGATACGTGAGGTTTGATATTTGTCATGCTTTCTTATATCATGCGCTTGGTTTTCCTGAATTCTTCTCTGGCAACGTTCGAAAATCTTAAAAATACGAACAGCGCTATAGTTATGCACCACAGTGTATCTCCTCGATTCCCGAATAAATACACGAAAGAAGAAGTTCGAAATAAAAAGTAAAAGAAAAATATTCCGAATTCATAAGATTCCGAGAATGATAGGGAAGAATGATTTGCTTGCATCTATATTAGCAATACGGACTTTGCGGATTGGTTGTCTCGGCGTGTTACATATTGCAGGGATGCACGGTAACATCGTTTCACGGTGAATGGAGATTCATCTTTACGATTGAAATCTCGCGCTCGAAATTCGTCGAGGCGTTGCCAACAAGCATCGTTCGATACTTCGTTCATGAATAAGTTGGAAATTTCGGCTGGCTATAACTAAGTTATTTCCCTGTTAGAATATACTCGACAACAATACACGGCGTCGTAAATGTAGTTTACGAGTCATGTTTGTTGTTGCTTCCCGAGTGACTGGTTAATTGTCTAAGCCGGACAAGTCTGGTAACATTATTTTTTTTTTGCTTATTGCGCGTGTACAGGGTGTATAAAAAGTACTGGTCACCTCTGGGTCGATGGACATTTATAAGAGAAGCTTCCAGAAAAATTGGGCAGATTATATCAATTTCCCTTCTATAAAATATAAAATGGAATTATTTTAGATTATTTATATTTTACTATTTATATTTTAGACAAAGGGTTGAAAGGACATTCTTCGCTAGGCCCGTACCAAATTATCATTGTCTCCCTGCCCGATCAGATCGTCAATTTGAAGTTGCAAAATACGAGACAAAATCTCACGTTCATTGTTATACATAAGAATACAAATCCTACGTTATAAAACACATAAATATAGGTACTTAAAATTTTTTAGGAATCTTCTGTTCCTCCGTTGAATTTACAGCACACTATTATTTACGCGGATATAATTACCATAAATCAGAAAAGCAAGTCAGGCTGCGATTCTTGTCTACTCAGTGAACATCTTCCTAGACAATAATTAAGAGATTACTGTACTGCGATTGTCACCTCGGTTTTTCCGTGAATGGTAAAGAGTGGGGAAATGTTGCGTTCGTTAATTGGACGCGAGTGTGTCGGAAGGACTTTAGGTTGTGGTGCCCTAGGTGGTGGTTCGGAATCCATCTTTAAACTAAGGTATAAGGTGTAAGTCCCATCGCGAAATACAGTAATCCCTTGGTTCTTGTCTAGGAGGCTGTTCACTGAGCAGACAAGAATCGCAACCTGACTTGCTTTTCTGATTTATGGTTATGTCTACCGCTCCGACCGCGCCGAGGAGACTACAACAGAGAGCCGAACATAGAGAAGGACAGATATACTCGAGCCGACAACAACAATCAACAGCGTTGACAGGCAGTGGAGGGAGTAGGCTTAGACAAGAATCAGGACCTCTCTCTCTCGAACCCCGGAAAGTATTCGGATCTTTATTGTAATTCTCATAGAAGAATTCAAAAAGCGACGTAAAATAACGTAAAAAAAAGAAGGACTTTAGGTTGATGAGTGGGAAACTGACCAGAAAAGTCCTTTTCGTATTGTCTTTGGTCATCGACGTCGTGATTTATAATCGCACGTGTTGTTCATCTGTCGGTGTTGAAGCTGTCGGAGCGCGGTGGCTGTATTGTATAATAATCGGCCAGTTCGGAGCTGATCCGTATGCTTTTTTTTTGCCTGCCATAACGTTCTTTTCAGGTATATCGCCAGTAGTCGGCCCTTTGTGTCCGCAGCAATAATATGAAGAAGTGGTACACGACGGAACGCAGATGATTCTCAAAAAATCAATATCTCCTTGGAAACGATCTCTTTTGTTTGAATAGAACAGTCTTGATCGAATACACTGTATGCTGGGAGGGCAGAGTTTTCCCGCGAAAATCGCGTTAACCCCTTGCCGTATTTTAACGAGTCAGACTCGTCATGAAGATTTCAACCCTTTGTACTCCTTTGTCGAGTGTGACTCGAATCGGAGAAAGAAAAATGTACATAAAACGGATTTGTATATGTATTTGGTTCTTCCTCTACTTATTTCATTGTTTTATTCGTTAGTTAATGACAAATATATTGTAGCTCCATATTTACAATTATTCTGTATTCCATCATAAATACTCTGTATTTGTAATAATTTATAATTATAAATTATTATCATTTATTCATTTATAAATTATTATCATAATTTATTTTTCTAATTTCTAATTATAAATTATTATCAATATACAATTTTATAATATTATAAATATAGTATATAAATTATTATAATTATGATCATTTATAATTATAATAATTATAGTAATGTATAATTATAAATTACAACCGAGTTTGAGAGCTGTATTTAATATAATTCGTAAACGAAATTATTTAAAATAAGCAACAGTGGTATCCAGTTCATGTTTATTTACCCGAGTACCCAGTTCATGTTTGTTTTCCTGGGTATCCAGTTCATGTTTATTTAACGGAGTACCCGAGTATAATGTTTGTTTACCCGCATATCTGAAGTAGAACCCGGGTGCCTCACAAGTAGCAAGATGGTCTCCCAATGGTACACAAGTGATACAAATGTACTGAAGATTGGAGTTCTTCGATGATGGTGATCTACAAGTTGAACCCGGATCAGTTCTAGACAATGGCCAGCTTCGACTGGAAACTGTGGTTTTGTAGAATGGCACAATGTTACTAGGTTACCTGGCCAATCAGTCTTTTACTCTGACGGCTGAGTAACGCGTGTTCAGATCTTCGTGAAGCTAGGCGTACCGTCTCTACGAACGCTGGAATAACGTTTCATAGAAATTCGCCTTGTAATCGAGCTCGTAACCATACACTGGCCAGGGAACACTGCACCGATCGGATTGGATTGGATCGAATCGATGTCAACGCGGACCTGATAAATGTTTCCTTGGCCGCCTAGAGATCACTGATTTTCTGCATGTTTCAGTCCCTGTTGATCAATCGTTAATGCAACTCACGGACCAGCCCGGCGATGCAACCGACGCGACGCATGGATCCAGCCAACCCGAGCTTCGAGATCGTTGCCGAGACGATTTCACTGCGCCATGATTTGATCGAGACCGATAACCCCGCGGGATTCCGAACTCCGAGTTCGGTCCAGACATCGACGCCGCGGATGTTAATTAAACGGAGCTGATACCGCGTTACATCGGCAGATCTCCTAACCCGTTTACTCGCCAGTATCTCCCAGGCTTCTTCAAATGTTTGCCTCGACTGTTGCTGATCTTTCGCACTTTTCCGATTGCTTCTCCCCCTGTCTCCGCGATTTAAGTTGTACAGTTAGGTGTACAGTAAAACCTTAAATATACTGTCCTACAGGTGCATTTTGGGCAGACAGCGTTTGCAATGATGACTTGTTTTTTTTTTTTTTATTACTGCGTCTAGAGGATAGAACATAGAGGATGGAATAAAATACGAAATGAAATTTTATTTAAAAAAATTAAACAGACTTCGAAACGCACTAAAAAAATTCACTAAAAGGTATGAAATAATTTCCATTTTGTGAAATATCAAATACCATATTAAATACAATACAATTTTTTGGAGGCAGTGCAAAATTGAGAATTTTCGACAATGAAAATTACGAAAATCCTTAAATTCGCCTACATACTTTGACATATATTCTCCTACATATTTCAGTATCTTCTCTTCTCACATATTGATTTCCAAGTCTACCATATTCCAATGAAATCATAATCAGCAACATCTGTCATTTGGAAAATTTTCAATTTTCTGCAGTTGAAAACACGCGTTTGGTCGGAATTGTGAAATACAATTGGAAAAATTGATTTTTACAACTTTTTTAGCTGTAGGCCAATAACAAAAATTTAAAAGATTAAGTTATTATTTTGCCGATTTCGAATTTCTTTTAGAAATGACAGTCCTTCGAAATTTGCAATTTTTTCCCATTTTGGCGAAAACGGGCCTCGCTTATGAATTTTTATCTCGGGAACTGTTTGTCCGATTGAGCTATAGTTTCCTTTGTTTTATCCGGAAAGGATTGGGCCATTATAAAATAATTTTTTCAGCCTCGATAATACAGTTTATAATGTCGAAAAATGTAAACAAATTAAAATATGGGGAATCGAAAATTGGCGTAACAAAGAATTGAGAAAGGATGCTAATTTCACATGGTCTACAACATATTTCATTTAGAACAGAATCGACGATGATGACGTTAAAAAGTGATCGATTTGACATAGAATGACCCTAAGACTTTTACACAATACTGTATTCTGATGTATATGGAGAATCATCCTCTGTTGATTGAGACTCAACATGCTTTAGGGAGTCCATGCTTTTTTGAATACGTGTACCGTATTGTAAAAGGACTTGGGTCCCAGAACCGTCTTGTGTTACGAAAGTGGTGCACAGTGCATGCGTTGTCGGTTGTTATCTGGTACCGATCCGTATTTACAGAGGCTGGAAATTCGATATCGAAGATTCATCCTTTTTATAAACTAGATCAAGATAGCCGTTGCAGCTGATATTACAGCCTCACAGAATCTATCTTTCCTGCCGCGAAATCGATACTTTTAACAGAGAGTTGGGGCTCACGGTGAAACGCTACGAATATTTCCAGCGATTGCTATCGGCGGTCGATCGCCGATGGTCGGAGCGTAAGGTTCCCGCAGAGTCGCCAGATCAGGGAAGAGAGCATGAATCGAGGGGTAAACGTTACCCTCTCTTTCTTTCTCTCTCTCTCTCTCTCTCTCTCTCTCTCTCTCTCTCTCGCTGCCAGTACCATACTAAGCATGGCGTCGTGGAAGGGGAAGGTAGAGTGGGGACACAAGTTGTAATCGGAATACCCTAACTAATACCTAAATTATGTAACACACTTTAAAGTACATATCCAACCAGGTTTCGACTGCGAACTCCTGCGAACCTGGAACTGAGACTATTTTGTTTTTAACTATAGCCACAAACAACTTTCACAAAAAACTAAAAATTACTATTTCTTGTATTTATTTCTAGATTTGACAGCTCAGACTTCAGACCGCGCGCGCTATGACGGATGCTTATAAAGGCAGTTATTGCTTCAATTGCAGCGAAGATTGACCGGAGGTGATCGAGCTTTTTTAAACACAATCAGTTCAATATTGTATATTGTCAAAACAATTGTACATTTATCTGCGTAAAATTATTATGGGAAAGTAGAAATTTCTATTTAATTCCTGTGTTCTGCAATTGATGCACAATTATTATTTTCCGTATACAACTAATTTATGTTAAGGCATATTAAAGTCGTGGAAGGAGTTGAATAGATAACGACACCAGCACTGAGAGTTTAGTGTAACACCAATAGTCAAATATCTACTTTATGAAAAACTCTAAAGTCTAACTTATTTCAACCCAAAGAACCCGACATCACTTAACACTAACTTAAGAAGTAGAAAACAAGAACTTAGAATTAAGCAAAGAAAAGGAACGAAGACCAGCGAAGCACAAAGGCCTTGGTAGTTAGCGTGGGGAATGGCGGCGTGGAAGGGGAAGGTAGAGTGGGGACACAAGTCTTAATCAGGCGACTCTGCGTGGAACGACGCGTTTACTTTGCTCGGCGAGTTTATTGATATTACCATTAGTCGCCGGGACAGCCGAACGATGATGAACCCTTTCAATCGATGGCTTACGTTGTATTTATTGTTCACGCGAACGACGCCGTAACGAACACGAGCCTCGTATAACCATTTTTATTACCCTGCTCCTAAACCTATCGACGAGATACCTAGCCGTTGCGCCCAGGCTTCTAAGCGAATCCTCATCGGACTGTTTATTGAAGTTTGATATTTCATTAATCGCATCGTCGCTTGCATTATAATAAACCCTCTTTGGAAAGTTGCGTTATTAGTCGTTCGACGGTAGCCATCTCCGTGGAATCTCTTTGGCGAAGCTCTTCTGCAGACACTTTTAACTTGGATTCACTGTAATCGGAGATTTAATAGACTTTTCAGATGATAATGCTTCAGCACATAATTAATATAAGGTGTTGAAGTAATTCAATTATTTCCGCGACACCCTCCGTTCAAATTAAATGCTGTCCTCCATTTCAGCTCGGTGCACACGGGGTGTCTCACTTAAATGCGACATCCCTGAGGGTGTTCTTCAATTTCGACAGAGGAAAACATTTTTTATGTGTAGTGGTTGCAAAAAAGCAGGTGTTGCTTTTTTAAAATGTGTTGCTTTTTCTCGTAGTTGCAATGATTTTATAGAATTTTAAAATCAAGCTGGAAGCTTGTATTCCTTAATTACCATTTTGTTGAATAAACATCCCAGAATTACTCAATCTCTTGTTTCCAACATTTATTGAAATAGTATATGTATACATGTAATTTCACATTCGAATATTATCGTATTGCAGCTACATTTAGTCAAAATAAAAAAATATATACAAAAACTTTTTAAAAGCCATGCTTTTATTAAAACGCACTAAAACGGTTAGTGACTGTAAATACAAGCGTGGAGCGCTAAACTATATTAACGTATTATTCGTGGGCGCTCCACGCTAAAAAATATTTTCTCCTTTTTAGAGCATTTTAATATAAGCGTGGTTTTAAAAAAGTTTTTTTTATTTTCTACTTTTTCGTCTTTACTACCCTGCGTATTTAATAAAGCCCGGGTTCGATTTCCCCTGAGATACTGTGCTGAGAATTTTTATCTTCTAAAGATAAAAATAAATGTTTGTTTGTTATTCTCGATCGTAAATTGTTGTTAACCAATATTTTCTAATGATCTCAGCGCCCAGGTTCGATCTGTTATAATCGAATAATAATAATTTACGATTATTAGTTAATAAGTTTAGGACATCGAGATAATTCAGAATAATTAAAGAAAAGTCCGTGTTATTGAAGTTTGCAAAGCTACCGAATAAAAATCGCGGTTCTACCGTTGCTGTATAAACAGTGATTTTTTTTTCGTGCAGCAGAAACCATAAAGCGACTGGGGTAGTTCACGTTTCTCTCTGGAATGTATCGCAGCAGAAGGAGTTAGCAGTTAAGAGTTAATGGGCAACCTTGCGAGAGGCAGTGCTTGCTCCACATTCTTATTTTTCTCATTAGAGCTTACGATACCGGGAAGGGAATTTACCCAACGTGACTTTCTTCGGACGTGTCTGACCCGCTTGTCAAAAAAAAAAAGAATTTCACTATACCGGCGCGGACGGCGACGGGGAAATAAAACTCGCGGTTTAATGGCGCCTCACCAGATGCTCCTATCGTTCGTGCACTTCCGTCGAAACGACTGCTCGGTTTTCAACAAACATCCGCGAACTAATTAACAGGAGGCGAAATTTGGAAAAATTGCGAACTCCTTTCTCCTCCGCCCCTTTCTCCAGTTGCCACCACAAATATCTATGTTGTTTTTAAAAATATGTCAAATATCTGAAGGACAAAGTTGAATGGTTCAGTGGGGTTCACATGACACCAAAAATATTTTTGTTTTTAAGTGATTGTTTTGAGAGATATCAAGGCCACCTTCATTTTTCTTTAATGGAACCACTCTTGTTTAAACAGCTACAATGATAGTTCCTTTCATTGGGAATTCAGTGACTATAATTACTAAAGGTACAAGAAAATGTATAAAACTAAAATATGGAAACGTTTATCACCAGTGAGACTTGTAGTAAACATGCTAAGGTCCTCAGACGCAATTAAAATCATAAATAAAAATGGACAGAGACTGCAGAGACGCATTAAATTATTCGACAAATCTATTTCTCCGAAGTAAATGTTGCGTAGTAACGGACAAGATCGATTGCTCACGCCCGTGGTTCTTGCTTTTTCAGTTTCCCGAAGAGGTTCTGCCGGGCGAGCGAGCGCACGATCAAAGCAGAAAATCTGTAATATGAAAAGACGCGAGCAGCCCGTAGAACGGTTAAAAACCTCGTCGGCCAAATATTATGGCAGAGCAAGCGGGCGGGTCACGTGCAGACCGGAAATTGATCCCGAGTAGGCGAGTAAATCTTGCGTGCGTCGATCTGTCAGAGGAGGTTCTGACTGGCTGTTCTGTCCGCGATCAAATTGGCCGTGCGCTGCTTGGCAGGGGACTTTTGATCCCCAGCATCGAAGGAAGAAGACCCTGCAAGCCTGGGCTGAGTCCCGAATTCACCGCGGGTGTGTACGACGCGCGAGGATCATCGAAGAAGGCGGAAGATCGCGTTCCGCATGAAAACGTTCCGCTTGAAGCTCTGGTCGTTCTGTCGGCGGAAACATCAAAGGAGCCGGCCGGTCCTCGTGGAAAAGAAAGAGAGAGACGGGAATAGAGAGAGGGAGAGCGAGTTCATATAATTTACTTTTCGCTTCGACGAATTTCAATAGTATCGGAAATCTAGGTATCCCTCTGCGCGTCCAACCCCCGCTATCCCCGCCCCCGATTCATCCGCTGAACTGACGTCTGCCGGCGGTAATGACGTGGATCCACAAAGGCCCGAAATTAGTTTCGAACGAGATTCGATTCTTCGCGAAACGACGGGGAAAAAGACGCGTGGTGAGCCGAGGGGAGGGCTCCCGGAAACCGAGCCGACCCGGCCGTACCCCTCCACCACCCCCTTTTCACTCTGCATCCGTCGCGGATACGCAACCCCCCCTGCAGCAGCCAGCAAAACCCGTGTCGGGGCTGATCAAGGATGATGGAATCAGCGGAACGAAGTTACGCGGATTGACGTTAAGGAGAAACAATCTTGACTGGTTGACGGAACCCGATTTTACCCTGACAAATGATTCCGCCAACTGCGACGAACACGTGTCTAACGCTCGTCAGGTGTATACCCGCCGCGCCGCTTTCAGCTGCCTGGTAAATGTTTGATTTCATTGGCGCTTCGTATCGGCGATCTACCGGAAAGAACAGGTCTTCCGATACATCTAGGGTCGCTGCGATCGACAGGGAAACGGAGAACGTTTTCATGAGATTTTTTACGATCCATGCGGACGACGGTTTTATTGATGAAATTGCACGCGATCATGGAAGTTTTTGACTGACTTGTCGATGCCGCTTCATCTCCGATTTTAGTGGTCTTCAAGTGTGTCGTCAAGGTGACCATTCTGAACCATATTTCCCTTTTTAAGGTTTTGGCTTTAGTTTACGGGATATACGAAACTAACTGTACAGTATTTTTAATATTAAATTACTAATACTCTCAGCAGAAAGGTTCGATTAATTGTTGCTTGATTTATAAAGCAATTTTGCAAACTACTAAAGTAATTCCGACGTTCCGATCTTTATTTAGATCATTCTTCAGGGGTTACTAGAATTGCATCTGTGAAAACTTGGAAATTTTAGTGGTGATGAAAATGAATAAATTCAAATTGGAAAACAATAATCTAAAAACAAATTTAAAGGATATTGCTACATGTATATTTTCCGACTTGACGAAAGAGAAAATGCATTTTCATTGAATTTTTATTTCGCATAAATACATTTTTGAAGAAGTTGGTCGAGTGAGAAATATAAAACAGTATAGGAATCAAAAAATTTAAGAATATCGTCGTGTTGTTTTTAACGTAACAAAGTCATTAAGGGATGAAATCAATTTCTAGTTAATTCCAGCTTCCCACAGCGAATGCAGAACATTTTTATTTTGCATGAAGATCCGCAGTGTACTCATTACTAAAATAATCCCGATTATCGATCGTAAATGTTAGGTATTCAATTTAATGATACTTTCGGCGCAACCATTTCGATCACTTAATTTCCTTGAGAACTTTCATGGTTTCAAATCCAAACAATCTTGACATTTATGCAAAAAAAAAACAAAATTAAGTAATCGAAACGGTTGCGTCGAAAGCATCATTAAATTAAACTCATTACTAAGCTTGATTATTTAAAATTAATCTCGGGGCACATTGTAAAAAGATTGTCTTTCAAGATAATTTCAGTAGGTAGATTGCATTTATTAGACTTGCCAAAATGGCCTTTCCTGCAGCCATAACTCGTCCAAAAATTCGAAAACCATAAAATCACCCTAAAATTCGTCCCGTGCGACGGAAATGTGTTAACGGCTTAACGTTCGAGCATCATTGGAACAACAAAATTAGATTTTTGATATATTTAACGTTACGTGGTTATGAATACTGATGGGAATATAATTAGATAATCTGGTTCACCCCCTGGTCAACAGGCCAAGTCCACAAATACGGTAAGCGGCTGGTCGACTAGTGGTCACCGTGGGCCAGGCTTTAAGGTTGATTTGTAAATTATGCACTCACGCGACGGTAGAGTCAGCGGCTTATACGTGGGGGCATAACTCAATATTTATACAATTTAGCCAGTGGTCGGGACAGAGAGTGGGGCGACGAAATTTGGTTAGAGCGAATCGGAGCGTGAAACCGTTCCCTGCCAACCCTCCGTCAAAATGGCCCCTACTACCGGAGCAAAGATGGCGAACATCCCTCCGACGCGCGACGTCTGGCTAATTTTTGCGAAAATTACGTCCAGACCCGTCCCTCCATCATCCGCATTTACTTGGTGGATCGAGGGGTTGCACGCCATCTTGCCGTTCTTTAATTGGGATGACTTTGGTTCCGGCGAGTTTGTCAATTTCCTCGATTATACTATTATCAGACTGCATGTCGCTTGTGAATCTGGACCAACGAGAATTGAGCCGTTTATTTTGAAAGTAGACCAAGTCTAATTAAGTTTAAATTGAGATATTTAAGAGTTTCGTACGTATTTATGCGTATAGAATAGGATTAAGATTTGTTAGTCTGTTAATAATTATAGTCTAATTGCAAACATTAGAAGAACTTAAAAATGCTGTTATATTATTCTGAAACCTATTAAAATCATTAAGAAACAAAACAAATTTCCATTCTACTCCTCATTGTTGCAATTCAGGTAAAAAATGTTTAATGCCTAATGATAATATTATGTAGCTTGCGGATCTGTATGAAAAATAAGGATTGTCCAAGTCAATTGTGAGAACCTCGTTTCTTAATGCCTAGAAGTTACAAATTTAAGAAAACTGCATATGTTTAAAACTGCATGTGTATGGCCTAAGATTATTTCTATGTAATTTGTACTGTATTATATAAAGTATAATAATGTATGGCAAAATAATTTCCATTCTACTCCTCTTTGTTGCAATTCAGGTAAAAAATGTTTAATGCCTAATGATAATATTATGTAGCTTACTGATCTGTATGGAAAATAAGGATTGTCCAAGTCAATTGTGAGAACCTCGTTTCTTAATGTCCAGACGTTGCAAATTTAAGAAAACTGTATATATTTAAAACTGCTAAGTATAATAATGTATTGAATAATAATGTACGGCAAAATAATTTCTACCTTGAGATTCTAATTGCATTAAAAAATAGATGAAAGAATTGTAAGAACGAGAAATCAACTAAAAACGCATTTCCTCTTTGACTAGTTCGAATAAGTCGACAGCCATCGACTAACCAATCCATTTCCGTCATAAATGCATAAAATCCGCAGCGTCCATTATGATATTACTACAATGGACCGAATATCAGAGTAGATATCGATCCAGCAAAGTGTCCTGCATCGCTAGGACCCTTTTCAGCTGCTGTTGATTCGCGCCAACATCGCCGCAAGGTCTTTTCGCCGCGTTTATAGTCGGGGCTGTAACAAACAGGTGCGAGAGGTTCTCTATGTCGTCCGTCAGCAACGGGAACGATCTGCGAGCTGAAAATGATGGAGCACGGTGCTCGTTCTATTTATTCGGGAAGTAATAACGAGCTTAGGATCACTGGGTTGACGCGCGGGAACACGGGTCATTGGTGACACCTGTTCCGACGAGTAATTCGGTGGACAGGTGGTGGTCATTCGCGTCTCTTTTATAAACGGAGAGGATCGGAGCATCCAACATTGTCGGTGACGAAAGCAGCGGCGCCGAATGGGGCCGCAACTCCTCCCACCTGTTCCGCTGGTCAACAAACTCGTCCCGTGTTTCCGAAGTCCTTCCGCCACAGATTTCATCGCGCTGCGGAACCACAATCGAAGGATTAAACTGTATTTTCTTCCGTCCGTAGACTCTATCCACGTCTCCCCATTAGAAACAATGTACCGGTTACTTTCAGTAATGCGAATCAACAAGTGGGTGGTCCCGTGCAATTTTAATTTAACAATCCATAGTTATACTTCCCCTAGCTAGACGCTATTAGTTTTCGAGTGGAGTTAAGAGAGGAGTTCCAGCTGGTATTGCTGTTATCGAGTCGCGCCAAATGCTGGAAACTACTGTCCGCGAAATTAACGTAGTTCGACTTCGTGGTTATAATTCTGTTTTAACGCTAAAACTACCGCTGCCGGTCTTACATTTTTAATTTTTGAAATTATTGAAACGATGTCGTTGTTCACGTGGAAATCGATAAGAATTCTATATAAACATAGCCTTGTCAGTTCTTATTGTTCGTCAATATATCTTACAATTATACTGGGTGCTTCTTTTTTTTTGAAACAGTAGTGTACGTTTGAAAAAAGTCGATAATAACAGAGTGTATTATCAAGCAAATGATCAGGTAATTCTTTAATTGGGACCACTGCGCGCAGGTCCGTAATTAATCCTCGTGAAGGTAACGGGAATCGTTGTTTACGAGTGATTGTATCTCGAGCGACAAGAACTCGAGGTAGGGTTTCACTCGATATTTTTTTCTAGGTTGAAGTTTGGCTGCCGCAAAGTAGCCCGGGGAACAAGAGCCTAGCCAGCGGGCATTCTAGCGGGGGATGAGTCGTGCAGCGCGGCTGGCAATCGTGCCAGGGCGAGCAAACACTCGTGCGCACTCCGAAATCCATTAATAAGACGCATGGGTACGCAGAGTGCGTGCGAAATGAGAGGAGCGAGAACGTGGCCGGAGAATAGCGCTCGGGAATAACGGGGGACGCAGGTGAATCACTATTTGCAGACTCGTTGCGGACCGCCTTTATATCGACCTCGACCCACCAGCAGTCTGCACCCGAGGAAAGCTTAGAGTTCGGAATTAATTGAACTGCTTACGAACGCCGGAAACTGTCTCAAAGAATAACTCAAAGCTTGTTGCCTTGTTTTCCTGGCCAGGTCTCTGCTAACCCTTCGACGGCGAACGATTTTAAGGGGATAGACTCTCGGTCTCAGGACTGCAAGGGTGGGAGATGCACCTTCTTATTTCTCAATAATGCAAAGACGGGGTTTATTTATCTATATTATTGATCTATAGTAATTTGCATTAATTAAACAATGTGTGTTAGTATCAGCGCTAAGGTTCGATCAAAATAAAAAAAAACCAAATAATTTGCATTATTTGGAAACAAATCTACGCATATATGTAGCTATTTTCATAAAGTTGCAGTTATATGATCCCTAATCATGTTGACGTATACGTTCTAGAGAGACCATGTAGAATAACTAGAATTTCGACCTGAAATAACTCCATTCTACTTATATTGATTTTTTTCTTTGTATGAATATCAACTTGATATAATACCTAACGATATAGTTAAATGTGTAGTCATTGTTTAGATACCAACATATTTTATAATGTTAACAATATTTTGAATAATAAAATTTAGGTTATCTTGTCGGAGCACGGATTCGATCAAATATTAATTCTATACTTATAATATTATACTGATAATTCTTTGTATTAATATTTGATCGAACCCGTGCGCCGACATCGTAACCTAAATTCTATTCATTATCTACGATCGACAAAACGGAATATTTATTTTGAATAATAGTGAAACTGATTGATTATTAATGTGTATTTTTCGGATTTTTTGGATTATGCCAACGGGTTTAAAAAAATTCGGACAAATATATATTTCTTGTTAAAATTTTAGAGAGTAATATCATCTATGGTTTTCCAACGCGTCTATAACAAATTCTAAAAAATATTCTTAAATCCTAATTGAAGTATTCCACGAATGAGATTCATAGAAACGGTATTGATATTAGCAACAGCGAAATGGAGAAACTTGGCGAATTAGCTGTTAAGCGCGATTCACATTTGGCTACATTGTGCATTTGTGCGAGTATCGTAGAAATGCTCCTTCGAGTACTCTGGAAACTGTGTAACAAGGATTTGCCTGCGTTGTACCGCATGGAAAGGATAGTTTTCTGTTCAACAAACGTAAACACTGAGCGTTGCTTGTTTTCCAATGATATCTTCGTAAAATTATATGCTGTATTACCTTCACGAGTTGTTTATGAACATTCCGCCTTAGTGCATGCGATTTTTCATTGTTGATTAATGTTCACGTGTCGCGAGACACCTCGCGGTAGTCCACTCATTCTTCAGAATCTCCATCTTGCAAATGCATCCCGTCCAATATACGTTTAACTTCATATTTCAAGAAAATGTTCCAGAAGATTTTCTTCACACGATAGATGCAGCTGTTGTCAATTTTCCTTTGTCAAAGGCGCGATTATAAAATATAACAATTTAACAACAATTTCAATGCTAACATCTCTTCAAATTATTTTAAAATTATAATTGAAGCGTTGAACTCCCAATCAGTAAAAATTGTAATTTTCGTTGACAATTAACACTGTTTCACTATTTATATCTCGAAGGTAAGTCTATTAGAAATTGCTTAAAATCATATTCGAGATCAGCTAGCAAAGATCCCGTATGAGAGTCGTTCTATAAGGGTAGTCTCTAATAGTAGGAAATAAACAATGCCTCGCGGTAGTCTACTCTCATTCTTCAGAATCTCTACCTTGCAAATGCATCCTGTCCAATATATGTTTAAATTCTTATTTCAAGAAAATGTTCCAGAAGATTTTCTTCACACGATGGATGCAGCTGTTGTCAATTTTCCTGTGTCAAAGCCACCATTGCAAGATGGATCGTGAGAACGCATTCGTTATATCCCACTCTCGGATTGCAAGAATGGACAGAGGAAAATATTAGATAATGCACGTCGCGAGGGTAGGTCGCTACAGACTTCTTTCATTTTTGTTTTAAACAGTTCAGTCGGAGACTACTCTTTGCTTCACCAGACTCAAAATTCTTGGCTTCCTTCTAGAAATTATTAGGGGAGAGTTGCCAAGATCGTACTACCTAAGGGATGTTTGATAATGAATGAATGTTAAAAAAATATATTAATAAAATATAAATGAAAATATATTTGAAAAAGGAAAATATATTAATACACTTCTGAATGGCTACTCTATATTAAAGAGAAGCTATGAAATTCTTTTAAACAATAGTTGAAATGATTGAGTTTCAAAAATTTCATTAAACGAGAAAGTTTGCGCTGCTTTAATCAATACAGATCAACGATCTAGCAACTTTTCTATTCCTTTTTCATAAAAGTTTTTGCTCCGGATATCAAAAAAGCGTTTCAACTTGCAAATGGTTTCATTTCATTGATTATGCAAACGGTTTCCTAGCTAGGGGAGGTAGTAATTAAATAAGTTCTTCCTTAATAAGCTTTCGTCGAAATATTATATAAGCTGGCTTTTAGTTGACATAGTGTGCGCGTGCATATATATTATAAAAATGGTTAAACCTTAAAAGTAGCACCAACTTTTCTGTTGAAGCTGAAATATTAATAACCTTTTGTACTACGGTTTATTTTACTTATTATATGTTTCTTCTATGTTCGAATTTATAGGTAAACTAAATCTAAACCTAATCTTTATGGAAAATAAAAATGGTCTGCATCGATTGCAAGAAATTGAAACTAAATTGAATGTTATTTCTTCTCGAATTCTTAAAATTCTTCAACAATTTTGTATTTCATCATACATGAGAATATATAAAAAGTCTAATTATTTATCATTTAAACAAACAATTTATCATTTTCCTCGATAATGTAATCTTTTAATAGAAAAATATTTTTGTTCCGCAAAGAGCCTCGCTTCGAATGTGAAAAAATTTGAAAAAAATAAGGCCGTATGCTACGATCCTTCCTCTTTAAGATTCCTCATTTTAATTCGTCGTCACTCAAAAAGTCCGGCCCGGAGATGCCAGCAAAGGACGCGGAGTTGGTACGGTTCGGATAATTGCTACGCCAACAGATCGATCGCTATTTTCCAGCAGGCTTGGAAAAACCAATGGCCTTTGTACCGTGAATGGTAGCATTCGAGTACTGATTGCATAGTTGCAATATGGTCGATTATTCGAATGTTACAGTGGCTCGTGGAAGTTTGAACGTCGTAGCTTAACTGTTACGTTGAACTTGAAGCTCTCCGCATTGCTGGATGCTTAAATCAGAAGTAGCTAACTCCTGGAACGTACAAGAACAAACTTGGGTTGACTTAACTCTAGTTCAGACAGCAAATGGACCATGTGCTGAACACGAAGAAAACACATCGTTTAAAGCTTGAGGCATTGTTATCAAACACGCGAAAGGACATCATTTGGAAGCCTCCAGGGTTACCTACGAGTTACTATGACCTAGGTCGCCAGATCAGGAGAGTTAGCTCGAATCGAGGGGAAAAAGTTGCCCTCTCTCTGTCAGGACCAGATTGGACCAGAAGGTAAAAGAGGAAGGTAGAGTGGGGACACAAGTCTTAATCTGGTGACTCTGGTGCTATTAAAAAATCGAGTTGTTCAACGATTCGAGAGAGGACTGTGGGATGCCACTAATAACAATTTAACAACAATTTAAGTGCTAATATCTCTTCAAATTACTTTAATATAGTGAAGACGCAAGTTTTATTCTGGCAACTCTGGTGCTATTAAAAAATCGAGTTGTTCAACGATTCGAGAGAGGACTGTGGGATGCCACTAATAACAATTTAACAACAATTTCAATGCTAACATCTCTTCAAATTACTTTAAAATTGTAATTGAAGCATTGAACTCCCGATCACTATAAATTGTAATTTTCGTTGACAATTAACACTGTTTCACTATTTATATCTCGAAGGTATGTCCATCAGAGATTGCTTAAAATCACAATCGAGATCAGTTAGCACAGTTTAAATTTGTTTGATCGGAAGATCCCGTATGAGGGTCGTTCTATAAGGGTACTCTCTCTCTCTCTCTCTCTCTCTAATCGCACAAAATAAGCAACGCCAGAATTACGTCCTACTTCCCCGAGAATGATTAAAACCGTTCTGATCGCAATGACCCCTGTGCACTCGGAGCCATTCTATCTCCAGAAGGAAACATTACGTCTGACCTGGAATAATTCCGTTTTAAGTATATCGATATCTTTCTGAGGCGAGGTGTCTCATCCATTGTGGTGAAAGTTCGCGATGATTTTGCAGCATCGACACATATTATTCACTTATTAATTGCCATTATTTTAAGAGGAATTGTAAAAACTCTTTCGCAAACTATTAAATATCTCAATTTAAACTTAAATGGACTTGAGCCACTTTCAAAATAAACGGCTCATATATTCGATTTTTACAAAAATCAGCCAAGTGATTCGAAGCTTTTGGCTGGTAGTGTGGTGGATAGGTATTCTATTCTGCTTGCATCCCTTCATTTCGGTGAAACTTACCCCTGAAGGTTCCCTGTACCGACGCGACGTGCCCTGTCGAGAGGAATGGGGGTGGGCTTCAGTCGGCGATTACGGCCACTTCGCTATTTTTCTTCCGGATGAAAGGAACTTCTGAGCAGAATGTTGTTTTAACGAGCCAATGGAACGCCCTAATTCCGCGGCGCGGTTCTTTGAATAATTAAAAACGGAAATGGTAGCATCACAGAGGCCAACGACGGTGTTCCTACTTTCGAGAGTACACGCGCAACCTGTGTGCATGGAAGTTCCGCTGCGCCGGTGCAGTACGGTGCGGTGAAACACACGAGGATACTTGGCTTCTCTCGTGGGGAAAATTCCTCTTCGTTAGGAGGACCTGGTTTTCTTAGTAAAAAGAATTCATTTCCACGTGTAAGTTGCCCGGCTTTTCCGAAACCGCTGTTCGTAATTTCTGTTCCCGCAGCCGCAATAGAATTAGAGTGAAATTTTAATGCCAGAATTTACAGGTTTGCGTGCGGTTTTTCCGCCCCACTCTTCACCCTCTCCCTCCAACCACCGTTTGCATTCACCACAACCAGCAGTTTCTTAACTAGTTTATCTGCGCGGAGACAACTTTTCATTTTTATGCGCCTCCTCTATGGCCTCGTTTCGAACAGCAATTCCATCTACAATATCATACGAATCCAAATTAATCTAAAGGACACTTCAGAAAGAAAACCGACTGTTAATGAGAATCAGAAATTATCGTACGTGGATGTGATAAATTTTATTTTTAATTGTAAAGGTTTGTACTGAAATTCCCAATAAAAGTTTTCCTAATTCTCTAAACTTAAACATGTTTTATTTACAAACAACCTCTTCATGCTCTTGCACTTTCTCTCTCTGATAAACAAAAAAGATGTTTATACTGAAAATTCTAATTTACTGTGTCGCGAAGCGAAGCTTTTAAATAAATGTGAAGATATTCGTTTCATACATTAAGGAAAATATTAAGCTCTGGAAGAAATCCTTAGCAAGCAATTTGTCTGATTCGACGGAGATGGAGGACCAAGTCCGCCATTGATAACCACGGGCATCCTACTTCCCTTCCGCATAAGTAGACGCAGGCATCGAGTTTTACTTGTTGTTCTAGCCTGCATCTGGAGAGCATCCAATCTCGGATCTCTCGAATATCAATTGTCTCTTTCACTGAAGCATACCATCTGGATCCGTTTAATAGCACTTCAAACACTGGGGATTGTTTGTTCTTCGGCGTTTGGCTTGAGCGATATGCACCAGGAACATGACTTATCGTATTTAGATTCGTGAAACGGTGCTCTTCGTATCTTAGACCCCCCCCCCCCACCCAACTTCAAATGATTTCTGACGTTCCTGAACAAGAACATTTCAAGACTCCCCAAAACTTTGTTGATTGCTTAGAGTTTCGAATAGTTACATTCTCCGTCATACTTCAATTTCTTCATACAGTTACGTCTTGGTGTACGGTAGGGTTTTCCGGTTTGTATCAAATAATTATGCAATTCGAAAAACGCATTTTTTAGTTAAAAGTACGGTTTTAAATTTATAACACTTATATATATTTTAGTAAACTTCTTCCATTAGATACAAACACTGAGATTATTAAGTTGTACGGACAGATATTATCAAGATTATATATAATCTTTATATATAATCAATAATATCTTTATAAAGATATTATTCTACAGAAAATTACTGTAATGTTAAAAAAAGGGACGAAGAAGAAAATCAAGACACATCAGAAATAGGAATAAATAAATATCTGCAAGAAGTCCTCTAGTCCTCTAAGTTTCGCATGCAAGCATTTCCCAAGCTCGTTGTGATAAATATTTCAAATAAATCTTACTCTGCTTTATCTTATGGTAGTCACAAATCTTCTCTAAGTGAACGTGCTCTAGATTTTAAGGTGACCTCTGTTTTTGTATACGGGACTGTCTGCTTCGAACGCAATTATTTCTCAAACTATAGCTTGTTGTGATAAACATTTCAAATAAATCTTACTCTGTTTCAACTTATGGTGGTAACAAATCTTTTCTACGTGGATTCTTATTCTTTTTTACAGACCTGTATGTTTTAATTTAGATAACATGCAGCCTATCCCAAGACGAATTCACTGAGGTATAATACTTAGCTAGATAAACTAACTCTGCCTCTGCCGAGTAATTATTATTTAAAATACTTTTTACAATCAGCTGTAATTTGGAAAATAATTGTTTGCACAACTTCAAATCGGACACCCCCTGTGATTGCAAACTTTAGAACCAAAATGCCACTTAGATAGCGTCAACCTTTATTAATTTATCTCCCATCAAGAGAGAGCTAAGCAATTTTTCATAATTATCGTATACTATCGCTACACAGGTGTCCCAAAAATATCGGAGAACAAATTTGCTTCGAATAAATTCAGAAATCAGCCTTCTCGTGGAAGTGCAATATTTTCGGGACACTCTGTATAGCGAATTCTATATTCACTCTTTAGAATCCTTATCTTCTGCAAACGCTACGTGCTCTAAAAGTTCGAAAAACTCTCCGAACGATCGCTCCTTAGAGGCTCGGAGTTAAAGGGAGCTATAGCGCGACTCAATTCCATCGACAGGATCACGGGCAAAGACCTAATGCATACATGATAAAGGCTTCTTATTGTTCGAATCGAAAGAAAATGGTCGTCTGGCGAAATTGCTTAAGAACGAGTTTCGCAAAGTGCCAGTCGGCTCTCATTGTTTCCGTTGCATTGAAGCGAAATAACCTGCTAAGCGGACAATTATTAAGACAATGTTCGAACCGTATTGTTCGACGAATCCTGAAAAGCTAGGCTAACCAAACGCCGCTGGGCGGTCGATCCTTGAAATTCCACTTTCAACTCAATTTCCCCCGAAGTCAGTTTCCCAAGTGTTGTGCCGTTTCCGCGGGAACTTCCGTAGTCATTACTGACGAGAACCGAGCGTCGTTGACTTCAACGGGAACTGAACCATGACGCGATGCGAGACCCCGACCCCTTCGCCGGACTTTCGCATTATTGCCGACAGATAAAACTGGTCCGAAATCTAGGACCGTGAACAATCACTCCCATCTACCGATCTACGCTACGGAATTGCTGTACCTCTCTGACGAGACGCTATTCTCTTTCTATCTCTATCGTTGCTATCTGTGATCCGAGCATGTCAGGGGATCCACAATCAGTTCTCGATTACAGGCCGTATTGATTCTCAGCCTTTATTGCACTTTCCGCCGAGAATCGAAACTGTGGTATCGTATCGAGTTCACGAAGAACAGGACTTGGGATACGACAGGATTCATGAAGAATGAGTATACAGTAGGGTGGTTCTTATTTACCTTTGTCACAAACCTTTGTTAAAATTTCTTTTACGGCACTTTTTTCCCTAATGGTGCCTTTATAGTATAGCGACGTATTCGTTGCGGTAATTATCATTTAGAAACCAAAACATACACAAACTGCTAAAGGATCATACAATCGTAGTGTCGCATTTTAGAGATCTCCTAAGTGGAAGTTTTGTACTCCATTCGTTGTTCATCAGAAGTGATCATTTGCGTCTGCGTTTAGATGATGAATTGAGCACGGATAGCAAAACGTTGCATCTACACGTGCTTAGGAGATCCCATTTGAAGACCCAACTTTATGAGAAAAATTTTGCGAGATCCCACCTTCAGGAGATTCCATCTTTAGGAGACAAATCTCCTAAAAAGGAAATCTCACGT
>CM052329.1:9201965-9275056 GCA_028455615.1 Lasioglossum zephyrum
AAGAAAGGAAGGGGAGGCTTTTCTAAAGTCTTACCGGGGTTAAATTTCTTCGACTCATTTTTACCATAATCATCTTTACCATACTCACACCAGCCTGCTGCGATTTAGCTGCCCGGAGAACGAAACTCGTGACTTACCTGAAACAAAGAGAAGGCCGATTAGTGAGTGGACGTGAAACAGCAAATTCGCGAATAAAGCGCAGTGTACATTGATCGTAAAATCGAAATAAAGTTTGGGGCGCGGTGCCGTTACATTGGAAACCACCCTGCCGTACACCGGCGCTGTGTATAATGACTTTCGAGCCGTATTCCGTGCAAGCCAATATTTGTACGTGCTCCACTCGGCAAGGGTAATTAATAACCAGTACGAAGACAAATACACGAAACGCGTGACAAATGAGCCGACGCGCCAACCACCAACCCCCCGCTCGCCGCCCCTCTAGACCGGTCTTGATATTCGGTTTTTACGAGTTCGGATTTTCGGCGGTTGCGTGCCGCTCAGATATATATCTATATATGTCGTAGGTCAGTTTTTAATCGACGAAACTTTCCGTTCCAACCCACCCGGTCGCATCTAATTACCAAACCCGAATAATCATACCGCAGTGCATCACAGTACTGTTGTAACCGTCACGCACATTATTCTAGACTGACCTAAATTCCCAATAACTCGGTAGAGAAATTTATAAATAGATACAGAGTGACACAAAAATGTCGTACTTCCCTTAACCGGCTGAATCCTGAGGCTATTTCAAATAATTTTTTCCTTTACGAAAATTTTCTCCGAGGCTTAGTTGAGCATGTGTTTGTTATTTATCGATCGTAAGGTTGTTTATAACAAGAAGTATTGATGATCTCGGCGCAAAGGTTCGATCAAAAATTAAATTAAAGCTTTAATTTTTTAAATTTGATTTAATTTAATTTCTGATCGAACCTTTGCGTCGAGATCATCAATACTTCTTAGTTGAGGGGTTAATAACGAGAAACGAGATGACCAATTAAAGCGCGGTTATAGCAGATGGATTTCACCTCGGTCAATGCCAACGCTGCGCTCTGATTGGTTCTCGTTTTTCGTTAAAAACTCCTCAATGGAAAACGCTATATACTTGAAATTACCTCACGAATAACTCTCTACTAAGGCGGTAGACTCGTTTCCAGAATTGCAAGGGTGCGGAATACAAACACGAGGGTTTTCTGTAGTCAAAAACGCTAGATAAATGATCGATCTAGGGCGCTATCTCCACTCGAGAGTCCTATTTTTTCGTTCACGATGCGTAATTTGCATTATTCGGCAGCATGCAGCTATGAAAATACATGTGCGGTTATATGCTTCCGAATTTCGAGGGAGGTAGCGCCCTGATTGAGATCTTTTAACTAGCGTTTTTGACTACTGACAACCCCCATTTTTGTATTATCGAGATATGAGAATCCTGCACCCTTATAATCCTGGAAAAAGAAGTCTAGCCTCTTAGGGAAGTACAACATTTTTCTGTCAGCTTGTATAAAATGAAATTTCTCGTCGTTAATTGTAACAAATCGGAATAATTAATATAAATTGTAATCACAGTGTTGTCAAAGGATTACATTAATAATCGAGCACAAACGGCTGCTGCAACATTCGATCTTTATATAAATGAAACCTTAAATTCAAAGCCGATCGTAATAATTATTCAATTCATTCGATACATATCATCAATTCTATTAATTACTATTGATGCCTGTATTCAATTGCAGATTTTATGTATTAGACCATAGATAAAATACATCTTGACATTACGTATAATTTGATTAATGTATTTCGCACACAACGTGTAGAATTAGTCAATATCCAATGAGCTATATCTGGTTTAATTAATACCTATAATAAGAACATATATTCGAAAAGTATATGAATATAAAATTGAAAGTAATCATAGTTTAGGTTATAAATTAAATTTTAATTAAATTAATTAAAAGTTTTCAAAAAATGCAAAAATATAAAATTACACACAATTAAATATGATTATTAATTATTCCAGATCTAGAAAGGCTACTACCACGCGAAATAGGATTTTATTTGCACCCACTTTCTCTTGTTCGTTGTCGACAGAGGTCAAACATTGCATAAACATCCGTAGTTTAGTTATTTGTATGCTGCGGATTATGTAAATGCATATTTCGATATGCAAATAATATTTTGCATATTGCATACGTTTTCTACCATGTGCATATGCACATATATGTATATTACATATTTCTTTTATGTAACACTATGTTTTGCTGGAATTTGTTTGACTCCAATATTTTATGTTGAGAATTTTGCTAAAACTAAAGAAGTTCGATTTTTCTTTTTTCTTAATTAATTATACAATAAACTAAGAATGTGTTATCTTACTATGTTTGTTCGCGAGTTTTTCTGAAAATGTGTTTAATTTTTGTTTTCTCTTAAATAAAACACAAAAACTGATTTTCTTTAAATTTTTTCATCCCAATTAAAAGAATCATGCAGTGAAGGGTTAACAGCCAAAATAGTTTGTAAAAGTTACCCACTATTTATAACATACATTACATTATAGAATATTTTACAGGATCGAAATGTTGAGAACAATTTAAATTGCAAAATTGCTATTATAGTTAATATTTGATCGACATAACGGATTAATAACTGATAAGTATCTATTCGTATTAGTTCTGATGATATTTTTTGTCCACACTTGCATGTTTTATACGCATATTTTTGAAACATCCGTTGTCTAGTTCTTAGTAATGGTGAGACGCCTCGTATCTTTCCTTGCAAGAAATGGGAGGCTATAGTTCGTCGAAGAACGGGGGAATCGAGTGGAATTCAGTCGGTGTGCCGGTTATCGCGCATGGAAAATAGTTTATCGAGTAACAGACTGGATATACGTATCAATTGCAGCCGGGGCCACGACAATTTGCATCCGCGATGAGATTCAAATGGCGAGCCAGCGCAAACACGCCGCAACCCGAGCCCGTGTAACTATTATATTATAATACTTCGTGTACACTGTGCTTGATCTGGGTTGCGGCGTGATTAATGTGACCTAATGACGAACCGTCCTGAAACCCGTGTTTGCTCGCACGGATGTGTGGATCATTTTTCATTCAAACGCACGAATAATGCGACAATAATTGGCTCGCCAATTGTTCAGAAATACATACGCTCTCACCGAAAAATTTCCGTAGCATTATCTACAATCAAATATCTACAAACAATTAGCCATACTTTCAATTAGAGTTTATACGAAAACCGACTTTTTGAAAAAGCGGTTTTCGGATTTTAACTTTTTCATGAAACCGGTTTCGAATTTTTACACATAAAAAAAAAGATGTATTTAAAACTTCAAAGTTTTTAATTATTTTTATTTATAATAATTCAAAAATACGTAAAAGGAAAACATATAAGGTACATGTACGTACATACATAAAATTATTAAAATAAAAAATGAACAAAAAATTACAGAAACTAACAAATGTTTTATATTTATGTTAATTATTATTTTAATTCTTTGTTTGTGTAATAAAATATGACTTCAGAAAGCAAGGAACGTCAATGGATTTATTCTTTCGTCGTATCAACTTCAAATTGCATAATTATCTTTTAAAAACCGACAAACCCTACTTTCCATGCAGAAAATATTTTCATTCAAGATAGATAAAAATGATAAAATTTGTCGTAGGCGGGGTTTTTACGTTTTATACACTGTTCAATGGATTTATTACTTATTTTAATTGATCTTCATGTGAAAATTAATGTAATAACATTATTTTTAAATACAAACGGCCAGGTCAGGATTGAAAGAAAGGTTTCCTCTTGAAATTTGTGTTTCCTAATTGTACAAACTGAATCCTAGTGAAAGCTGATAACGTTAATCCGGTCGACATCCGTGCCGGCGAGGTTGACGCGCTAATTAACCTACAGCCAAGAATAAGTGTATAATTGCAGCACCACCGTTGGAAAGTTTCCGTTTCTTGGGGGAGAGAGCGTCGCGCATTCAGCATCGGGCCTCGGGATTATCAAGTCTGAGGGCGGTGCTACGGACAGAACGTCGTTAAACTTCCGTAACAATTCCTAAAATGCCGGAAGTATCAAAGGAAACGGAAAACCATCGGGTAATCCGCGCGTAAACTCGCTAGCGAACGGCTCGTTTGCGCACCAATTTCGTAGCTTTACAGAAAACGCTGCAGTAAGTGACTTTACATAGCTCTCGAGCTGTTTCAGAATTTTATTGCTGTTCGTCATTGACCCGAAAACAACGAATGTATTGACAAGTCTCATTTCCTCGTAAATGAAATGTTATGGCTGTGGACATGGACCAAAACAAGCAGTCAGTTATTCTAAAATTTTCTACGATAAAAATCATTATAAAAAAAGTTGTTTGCTATTGAAATTTAAGATAATCTACACGAAATATTTATATCTCTCATATTTAATTCTCTTTAGAGAAAACATCGAAGAACGAAATGATTAAAAAATATCGATTTTTATACTCTTTGGTTACAAGTAACAGCTATTAGTGTCCAAAAATTTGCGTTAGTTATTCGATGAAATAAATGAATTTTGATCGCTCACAACAGTTATCATTATCAGTTAGACTTGCTGACAGAAGATCAATTCTACGAGCAAGGAGTGTTTAAGTCGCCTGAGAAACCGCAAAAGATCATAGAACAAAATTAGGGTTTGTTGGTTTTTAAAAACCGGTTTTAAAAGAAAATTATACAATTTGATATTTATACATAACAATTATGTCTTCTATAAAGTCGGTAGGGTAGAGAGCGACATTGAAATGATAAAAAAAAATTTTGAGTCGGGAAAAATCCTTCTGGCATTTGTAATTTTAGTCAAAAAGGAACCTATTTTCAAAATTTCATCGAATTCTGAGAATGGGCGTAAACGGAAACACATCCAAAACTTCTATTTTAAGTTGTATAAACGTATCTTCCTTTCATCTGTAAAAATTCGAAACCGTTTTAAACTGAAAGTTAAAATCGCTTTTCTAACAAGTCGTGTTTGTATAAACCCTAAATAAACAAGTCGTGAATTATTTTGGCTCATTACATAAACTAGAGTTATGTATTTGCTGGAAGACACAAATGAGTGGTATGACTAACAATACTCGCTTGATCATCAATAACAGTCATTGACGATGAGGTAATTCATTTGAGTTATTATGCGAACAGCTACGAATTAGTTGAGAACCGCTTTGTTTCATCATCTCTTGTATAATTTATGTAAATAATTATAGGTGGCCGAGAAACTAGACGCCTCGGAACCAATTTTCCTACTCGGTAATCATCTCTAGCTCGATTCTCCAGCACTCTCCGCAAGCCATTCGTCACGTTTCATGTAGGGGGGTCTCGGGTTGAACCAGAATATTCAATTACTCGTCTGAAGCGGAGGTCAACGGGCGAACAACACCGCGGAAATGCGAGGTGACCTTGCGGCCATGATGGATTCGCGAGGAGTAGAAAAAAAAAAGAGAGGTCGTTCCTTAAGTCGATTACAGGCGTGTTCGCGATCGATCTTCGTCCTAAGTACCCAACAACGAGGCAGTCATTTCCGTTTTTGCAGTAATTATGCGCGCTATGACGGCATTGTGCTTTTAATTTCAGCCGCGTGTCGTTACCGTTCCCTTTGTACAAGGCCGAGCGTTCAGTGGCCGCGGACCGATTGAATTTTTCATAAGACTGTAATAAGAAGCATTACAGGCTGCTCCGCCGCGACATAATGTATACGATGCTATTAGTTACTTGAAGAACATGGTGGAAGAGGGGGTGGAAAAATGAGAGAAACGAAGAAATGCAAAATACCACGGATAATAACCGACATATTTTACCGGGCATAATGGTCTCGATGCGACTAATGCTTTCGAGAAGCTTTTTATTCGAGACTTAATGCTTCGATGAATTACTCATCGGTAAACACAACACCCTTGTACTCTTGTATACCAGGGTCGAGCGAATATCACAAATTTTCGGCACCCGACACGAATCCTAAATTTTTAGGTTAAGATCTAACCCATCCCTTTTGTACAAGAGTCTTTTGTAAAGATCGGGACACCGAATAAGTTTGTACAATGCTTTTCTCCATATTAATTATAATTATTTTTGTTTGTGAAATAATATTTATTTGACATTTATACACTCCGGGACAAAAAGATAGCACACCTTATATTTTCCCATATTTTGTGGTAAAAGCTGATTAAAATACATATCTTCTTTTGCTGACTACTTAGCCCGTGTCTGTACATGTAATTTACGAAATATCGTCTAAAGCATATACGTCGAAAGGATCCTAACACAAAAAAAGAAAATATTATTGTTTTCAACCGGGACACGTAGTATTGAATTTATATAAAAATTTAATGTTATTAAAGGATAGTATTGAATTTATATAAAAAATTCAATATTATTGAAGGATAGTGTTGAATTTATATAGAAAATTTAATATTGTCAAAGGATAAAATTGAATTTATATAGAAAATTTAATATTATCAAAGAATAAAATTGAATTTGTAAAGAAAATCAATATGAATATCTACAACAGAATTGTTTCGTGGAAAACATTGTCTTCAGAAAATTGGCTACAACTTTTTATCCGTTAACGCTACCATCATACTTTCTGCAACGGAATAAATATTTTTGCGTAATTCTCAACCTATGAAACTTCGCAGCTAAAAAAACAAAACGTGCCCCGAGATCCCGATTTCGGATTTTTCGAAAATTTTTATTCAATTCGGACTCGTGATTTCCGTCGGTTATTTATTATTATGGAAGGCGTTTATCGCGATGTGTCGGTTTTTACGACGTTCCGCGTGATTTATATGCGTGTGCACGCACACGTGCGGGTATCGACCCGTCCCTCTACAGGATACGCCGCGGCGAAAGAATGCGTTTTTTTCGTTATTACATAGTGCCTCGATCGATGTCGCTCCATATTGATGCAAGAGTTAACAAGGCTTCAAATAGTTTCACCTGTCAGTGCTTTGTCGAATTACATGGCGTTCCGCGCTTTGTCCGGGGAATGTTATTAAAACATCATCAAAAAGTTATATAACAAAAATAGTAAATAACGGTAGGCGAAATTAAATTTTAAATGGTGGATAAAAAGTCGGGAAAATCGACGTGGTACTCCCGAAAAATATTATTTTATCGTTTTGGAACTAGGTAATTTAAAGTTGTTGCGAAATAATAATTCCGACTTGCGTATTTAATTAAAAATTCTTCCATCGCGAAATTATAACAGCTTGCAGTTTTACGAATTATGGGGACTCGATTTGAATGGGTTTAAAAAATTACGCACAAGTTTTGCGATACAACAAAATGAAGAATTTTATCGATTTGCGACAAATATTAAAATATATTTTAAGAGTTCGATTATATTATTTGTAATCCACGAAAATTCTTAACGGAAGAAATAGACGCCATGCAGTTCCTATTTCGTACAATCTATCCGCATTCATTTTGCATAAAGATTCCTGGTTCACTTATTATATTCAGTGGCTTCAAAATTCATATTTGAATTATATATTTAATTTAGTATATCTACGTCAACTTATCTGTTTATAATTAGAATCAACCCCTTTTCGATCGTCCTGCATATTTAAAGAAATAGATTTACCGAGTAATTTCCCTTTAATGCACCTCTGAAATCTCCATAAATTTTTATTAAAAATTTTATTCCTGTTTTGCAACGAAATGTTTGATTTACATATTTATCTTATTCCAAGGGCTGAAATAAAACAATTTTAGAAAATGCTTTGTTTATTTCTGTAACTTTTAAATCATAATTTTTGGTAAATCTTTTTCGCATATAATTTCGCAAAGCAATGCTTCTAAATAAAAAAAATCAGGTCGTCCAGTAAAATTATAAAAAAGTTATTCTGTTTGAAAGCGCGTATGGATACTTATGGGAGTCACTGTACGAGTAAATCTTGATGTGTGTTCTAAATATTGACATGTTTATAGCAAAACCTAATATTAAGGCTTGTGTTTGTATTCACAATTATCTTACAGATTGTAAACTATCAATATAAATCTTATATTATGTATCTTCAACTGGTAACTTTGTAAAACCAAATTGTAAAGCGAAATGGACCCAACTAAGGGTCTAAAGAGCTTCAATAAAAAAAATCTTGATGTGTGCTATCATTTCGTTATAGAATTCAATACCTGATCGAAAGGCGTCAGGCGGCCAGCCCAGCGATGAGGCGCGCATACGAGTTTCGCGATCGGTTCAATTAGCGAAGTAAGTCGAGACAGGGGGATCAATGGCCAATAATTAATCAGGGTCGGGTGCCTCTTCCTTTGCGTGCCTCCAGGCTCCGACGCGGAGGCGTTATTTCGTGCATCCGCGTGCAAAAATTCCGCGCCGAACCCCACTCAATTCGATTCTTCTTTAGACGCGCAGCAGGGGAAAGAGAGAGAGGGGAAGAGATAGGGAGTTCTGTCTCTCTCGCGGTATCTCGTGATCCGGTTCTCCCAGGTCGGAGGTAATAGAGATTCACCGCGATCCCTTCTGCGAGAATTCGCTCGTGTTTCGTCGAGCACGCGTCTAATCGTCACGCCGGGAAATTACAACGAATTTCCCGGCCGGCCGTAATTTACGCCGCTCGAGTACACGACATTCCAACCCTTTATGGCGCGCGCCATCCATTGAATGTCAAATGAGAAGGGGTCACTCACCCGGAAACGTCCTCGATTTTCCAGCATTTCGCTCCGGCGAGACATCCCCGACCGGCCGTTCCCGTTGCGAATTTTTCCGTCTCCGTCGCGTCGACGTACCTTCGAATATCAAGCCCTTTGGCTCACCGATTCCTACCCTGACCTCTCCGAAAGATTTCCAACCGACGCGACCATGCAACCAGGGGAATCAGGAAAGTGACACACGTCGATTTTTATGCGTTCTCCGCGCGATACTCTGCGCGAACAAATATGCACCGCACAGTTTGCTGCTCCAGATACCCTATCGGCAGCTTGTGGCAAATGCCCGGGGTCCCATGCAAAAGAGATCGCCGAACAAGAACCAAGGTCCAAATTCTACGTTTCTCTCTTAAAAACATTTCAAACTATTTATTTAATTTATTTAATTAAATATTTATTTAATTAAATATTTATTTAATTAAATATTTATTTAATTAAATATTTATTTAATTAAATATTTATTTAATTTATTTAATAAGGTATTTATTTAATTATTGTTATAATTATTTGTAGGAGGTTTACTAAAAGAATGTTTATTCTTTAACGGTTCGTTACAAACTGCAGTTTGCAAAAGATTGTTATTTTACAGACGAGTGTCGATTGTTAATAGCAAATCGATCGTCGGCAAGTCACCGACGGTCTATTAACACCAACACATTGGTATATTTAAATAAATACCTACAAACTGTGAAACTTTAATTTGGGTAAATTCAAAATACAGCGAAGTATAATATCCGAAGATATTCGAAACAACAAGGGTTTCTTTAATAATGCCTTGAAAATTTAATGGAAACATATTCGAGTGACACTGATAAGAAAGTTTTAATGAACGACTAGCCCACTTCTTGGAATCTGTCAGAAATTAACATTTAAATTTCCTATTAGAAATGTATGAATCCATGCAAAAAAGGACTTACTTCAATATTTCAAAATGTTGAGATGATTTTAACAATATTTCTAATTCCAGCTTCGAATGAATCGGCAGAACGTTCTTCAAATGTTCTCTCTTAAAAGAATTAAGAACTATGTAGGAAATACCATACTTTGGGACAGGATAAACTGTTAATCCATATTATCTATTACATGTTATTCGGTAAATCAATTCTTCTAATCGCTCGAAAAAAGTCAGGTCGTTTGGTCCAAACATAGAAAAGTTAACTTTTCACTGTACTTCTACCAACGGGACGAACGAATTCGAACAAAATTTTTGGAACACAAAAGACAACTGTATTTCGATTCCATGCCAAATATTTTTACAAAAACCATAGTGTATCGCGTTTAAACATTGGTGAGGCGGATTTTATATATTTATGACACGAGTGGGCAAATCAAATAAAAGAACATTTCGAATGTTTGAAAATACTGATGAAAGATTTGTCAACTGCATAAAATTATTCAAATTTTCATTTCGCTTAAAAATCCTGCTTCTATTGATGACTTTCAACCCTGCAGCACCCTCATATTCTCTCGTACGTGTTCCATCTTCGGAGAAGGTTCTTAACGACACTGTAATTCTAGCGAGTGCAAAAATAAATCACGAGGGTTTAAGGTTGAAACCTGCGGTCTTAGAACACAGTTTTGCATTCTCGGACTGTGACTTTTTTTTTACACCGTGGCTGAAAAAAGTGACCAATGACGGGAAAGGGTGGCTGGCTTAATGAGAAGCTGGCATCCCGTATCTATCTTGCGGATGTAATGCCGCAGAATGCAAGCGAAAATGGAAAAAGAAAAACAGAAAAACAAGAGAATATATACAGAGGACGAGTTTTTTGCAGCACCATCTGAGAATGAGAGAGAGAGAGAGAGAGAGAGAGGGTCTTCGAGAGTTCCCGATGAGAGAAAAAGTCGAGCTAGATAATGGTCCGTGACAATATTCGAGAAACGAATTTTTCCTGCATGTTCGACGCTCGATGATGAATCGCACGGAGGGATGTCCGCCGAGGAACAGACATGCTCCGCGATAAATTCCACGCGAGATCGCCTCCACGATCAGTCCATCGGTTTGCGGACTCGTTTATCGGTTGCTAGCCGACAAACACGTTTCCGATAACGTCGAAATTAATAGAAATCGATGGGAACTCGTGCTCTTCTTCCGTCCCTTTCTTTGAATGCAGAAAACAATATACTCTAAATTGCTCTTTGAAGAAGAGTACAGAATTCCATTGTCTTGCAAAAGCTTTCAGCTTATGAGATGCTTAAATTGCTTGTTACTTACAGTGACTCCCACTTATATTCGGACACTCTTAGAAAGACAATAACTTTTTGAATATTGTGCTACACGATTTGAATTTTTTTTGGGAAGTTGGAGCAATTAGTTTACTACGCATTGTTAAAAAATTTTTGTCAAAAATTTCAATTTATCGAAGTTGTTGAAAAATTACTAAATCTTGTATTTTACAACTCTTTTATATGGGCCTGTATTGAAAATTTAGAAACTACGTTTTGTAAATCTGTGTCAATTAAACGTATTCGCAATAGCTCATATTGCAATGAGCTACAAATATATCTTTTTTTATTAGAAAATCTCATATGAGATTTATTTCAACATAATTACAAAAAAAAACGAAATTCACCACATACAAAACAGAATATAATAATTACAAAATAGAATGTGGTTTTTAGAGATACACAAATATTTTAATACAGACATATGATTAGTTGGAACAGTATAGACAAAACTTATACTTTAAGACCACAGCTCTTAAAAAATGATAACATGTAGTAACAAGCTTTGATATTTGGTTTAGCTATTAATATTGAGACATCCATTGGAAGTTGGAAATTTATTTTACTGAGTTTTCCTTTTTTTATTTGAGCCTTTCCTCGTTGTACAAGTACATCTTTCAATGTTTGTCGTTTTTTCCGCATTAACCGATTTCGATGAAACTTTCACAGTGCTTTACACGGCTGCCGACTTTCATATTCTCACAGAGAGTTTCCCGATATTTCTGGGACACCGTGTACACCGTGTTTGCAATCCTCTCGATATTTACACTGGCCGGCAGTTAATCTAGCCGCAATCGGGAAATTTAAATGAGAGAGTCAACTCCGACGTAATAAATTTAATGAACTCAAGCAGACTTGTTATATTGTACTGATCGATGCGGTAAGTAAACATGCATTTTCATTATCCTGCGGCCGCTTTCTCCATAACGAACAAAATTAGCACGCGGATTCGAAGTCTTTCCGTCGCGCGTTCAACGATCCTGGAGTTTATTCGAACGGCAATCGGACGTACGAATACGTGTGCTCGCGGGAATATTTATCGTGTCGAAAGTGGATCGAGCCCGGTGTGCGCCGGAGTTAAACGGGGGCCGTCGAGAGTCGCGCTGCGCCGCGCGTCGTCAGTGAAAAATCAACGAACGAGGCAGCGTAAATAATTCGGCCATTTTTCCGCCGGTTAATTCGACGAAAGTTCACCCCTGGCACCGGGGGTGATATGTAATCCTCGGTGAAAATGTTGCGCGACGAAAGTTTCCGAGCCCAGGACTTCCACCCAGGACCAGGGCCGAGCGTAATGCAAGAGTAATCGGCAATGGCAGGGGCAATCTGCGAAACGAGAGCAATTTTATTTTATCGCGCATCATTTGTTATCGCATTGTTGCTTATCCCGCATCGACACGAACCAGCACGCCGCGCAGAACGCTCGAGTTATGCATGTAGAATTGTAGATGCACGCGTTGGTTCGCCCTACGACAAATCGTAAATCGAAACGGTCCGCTACTGGAGGAAAGCGTACTTGTTTCTGTTCGTATTTTTATAGGAGATATATTGATAACACGATTCGACGCATACATTTTCAATGGAAGGTTACTTTCCTTCGAATGGAATGAGTAACAGGTACCTACTTGTCCCTCGCTTATTCTACTTTCTCAGGAAGATGGCTAACATTTACTAGAAAATTTATGAACACGGCACAAAATATCCTGATTCCGTTAAAATTCTATTTTACTGGGTACTGTGCCATTTGGATATTCACGGTAATTAAAAAGCTGATGAGTTAGCTAATATTGCTAGAAACAATGCAGATTCAGACAGCTCTCTTAAAATACCGCATACTGATTTAACTCTTCGCACTCGGCTGCCCCCCTGAGGCATCACTAAAAAGTGCTGTACTATTCTTCAAAATATTGATCTCTTGGTCCACTTTGATTATTTAATATCGATGTCACCGATTCTTTTATCGTTATCGATCAAATAATATTTAACCGTTAGAACTCGGAGCTATTTCAACTGGAGAATTAAACATTTTTTCGGAATTTGAATAGTTCCATTTAGTACATGCTTTTCTTTTGATACCCGTAGTGTTGTTTCGAAACATTGTTCTAAAAAGAAAGTTTTCAACCAAAATTATGTTTGCGGAATGCATGGTCGTGATTAGAATTTATTTTGTATTTCGAAAGTGCTCTCGGGCATGTTTAGCTGCAACCGTGTATCATGGAACATTTCCAACGCTGGCTACATATTTCGTGCGACGACGTTATCACGTTGTGAGATCCACCGCAACACTCTCACCGGCGATAAAGCAGATTTCTTCGTTTATCTGAGATCATTCGTGTGTAGTGTATAGAAGTTTTCATAACGCTTCTTATCTCGAATTGGCCGTTATTAATTCGTGCTCGTTTCATCTCGATCAAATAAATCCAGCCTTGCTGAATCAACAAAAAAATTAGCATGCAGTTACTTCTATTTCAAAACTTCGGATGTCCAATTGATCTAAAGCTTTAGATATATCATTTTTTTTTATTAAATGGAACAATATTGGGGGCGGGGGAGAGACCAAAAAAAGACTACTCTAGTATCCACAGAGTAACATTTGTCAAGTTTTCATAACGTTTGTTATATCTAGAACAATTGATCACATTAGTTCGTTTTATCTTGATCAGGAAAATCCAGTGGTCTCAAAACGGTTTAGTTGAAACAATAAATTCAATTTTTCCTAAGAATGACTATTAAGATGATATTGATAAACCATTTCTCACTTTATAAAGAGACAGATTTTGAAATACTGCCCGCGACAAAAGTGATAATCCACTGAATTGTTAATGGCCACGACGCGGTGCGTTTCGGGTAAAAGTTCCGCATAGTCTGTACGGCGTTATAGGAAAAATTCGTTCGATCAAGTGAGAACTATCCAGTCGAAAAGCCGTCGCAGTTCGTTTGTAGATGGCTTCACTCTATAAATTTTTCCATATTTTTTATGGACCCATTACTCACTGAAAAATGTACCAGAGTCCCACGTCTACAGTTCGAGGGTACCGCGGAAACGTCTAGGCCACTGGTTTTTAACAGACGTTTCGCGAGCTTTTTGCAAGTGTTGAAGATTTCTGTCCACTACTGTAATTTCTCCATTTCTTCGTCATGCATAATCCAAGAAAGCCCGCAGTCGTCGGCATTGTAAAAATACCAAGGAATAATTCTACGGAGAAAATTCTTTTCTACCCGGGGAAAGTAGCAGGTTACGACTGGTCAATTTTTAAAGGTACAATACACCGGTGCTGAACGAAGTCGCAAAATATCTGTGTAACAACGGTCCGGCGGTTTCGTTCCGTGTTTACGAGAGCCAAATTCGAGGACGACTTCTAAAATTTCGTTCTTTACCTCTTTTTTCTCCGTTGCGAGGAACGGTTTCTTTTCCCGGCCGGCTATTCCGCCTGTTTCCATCGTTCCGCGAACGAGGAAAGTTATTTCCTCGTCCGCCTTTTCCCGGTTCGACGTCGTAACGAGTTTCGATTTATGATTTGTCGAATGGAAACGTGTATGTATCTGCATAACGCGTCGCGTGGCTACGTCAGCGCAGCCACCTACCAACCAACTGGAACTTCCTTTCGAGTGAATCGCATTTCGTTCGATCGAACGAATTTCCCCTGTATATTCTAGATCTTCTCACTGACTTTCGGGTCAATATTGGCATGTCCGTTTCTATTAATGTGCCTTCAAATACATTATAGTATTATATGATTTGATGAATTTATTATATGATTGTAGAACAAAATGTCATAAAACTTATTCTATATGGTGAAATATTGGCTTTCAGTTTCCTTCGAGGAAACGAAATGACTTTCCTTCGTGCCAGTGGGTTATCGAATTATTTCGATTAATATTTTATTTTGACAGCTCAATATTTTTTTATAAACTATATAGATTTGTGTATCTTGTACGTATTTCTCGAAAGACAATGCCATGTGAATTTATTTGCCGTTGTGATTATAGAAATACAATACTTATTAATAGGTAACATGCAAGTAAACGTAAATACAACAAAAATCAAGCTAAATAAATATTTAATAATATTGTTAAATAAATATATAATATGTACGCAAATAAATATTATTATACATTTTAATATATAATTTATACATATTATATATATATTCTCTTATTATATATTATATATTATACATTATATTACGGGGCTCCGCCCCCTGCTCGCTTCGCTCGCCAACTCCCGCAGCGTCTCGCGGTTTTGCTACTCATTCACATGGTATGATGGAACTATGAATTCTGGAATAAAATTATGAAAAGAAAAATAAAAAGGAATAAGAATAATGAAATAAAAACAATCAGGATGAATGTAAATCTAAACTATTTTATATAATAGAAAGATGTTATATATTAAAATGTATAATAATATTTTTTTGTGTACATATTAAAACGACGTTAAATAAATATAAAAAAATATAATATGAGAAATTTGAACTTGCAGTGATGGGCCCTGAGATCACCATAAGACATCTTGATTTCTAAGGGCCCCAAGTGGTCCAATATCTCACGGTGAAAGTAATTATTGCGTGGACAGGCCAAGTTCGTGTGGAGGCTTGAAAGAACCATTGACAAGGCGTGATGTCAGTTTTATCAGAGACTTGGAATTCTTAACTTTTCTAGTTAATTCTGTTTACATCGTCTCGTCTGGCCAACTTGGAGCAGTATTGATCTAGGGTTCCCGACGTGTCAACGAGAGAACGGGAGGAAAGTTTGTTCCGAAAATTTCGCGGTCGACGCTCTGCAAAATCAGTCATTTCTCCGCGGCGGGACGGATCCGATGAAAAATTCTGCTCGTTACGAAATATCCGCTGGAACGTTTCGCCGTGCCGGTTACAAAAGTTCACGGTTCTAATGTTTGAACAAAGTCTGAGACAAGGACGGACGAGTCGGAAAGTTTTGGCAAACTGTACCGTCAAGGCGACAACGACCAGACTTGTCTCTCGCGCTGGTCGATATTTATCGATGAAATTATTTCCTGGAAAGTTTATCTGCTTGACACCTGAAGATAACTTGCCAACTAAAGACTTTTTAATGGATCCTTTAAGGGCAGCAATTTGTGAACCAACAAGTCAACCCCTACTAACGTCATCTAATCATTTGGGATTGTCACCTGAAAGAAAATTCTAAGATTCCTTTTTGGCACAGTATACTTATTGAATATCCTATTACCAGGCTTCCACTACGTAGAATGTTAAGAATTTACCGTTTAAATGATTTGTTATTCTGATTTAATACGTTCTCCAACCCTTACCCGATGAATCTTTTTAAATAAATAAAAATATACTGGGTGGGCGCTTAACGTTTGCATCTCGAATGTCTTTGTTGTTTTTAAAAATACGTCAAATTTGTTAAGGACGAGGTTCTCAAGGTCGCCTTCGTTAGTTTAAACGGGACCACCTTTCTCAAACACCTACCATGGTAGTCTCTTTGATTAGGAATTCAGTGACTATAATTACTCAAGGTCCTTCAATGTTATCGCTAATGTTATTCAAGGTCAATGTTAGTTTCAACTATTTCTTCATGTACCAAATAGTTGACAAGGTTGTTACAGAGTAAGCATGGCTCAACAAAAAATTATAAAAAAATTCATAAACGTTCTACCTAACAGTACACAGGACAGTGAATTATTTAAGAATTTTCAGCTACATGGTCGATTTTTAAACAAATCCTGAGGCATAAAATTGTCGATTTTATATTGAGGTTTTGGAGATGTTCAATTTTTTTTAAGCGTGATCGCATAATCCGACAGAAATACACATTAATATTTACGACGAGACACAATTAACATAATAATAAAAACGTGGTATCCTGAAAACTCTAATATAAATTCGGCAACTTCGTGTTTCCGGATTTTTTTGAAAATTGATCTCGCAACTGAAAATTCGGAAATAATTCACTGGTGAATATTTTCGTAATTTTTTGTTGAGCAGAAAAGAAGAAATACTAAAAATTTTGTTGGGACACAGTGTAGATGTTTGGTAAATGCAGAAGGGAGTCAGCTGCTTCGATTTTCCAATCCTCCATTACATAGTATAATTCAGCCCGATGCAGTATAATTAGGTGGAATTTTATTCAATCTTTCCTGACGCGATCAATCGACACATTTTGCCTCGGCGCACGGCGTTGCAATTAAGGGTAATGAAAATTTGCAACGGCAGGTAGCGTTACAGTAATGCTCGACTCGTCGCTTAACCACGTCTAATAGAGCAAATAATTTCTCCTTAAAGCTTCCGAGCTAAAACCGTTTACGTAATACATTTATAAGTATGGTCGTCAGCAGCATGATGAATTGCCGAATTTGTATGCGGCGTATTTTTAAAATTCACGCTGCACCTTTTCCGCGCTGATTAATGCATCCGGGATGATGAGAGATTAAATTGCAATTCCTCGAACTGGATACGGTATTCCGTGTTAAATCTCGAGTGTCTTCAGTGTCGAGCGTCGCCTCCTCGACGAGATCCGAGGCATTGATAAATGCAAGATACACGCAATTATGCCGAGACGTTCATTCAAAGATCCAACATGTCTTAATCTCTTCAAGGATGAATTGTTCGGTAGCCAAACAGCACATTTTAGTTTCTAGTACGTGCACAGTCGGGTACGAAATTAAATAAACACCATTTAACATTTGTTTAACATTGAACCAAAGGACTAATGTTTTTCTGAGATGTAAAAAACGATTAGTTTACCAGCTAATGTACAAAAAAAAAAATTAAAATCAAGGAAATTAATTGGATACCATTGGACAATTTATAACTTGTTTAACATTGAACCAAAGGACTAATGTTTTTCTGAGATGTAAAAAACGATTAGTTTACCAGCTAATGTACAAAAAAAAAATTGAAATTGAGGAAATTAATTGGATACCATTTGACAATTTATAACTTGTTTAACATTGAACCAAAGGACTAATGTTTTTCTGAGATGTTAAAAAGGATTAGTTTACTAGGTAATTTATAAAAAAAGGAATATATTACCACCGAAAGAGTCATTATAAAAAATACAGTATACAGCAAAGCACATAAGTTTGTTTAATTGTCGAACAAAAACAGCTCGGCTCGGAACGTATTAATTAGGTCGGACAGAAAAAATTGTAGGATTCACGTAAAATTATGCAGTCGACTTTGTTCCGGCTTTCGGGCCAAATAACCCAGTGTACATCGGGTAGAGAAAAAATTATTTATCCGTTGGCGAAGTTGCCGAGGTCCAGTATTAATTTCGGAGCTGCTCGGAATCCTCCCGCGTGGCAAGATCGAAATTTCAAAGTTACGGTCCGCGGGGTTTTGTTGCCGCCGCCAAACGAATTTTTCCGCGATATCCTAAGGGTGCACTACGATCCCACTTAGCCGGAGAAATTAGCGAAGTACGGACAGCGTATTCCCTGGCGCGGCGGCGGAAGATCAGAGACGTTTCCCATGCAACCGAGCCCGGTCGAATTACGATGCTGAATTTTTATTTAACTTTCTTCAGTTTTACACGGCCCCGGGACCCGATCTTCCGGGTTACTTAGAGTTGGCGACGCCGACGCCGATTTATGGTCGGGCGACTCCACTTCCGAGGGAAACCTCTTCGCGAATCTCCGGCGTCTCGTTGCAGTTGATCGAGAAAAACGAAGACTCCGGGCCAAATGAAAATATGCTGGCTCGTGGCTCACCACCGCGCCGTTCGCCCACCATACTCCTTTCTTTTCGACCGCAGATTTCCCACCGCTATTTTCGGCACGGAATTTCCAAATTCACACGACCCTCAGGAATACCCGGCGCAAAGTGCTAAAAACTCGGATTCCAGCTGCATGAAAATGCAATTTTTTAGGCATTGCAATCCGGACTATTTCTCGTTGGTGCACTCCGGATCTTTATGCAAAATAAAAAGTTTCTGCATCGAAACTGCAAGACTCAAAAGCTAAATATAAATTCAAGTTTTCAATATTTTTCACTAACAATTCCAATGCAGCGAAAATAATACGAGCCGTTCAAAGGCCAAGTCGATTAACTTCACTTTTTGAAATATTGAAAATTTAGGTGTCAAAGCATTCCGTTCAGTCATAACTTTTTTTATAATATAAAATTCAATTTGTCGGCGCATCGATCGAGTACGTCAAATATTATAGATGATATATTATTACTTCGTTTAAACTTGTCTGAAAGTTGACTTTTCCACTAAAATTCGTTCAAAAATTATTCTTATCTACTTTGTTAGCGAAAAATGTGCTTTTATTAACTTGCGGAATTTATTACTTTGTAAATGTAGATTATTTTGCAGGAAATTGCATATATGTGCTTTTAATGAAAGTAATAACACTCATCAAATAAGTTATACTGTTCTGTTATTTGTACGTAAATTTTCCCGAAACTTTGTGCGACTTTTATTTGATTTAATACGGAACACATTCTCGAGAAACGTAAGATTATTATAACACATTCTCGATTTTAATGTGGTCACATTAACAGCTAGGTTATTAGCAACCACACTAATAAGAATTAAAATGAATATGATACCGCATAAAATATATCGTGATGAAATTTCCACTAAAATTCGTTCAAAAATTATTCCTACCTACCGATATTAATCGTAATAAATATATATTTTTTCTAATTATTTTTTAATTAATATCGTTTATGGTTGCCTAAAAATAAAATCTCTACCTCTATAAGGCCACCGTGGCGTTTGGAAATTTAATTAAGTTAATAATCAACCAGGATTTATTATTGCACATGAACAAAGTCGTCAGTACAGCCGGTAAATTACGAAATTGTATAGAAATTTTAATATTATTATATAATTGATAATGAAATTAATTAAAAATGTAAAAGTGTAAAATTATGTACCTCTTAGACTATACTTTCAATAGGAAGCGTTGATCGTCTTTATTTATGGGTGACGCTACCAGCCCATGAGTAAAATTAAGCAACGTCTAATATGAAAATCAATTTATCCATTTTGAGTCCTCATTTGCGCAGCCACATTGGAAGCTTCGGATTGCGTCGGCGACGTCGGTACGTAATAACGGAGTGGCGCGAGCTCGGGCTTCGCACTGGCGCCGGATTATCAACGCAGGATTAATCCTGATGAATTGTCGAACGAGATTGCGTTGACCTAGACGTCCACAGGATGCGTGTTCGGCTCCGAAACCGAAGCTGGGCGCGACGTATAAGAGGCGTATCGGCCGTGCTCGGTTTCCTAATTAAATGGATGCTCGACTGTTATGCACGATTCAATGTGTACTTCCATTTAGAGACTTGGAGAATCCTCCTGGCTTTTATACTGCACAGTATAGTTCGACAGTCTTTGATGTTCGTTCCAAGCTGGCTTTCTGTTTCGTGTTGCTTTAGATCTAGTTCACCGGCTTTTCATCATAAAATCTCTGCTAGCCATCATAGATAATACAACTGATTCCATCACACGCGATTTCAACGATTTTTCGGTATCGTGCTGCACAAAATTAGATTGGGAAGACAGTTTTTCTTCGTCGTTCAGTTTAACCACTGAGAAAACTAGTCACGTGGTTAGAACGTCGGAAGAGGGAGGAAATCATGGACATTTTCTGAATTTTACATTTTGAACATACTATAATATTTAGACAGCGGATTTTTATGCAAAATGAAAATGTTCTGCATTGACAGTGGGAAGCAGAAATAACATAAAAATTGATTTCATCCCTTAACGACATTGTTACATTAAAAGCAACGTAGCGACATTCTTGAATTTTAAAAATCATTTACTGTTCTATATTCTACCGAACCAATGTCGACATAAATGCACAAACGTCCGCAGTCTAATAATATTTCATGAGAGTGGAAAGAGAAAAGTCAGTAGAGCAAACAGAACTTTAACTTTTACTGAAACATTTTTTGTTCGAATGATTTAATTATAGATCATTTTAGCACGGTTTTACTTTTAACTGGTGTACATTCATTCTATTTGTTTCAAGATCGGAGACCGCTAAATGTGAATGGTATCTATTTCTTTTAAATAGAGATAGAAATATTATTTTCCCTTATCAATATTGACGCAGTAAAATATAATTGTAGGTACATAATAAATATAGATGTTTTCTGTATCCGCTAGGAAATTATTAAGAACAAAAAATGGAGTGACGAGAGTACAGCTTTATTGGGACTTCAACAAATCGACTGCTCCTTTTTTATTGTTACTTTCGGAAGCCTCAGTCTTCACAAACAATTGAACAATATTTGCTGAATGTAACTGACAATGAGTGATTGCCCAGTCGATTGAATGCCCCGCGGCCCTATTACTGTACATATGAAAGGTTTAGAAAGTCAATCTGCGTAACTCCAATTTCCCCGTATCAATTCGTTTGGACCATAGTGATTCAGTCCTATTCTTGTTGGATTTTTCAATCTCTCCTTACCTACTACATTATTATTATTGTTTTATTTATTACTCTTTAATTTTTTATTTTAATTCAATTACATCGTAATTCGCAATTAATGCAATTCAATTACAAAGTATTTTATAATTATACTCCATTGCAATTTCGAATTACATTGTAATTTAATTGAATGCAGATCTGAATTATTAATTACAATATGACTGAATTGCTATGTAATTAAATTACTTTGCAATTAGAATTCCTGGAGTTATTCAATTGTAACTCTGCGCAACTCTGGTACAATAATACAGTACTTCGTGTTGTCCTATTAGTATACGTAGTCCTTTGTCCTACATTCTACTAGATAATTTATACAAACAAATAAGATTGCATTGGAAGCGGCTTACAAACGTTGTCAGGTTGTTCCGGGATGAACATTCCGATACAATACGATCAAACGATCATAATTTTGTGGATCTGCCAGCCAACATCCGCAGTTAGTCAAAGGAAAGTACTACAGTGTTCGGCGTGCTTATTACCAGCGAGCCGGTATTGCCACTAAACTGGAAATTCCGAGGCGATAATTATTTAGAAGTAAATGTTACATGTACCTCGAACAGAAGTACGTATTTACATACTAATTAGGGGGATGGCTGTTTGAAGTTCGCCATGCGTGGTAGACGATTCTACGATCTTGTATTCCCGCGGCCGCACGGGGATGTTGTTTAACGTTTCCGTTTGCGTTTCTGCTCACGGAATATTTCTTTTATTGCGCAGCTTAACGTGGCTCTCGTTACATGTAACATTTCTGGTATTTACCGCAATAAGTAGTGATTCCCGTATTTCACCGGACGCTTCTCTCTCTCTCTCTCTCTCTCTCTCTCTGTCTCTACCATTCCCCACCCCTCGTCGTTCCAACCCCCACGGAACGGAAGTGCACGCGTTCCGCGAACTTTCGTGACGCACAATGTACGCAGCTTTGCGTCGAATAACGACGAAACTCGAGACGCAGCGCAGTACAAATTTAAACAACCTTAATTAAGGACGGTTTCCCGTTGAGCACCTATAAAACAAGTGACCCGTAATTGTACAGTGTTGAGAGAAAAATACGAACTTTTGAAAATATGCGTGCACTCGAAACAGTAATTACGAGGCTGCAAATCTTTATGCGAAATGATTTTATGCTAGTTTATTGTTTTATGCTAACAGCTGATTTTCAATCATTGTGCGCTGATATTCTTTACTGGGGGACGACACCTTTAAAATGTTCAACTTTAAATATCCGCTGCAGTCATAATTGTGTACGGATTTTTTTAACTTTTTTTCATTGTCGAGGTTGATGGACAGAAGAAATAAAATTTCACTGGACATTGATGGAAGATAGTTCATTTTTTTCCGATAGAAAGCCACTCGAACCTTCCAACCAGGCGTATTAGTAATATTAATCGCATCAGTGATTAAAATTGTTAAATTATCCGTTTCACTTGGAATATTAATCACCGTCGACTATTTTATAAATTTAAAATGTTTATGCGACTGAGAATTCTTCAAAAATTGAGTAATAGCAATCATAATATATTGGTGATGATTCAACACACCATCCTCTAGAACGTGTGCCAATCAATCCTTTTAGAATTATTATTTAAAGATTTTCGAGTTCTTTGTTAACATAGCACAGTCATTAAGAATCATATTGTTAGGTTTCGAGTAAACAATGTATCTACAGACATTTTATGCTCCTTTGAGAAAAATGAGAGAACTGTGAAATAGTGAAAAAATTACAAGAATCTAAGAATGTTGATATATCATTGTCAATATTATAAGAATTATTAGTGCATACTAGAATATCCATGTAATTTTATTATTTATGTTTTTCAATTGTTAATGTTCGCCTAAATCGTGTCACGAATTGAATCTGTACCTCGGTGTCAAATTGACAGAATGATAAAAGGATCAATGAAATAACAAATTATTTTTCCATATTTTTTAAATGAATGTGTTAACATTTACATCTTCGATTTTTCGTCTACGTGTTACGCATCAAGAAAAATAAACGTAACAAAGTTTCACAGAATAGTGAAACACATTCCGGGAAAACTGTGTCAAATTGACACGAGGGACGGATGAGGGTTAATAGGGGTAGATAATTATTGAATCAGCTGAATCGCAAGCTACAAATCAGTTCTCGTGTGAAGATCGATTAAGTGACACTTCAGCAACCAGGGGCAACATCGTCAGGATCATTGGTCCTGTGTAGACATTCTAGGGCATGAGTGGTTCCACTCGGTGACCACTCGCAATTAGACACTTGCACGTCAAGCCGTCTGTTTAGGGCTAAGAGCTGTTCAGCGTCTGCTCGTACGGGCTTCGACTTCCTTGCCCAAGGCATACACAGAATGGGTCCCATGAAAATCACCTAACCAGTTTTCACCGACTTCAAATTTGACCGAAAATAAAGTGGTCCATACACGGTCAATCATATTGCGCAACAGTGCCCAACCCAATCCTAATCGAAACCTTTTGGGGTGTAAATAGGGTAAACTGTACTGTTTACTTATTTATTTATTTATTTTCACTGCGGTAGTTATTGGCACTTTTAATTTAAACGGTAAATATTAAGAACTCGTAGTATAGAAAATTATTTTATATTGATTCTTATTTATATAGTCATTAGTTATTAATTCTGAGCTCTGTGGAAAGTTGCAAGTATCTAGCTCATCGGGAAGAAGAAGTTAATAGCTAAGAACATGAGTGGTTGACCTCGGATTAAACATGGGGGAATGAATCTCAGACAGGGCCTTCCCCCACGCCCCGAGTTACTGTTTGGAAAAAAAAGGTATAGGTATAAAAAAAAAAAAAAAAAAGCTCATCGGGAAGTTAGTTTAAAATTAATTCCAACATTTGTACCGGACAAACAAGAAAGCGAGATAATAAAAACGTGGTACAGTAATCCCTTGATTCTTGTCTAGGAGGCTGTTCACTGAGCAGACAAGAATCGCAACCTAACAAGGTAGACTACAATAGAGAGTCAAATATAGAGAAGGACAGATATACCCGAGCCGATAACAATAGTCGCCGAGCGGCACAGCGTTGACAGGCAGTGGAGAGAGTAGGCCTAGACAAGAATCAGGACCTCGAACCCCGGAGAGTATTCGGATCTTTACTGTAAAATGAGCTGGGACCTTGTTGAGCATGACCACGAGCAGCGGAAAGGTGTCGGCTACGCTTTGGCGAAGAACGTTTGAGTTTTTGGTAAGCTATCAAAGGGATGTGCTAAAGGACAGACACGAGGTTTTTGTACGACGTTTCTACCCCGCTCAGGGACTCGTTAACCCGTTAACGTATCTCGCAGTTGTGCTACGGGATCGCGGATTAGAATGGTCGACAGTGTTTCCTCGTTCTTTTAACCCCTTCACCTACAACTACGTGTGAGACACGTGGTCTTATATTCGGGCCAAAACTGATTATCACGAACCTGGCCCATAGTATATCGGTCGGGCCAAATGTAAATATTATGTATAATACCATTCATTATAAATACGTTTCTCAAATTGCCTTCGAACATCCCGTGCATAAGGCAGGGCCCGCTAGATAGCCTTACTGATGAGTTCTAGCGGGTCTAGGACGAAACACCTTCCTTCTTTTAAGAACTGATTAAAAACATTTTTAATAGCTACCGTGGTTCTCGAACCTGAAGATTCAAATCCAAATCCAGCTATTTGTTGTTGTAAATGATCGAACCTATGCGCCGCGAATAAAAACTTTGTATTATCCTGAAGATAAATTACAATCGATAACTAATTAATTAAGTAAATATTATGTTTTGGACCCAAGATGTTGGAACGTAAATCGTAGGTAAAGGGGTTAATTTCGCGCGCGTGTGGAAAAATAAAGGAACAGGTGAAGAATGTCTCCGGTCAAATTCCGATGGGTTCAATGGAGAAGGCGATCAGCTTCCAACATATATTTTTGCCTCACCCTTAACGAAAAGGAAAGGGTAACCATATTCTGTCCGAATGCCTGAACTGATGAATATAAACCGGCCTTTAGGTTCACAGTTCGGGGTTGTCGTCCATAGGCGACACACTGTCTTCGCGTTTGGAGGATATATCCTGGCCACCTGCTGTTATTACCGGTCGTCCGTTACAGGGAATGCAATTGCCAATATTTTGTCGAGAAGGGAGGATTGCATCGGTGCTAAGGCCACCGCCGTTACTATCTCAGAGCAAAACAATCGTAAATCCACGGCGAAGAGTTGAATGCAATCGTAAACCCGGTGTCATGAATTCTCGCGAGTTGATATAACGGCGGGAAAAATGTCTACGAAATATTCGGAGTCATTGGCTTGGCACACCTGCTCGGTTGTCAAACATTTCCGTTTATTGCAATATGAAATGGTCGCGGAGTCGATACCGAGTTCGTGACAAAGCTTCGTCGTCCAGCGTAACCAGCACTCCGCATTCGCTAAAAAACTGGCGATGAAACGATTCATCAATGCCACAATACAACATAGTTCAAATAAATATCACCTTTGTTAGATTCGGAACTTGTTTATTCCGTGCGACTGCACGCCCTGCTAATGAGCCATTTAATATGAAAATGGAGTGACTCCATTGTTTCAGTTTCACAATGATCGTACCGCGAGTTTTCTAGCAGAACATTTAGAGGAAAGGCGTGTTTGAGAACATTAAATGAGTTGCACTTTCTTTTCAAGAGAACACAGACACCGTGTTTGTCGAGTCTGATTACTAGACAGCCAGACTTTAAGCAAAATACACATTTGTGTATTTTGTGAAATAAATATTCGTATTCTTTCTTAATATGTTTAATAGGTTGAAAATAAAATAAGAATCTTTTTAAATTCTTCTTATGTTTTCACAGACTTCAATGACACCTATTCATTTTTACATAAATGCTGTCTAATATTTTCTACACAGATTGCAATAATCTAAAGTGGAATAGATATTCGTATTCTGTCTTAATATGTTTAATAGATTGAAAATAAAATAAAAAACTTTATAAAGTCTTCTCATGTTTCCACAGTCTTCAATGACCTATTCATTTTTTGCCATAAATGCATAAGATCCGCTGTCTAGTATTTTCTACCTGAATTGCAATAATCTAAAGTGAAAGAGATATTCGTATTCTTTCTTAATATGTTTAATAGGTTGAAAATAATATAACAGTCTTTCTAAATTCTTCTCATGTTTTCAGAGTATTCAATGACACCTACTCATTTTTGCCATAAATGCATAAGATCCGCTGTCTAATATTTTCTACGCAGATTGCAATAATCTAAAGTGAAATAGATATTCGTCTTCTTTCGTAATATGTTTAATAGGTTGAAAATAAAATAAGAATCTTTTTAAATTCTTCTTATGTTTTCACAGACTTCAATGACACCTATTCATTTTTACATAAATGCTGTCTAATATTTTCTACACAGATTGCAATAATCTAAAGTGAAATAGATATTCGTATTCTGTCTTAATATGTTTAATAGATTAAAAATAAAATAAAAATCTTTTTAAAGTCTTCTCATGTTTTCAGAGTATTCAATGACACCTACTCATTTCTGCCATAAATGCATAAGATCCACTGTCTAGTATCTTCTACCTGAATTGCAATAATCTAAAGTGAAATAGATATTCGTATTCTTTCTTAATATGTTTAATAGGTTGAAAATAAAATCAAAATCTTTTTAAATTCTTCTAATGTTTTCACAGTCTTCAATGACACTTATTCATTTCTGCCATAAATGCATAAGATCCACTGTCTAGTATTTTCTATGTAGATTGCAAGACACTGAAGTGAAATAGAAATTCGTATTCTGTCTTAATATGTTTAATAGGTTGAAAATAATATAACAGTCTTTCTAAATTCTTCTCATATTTTCAGAGTATTCAATGACACCTACTCATTTTTGCCATAAATGCATAAAATCCGCTGTCTAGTTGTAATACAAGGTATACCCATCACTTTGAAAAGAATTCATGAAAGTTTCGAAATTTTCCAGCGGAAATTAATCCCACAGGAAGTACCTTCGTTCGACGGTGAATTCGCGAGTCGATTGGCGGAAGCTATTCGGATTGGGTAGTGTATTTAGGGTGCAAAAAGGATTGCTCGGTGGGCAACAGTGTCCATCGCACGCGTGCCTGCGGTCGCCGACGAAATACCAGCGTTCGTCGGTGTTGACGAGCTGTGCACTCCCGGTTATGCAGCGTCGTCGTCACGTCACTAATTAGATCGGGCCGCGATTAACTCCGAGCGAGATTCCCAGGAAAGCCGTTGATCTCAAGGAAGTTACGCGAGTGGAGAGACAGAGCGCGATAAGACTGATAATTAAGCGTCCGTCTGTGCCGTCTCTGCCATGCCGGTTAAAGCCGAACTACACGACCAAGCTTCTGCTCTTTTCCTATTTATTTCAGAACATACTCGCACGACTCCGCCTCGTAAAATGGCAGCAGCGTTTCCTCGTCATTCCAGAACGTCGTAATTCGGTTGTTACGTTTTATACACTGTCCCATGCATTCATTAATCGTTTTAAATTTTTTCAAACGGTTAATAGAATTCGTTAATTAATTAATTAAAAGATTTAGCTTACGGTCCTTGCGCGAGAGAGTGGTAACGAGTAGAAGAAAGCAATCTTGGATATTTCTATTGCTTGTAATAATAGGAAAAAATTATATGTACAGAAGTTTTTCACTTTTTATATTATATTTATATTGTACACTTCGTACCTCAGTGTACGACAAAAGAAATAGTATAAATAAAATTTTGCATTTGAATTGTAACAAACTAGGATGAAATAGAAAATTGTCTTTCTTAATAGGTTTGTTAGCTTTTAATCTTCTACTGGTTTACGTTACACTCACACATTTTTGCCATAAATGCATAAAAATCCGCTGTCTACATTAAAATCACCTCTATATTACTTTTTCTCAATATTGTGTCTTTTATCATTTGATCTCTTATGCCGATTAACTGCTTCTACATTTATCCGAGCAGCTTAGGAAGAACATCTCGGATATACAATAATGCCGTTGCTTTTCTTTCTTTGTGTCTGAAGTATGATAGCGAGCCTCGCAAGCTCGGAAAAATTCCGTATTTAGTAGCAACCTTGCAGGCTTAGACGATAATAAAGAATTTCGTGGAATCTTTCGAAATATGAGAAATAATATATTTTCGTTATTTTCTATCCAGGGGCTCAAGAATGTAGCGCCAAGCATTATGAATTTAAGAGGGTACTTTAATGAAAAGAGCTCTTTCTTATGGGGATCTTTTTACAGAAAGAAATTACAACAGTTTTTGGAAGTTTTTCAAAGAATAAAAATTGAAGAGACTCTCGTCTATATCTCTCTATATATATACAACAAAATTGTGTCTCTCAGTATAAATTTTCCAAGAAGTTTGCTCTTCATTGAATTAAAAATGTGGTTTAAACCAGTCATTTGGTTAAACCTTCAGGCTCATGTTCCAAGGAGTATGATAAACTCAAACTGCAAAATTTGAAAGTGAGTTTAAAGCTTACAGTCGCGTTTCTGGGGGCCTTAGTCAAGCAGCCCCGGTCTCCATTACTCGAATTCTCAACCACGATAAAAATATCATTCAGAGTTGTTCGCTCTCCAATAAAAATCGTCTAAATTTCTAGCTGACATGACGTGCGATTAATTTGAAAACAGGACTACCCTTTCCTTCGCGATATTACCAATCGGCGAAGGCGTCGCGTCCCAGGAGACCCGTATTTCTTTGCCTTTATTTCCGATTCGATCACGAGGAGACGGAACCAACCGATTGAAATAATATGAGAATCAATTCGAGCATCGGCTGCCGACCCGTGTCGTCTAGAGGTAGTCTCTCTCCCTCTCTCTCTCTCTCTCCCCGTGAATTGAAAATCAATTTAGCCGGTGCTGATTTTATTTCTGCTTACCACGTTACTCGCAACACGCCCCACGAACTAATTAATCACGGCTGGTGTTCGTAGGCTAGTACTTTCCACGCAACACGTTGCGTGGTTAAATACGTCGGTAATACGGCTGTTGGCTACGTTATCGCTCCGCTCAAGCGAATCTTTTGACGATCAATCGACCATTAAGCATACCCAAAAATTCTATTACAAGCTTCGATGACTTTTTGTTATTATTTACGCGAAGCCAAATTACGATTTCATCACTTTATCGCGCTAAACGGTTAAACGAATGTTCAGAAATGTTTGATAATAATTGCTTACCATTGTTCGATTACTGTTTACAGTTGTTCCACGTAAAAGTGGCTGTATGGAGTATTAAAGTGAATTCACTGCTCACATGTATTCGTGTAATAATTAATTCTGTTGTGATTTCAACAAATACATACGGCGAATCACAGATATGCATTTGAATTTTCGCAATACTTCTGTTACGTAATAAACATTATTTATGTTTATTTCCTCTGTTTTTCAAGCCCTTGATTTGCAACGTTGATAGCAGAGTCGCCAGATTTAGATTCTTGTCCCCACTCCACGTGACTAATCCGATACTGGCACAGAGAGGGGGAAACTTTTTCCCTTGAATTCGTATTCCCTCTCCTCAATTGGAGATCATAAGTAATCAACGTGTGGGAGCTCTAAACAAGGATGAAGTGAGAAGGAACTCGTGTTCAATGTAAAAGAGAGGAGGAACAGAAAAGGAGCGTTTTGTCCTAAACCCGCTGGAGGATTCATCAGTAAGACTATACAGCGGGTCCTGCCTTACTAATCAGTAACGGATCAGGTACTAGTGAGAAAACTTCAGACAACACTCACCAATGTGAAGTTGTCGATTTATTTTAAAAAACGTTCTCTTTTTATTTTAAAAATGTTTAATCAATAAATTGATTTCACCGGAGTAGGATCAAATAATTTAGTTCAAAAATTGTTATTAATATAATATTATTATATTTACAAAGTTATTAAATTATTAATTCATTAAAAATACTTCGGCATTATTATATTTATTAGAGGATTCAATTAAAAATCCTCATAAATCCTCTAAAGACTATCTGTCCATCTTGTGGCGGGGGTAAGAAGTTGGCCGCCACAAACGATTTTTCTTGATTTTAAGCTTCAAGCACGTTTAAAAAGCACTTTGTTGAGATTTAATAATACGCAAAATAGTCCATCAACTACTGTAAACATTTGATCTGGAACATTTTTTAGCTGCACTTCCGGGAATGCCTAGAAAATGGTGACAAAACGGGTACACCCGTTATAACAGACGCATTTAAAGTCGACAGCAGAAGAATTTAGAGGAAGATGGTCTGGAAACCGCTCTTGTCGCGCAATAACCACATTTCATGGTTTACGCTCTTGATCCGCGGACATTATATCTCCGTCTTATAAAGCATTAAGCTCGTTTCCACCAAAATAAATCGCGGTCGAATGGAATCGTAGAAAACACGATTTATAACGGTGCTCGACGAAGCCCGGAGTTTCTAATAGAAACATAATCGGTCTCTTGGAACACGATAAAATCCAATTAAACCGTGATCATTGGTGGAAGGCTGAGTGTAATAAGGTATGGGTTAGGTAGCGACAGGTACAAAAGTAAAAGGGGTGTATTCGCGAGCAGCGCGAAATTGCAGCGCGAAATTCCGAAATATATTTAACCGACGGAGGCAGCCGCGTTCCATTAATTCCTCGGTCGTCGGATCCGTGCTCATTAACGGAATCTAACGTGTCGTGTCCCGCTCGGTATTTATGCTGCTGTCAAATGTCAGCTAATCGTTCCCGCGTGTACGGATGTTTGCGTACTCGGTCGAGTTTCATGTTTGCACGGAAAATACGCCGCTGACGGTATATCCGGAGTGAAAATATTTTTTGACTGCCGCGGCGAACGGAGTCTCGCGAACAGTTGGCCAACGAATAACGTGGTCCAGGCTCGATACGTTGTTTCAATGGAAACCCGGATAAAGAATCACAGAGGGACAGGCCGCCGGCCGGCTAGCAAATGGTCCTCGAGTCCGAGCCGTTTTCTCAGGACCGTTCATCGGCTCGACATATGTAGCTGTATTTCCAACGCGATATTATTTCTTCGAAATGTAAAATCGCCCCGTACGCTAAACGGCTCTGTTTCTCGAGAAAGCTTGTTCCTCGAACAATGTCTATATACTCGTTTAGAAAACCGAGCGAAACGATTTCGTTAATTTTCGAAAAATTGTCGAGGGTGAAAGGACACTAAATTCCAGTATTTTTAAATGATGTGTAGATATTAGTAAAGGTCGGCCTTGTGAAGGAATGTTTTGTTCAGGTAAAGCAATCGGACCTGAAATGCTTTTTTCAATCTTTGAGTAAGACATAGCGGAATTGCGTTTGGAAACATCGTTATTCCTAAAACATACGAAATTTAAGTCCTAAGAGATTCGTAAAACCTAAGAAACGGATGTTCTGAGACATCCAAAATGTAAGTCCTAATGACATTCGTAAAACCAAAGAAACGGAAGTTCCCGAGAACGTCCAAAATTTAAGACCTAAGGACATCCTTCGAATTATGAATTTTTATTCGCGGTGCAAAGGTTCGATCAAAAACAATTAGCTATTTTTGTAGGAATAAAAATTCATAATATCCTGAAGATAAATTACGATCGATAACTAATTAATTAATTACATCCTTCGAATGTTCAGAATGGACGTAGGACGTTCGAACATAAACGGGACGTAAAACGTACGTCCTATGGATGTATGGTGATATTTTGGTACTGTTGGCTATCAACTGGAGCGAAATTTCCAGAGTACCTTGGAATCAATGTTTTTGCATTATTCAAGCGTAATGCGAGCAATCCGACGTACGCGTCCCACCCCTAGCGGGCGAGAACAGCTTGGGTACCTGGTTTTCAAGTTGTGGAATCAAATATTAATGTCGGAGTATCCTTGTCCGTCAGCTATCCTGCTGTGGCTTTGATTTTTGAGCGGCTCGAGGTAGGGTAAAGAGAGATTATCTTTCTCTCCGAGGGATGATGAGCTTCCTTTCACCGTTAGCCTTCGTCTTTTTCTCCCTTTGGCCCGATGGAATTCATGTTTCGGAGGCAATTATCACTACGCGGCGGGGAATATAGTGAGCTGGATAAAAGGATGAAAGTTGAAGCAACGCTCAAAGTGGTTTTAATAAGCACGAAATAATAGTATTGGAACGATGAATGAAGTATTAGGAACAGTGCGAGTTCTGAATGGAAAATTTCTTGGGTTACCGAAGAGAGATTTTTAGTTCACAGTCTTTTAATTTGTTTTTGTACGAGTTTGAATAAAAATCAAATCTGATACAGCCGAGAAATCTGGTATATAGTAAACTTAGAACTTGTTTTTTTACAATTCTTATTGTGTTTATTTCCTCTGAAAATTTTGTTTTAATTTCTCTTAATATTTTTTCCCTTAAATAAAACATAAAAACTGAACTTCTTTCAATTTTTTCATCTCAATTTAAAAAATCATGGAGTGAAGGGTTAAATAAATAATAATAATAATAAATAGGACCTTTTGTAAGCGAAAACATTAATCGCTTTTAGTGGTGGGTAGATTCAGGACCGGATTAAGACTCTAGGGGCCCTAGGTTTTACATAATAATATAATAAAACACAATGAATTACCTTTGTTTTAGCAAAAATATTTGCGAACGGTAGCCAGGGATTTTACACAATTTTATAAGGTAAACATTTTCCGGGTGGTCTTAGTGCTACTATCCAAGAGATGTTGAAATAAAGAGAGCCATTATATGATGATATGCAAAGCATGCTGGAATGACGATTCGAAAGTTAGCGAGGAATATCGTGCTCTACAAATCTTCTCCTGAAGCAGTGGGAAAAACATCTTCAAGTTGGATTCAATTTTCGACGTTGGACGAAAACGTGGAAACAAGGTTACAGATCGCGAGTCCTTTCACGTGTAAGCTACTACGAGGAAAACTGTTGATCTACGGGCGAAAACTATCCCGAGACTGCAGACGAATGATAATTTATGGACAAAGGAGTGGAAAGGGCCAGCCATGGAGAAGTTTGCGCGGTCGAAATGGCAACAGTTTGAGAAGTTCTGAACTTTCGCGGGGGAGAAAAAAAAGAAGAAGGAAATGGAGAGTGGTCGCCACTAGGAAAACCGCGGTGGGGAAAGAACTTAGATCTAATTGCTGATGCGTCATGCGATTCCAAGAAAAACAATCCGCCTCAGAAAAATCGCCGTACGTCTGCGAGCAAACGCTTATAGGCGAATCGATGTTCGAGATAATTGTCCACCACGTGTGCATGAATTTTCATGAGGGTTTGCCGTGATGTACAAGGTCCTCAGGTCGAGGGAGGAGAGTTTCGGGACCCCTGTGGATTTTTCAAGCCAAACTATGAAGGTTATAAATATTCCATTTTGTAACACACTTAAATACTCAATATAGACAGTATACACATAGCTAGTACAGTGAAAAACTATTTTGTGGTTATTACTGATCTTGTGAAACACTTAGTACAACTTATGAAACACTTAGCAGGTTAGTAATTCATTACCGTTATTTTGAATTTTGTATTTAAATCTGTTTTTCAGTACATTAACATTGAAAACTCTTTTAGTTTACTAACTAATTTTTAATCAAACTAGCAAAATTGCTTTAATTTAATTTCTGATCCAACCTTGATCATCAATACTTCATGTTATAAACTACCTTACGATCGATAATCACAACAAACACATTTACTTAGTACAACATTCAGTATTTTTCAGACGCAAAATTTCTCTTGAAGATTATTCATACTTGGTTCGAAACTTTGAGAAAAAATTGAAACTGATGTAACCAATTGTGTTGATTTTAACGAACTAATTAATTCACACGATTCAGGTTATATCGTGGACATTATTGTGTAATTCTTAGAAATACATGGTGCCCCGCGTAACAATTGCCAGATAATAAAATGTTTCGAATAAAATTAATTAGTTTTCTAGTCGGCTACGAAGGCACGAGATACCAATGTGCAGTGGAGAAAGCTTCTTGGCTGTGGCAAACAAACATCGCTGCTCTAGAGCGGAGTCGCCATATGAGGGGACAAGGTTACCCCCTCTCCTAGCACCGGATTAGCCACGTGACCGCGGCGACAGCGTGGGAAGATAGAGTGAGGACACAAGTCTTAATCTGGTGACTGCTGTAGGGCTCTTTAAGATCGCCCGAGCGACCTTGAAAGTAACTAGATAAGGTGGATTCAGAGGCGCTTGAAAGTCGCCTGAGGAATCCTGAAAGATCAAAGAGGCTCGGCCACGGTCTCCGAAAAGTTGTCGAGAATTCTGAAGAGCCTGGAAACTCATACTTTTTAAAACAGTCTGAAGCTCGATCATTTTCCATGCTGAAGTGCGCGCTTTAAAAATCGATCCATGCGTCTGCAATGTAAGCCTATGATTTTGCTCCCCGGGAAAATGGTAACGGTCTACTTACATGAAGAGAACATAACCGAAGTTACACTACAATTTACGAAAGAGCCGAGAACGGTTTGTATGCAAAATAACATGCCGGGATCAAGCGTAAAAAAACGGAAGGGGGACGATCGTTGAGGATTACGATTGCGTGATCGGCTGGTACGTTTTCCGGTGCGGAGGGCGATGACAGCTAGGTCGTCGACGAACCAGGGGAATGGGCCATGAATCTTTGAACACTTGGGTGAAACTGTTGGGGTCGATGTCGAATTATGAAAGTTTAATTCGACTGGCAGACCGTGAGAGCGTTTAGCCTCCGAAACCAACTATTTTTGCAACAGACCGACTGACGAACGGATAATAAAACCGTCCGAATCATAAAATTTACAAGAAACATCTCTCTCCGAATAAGTTTACGATGTATGTATTTATTATTTATTCGGTGAGTTGAAACAATCATCGTCGCATTGAAAAGGTAGGTTAAGGTGCATCTGTTTTCAGTGAATTTTTATTTCGTGTAAAAAATCAATTGCCCTGTGTATATTTTCATTAATAAACATGAAAACAATTAAATCAATTTTTATTAAAGTATATAAAAGTGTATATGTATCTATTAAAATATAATTTATAATATTAACATTATACACTACAAAATAAATAATTCTATGAATTTTTTAATCAATGTAGAACATTATTAAACTTCCAGACGCAGATAAAAAATTTAAAAATCGTCATCTTTAATTGTTCCATCGTGATTGCGATCAAAAACAATTTTTAAAAAAATATATTCGCACATTCGCTAGTAAACTAATCTTTCTAACGTCTCAAAAAAAAAACAATTTCGAACTGCTGGGTCCAATTTCGAAAAAATTATTTGTTTTTAAAAGGTGTACGAACATAATGTACTCTGTGAAAAATTAACAATTCAGTTCCATCCATGAAGATCTTACAAAAAGAGAAACGTTGAAAATTTGTAAGTTGTGCTAATCTTTTAGACAGGGACTGTAGCCGAAAAATATTTCATTCGATTTCCCGATAATGTTCTTGGATTTTCCTGTTCCTGGAAGATAGCTATTTCAGAAGTTCGACGAAACTTCGCGACCCGCTCTTCAGGGCTAAATTGAACTGAAATTTGTTAAAAAGTTCGTTTAGTGCCGCAACCTCCGGCCGCTCATAAAACACCGAGGCTCCTTAATTACTTTCCTGATTTATGTTATCGTTATAAATATTCTTCCGGGCAGACTGTGGCAGTGTCATTAACCGCGTTTTAAATAAACGCGATCCATCAGCCGGCTGGTCCCATGCCCTATATCTCGACGAAAAATGAAACAACGGTTGTTCCGGCGATCAACTCAACGGCCGTTATCCTGATATCGATAACGGGCGATCAACTGACACGTTGTCGGCGGGGTCCGGAGTTAATTAAACGTAATTACTATCTATTCCCTGGTGATCCGACATCCGTGAAAATTGGCTCTTTCGTCTTGCTTACATCGGATACTCGTCACTCCTAGTCTAGCACGTCCAGTTAATTTTCCGAGGGAAAAGTCGACTTGGATAGCTCAGATTTTTGCCACTTTCTCTGCACAGATTTATTTCGCTTGTCCATCTTGTGCGAAGGTAAGACTTCAGAAAAGCTCCCCATTCTTTTCAACATGTGACATACGTCATTCTATTTGTTTTAACATTCTGAACACAAAATGTATGTGTCAATTTTTCCTGAAATGAATAGTTTTCGAGGTAATCGTGAAAAAACTGCAGTTACTACAAATTGAACACATTGAATTTTGTGTATACGTGCACGTCCGTGCTGTGCGTGTGCGTCTTCATGATGCGACCGCTCGTCAACTGTAAACAAAAATAAAAAGAAAATGAAAATTTAGGATACGAAGGATTGACATCAAAACAAACACACGAGTGATCTCTGCAACCTTGTACTCACTCAGAAACACTGGGTGTATGTGTGTGGTATTATCGTAATATGTATTTACTCTTCATCATCATGATGACGCACACGCACAGCACTGACGTGCACGTATACACAAAATTCAATGTATAGTAACTACAGTTTTTCACGAATATCTCGAAAACTATTCAATTCAGCCAAAAATGACACATACAGTTTGTGTTCAGCATGTCAAAACGAATAGAATGACGTATGTCACGTGTTGAAAAGAAGGGGGGCGGCTTTTCTGAAGTTCAACCTGGGCAACAAAGAACCTAGGGAAACATCATTGATACAACACGTTGGAATTCTTTCGTTCGATTTCGATTGAAATAACTCGTAACTTTACACGGATCTTCGCTGAGTTGACATTTCGATTGCCGTCAGTAACTTGTAACGCGTGTACATGAGATTTTAATTATTTTTAATATTATGACAAATGAATTCTGCGCATCACATAAAAATCACGAAGTTGAGCGTAAAACGGTAAAAAAATTGATGAACGGTTTAAAAGTTGCAAATACTAAGTGAAGTTCGCGTTGGTTGAAAATGAAATTCAATTAGTTCTCATTTGAAAATCTGGCATGAACTTGTGCGTTAATCCAATGCCGTGCAAATGAAGGTCTGTATTTTATGGATGACATTAAAAGCATTGTTAATACTTTCCTTTGTGGTGCAATTAATTTATATATATGAAATCAGGATTGAGGACAATCCACTATTGAAACAACGGTATGATCGATCGACTGCAAATAATTGTAACGAACAAAGAGTTTTATGTATGAATTTACGAAATTAATACATAAAATTTAAGAAATAGGATAACAAATCAAATGTATCCTTGTAGCTCTGTACTTATATTGTGAACAATATTGTGAATAATGCTGCAGCTATTTTTAGTGGTGAGTCTGAGTCATCCCTCGACTGCAGAGGGTTGATTCTGTTACACTCAGTTTATCAGTTACAATATTTTATTTCTGACTGGATCTTGTGCATCAATCGAGAATACTAACAAAAAGATATTGACTAAAATATATAATAATCGTTTGCTTCTTGTATTTTTGCACGATTAACTACACAAAACGAAATAGTATACGTTCATTGATAAGTTCTTTCAACCTTTCCCATTCGACGATAATGGATTGAGTCTTAGATTGTTGAAGAAAGAATCAACTATCTATTTGATTTCTATCATTTACAATCCGTGCAGACAATTTTTATTTCGCATAGCGATCCGTAATAAATATATTAATTAGTGAGGAGATTTACTCTAAATGTACAATGCGAAGCACCAATGAAATGCAGAATTTTTTTTAATTTCTAAATACTGTTAATGAAAGAATCATTTCTATTTGATTCCTATCAATTGCAATTTACGCAGAAAATATTTGTTCCACCTAAATATCCGCAATCTACTAATTAGTAAGGAAATTTACTCTAAATATACAATTGTGAAGCATCGACGAAATGCATGATAAATATGAAAAAGCCGGGAAGGCGGCGTCGTGAAAATCGATTTGACCTGCGAGCGATTCAATTAATACGATTTCCTGGCAAAATGGATTCCAATGATTCAATTTCGCTGCTGGCTGCGTGTCCGCTGGTCTAACGCGAGGGTACGTGCTGCTCTCGCAGCTATCGCGACAGCGGTTTTCAGTTTTCCTGGAGCAGCTAAAAGAAGCCATGACGCGTCGCCTCGAAGTTCGTGGGCCAAAGGGGCTGCACCCCAGAGTATCGACGTCAGAATTTAATGACACGCTGAATAAAACGGTGTACCAACACCAACGTTGTTGGAGCTCCGACGATGTTGTTTATTCGTTACAACGAGCACGGCAAGTTAATTACTTCGTCGGGCTTATTCAGGGATTGGATGAAGTGGATTAGCTTGGTGCACCCTGAAAATTATTGTCGTATATGGAACAGCGTCAGCCACCGCACAGTGTCACAGGTTACCTCTCTGAGACCGGTAATTAACTGGCACGTGGCCTTATCAAATACTCCTTTGCGTTTCCTTCATTGTTCTCGGTGGATTGCGGCCGCCATTCACCTACCGCGGATTCAAAAACTCCGCTTTCCCCCCTTCCCCGTCCCCTCGCCCCGCGATCCAAGCGGAAAATCCGCGAACTTCTAGCTGAGCTGACTATTATCTCGCGGATTTCCCTCGGTTCCGCGCGTAATTACGGGATAACTTCAACTACCGGCTCATTTAACCGGTACTTAAAATATGTTCATTAACCCCGGTACTCGCGGACCGGGAGACTGTTATTAAGGCACTACGTTTCAAACCCTTACAATGCAGCCGAAACTTCGGGGCCCGATTCTATTAGAATGCGCCTTAATAAACAGGGGAGAGGAGAGATCGATACACATACCACCTGTGCAACCTATTTTCGCGTCCGCGACCGAGAGACAAAGCACACGGCGAAAGAGACGCGGCACGGTTTCACTTGCGCGGAGTTTCGAGCTCCTTTAATGGGTATCGTTCAGCGTCCGGTCTCCTCGGCTAATTACGAGTTGTTCTTTCGACGAGAGTTCCACCAACCAACCTCTATCGTTGATTCCCAAATTGTTTTCCGATTCTTCGGCTGTTCGCCAATGTTTCGGAATGCACAGACCCGTTCGAACACTATTCCCGATGCTGTTGAGCATCGCCCGTGATCACGCGTTCGCCTTCGAACCTCCACTCTCGCCAGAACTACATTAAATATCAATTTGTCGTAAAAAAATATATATATACATATATATGTGTGTTTTATAACTAATCGTTTTATAATTAACTAGCTGACCGAATTTGTTTCTTTATGATTTTTGCAGTTTGTACGAATTTTCCGATTTTCCTTTGTAATTGTCTCGAATTCTTTTTCCTGAAAACTTTCCCAGTACTACAACGAAGAAAACAAAGAAAGAGTTACGCATATCCATCGTTCGAATCGCGAGTTATGGTCTTGAGTTCATACAAAAATCCCTTAAAAATAGCACTTTCATTTTTTCCTGAATTTTCCATTTTTCCAATTTTTCTTTCCCTAAAAACCTTACTCGGACTATTATGAATATTTTTTCTTTTAAATTAGCCAAATCGGTCTAACCGTTCTCAAGCGATGCGCCTACCAATTTTTATCAATCATCAATTTTTATTTTTTTTTATATAGATTCTTTGAATTTTATTGTTTTAGAATAAAATTAAAAATCGTTTATTTGTTCTACAACATATTTAGTAGTTCTTCAGATAATTTAAATCACCGATGTCTTTGGCTGTAGATTACTCTGTGTTTCTTTCATTTATTTATAAATAAAATTTAATAAAATTATAGGTTTAATGTATGTAAAAATTAGTTAAAGTATCTTAATAGATAGAAAAAATGGAGATATAGCCATGCTTTTTAACATGTTTTTTAATCAAATTATTTTTCGAAAAATTCGTTTACACTTAAAGATTCGTCATTCGAAGTCGGATGTGCTCGTGTGCATCTAATCAGACCGAGTTTGTTTTATAATAAAGTTCGGGGGCTGCGAAAGGAAATTAACCGGTGGAGACAATGATCGATAAGTCGCTTCTCCGTGGAAAAATTCTGCCGGAAATAACGGTATCGGGCGGCAATTAATCTCGACCGGTGGTAACTGCATCGATTTCCGCTTTCACTTTAATAAATAGTCAGGCTGCGGGGGTGGAAATCGAAGAGAAACGACGCCGCGCACGGGGCGTTAACAAAAGCCAGCTCCATTCTTTCGGAATTTATTCCGATTGTACACTTTTCCTGTTTCAGATGTATTCCATTTCCGAAATGAGAAAAGCGATCAATGCCGGTGCTCGCGATACGCGATTTATTTCTGTTGAACGGAACGAAAGGCAAAAAGGCAACTTTAATTCTCTTTCTTCTTCTTCCTCCGCCCCGAGAACCTGGCACTGTTGAGTGGTTGCTCTTTCATCTTGATCGAGACTGCCTGTTTCCCTGGTCCTGATCAGATGCTCTACCATTAGTCTTGGATACCGTCCATTGTTATTCTCGCAGTGTGCGTCTATCGTACGAATTTACATTTCCACGACTAATTCGCAAGAAAAGAAAAATAAGCGTGTGCACACAGTGCCGTAACGAGGGTATGAAGGGCCTGTGGCAAGTGTCTCCCCATAACCCAATAATGACAAAAAGAATTAAAAAATTTTAATGTAACAAATTAAATTTTACTAATTCTGACAGTCGGTGTTGATTCATGTAGAGTAGAATGGTCAAGTAGAATAAAAACCTCCACTGGGTCAATATCTTTTTAGTGGGCGCCTTTTTCGCCACGCCCTCGTTACGGCACTGTGTGTACATTTCAATTTTTACGCGTTCCGTCGGATCACAAATCAAACCGTAATTCCATTAAGATATACAGGGTGGTCTATTTTTATTTGCATTATTCTCCTTTTTAAGGAAGGTGACCTTTATTTTTTTTTAATATGATGCTATAGTTTTATATCATACGAAAGCGTGCGACAAAACAAATTCATTCGTATGTACGACATAATCCGGCATCGCAGCATCCTCTTTAAGCCGAAATTGAAATCGGCGATCAGCGTGTGTCGCGGGAACAGCCGGCGAAGGGTCGGCCGGACCACGGATCAATTAATTCATTGGTCCCATTTATGCTGATCGAGGCGAAGAGCGTACGGCCGGCCGAGGAAAATACCGTAGACGGAAGGGTGAAGGGCCCGCTTAAGCGAACGTCCGGAAATTAAGTCCTTCGTGCTCGTTCCCGTTGACTCACGATCACAGCGAACCGGGTCGCTCGATATATCGCCGGTGTGTTTCTTTTCCTATTTTTCAGACGGCCGACAGCCAACAAAACAGGGTCTAACGACGAAACGCGATGCAGAGAGACGGTAACGAAACGACTAATTCCTCCGCCCATCAATTAGCATCGAGCCATCGGTCGCCGGTTTCGTTCCCCGCAAACAGGATGTCGCGTCATCGAGACCCTAATCCGCCTCGCATCATTTTTTAAACGATCTTCCAGAGGCCACGTCCCGGACAGGTATTTATAGGATCGTCGAACGTGACTCTTCAGGTTCGACGAACGCAACACGACCAACGCAAATTCATGAATCCCGATTCAATCCTGTTTAAGTTATGCCATCGATCGCTGCATCGACGAACCTAATTTCCTTTATACAAAGCGAGCTCGGTATGCACGGCGTAACCGGGAACCACGTGATTCAATGCGAACGGATAAGCTAAATGTATGGAATGAATTTTCTCCAAATACGAAATTGCGTAAGATACAGGTGAGATGACGTAAACACGTATCGGCTCACGTGTCTGTTCGTGGCTTACTGTTTTTACTTCCGTTACACTTGGTGTGCTACCGCCATTTCGATTTCAATGACCTTCACATATGTCGTCCAGGTCATTATTGTGAACCATATTTCTCGTTAAAGTTTTTGTCGGTCAGCTTTAGTTTAAAAGACATTTTCAAAAAACGTTACTTTAAATTCATGGTGTTGATGTGCTACTCAGGGCTACGAACCCGGAAACAACTGTTTGAAACTGTTTCATTTCGAGGTTGATCGAAACAGTTACGAAGGACTGATACTCTCAATAACTGTTATGAAAGACCGAAATTTTGATCGATATCGGCTTCGATTACAGTCCTTCAGATATCGGATATCGATCTTCATATCGGTACTAGGACGAAAAGTAGATTCATATCGGTCCTCGGACCAAAAATTATATCCTTCAATAATATTAAATTTTCTATATAAATTCAATATTATCCTTCAATGATATTAAATCTATATAAATTCAATAATATTAAGTCTATATAAATTCAATTTATTTTTTCAATTAAATTTATTATTTAAAATAGTGAATAATGTATACTTATATCTATGTTTATAATAAAAGAACTTTCAATTATGACTGAAATACATATAATAGTGTAAGGAGGTTTGACATGTTTATTTAACAAAATGACAACATAACGTACTCGAAACTTTATCAATACCTTGAAACTCAGAACTTAGAACCGATATAGGACTGGAGAAATAACGGTTCTAGAACCGGTATGAGGACTGATATCTGATATACGAACGGCCGTATCGAAACCGACATCATTTATAATTGTTTTCAACCCCTTCTTCAATTTTAATAACTTTGAAATATGTTGTCAAGGTCGGGTCAGGACCCAAGCATTCGCGATACTCGAGTACCCCGAGGTTCCAGGTAGTCAAAGTCGAAATCGAGTCAGAAACCCAAAAAATTTATAATTGGAATGCGGATCTTTATGCATTCGTGACTTATAAAGATTTTCAAAAAATGCTGGAGTATTGAATTCAACAGAATTTAGTACGATTTTTATTTATTTCGAATCTACAAATACTATCACCAATAAAAATAGAATTTCTATTTGGCAGCAGTTTTTTTCAAAATTTATCTACAAGAATTGAAAATTGCCTAAAAAGTCCGCAGTCTATTTATAATGTTACGGTCGGATGTTGACGACTCAGGCCGGGTCGGGGCCCAAAAATTTGAGGTACCTGAAGACCACACTGTTTTTATCAAGTATAGTGAATCTTTCTCCTCTCGTATCACAACTACTGGAATACTCTGTACGTACAGAATACGTTCATTGCAATTGCAAATTGAACGGGTTTTTAAATCATCTTCTAAAGTTACTGTTCATAAATCAGACCGCATTTGTAATCACAGAAACCAAGCAATACAAATTCATGATATCGCGTGATTCTCTGCACTTGAGCGTTCTGGATCGCGTTCATTCGGCAGTTTCAAATTCTCTATGTATTATTCTCTTCGCTATTATCAAAGTATCTCGAAACTTGTTTCCAATGAATTTCTTTTTTCACGTTAACTTCCGGAGATCAAGCAGCGTTCGTAGTTACGCAAAATAAGCAACCGAAAATCGAGCTATCACGCGATTCTGTACACGGAGTGAAGAAATATTTGGTCACTGTCTGCCATAGGCGTATTCTACAAGATCTGTAAAAAAATTGCCCTATAATTGTCCTTGTCTCTGAATTTCAAGGTCAAATTGTTTTTTCATAGCATTGTATTCGACTTTCATCCCCGTAATGTAAGATGTACGTATGATATGTAGAATGCAATTGAAGAAAAAAACATTTTTATTATGAAATTCATTGTCAAGTATCTACAATTTTGCGACAATTTTTTTACAGATCTACGCATCATACACACATCATAGATCGCGAGGATAAAAGTAGAGTACAATGCAATAAAAATATCATGTCACCTTGAAATTCAAGTTCAAGGACAACTTTGTGTTCTTTTATTACAAATCAAGGCGTTATTATATATAAAAGTAGAGTACAATGCAATAAAAATATCATGTCACCTTGAAATTCAAGTTCAAGGACAACTGTGTGTTTTTTATTACAAATCAAGGGGTTATTTATTACGGCAAGTAAGACCAAACAATTCTCTACACCCTGTACATTGAAGGTTATGGGTTCTGGTAGATTGTGGTTACGTGACAAAACTAATTTCAAATTTAATGCGTATATGGAATGTCTTCATTATAAAATTGTTTCAAATTATTTTTGTTCTAGTTTCTTGCTACAGAGATCCACGAATCAGACAATATTCGTAACTACGGGCGTGTTCGCAATACATTTGGGCACTTTCGACACGAATTCAGAACACGAACGATAACCTTACACTAATCACACTAATTCCATTGTATTCGGTGTCAGTTATCGTAGTTGAATATCACGATCGTAATTAGGAGAGTAGATTTGCGTCCTGAGATATTGTTCGTGCTGTCCGTAACGGCTGATTACTCAATAAACATTAATTACCGTTATCATTCGTTAACAACATTGACTCCAGGACATCGGATATCGAGAGATAATTATTACTTCTAATACACGGTGAAGGATTATATTGTTACAGTATTTACCGCGAAGGAGTAATTGCTTTCGATGAGATTTCAATAAGGAAATGTATTTATTAAATTGTATAAATAAATAAATAATTCATTTTAGATATTTTTAACTAGCGAAATTCGACTTGCAATAAGATGAATTTGGAGTGCAAAACTTACAGTGTGACATCAATTGCTTAATATGTATCGCGATATTTTAATAAACTTTTTATTAATAAATTTTAGTAAAAGAAATTATTATATCACATATAAAACTTTATGTTTGCGTTAACTCATTTCTCACGGTTTGTGATTTTAAAGTAATTTGCTACACCTACGAAGTGCTGAAGAGAAATGGCGAGCCATAATAATAAAGCGTACCTTTTCTTGAAAACTGTATACACTCTATGTGGTAAAAAATTCTGGAAAGTGGATAAACAATAAACAACAATATCATAAATAAAACAAACATAAATAACATAAACAAATACAGAAAAGGAAAGAAAATAAACTACATAATGTTAAGTACCTCCATTCCATTTACTACGTTCTCTTAGCCCTCCAAGAAAAAATCTTTCGCTGCGTGTAAAAAGGAATCAGGTCGAGGTAACAAACTCAGTGGTTCTCCAACAGATAATAACATTGCGCGTTTAATGTGGGATGCAATAAAGAGGCAAGCCCATAAACCTATATTTCATTGCCCCATTAAAATATTATTTCTTCCTAAATACTTTTAAATCTTTTTAATGGGTACTCACTATTTTTCTGTACCTTGGCGCAGCGAGGATGCAGCTCCGTTGTTTAAATTATACTTATTTGAATAATGAGAACGATTATATCATAGATTAATTCATTTATGGATTTAGAGTAATTAGAGTCATTTCTTTATTGTAAGACAGAAAATATTCCTGCGACTAATACATAACTTACCTATTACTTCATTTTTCATAATTCAATTACAATGTATTTTATAATTCATGAAAACAAGATTCTAACTTTTATGTAATGTACTAAAAATTAAATAACTCCTTCAAACCATTTATTATTTCTAGAAATATTGACTTTTAGTGTGGGCAAAATGATAAGGCACTTTGAAGATAAAAGAAGAACAGTATTAGAATTCAACAAAATTACACAATTTCTAAAAGTTGCATTATAAAATCGGACATTTCATGTGCAACAACTAAAATACTAAAATATATAATACCTTCATTTTTCCCATCTCTATTATTTCCTTTCATATAATAAGTTCCAAAAATTGTTCTCATCCGCCAAATAAACACTCAGTGATGTAGAATTATTGAGTCAATTGTTTACCATAACAACATATGGTACATAAGCAGAAGTGTCTGGGTTTGGAATGGCAGGTTTCAATTCGTATTTACCGCCTAATGTCGATTTAAGAACTTTCGATCACTGTGTCTAAGTAGCTGTTTTGGATCGAAACGTTGAGAAAAATTTTCTAAATTGCAAAATTGCTTTGTTTTGACTTTTGGATCGAACCTGTGGCCCGATAAAATAAACTAATTTCTCAAAGTTGATGTTTTTGCCGCACCGGTTCGATGAATTTAATTGAAAGCAATTTTGCAATGTATTAATTGCGACGCGCGGTGCAACAAAAACATCAACTGTGTTTAAAAACACGATCGACAAATAAAAAGAAAAGTTATAAACTAATTTCTATTGTGCATTTGTCCCACTGTGCAACGTCGACGGTGCTTGTCCATATTGCGTGCCACGATTCGTACGCGAATCATTCATGGGGTAAGGGGGGTGAGTCACCCCTTCAGCAATGCTTTTACGTAACGTACAATTACCCGCGAGCGTGCAAACAGGTATAAATACGCGACCCGATGATAATTCCGTATTTAAATCGATCTAAATCGCGGCGTCACGCGACTCGACGCGACGGAAAAGTTTGCGCCCCGTACCGGTCGACCGGCCACAGTAGTCGCGTACAAGCAGCGACAAGTGGCAGAAATACCATAGGGGTGAACAACGCTCAGGTCAACAACTATCAATGAAGCTATAGTCGCGGTGTGAGCCCGACTCGGCGCGCAGAAAGCTGGAAAAACGTGTCTGCTGAATAGAGATTCACAGATCGGGGGCTGAGAGTTTTTACGTTTAACAAATATTTATGCTCCTCGGCGAAGTTATTTCCTCCAAGCACAAAAAGCCGAGACTATCTTGTAAACCAGGATTTACTTTTATGTCTTACTTTTATTACTGTTATTGATATGTTACTGTCGTATTTAGTTTTCACCATGCCCTTTAAAATATGCACTGTGCGAACGGCGCTAGGTCAGCCGTGAAACTCTCCTTTGCACTAAAGTGGATCGTACAATTTTACGTCGTCGTCGACAAAAATTCAATTCGTTCATCCAATTTTGTTCAATTCGATCGATCGGAACAACAGGATCGTCGAGCAAAATATAATTTTTAAAACAGTGCCTGGTCATCATTTATTCGAACTAGATTTTCAAAGAAATAATTAAGGCAAATTTCTTTTTTTTGCCATCTGAATATGGTCTTGTCAAATTAATTTACTTTATTAAAGTAAGTAATTTATTTCTTTATTAAAGTAACCTCGTCGTTATCCTGTCTATGTACAATTAAATGCATCAATATAAATTCCCAAAATTGCCTCTCTCACGTCTAATAATACAAAATACCATAGTCTAACTAGCACCCTAATATTTACAGTTATAATATCAAATTCTCTTTACTTTTAAAAATTCGGTTTTTAGCATAGTTAATGTACCCCCAACGAAGTATTAGATTATAATAATAGTGTGTAGCCCCAGCAGGGTGCAGACTTAAAAACACTATAAAAGCAAGTTTCAAAGTAACATTTAAAGCATCTATCAGCAACGCACAACGATTTCTAATTTCTCTCCAGCGAGAATGGGCATTCGTCGCACTGTTCGTCGCGTCGGTTTCAAGAATCGGATCTGGGGTCTCCGACACAATCAAATTAAACTCGTGATATTAGTGAATATCCGGCGCAATTGGAGGGCTCAGAAACCAATCAGTTTAAGCCCCTGAGCATCAAACTTAAGATAATTAAGCCTTTCAAAGCTTGATTGTAAACAAATAACAGTCCTCGCCGGGAACACGGGGAAACAGTTTATAATTCAACCTAGCCGTATAAAGAAATGATATCCTCTTTTGCGCAAGAGAAAATAAGAAGCTTTGCTTGGATGATTTCTCCGATGACAGTTCCGAAAAGAAAGCAGGTTTCCGTGGATATGTTCGGAAATGTACTCGCTCTCTATTAAAAAATATGCTGCGCCCCATAGTCGCTGCGATAGCTAGAAGCGAAACTACGGAACATGTTCCGCCCTTAATTACCCAAAGTTACATTCGTTAAATTCACCCCACCCACCTCGACAGCTTTACGAGAACTTTCCCGTGAAGAATTCCTTTCACCATCCGGGAAATGTACAGTCCGGCACAAAATGACAGTATACCCGAGATTGCTACCTATTTCTAGACTGCGGGTTTTTCTGGAGAGTAAAGATTTGCTACCATCTGCAACGCATAGCTTTGAAATAGAATATTGCTGAAACTGCTTCGCTGACGTTATGCATTGCCGTTCCTGTCTAATTACGCATCCATGATTTTTTGGTAACATGTTTTTTTTTTATTTTTGATATTAATTCGTCGTAAGCCTGGCCATAGCCATGATATTGTAAATTGGAATGAATTAAGCCTTAACACTGAAGTCGTGACTCAGAGCTGCCATTATAAGTTGCTGTGCCATTATTCAAAATATGTTAGTATCTAATCAATTATACTATATATACTTAAGTTTTGTATGAGGTATTATATCAATTTCATATTCCTTAGAGTAATTGTAAAATCTCAGCAATTCTGCAATTGATAAGTGCTAAATTTGTTAGTGAAAAGTTTTCTTTGTGTTTCAACATTGTTTGCAACAATTGCATTGTTGGGCGAACTTCATCCTAGATATAACAGCGTAACAGGATACCACATGTCAGGACTTTCTTTTTTATTTTTATTAAGGATGATGGAAAAGCTGCATTTGCACACACCCCTGAAGGGGATAGTGTTGGTATCAGGTGATCGGGGGTTCGGATCCCCCCGTCGGATTGGGTCCGTCATTTTGATTGGGACTGTGTGGTTACATGGAAGTGAAAGAAGAAGAAGAAAGGAGAGAGAGAGCGCGCAAGGGTGAGAAAGCGATGATCGACCGTCGAATATAATCGCGAGCGGGGATCGATCGCGAACGGTACGGTGGAGTGCGGTACGCTGGGGGAACTCGAAACTCTCGATTTAGTCGGCTGACAGCGCAAGCCGATGAACGATCGACCGCGAAATTCAAGTTACCCGGCCGTCGAGCTAAGTAGAAATTTAATTAGCACGCCGTTTGCCGGTCGAATGTTGGGTACCTTTGCCACAGCATTTTCCGCTGCAAGCTAATCCCGCACAAAGCTCCGTCGCCTCTCGAACCCCAACGATACATAATTAACCGTATGGAACCGCGCGAGTCGAACTTCGTGGCCCGACAAATACACGGCAGCGCAGCTTTCGAATAAACCTCTGTGCGCGACGCGACGGGACGTGGCCTGACCCTAAAGGTAAAAAGGCCCGACTGCCTTTTGACTACCACAAATTATTTCTGGCACGCGGTAATTAATTCACCAAGATTATGCCGCTGGCACCGCGATCCACGTACGACTGCCCCAACCTGTTCCCCACCAGACAAACAACATGATTCGTTTCCCGTTCATTAGTCGATTCAACATTGCATGTAGTTCGGAATCTGAATGTTTCGGTTCCGTGTTCATTTTATGGCGGATTGTTTCCAGCGTTCCTGTACTCGTTTTTCTTGAACATCGATTGTAAAGGAATAATAGACGAATTTATTTGAAATAACGATCACCAGCACTCAGTATGTAATGGTCAACGGCAAAAGTGAAAGGTCCACTTTATTAAAACAGAAATAAACTTATAAGAACTAAATTAATCCGACGCCAATTATAAAGAAAAATGAAACTGAACAGAATTAAATAAGCAACGAGAGAAACCAAAGAAGCCCAATTGCTCTTCTGTTAACCGTGTGTTTTTCAAGCAGCGGTAACAGCTGGAGCAAAGCTGGAGTTTGAACGGCAACTGATTTTTCGGCAATCAGCGGGGAACGAAGAGTCAGGACGGCCGAGGGGAGAGGTGACGAGGGCCGGTATTGTCTCGAGACCTTGTTATGATTTCGGCAAACCCGTCTCGCCTCTCTTTCCTCTGTCCACGCTAACTCGCGTATACAGCCGCGCCGTTGAGCTCGCGCGATCCACAGCAGCGGTAGTAGTGTCACGGTCCGATAAGACAAGATACCGACCCTCACAACCAGAGTTGTGCAAAATAACAATTTAATCACTCCAGAATTATATTTACAAAGTAAGTGAATTACATTGTAATTCAGTTATGGTGTAATTTATAATTCAGATCCTCATTCAATTAAATTACAATGTAATTCGTAATTGCAATAGAGTACAATTATATGTTTTGTTGTATATTCACTTTCTACGTGTATATATATGTACAAATAAATGTTCATTGCTAAAAACCATGAAGGGCCTTATCATTTTGACCACCAGTGTATACTCTATTATATTTTAGTATATTTTAGTATATTCAAGTACATATACAAAAATTAATAATTAACAGCAATTTGGTTCGTAAACCAACAAGTTATTTTGGGCAATACATATTATCGATTAATATTGAATCATCCCTTTTGAGATACTGATTTAAATAACAATTATAAATTAAAAAACTGGTCTTGCGAGGGTTAAAGTGTGTCAACATCTTTAAAATAAATAAATAACAAGTTAAATTTCAAGAAATTTAGAGAGTTATGGTTATGTGGTACGCGTTCCCTCGGATTATCTAAATTGGAAAATTTCCTCGGCGAAATGTATGTGATCGAACATCGCCGAATGGAAACGATACGACCAATCGGTTTTCGTAATGCGACTGTGAATGTAACGGACAGGAACACCGGTCGCTTAAACTATGGCCGATTTATTAGTATCGAGAGGCGGACTGCTAGCGTTTCTCGATGATCGCATATCGGGCACTCTGTACGAAGGGAGTTGCTTACAGGCCGAGCAAAATTTTTGTTTCACCAGCGGATCGATCGACTGCCTCGTGCTGTGATATCAAACGCAATTCAGAAAACCCCTCGCAGGTAATTTCTCGCCGATTGTTTCGGAAATACGCGATTCGCGTGCGTTTCGACGTAATCGCGATCCCGAAGTCACGAGAACTTCCTTTCGACCTGTTGACCGGCAGAGACGAGTTGCTTCACCTTATTCATTCTACTTCAACGCTTTTTCGGTGCCTACAGATTGGAAACCTAATTTCACATTTATTAACGTGCCAGCAAATGTTTTAAAGTAACTGTCGCGAGGTAAAACCGAACGACACAAAACTGGAAAGTAAACAACACTTCTGTTTCATAGTAAAAATAGCAGTGTTTATTGTGTAAATGATTAAACAATGATATATTAGTTATACAGGGTGTCTAAAAATTCCCCTAAAACTCGAAACTGGGAGGTTCTCCTTGGATCATTTTAAGCAACATTTTCCTTAGCAAAAATTGTTTCCTTCGTTTTGTTTAGGAGTTATTAGTTGGCCCAGTCAGAATCGTTAATAACTACTAAACAAAGCTGCGGAAATCATTTTTACTAAGGATAATGTCTCTTCAAGTCAGTCAAGGAACCTCTCAGTTCCGGGTTTTAGGGGATTTTTGAGACACCCCGTATATTAGTTATTGCTGTCCACTTTATGTGCTCAGGAATACAGCACGCGCGTACGGTCTTAATACAAGAGCACGAACCAGTTCGGATTGCTTCGGCATCCCTCTCATACATGTATACAGAGATTCCTTTCTTTACAGTAAAAAGCATTTTTCACACAATGATCTTCATAGCCAAGGTTAGTATATCATTCTACTTGGAAACCGCGTTATACGAGCAATGCCTCAATGCTTCAACCGTGTTCTATTGAAACCATGTGGAGAAATAAAGATTTTTACGATACGAACGTTTACCAAGTTGCAAATGTTTAACACTAAACCTACCACTGCCAGCCAAATAACTGGTTTTATATTTTTCGTTTTACAATTATTGAAACTATGAAGTTGCTTACATGGACATCGATTCGATTTAAATTTAAATAAATAGAACCTTGTCATTTTTCTAAGTTCAAACACTTTAATCGCATTTAGTGCTCGGTATGTTTAATGTTAAAGTGGAATGCGTTTTTTGGGAGCGTGCGAAGCGGACTGGACCAACGACAAATAATTAAAATGTACGAGCAGCTGATTCGGCGATAGTGGTCATCGGGGAAAGGAAATGGAGAATGGAATGGTAACTGTTAGAAGGAGGACCGAAGTTTTGAAAATTTTTGCAGCGGGTACGGCTCGAAGCAGCCGGCGCAAAACAGTTAAGGACCTACAAAAGAACCGTGGAAAAGGGGAATAGAGTTCAAAGAAAATTTCCCTGTATTATGTAAACGGTCGTCGAGTCCTCGGAAGAAATTCGCTCCGCTGGTCGATTGAAGTGGCTTGGTCCCGTTCGCGTCGTTCGCTGTAATATACGTATTGAAATGAGACGATCGAGTGTATTTATATATTTAAATCGAGCCTATTCATTTTTCATAACACGTATAGTTGCGTTCGGGACGGTGGAGGGGCAGACTAGGGGGCGGGGACTGGCTCGTGAATTTTTCAAGTCGTTTTATCGGCTGGTCGATGGAATATTGACGACCTTTAAGTGCCCTTTCCGAGCACTAGGCTCTGCTGTGCGAGCCTATGAGCTTTAAAGGGTCGCTGAACGACCTTTAAGGGCCCTTTTCCAATTTTTGCCTTTTACTTCGGACAGACGATCTGTGTGCGACCAAGTAGAAACTGCATCCTAGAAGTCCAGGACTGTTTTGCTTGTTCTTGCACTTCGACTTTCCGCTTTCTCTGGAAGCCTGTCCTCGTGCATTAACTATTCATGTCCAATAGAACGGATACCTATACTTCGGCACAAGAGGGTAACAAAGGATAACACATTGTTTAAAACGTTTTTTTAGTAAAAACTAGTAAACTATGTTAGCACTACAATATACTAGAATATTACAATATGGTATACAAAAATATACTAGAATACTTTCTATACTAGAATAATATTGTAGAATAAAAAAGTCAAGATAGAATATACAAACTGGATTATACTGGAATATACTAGCTTCTTCTTCAGCATAGAATCTTACCAAACCGAATTTTGGCATCTAACTTTACCTATAAATATCATTGAAGATGTTTAGGACTGATCACTGCTCCATTCATCTATTTTTTAAACACATTTTTGGATGTACATCTTGCAGCAAATTAGTCTTTCTATTGTCCCCAATGCAGCAGCTGTTCATTTCATTTAATCGCAGAAACTACTCTGAGTCAAAATAGACCCAGGCAACGTCGTCGAAAGGAGAATGTATTGGGAAAAATTCCATGATCGTTAATCTCTAACACTACGATTTATCATACAGTAATTAGCACACTTTCGTCGTTCATATTTTCTTAGAAGACAAAGAAAATCACACGAGAACACTTAACCCTTCACTGCATGTTTTTTTTAATTGGGATGAAAAAATTGAAGGAAGGTTAGTTTTCGTGTTTTATTTAAGGGAAAAATGTTTGAAACATTAAAAAAACATTTTCATAAAAATAATACACTATGCAGCGAAGGGTTAAGTTGTATATGTTATTAATATAATAATTTAGCTAATGTTCCACCTAGACAATTAATCCGTTCTGCCAAACTATCTGAGCTCCCCAATTCTTCGAGTTAACCGCTTATTCGAACTCCCCAATCGACCAAACAATTTAATTATTTGAACCTCGAAATTATTCGTACTATTCAATTATCGTAATCGACCGTCGGATTGAAACGATACTTCATGGGACGAACGATTGAATCTCGCGGAACGGGCGTCGTTTTTGGACTGTCGACGCGTAGTCGCGTCGATAGAGGAATTAACGGTGAAATCGAATTTACAGCTGGTGAACACTGGGACATCGACTATCTATTTCTGCCTCGCGCCAGAGAAGACATAAATGGAGTCTGCGATACGCTTAATTGAAAGGAAAATGGTGTAAATGCTTTCGAAATAGTGATTTTAAATTCCGGTTTTCGAAGCTTCCAAGTAATTCTGTGGAATAACACGAGCATATACAAACAACGGGATCGTCTGTTCATTTTATTATTGCTCAAGCTTCCTTCAACATTTTTTTACAGAATTTGCGAACTATTCTAAATTCTTTTCGTCATCAGCCTATTTTCCATTTGATGTAATCGCTAAACTGTGGATGTTTATCCAAAAATCGAAGTAAATTCTGTCGAGTTTGATACTCTAGCACTTTTTGGAAATTTTTGGAAGTCATAAATGCATAAAGATCTATTAGTTATATTAGATCTAAATTTTTATATAATCTATAAGTCTAAGTAATTAGACTAAGTAGTCTATTAATTATTTTTGTTATGAATTTATTAAATCTGAACTTTGATTGAATCTGAATATTTTCGTCTTCCTACTATTTTCAATTCCACTAGTTTCGTCACAAATTCATAAAATCCGCAGTCCTGATAAAAAGAATCATTTCACGGATTAGAAATTTCTTTATTATACCAACAAACTACGAATGTCTTTAACGTTTGTTAGTGTAATGGTTCTGGCCTACTTTGCACGAGAAGTTCAAGAGGACCATCAAGTTTCGCAGAGTTTAATGCTCATATTTTTTACGTAGGTAGATAATAATTTAACGCTATCTTAGAACTTACCCCACAATCCCAGTCTTATGTTGTTGAAATATTTGGAGCTAGGAACGTGCCAAGAGCAAGAAGGATGAACAAAATCGCTATTTGAGAATTGCTCCCGCGAGGTTATCTGGGAAACCATTAGAGATAAGACTACACCTTAAGTTGCAAAGTTGTTATAGTTTTTTTATGGAAAGTGACGTAGTCATATGGGAGTGCCGCAGAATATCTACCAGACTGAGCTTTCATACCCGCAGTTAGTTCACTATATTCTATTGTATACAATAAACAAACCAATCAATCTAGTATTTTGAACAATATACTTGGGGAATATTTATTTTACTTCAATATTATAATTTTTCAGAACGTTCAACGTGTATTAATAATTATCTTTTGGATCAGGTATGATTAGACAATCAACCCTTTGTACTCCGAATTATTTTTCGATTTTGTTGCCAACAACTCCCTGCTAATTGAAGTGTTTCATTTGAAATTCACTTCAAACGACAGTTCCTCGACTTTGATAATTATTTCAAACAGTATCGTTTACTAAATATTAAATCTAGCTCTCACACTTTGTTGTAATTTATATTTGTGGAACTTGTACTGTTTTTTTTTTATCTAAAAAGTAACATAATTAAATACATAAAGGAAGAACCAAATCCATATAAAAAACTCGGTTTATTTACATTTTTTTCGTTTCAACTATTTTCAAATATTATTTGTTGTCCTTGAGATATTTCACGAAAAAGAGAATATTGAAATTATTTCAAGGGGTTGATTTCACCCCTTGTAATGAGAGAATGACTTGTAAAAAAAATCAAGGTACAATAATGTGGCAACTATACTCGGCCTCCTTATTTACTAATTCGTAGAATGCACATGAATCTCTGTTGCATTGGATAGACATTCGGATTATTCGTGTCTCATCGATCAAATGCGATCACCTGAGATCTTTGGGGCTGAGATCTTCATCCGCGTTTAAAACGCAGGCAATCCGTGCGGTTTGGTTCGCGTTGGCGTTACCAACGACCGCGATTACTCTTCCCGACAACTTGAAACTGTTAATCACTCGAGATAGTGATCGCGATCTCGGGCACTCGGACTGTTTTCGGGGCCGCTATCGATCGTGGACGGTTCGACGGTGATCGCGCGTCGCCGAATTATATGCAATAATAGCGGTATTACATAAATCGTATCGACGTGACGGGGTTGCGCGTGAATTTTCATAATAGCGTCGCATGGAAGGCGCCAAACTGAATTAATCCGTGGCAGATCAAGCTGAACGCGCATCTCGTAAATCAACGGCGAAGCAAGTCGATTTGCAATGGCTACGGGTAGAAATAAATATTCTGTATTTATCGTTCGACTAACGTGAGCAGGAGTCGATTTAATCGAATTCTAATCAGAATTCGAATCAGAAGCTTCTGATAATAACAAAACGAGAAAAAATACAGGGTGAGGTACCTAAGCTTCCATCGAAAATATCTTCGTTGTTTTTAGTTATACGAAAAAATGTTTGGTTCAGTGAGGCAATTATTGTGACGGAGAAGTTTTCCATTTACTGACCTTTTGGTCTGGAAATTTCTACTTCTACTTCCTGATCTTTTCCAATTCAAGAAGGAAATTTCTTATTTCCTTTTTGTATTTAGAATTCCATTTAAAAGAATTGTTTGCAATAGAAAATTTAGTAGAAAGAAAGGAGAAGGAACTTATTTGCACACCTAATATTTTCAGGGAATGCGACTAACCTGACTGAGTTAGGTTAGACTCCTGTTCAGGAGTCAATTTGAGATTAGAAGCATTTTTCATAATAACAAAACAAGAATAAATACAGTTGTTTTTAGTAATACGAAAAAATGTTTTATTCAGTGGGACAATTATTGTAATAGAGAGGTTTTCCAATTATAGAAGGAAATTTCTCATGTCTTCTTTTTTTATTTAGCATTCCATTTGAAAAGATGTGTAGGTCATCTTAATTTCTAAAAAGATAGTACAGGCAAAGAGTTACACACGCCATTACATTGCTTGCAGATCAAAACAGTCTCACTGTGTTTTCTCTGTTATTTTATTCTAATATTTATTATTCGCGAGAAATACGCTGCTTCATATTTTGTATAACTGTGCAATCAAATTGCACTTCAATAAAAACACTGTTCAGTAGTAGGGGTTTATACAGTCTGCAAGACAATTATACTGTGGATAATTGAAATTCATGAGTGACACCCATTCGTTAAAGCTCCAACAACTTACGCGGTGACTGTTTCTCCGCATAGCCCGATAATTCGCGATTCTTACGCAGCGTGCAATAGTTCTCGGTAAACATAGCAGTATCGAACGCAACTGCTGCGACCATTCCACGGGTCCTTCACCCAGGAAATCAGCAGAAGGCCAATGGGAGGAACTAGATCCCGAGTTTTTTCGTCGTTCCGGCAGCCAGGGTGTTTAAAACCCGTGAAATGGGCCATCCTCCCTTGAGCTCGCCCTGAATTCCGAAGCCAGGCGATTGCTACCAACCCGGGAACCAACCCATTTTGTCCCCCGGGATTATTTTAGATACCATCGTGTCCTTGGGAGAGTGAAATAGGGTAATGATTCGTGGCCGTGATCGCAGTAAGAATGGTAAATCCGATTGTACCAAATCTTTTGTTCGATCAGTTCCTGCTGCTTTCATATTTTTGCTCGATCTCATTACACAAAATGGACGAATCACGAAACAGTATGACAGGATATATCACGATTTTTCGATTTAAAATTACGTTGTACTATAACTAGACTGATGGTGTATATGCAATTTGCAATTTTTGTAGACGAATGTTAAGAAACTCGAATCACATTTAAATTAAATTATAATTAATTTTTTATTAAGATCTAAATTAAAATCATATTAAATTCTGTCGTATTTTATTTCATAACATTTTTTGAAAATTTTCAAAAGCAATGATTGCATAACGATCCACAGTCTAGTAATAAGAAGAAAAACGTTCTCGAAAGACCTAATAACACGTTGACTACCACGAAAAATGAATTTCTGCAGTATTACATAGTGTTGTACTTATTGTCCGCGAATCGTACGAGGACTGAAAAAGAAATTATTATGAGAAATCTTAAAATCTCGACTTTATTCTATTCTATTAACGATAATAATAAAATAATTCTCTAATAATAAGAAATAAATTGCTTTGATTTTTTCGTTTTTTCCGTAAAATTCCGGTTTCGCCACACTGTCGAACGAAGGCAGTTTCAAAAAGAACTCGCGTCCCTGCAGAAAACGTGAGAAGAAGAATGTAGACATTCGTGAAAACATTCGAAAGTTTTCTACAATGTGCAATCGTAAGACAAGCTTCTGTTGCAAGCTAATATTTCTGTCTCCCAGCCACTTAGACGAGAGACTAGTTAGCTCGGGGTATATCAGGGAAGTGACGTAAGCGGAAAGCGGGAAGGTAAGCGGGGGATGCGTCAGCAAGCCCCTGGATATGAACCTGGAGGGTTAACAGCGAACTGTTCAAAGGGCGATTTGTCGACAGTCAACATGACAAAGACATTAGTCGGTTCCGAGGTTCCCCGTGGCATTCGATGAAACCAACGGCAACCCTCTTCTCGCGACCCATTAAGGCGAAAAAGAGGGGAGGCTAGGTTGGAGGGGATTTCGTTCGTCTCGCGAAATTTCTGCTAAGTGATCTCAAAGGATGTCACGTTAGGACAAATTGATTTTTTATTTCGCTGTCGACCCCTGACTGCTCGAAAAACACTACCCCCTATAATACAGCCCTCCCGTGACAGTGCGTGTCTATCGGACGGACAAATAAGATTGTCGACAGTCGGCACGTGTCGTAACAGCCTCTCTTTTGCGAATGAAAAACGACGTTCTAAGTGTATTACCGTTGAAACAAGACGCGCGAGAGAGGTCGCTAAATCTTGGAGGATTACGAATCAATTTTTAGCCAGCGGGACGAGCGATGATTGCCGGATAAAATTACCCTCTTCGCCTGTACAGTCGAGGAAAAAATTATTCGAGTTTAAGGCACGATATTGCTTCGAGAAAATTAACGGAAGTGAGACTGCCGACTGCGCTTGTATATCGGGAATTAATGCCGCGTGGTATATGCCAGTTACCGTGAAGATGATCGTGAAGGCATTGAGGGTTGCTATTCGAACCATATGCTGCCTGAAACTTCCATTACGCGAGCATCGTTATCTGAACAGTATATCAGCTCAGCAGGATTGAGAAAACAATATTTTATTTAGCCGACTGAAGTGTGGTGAAATGTCCTAAGTATGGACAAATGACGACTAAATCTGGACTAAATCTGAACTAAAACTGAATTTTTATACTAATTATTAAAATATTAGATAATTACAATATATACATTCATATATTAATATAATAGTATAATATAAATTATATATTTATATATATTTTATATTATATAACTTCTGATATTGCATAAAGATTTATTTTATAATAAGAAAAAAATATTTTTTTCATAATATGAAATAAATATTATCTGTACGTTAGGCAAAAATATTCTATTTCTAATATTAAATAAAGATTCATTTTGTATTTAGAAAAAAGTATTTTTCTCGTAATATGAAATAGATATTTCCTGCATATTTAAAAAGAAATATCTGTTACTTAAAATAAATAATGTGTGTATATTTAAATATTAAGAAGAGATTGAATCTATTTTTAATATTATATGAATATGTATACAATATTTCGTGCTACTAGGGACTATTATACCCACTTGTAGCCCTATAAATTTTTTACTATACTATTCCTGTGTTCACATTACTGTCTTCACTTATATTATTCATGCAAAGCAAAATAAACCCAAAAGGGTTTCAAATGCTTATAAATTAATAAAAAGAAAGTGGACGGGACTAAAAATTTCTGAAAAGTCATATATATATATATATATATATATATATATATGTATATATATATTCATATTACAGAATATATATTCTGTATAGACATTGATATTAAATGCCATGAACAGACCGCGGATTTAATGCGTTTTTAGAGAAAATGAGCAGGTGCAATTTAATACAGTGGTGAGGAGGTTAAAATTATTTAAGAACGCCAACTTATTATTTTTCAGGTTGTTGCAATGATTAAAGTAAGAATTAAATGTCTTTCTGGATGCAGCATTTCGCAATTAAGCCAGACAATTTTTCTTTTCTATAAAGATCCGCAGTCTAATCATGAATTAACCCTTAAAGGGTCTATCGAAAGTACGTTGCTGCGCACGGTGTAATCTCGTTTCGAATTCTGGAACATTTCCTCTGTCAAAACCATCCCCGTTTCCCGTACCGAGAGAGCACATATGTATGTTCCTCCCGCTCCATTCCCCTGAATATGTACTGCGCTTCTGGCCTGAACATTTCTCCCCTGCCAACCGATTCTTTTAGCCAGAGGCTTAGGATGCCCTCTCGAGGAACATGTTCTTCCTCTCTGCGTGCGAATGTCAGCCGCGCGTGTGTGCGTGCGTGCGCGCGAGGGATCAAGGCCCGCAGGTATAATACGGCGGCGTTTCAATTCCGCTGGAAAGGGGCGAACGACAGCATGATAAGGGGAGAAACCGGAACGAACAAAAATTCTTGCACGTACACGAAAATATGCAAACAACCCTCGAAATTAAAGTAAGCTATTCACCTGACGCCGGATGGCGCCTAACGGCGGACGCTAGCATTTTATTCAACAATGGAAACGTAACACAGAGATTTTATAGGGTGAACATACAGGCAATCGGAAAGTTCCGTCCGTTTTTTTTTTACAAAAAGTACAGCTTCATTTAAGAAAGTAAAGGAAAAAGTACGTTAATCAAAATATTGTCCATCGTTAGCGATGATTTTTCCATATTTTTCTTTATTATTAATTAGTCAGTTTAGTTAGTTTATTTATTAATCAGTCATCTTTTGAGGATATACAGTCAGAGATCAATATTTCGACATCTCCGTAAGAATTAAATCGTTCCTCGGCACGTGCGTGTGTCGTTAACAGAAAAAAGTGATAGTCAGAAGAGGAACAGTCCGACGAATAAGGCGCAAGGGGTAACACTTCTCAGCGAAGTGTTTCTAACTTTTCTTTGACAACTTTCGTGACGTGAGACCGAGCATTGTCGTGAAGCAGAATCACTTTATGCTGTCTCGTTTCATATTCTGGTCGTTTTTCGTGCAATACTCGGCTCAAACGGATAATTTGGTCTTTGTAGAGATCTCCTGTGACTGACCAGATTTTAACAGCTCATAGTACACCACACCTTTCTGACCCCACCGAATACAGAGTGAAGCCTTCTTTCCGTGGGTATTCCGCTTTGGCGTCGATGATGAGGGTTGACCGGAGTCACAAATGATTTTTCAACGTTCAAGGTTGTCAAGATAAATCCATTTTTCATCCCCAGTGACGATACGATGCAGAAACCCCTTTCTTTATTGCCTAGCTAGCAGAATTTCGCAGATGGTTTTTCTTGAGTCTACCTGGGACCCACTTTTTTCCGTGTAGACCTTCCCCGAAGCTTTTAAACGATCGAGAATAACAGATTGAGCACAATTTAACGCTTCTGCAATTTGTTTTTGCGTTTGACACGGGTCTTCAACCACGAATGCCTGCAATTCTTCATCTTCGAATACTCGTGGCCGACCAGAACACTCTGTGTCCTCCACAGCAAAATCACCATTGCTCTACATGCTTTATCGAAAACAAAACTATCGCCATAAACGTCTGGAATCATTCGATAAGCTTCAGCTGCAGTTTTCTTCCAATTGAAGTTCACATTGTAAATTCAATTGTAAAATGTTGTAAACATGCTCTTAATTTAAAACAGTTCTCTTCCCGATGAAAAAAGAGACATTTTTTTATACCAAGAATATCATTATCCTTACTAATCAAAATGTTCAACCAATCTTGGTTAGATACTTTGTAAAATTCTGTTCGTGCTTCAACCTCCACATGCAGACATTTTTTCTAGTTTTCTGAAGCTACAGATGTGTTTTTGCAACGGCGACGCGTATATGGAGCTTCTTTATAACAACGAACGCGAAGCTTTATTTTACTGGAAATAGCGTGTACGTGACTCACACCGCTATGATTCTCAGCTCGCCATATAAAGGACCATATTCCCTGGTTTATTGTTTTTCAATGAATTCCGATACAACTGGCAACGACTCCGAATCGCCAATGGATTCGTTTTACTGTCCGTGTTCGATAAATTTGACGTGGCTATCAGAATTAATTCGCAATTCGCGAGGCATGCATAGCACTGGCTCCACGTTAACAGGACTGCCGAGGCGGATACCTTGTGGCAGAGAATTTACCGCGTGGCTGGCGCGACACGCAATGATAAGGGTTGAATTCCTCTGGAGGGAAGTGACTCCGCGTCTAACGCGGCCCGGCAGTCTCGGAGAACGGGGCGAAACGAGGTGATTCCGAGACGTTGTTTATTTTTCCAAGTGAAAAAGGGTTGCCCGGCCGGTCGCGTACGAATAAAACGCAAGTACAAGGTAAAATTTAGTAGCTATTACGAGTAGGGATGTGATCAAGTACCTCGCAAACAGGCTCGAACTTTAATCGACCGAATTCAAACTCTCTACAAGTACTTCGAAGAATAGAAATAGTACTCCTATATATACTCGAACCTTTTACAAGTACTTTGATAAATGGAAGTAATACTAGCAAGTATTATCGAATCTTGTTCGAACAGATACGAAACTTTTATGAAATTCTCTGATTATTCTAATAATTTTTTTTTCATTACTTTTTCAAATTAATTATGATGTCCTTGTATTTGTTTCATCTACAACATGCGATAGTTCACAGTCGTGGATGTCCGTAAATCGGTAAAATAACAAATTATTAATTTGATTGGACCTTGACAATGACATAACAATTACAAACAATACGATAGCTAGGTCGTCAAAAATTTAAAAAAGTCGTCAAACTTCAATCGCAAAAGAAACCTTTATTATTTTCTCGTGAAAATTCAACGAAGTTACCCTAGTTTATCAGAAATTGCACGTGAACATTTTTGTACAATGGCTACTTCTGTACCTTCGGAAAGAGTGTTTTCGAAAACAGAAAATATCATGAATAAAAAAAAGAAATAGGTTAAAACCAAGTGTTGTAAATGAAATACTATTCTGAAATGGTTACGAATTTAATAAATAAAGTGCTTAAAATCCACTATGCAGTTTTGATATTTTCCAACATCGTTGTACTTATAAATATCTTTTCGAAACTTGTAAGTACTCGTTCCGAGGTTCGATGTCAGTTTGTATAAAACAAATACTTTTCAAATATAATCGTTGAAACATTATTGCTTCCAAGTAATAATCGAAAACGACGAAATGCAACTTGGTTATTGAAATTGACTCGGATTCATGATTATATAGTGAACTCGATCCCATCCCTAATTACGAGTCTTCACCACATTCGAACGGTGCCACACCCGATGCGATGGCGGGGATAGAAGGGTTCAAATTATTTTATCCCGTTCTACTTCTGACAGGGACTTTCCATCGTTCACCGGCGCGAAACTTTTATTTGGCTCACGTAACCTGTTACCGAGCGGCCTTAATAATTTAGGGGGCAATAAACTTCATATAATTTTATCGCCGAGGAATTTACAATTTACTGCCGCGCGTAAAACAGTTCCGTATTCTTCCGCGGTCGGGCCGTTTCGATTGTAGCCGGAGCGCTCTTTCTTCTTTTTTACTAATATCGACCCGCAACTGCGAATAAAATATTGCTCGTAAAATAATCCCTCCCACGCTGGAAGATCGCACCGGTGCGGTGCATTCAGCCTATGGGGTTAATTGTCCCAATCCGAACTCGACCCGATGCATAGTAGAGTATTTGCCCGGAAAGCCAGAACAAAAAACTATTTTAGCGTTATTTGTGGGGTTGAAGGTTTCCCTCATAACGTAGTACGCCGTTGATCCTCGTAGAGGACCGGCCGATCGGTCGTAATACATATCCCAACAAAAACATCCTCTAAACAGGAGCCAAGTTATCTATGGCCGTAAAAAGTTGTGAGATCGAACAAAATACGGCCAAGTTCGTTAGTGTTTTTTCCATTTCTCCATCAGATACACGATGCAATAAAAAAATGTAATTATGCATCAAAAAACACCGATGACCTTAATAACTTCGAAAAAAATGATCTTTAGAAAAAAATATTCTTACCAGATATTCGTCCATTGACAGCATTGCACATAACGTAAGAAAAATATTTTTTGCAACACAATAACCTGATGAGATAATTACGTGGGCTTATTTAAACGGCCCACCCTGTACAAGTTGCGCAATAGGCACTGTTGCGCAATATGATTGACCGTGAATAGGCCCCTTAATGCATACGGAAGTGAATATGACTTATGCTTCAGTTTTGGCCTAGTGTGATGCGTCAGTCGGATACAGTGTATCCGTTATCACTAGGTATAGGAGTAGAAAGGGTTAACGTTCCTGGAAGGTGAGTTTTTCACTAGCTTTAGCTAGTTTTCTCACCTTCGTAAAAAAAGGCTTAATGTAATGGCCACACAACTTGCTTTCTTTTTATTCCATATATTCACCGCAGCTTTATCAGTCGTGCTAGAACTTATTGGACAACGATATTGTTTCCTATGGCTGAGCCAGCAATATTATTGCGCAATATATTGACGATAATATTGATCGTCTAAGGGTCGCCTCAGACGAAATGTTTTAGTCGACTTTTGGCCAAGTTTCATGGCCAAATAGTCCGCTGTGCGAGGTTCGCCGGAATCTCATTTCCGAGGAGCTCGCGTATCCTCCGGCGTTTGACGAGGAGCCTCGTAAAGGGCTCTGTGTCCAGACATTGGTCGCCATCGATTGTTTACGCGTAAACGAGAAACTCGAGTGACCTTGCTTGACCCGCGACTTCCGGCACTTTCATCCTGTTCTTAACACCCCCGTCTTATTTGAATTGCAAGGAGGTTCGAGAGGACGCTTAAAGCGAAACCGTCGGCCACCTGAACTCCACCCTCTCCGAGGCTTTTAGCCCATGTCGTAACGATCCCGTGACACGTGGAAGCGTTTTTCATCAGCCATTACGATATCGTGCTATTATTACCGGGCCATTACTATATTTTTCCTATAACGACGCGGAGGGCCACAACGTCAGGGACTTTATAACGGCGTATTTGCATACCGAACAACATAATGGAAAATTAGAGCAACCCATCTATAACGCGCTGACTTTACGCCGATCTCTTACCCGCCGCCGCCCCGATTCCTATGACCGTATAACTCGATGACTGACAAACCATAACACGCCCCTTCTCGGCGTCAGCCTGTTGAAAGATTCAGCGCACGCTCTTCGGCATAGAAGTTATATGTGTAAACGGAAGAACCGTTCTGTCTGTGCGAGATCTCATTAAAAAGTCAATAAAGAGAAGCGTTAGCGGACGCGCGGTCAAAGTCTTCGTGCAATATTCATTCAGATTTCAGATTACTCTTTTGGCTCTACCTTCACCATTGCAAGCCTTCCTGAATTAGTTGAACAGCTTATCCCGCAGTTTATTCTTGCCCGTGTATATTCTTCCTATCGCCTGTTTTTTTATTACCCCGATCCATGTGTGTCAGATGAACGCGTTCAGCGTAACGCTTGCACTTCTGAAATATTGATGCACACTACATGTATTACCGTGAACACGTTGGAATCGATAAAATTTATTATTACGATAACTCGATTATGGCTCTGTAGCTTTGCAACATCTATTTGTTTTGTCTTCGTGTAAATAACATTGATGAACATTGAATTTTGGAAAATCAAATGCAGCAAATGATGCCTTATTTATCTACCAACGAGTCAATAATATAATTTTACATTTTTTGTTTAGTAAAAAAATGATTTTTGTCCGCGTTTTTGGAAGGGCAATGGATATTTTGTTCTCTGGTCAGCAAAATACATCGTCGTTGGAAAGTTGAAGGGTGGTTTCTCAGGATAAAAGTCTGCTCTATCGCGTGGCGTAGTTCGATTTTCCGCTAGACCCTTATTTTTTCAGATAAATTAAAAAATATCATGAAAAATGGTGCAGAAGTGGTGTTTCTCCGTCTTTAATGATGTTTAAACAATCACAAGTATTACTATTACACATCATTGGATTCGGGAAAGTCTAGAGAATCTTTTGCTATAAACAACAATACAATATCTTATATAATAACATCAAAATATTTGTTCAAATTCTATAAATAAGTCTTTTTTTCAAATTCAAATTTCTCAAAAACTGTGTGTGTAGGAGAAAAATTAAAAGAAACATGAAAAAAGTTGAAATTTGTTGGACAGTATTATAAGTGGTGATGTGGGTTCTTGCGATTTGGGTTTTTATTTTAATAAAGTGGTACATTTGATTATTTCCATTTGAAACTTAACTTAAAGTGCTGGTGCTATTTAAAGTAAATCCTTCGACGACCTTGTAATCATTTACAAATTGCGTTATTTACTCAAACTTTGGTTGCTCCGAGAAACTGAACACTTCTCGAATCGGCTGAAATCGTGAACGTAGCTTTTCCCCAGGCCGATTTTTTTCCTGAATTAGACCCAACCCGACCGATCCGCGCCCCAATTATGTAGCTCCTCGTATATCGCGGGAAGAATATCTCGGCGAAAGGGGACCAAAAACATCACGCTTTCAGGCAAGATTAACGCGGCCGCTATTATCTTCGTGAGCGGGAACGCGAAAAACCACGGAACTCTCCAACAAGCCCTAATAATTCATTACGAAAACTGAATCGCTGCTATCGCGCCGGACTCGGTGTGTTTCGGACTGTTTCTTTGGCTGATTTACAGCCGATGGAATCCCAGCTTGTAACACGCTCGTGCACCGCGTCGAAATGAACTGAAATTCGGCTATCCCGTAAATGCGGAGATATCGTTTTGCAGCTTTTTCGGTTGTGCAACGGGTGTTCCCGGTGTTTCATCGCGCTTTTTCGTGGGAGCTTCGTCGTCGAGACCGTTTACCTATTCGTGATTCAATTCTCTTCAAATCTGTTCAATGTTTAATACCATTGCTAATATCATGTACGAGGTGTGCCACTTAAATAACGAGACTGGCCACTTTCCACCATGCAACAACATCGGTGTTAGTTAGCTCCATTCTTTTCTTTTTTATTTGTGGCAAAATCGTTAGATTAAGAATTAGGCTAGGTTGCTAGTATCTCGGTGTATTAGGATATTCAGTTCTTTGAATAAAAAAGGGAAATTAGTATTTCAGTGTATTAAGATATTCAGTTCTTTGAATAAACAAAGGGAAATTAGTATCTCAGTGTATTAAGATATTCAGTTCTTTAAATAAACTAAGGGAAATTAGTATCTCAGTGTGTGTGTGTATTAAGATATTCAGTTCTTTAAATAAACAAAGGGAAATTAGTATTTCAGTGTGTTAGGATATTCAGTTCTTTGAATAAACAAAGGGAAATTCATTATTAATAAAAGGGGGGATAGATATCTTCTTTTTTTTTACACTGATAATTCTGCGGATAATGATTTTGTTTAATAAAAATAATAAGCAAGAAGTTTCACACTTCTGTCGCGCGTGGACACCACGATTATCATGAGTGAATGGGTGGCTGTAGGTCAAATCGTTAATCAGAAATACACTAAAGAAGTCCTGATCAAAAAGAGTAAGGAAGAAAAGACCGGATGTGTGGAAGAACGGCTCATAGATTCTGCACCAGGACAACGCACCAACCCTATCTGTGAAGCAGTTTTCAGCGGACAAGCGCATTCCTGTGCTCAATCATTCTCCGTATTCGCCAGACCTCGCACCGTGTGACACCTATCTGTTCCCAAAAGTCAACAGTGCATTGAAGGGAACACATTTTCAGTCTATTGAACATGTAAAAACAAAAACAGAGGCGTTGTTGAAGAGGCTGACAGCTGGTCACCTCCAGATTTGTTTTGAACAATGGAAGACACGTATGCAGCGACGTATAGATAAGGGAGGAGAGTATGTTGAAGGGGATAAACATTAAATGTAACTTTATCTGCACTAAATCACATTTCTCACACCAGTCTCTCTTTATTTAATTGCCACACCTCGAACCAAATAGTTTACATTTGGCTGGCACACCTAGCTGAATCATTCTGTACTTCTTTCTAGGTCCTCGAAGGTCAGCCATGTTTCATCTCGGTGTTGTTGAAGAGGCTGACAGCTGGTCACCTCCAGATTTGTTTTGAACAATGAAAGACGATGTATAGATAACGAGGGGGAGAGTATGTTGAAGGGGATAAACATTAAATGTAACTTTATCTACACTAAATCATTTCTCACACCAGTCTCTCTTTATTTAATTGCCACACCTCGTACCAAATAGTTTACATTTGGCTGGCACACCTAGCTGAATCATTCTGTACTTCTTTCTGGGTCCTCGAAGGTCAGCCATGTTTCATCTCGGTGTTGTTGAAGAGGCTGACAGCTGGTCACCTCCAGATTTGTTTTGAACAATGAAAGACACGTATGTAGCGATGTATAGATAAGAGAGGGAGAGTATGTTGAAGGGGATAAACATTAAATGTAACTTTATCTACACTAAATCATTTCTCACACCAGTCTCTCTTTATTTAATTGCCACACCTCGTACCAAATAGTTTACATTTGGCTGGCACACCTAGCTGAATCATTCTGTACTTCTTTCTGGGTCCTCGAAGGTCAGCCATGTTTCATCTCGGTGACCAACGAGTTGCAGAAACTCGATTCAATGGTACCGGAGTGCGCTGTGCCCGGAGAGCTTCGTGTGCACGCCGAAAAATGTCACTTTCGAACGGAAACAGTTGAAAGTTTCCGGGACTTGGCAAAGAACGGACTTGGAAGAGAACTATGTTTCTGCATGCAACTCCGAAGACGCTGATGGCGAAGTGCCATGTCAATTGTTGAGGCTCTCGAGGCCGTTCAGCGACCTCTCGGCCGAAATCGTTCTAAGTGGACAATTATCGATCATATTGCGATCGCGGAACACAGACTTGTCGACCATTTCTTATCGTCGTCGCTGAATATTGGGACAGTAGATTTCAAGGATGTTTCTACGATTTTAAGGAAAAGTATTTTTCATGATCGAAAACTGATTTTGCTTCCTCTCCGATTTCGATGATTTTTGGATATGTTATATGTAAAACTATGTTTAGTTTTGAACAACTTTACCCTATACATATAAATTGGGTTGGCTTTGTTATACATACACAGAGAAATACATGGAACTATAACTGAAGTAATTGAAGAGTTGTGTAAAAAGAAAATAAAACTAGATTTTATAATTTAATTTATTCTGTAAATAATCTATCAATCCGTAGAAATTAGATATATTTTTACTCAGAATTTAATACTCTTCACGATACAAAAAGCAAGTCTATCCGTTTAAAGAAATCAAGGCGACCTTCAAATCTTCGAAACACCTTCGAGCACATAAAAATTGTTCACTTCACAATATTTATCTCTTTATACCGTGCAACTTTTGAATATATCAATTTTTTCATATTATTACAAGTAACGAAAATATTCTGGGTGAACAAAGTTATTGCTCCACCCTGTATATTCTACTAATGCACTCGTGATATTTAAGAATTACTCGCATTCCCCTTTGAAACTAGATGCACACGTGATACTACGAACATTATGTATCAGTCAAATATTCTACCCACAAATCGAAGTGGAATTAAGGGTCGAATTCGTGTAGATATGTTAACAAGATATAATTCGTCGATAACCAACAAGCTGAAGAGTAAATTGTAAACGTTTGCGAAAATGTAGATTGTTATCGAATGATTCGCCGACCGAATCAATCAAAAATTTGTTTACTATGCTTCAGCCCGGCCGTTTTGGGAAATTCCAAATAACCTTTCCACGTTCGTAACGAGATATTGCGCGAACGAATAAATCACTCTGTACAGGGTGTACCCGTTAGGTTTTCTCACGATTTTTTCGGCATTTCCGGTAGTGCGATTGAAAAACATATCAAATAAAATTAAAATTAAACCTGTAGGCCACCAAGCACAGAAGGAAGTTTATCAGAAACATTTTTTAATTGCACTATCGAAAATGCTTAAAAAATGATGACAAGACTGAAGAGGTACACCCTGTATAGCGTATATATTATATCCACAAAATTGAACCTGCAAACATTTTTTTTGCGAGACACCTCGTCCGTGGATGGAAAGGGATTAATATGGAACATTCATTAAACCATACATTGGATTATTCAACAGTGAACAAGTTTTTATGAATAACAGAAACATGTTACAATAAGCACGGCATTGTTTCATGCGCGAATCAATGCCGCCACGCGAAAACATATAATATAATAGCATATTATTTTTTCTCTGCCGGGTTTTTATTGGAAGTTCAATTATCTCTGCGTAATTCTCAAACAGACAGCAACAAACAATGACATGTAGTCAATTGACACAAGTTTAATTAGTTCCGCAGAACGAATAAATAAATCCTGTAGAATATAACTCCGATAAAATTATCAATTATTTTGTAATTTACGGATACAATCAACTGAAAGTAAAGTTTTTAACATGAACAATTTTAAGACGTATCGCGAATTGAATTGCAATTATAACGGAAGTAAAAATAAAAGTAATTAAAGCAGGTTGCATTCATATAAGATAAATAATCCAATGCCAATCTTTAATGGTTACTCTACAATATTAAAGACAGTCAACCTGGAAACATTAACTGCTCGATGAATAGTGTCCGACCAGGGTTTTATTTTAAATTTGATTAATAATAATAGTAATTGTTCCTCTCTCCTGAGGCAAATCAATTTCTATGTATCTGAACATGTTTTCTCTCATATGGATTAATAAATCCTTATATCCTTATATTATACCAAACAAACTATACAATAATATTAATTTTTTTAATGGTTCGTTACGAATATTCAAGAGAAAATAATATGTTAATATCAGACCTGTATTCCTACAGTTTTCTGCATGTCCCTTCTTAGGTTTACGTTAAGACTTTCTTTTTCTTCTCTATTCTAAACATTCTTATAAAAGGACTTTGGTCCGTATATAATAAATATAATAATAATAGTACTTCCGCCTTGTAAACGTAAAAATAGGACTTCTGAGGGCGACTGCTACTTAGATTGCTCCTTTTTTCTAGCGCTTTTGACTGTTGAAAAAGAAGCCGCACCCTTGCAATCCTGGAAAAAGGATTCTACCCCCTTACGCGAGCATTACTGTATCCTCGCAGTAACTGACGAGAAAATCGCCATAACAGAGCCTCCCCATTTTCGGCCGCCATCCTCGGAAAGTTGACCGCAGCGTAAAGAACCGAACGAAGTAATTAGAGAGAGGAAGTCTCCTTGCCGAGGGAAATTGGAAATATCCAGTTCCATTTGGCGGCGTGGTCAAGAACACCGGACTCTCCGGGAAATTCTGATCGGTTCACGGACTAAAACGTCGATGTCGGAGCCCGACTGCGCGAGACATTCGACAGCCATAACCATTCGTTCGGTCGTGAACGAGCTGGCAATATCTGAGCTCCGTCGTGGAATCGACGACGACGGTGTAGCCGTGCAACGTAATTGTGCCAGTCGAGTGTCTTTCAATCATGACCACTTATCGAGGAAAACGTGGAATCCAAATCGCGCGATGCACAGTGGGGTATTTGACCGGAGAAGTCGGGTAACAGTCGATTTCACAATTTTACCCGCAAGTCGTATAATTTTTCTGTCCGACCCAGTTGAACGTATTGTTTCTTCTTTATTCGTACATTCTTCGTAGTACCCTACACTTCATCGAGAAACAAAAAATTATTTTATCATGAACGGATACAGCGTTCGCTCATTAGCGAATTTCAACAATTTTCTTTTATTGTTATACACTTCCGCACAGATTTCATTTCGTTATCATCTAAATTAGTATAGTTATTAATATTGAAGACTTCATCGATCAACTGGCTTCAATGATCAAAAATCAATCATTCTGTAAGTTTTTTTTACGATTCTAAAACCTTACGATTTTGTTATACTATCGAGTAATGACCAATGCTCTTTCTGGTATCGTTATATATGATAAAGATTCAATTACAGTGCAAATGGAATCAGTTCCAAATTTGCACAGATTCATGATTCATGATAAAATTCATTTATATAGAAATGAGCTTCAACAGCACCAACGTGTGTTCCCTGATGAAAATTAATCGTAAAAATTTAAGCATTTCTTAATTCCTTAATACCTATCTGTTATAATAATATCATAATAATCATAATTTACATGCAAAAATAATTGTTCCCAGCTTCTCGGTGCAAGCCTTCTATTGTCAAAAATGTTTCCAGCAAAAGAGAGAAAGAGAGAGTTGAGCTATATTTAAACATCTACAAACTTCTATAAAATTTCAAAAAACAAATTTTCCTCCTCATACAAATAAAACCATTATAATTTTTTAGAAGTTGAAATGCTTTCTTCATCTCATGATGTTATAGCTGAGGTTCAGACGAATTCAACATCTACAAACTTCCATAAAATTTCAAAAAACAAGTTTTCCTCCACAAACAAATAAAAACCATTATAATTTTTTAGATGTTGAAAAAATGCATTCTTCATTTCATGATGTTATAGTTGAGGCTCAGTCAAATTCAACGAGTTAATCTATTAAGATTTTAAGCCTGTAAAAACTAGCATAGTTTTGTCCGACTATTCGGGCCAAATAGCCCGCTGTCTGATGCGGAAAAGGGCTTACACGGAGAAAGATTTTTCGTAGATGCATTTGCGCGCCTGAAAAGGGCGCACATTCGCATTCGTGCGACCTTTCGGACCTGGTCGCAGAGCCACGGGAGGAGGCCCGCAGGCTTCCCGAACTCGCGCAAATAGGTTCAAACATCCGTAATCTTTCCGGTCTTTCTTCGGCGCCGCCTCCGACTCCGAGACTCTGACTCGGTCCGCGTTCCACGTCCGCGAGCTTTCAACAAAAATTTCCAATAAGCCCGGAGCAAGAGTTGGCGAGCTTCCTGCGAGTGATCGAAGCGTTTCTAGAGAAAAAGTTTTCCTCGACGGGCTCGAGAGCTTTTCAAGCTGGTCGACGGCCGATTCGCGAGGAGACAAACATTTCCAATCAACGAACCAGCCTGGAAAGACGGGCCCGCGCCTCGGAAAGCCGCATAGTTTTTCCACCGGGGTTCACCGGCGTCGCACACGGAAAAACCCGAGAACCGTTCGAGCTCGACGCGATTTTTCTGCATCGTGCATCTTCCCCGAGATTTCTAATTTCTGCATCACCGATGTTCGCGCTTTTGTATCACTTAACAGTCTCTCCCCAGAGTTTTCGCCGAGTTTCTTCGGTGTTGATCTTGTTCAGTGTTACCTACCCCTTAATCTTAACAGAACGACTAGGGATGTGATCAAGTACCTCGCAAACAGGTAAAATGCTTTGTCTAAAATGATAACTAAAGATTATAGATTATATATAGAAATTTTATATATAGAGATTATATACAGAAATTTTTCCGAATCGCGACGGGTACCCCAAAAATTTCGAGATTACCGAAAGAATCGGGATTCCCGAAAATTCCGAGAACCCAGTAATCATTTATATTCGTTTTAACGAATACATTCATGGTTTCGGATTTTTTATTCTAGATGTTTTCGGGAAATTATGTTCTTTTAGTGTTTTCACTTATTTAATTTATTATTATAAACATATACATTTCGGAATATATGATATAGGAATAATGCACAAATGAGTAATAAGTATAATTATTTATTGTAAATTCTCATGTAAAAAGCTA
>CM052329.1:9275156-9332528 GCA_028455615.1 Lasioglossum zephyrum
ATTTTTCATTTTTGTCTTACATTCTCATGTAAGAGCCAGCCCTTAAGTTTTCCCCCACATGTGGTCGAACACTCTGCCTAATTAACCACGGATAAATGTTTAACCGACCACAGGTAGGTCCGTTCAATTTTCCGTTGCAAATATAGACATGATTTTCACTGTCCAGTAAAATCGACGTACGTAACGTGTACACCTCTTTTTGATTGCCAATAACTAGACTGCGGATCTTTACACAATTATGGCTTTTGAAAACTTTCAAGAAATGCTGGAATACAAAATACGTCAGAATTTAGTGCGACTATAATTGCATTCCATTAGATTCCATTTTATTCCATTTTCTTAAAATTCGTCTAAAAAAAATTGAAAATTACATGAACATCCTCGGTCTGCTAATAAAATGGGGCAGAAATCACAATTTTTCCATTCTTCATTTACGTCTTACATTCTCATGGAGAGCCACCCCTTAAGTTTTCCCTCACCTGTGGCCGAACACTCTGCCTAATTAACCGCGGATAAATGTTTAACCGACCACAGGTAGGTCCGTTCAATTTTCCGTTGCAAATATACGCACGGTTTTCGCTGTCCAGCAAAATTGACGTAACAACATAATGAATTTGGATCATCGCTCACCGAACGTCAACCGGCCGCAGAAGATCCCCGATCGTCCCAGGCGTGGCTGCCTCGCAATATCGTCGAGTGTGTTCGTCCGAACTCCTGGAAAAACGAGAAGACGAGTTTGTTTCGATAATTTATGGTAAAAGTTGGCGAACAAGCAGAATCTGGTGGGACTAGCATTCGCCTCTCCGCCTCGCCCCCACCCCGTTTCCCGCCTCGTCCAAATCGAACTTTACGCGGGCTAATTATCGAGGAACGCGGTGGGGTTAGTAGCTGTAAAAATGGTGGAAGTTGAGGATCGTTATCGCGCGGCATAGCACACAGTGTGGAAACTTTAAGTGGGTCGATTACGAGAGATACCGAAATAATTTATTGCGATACCGTTCCCCGTTAATACATAATTCCCCGCGCAAGGTTTTGCATAGGCTGCCGCGGAATTAAAGTTCGATTAATCGTTCCGGTGGTTTTCAAACGGGGGACAGGGGCATCATTCTTCAACAGGGACTGCAAGAGAGAGAGAGAGAGAGTATTTCGCTCGACCGGCTGAGAAACAATTAATCCCCGCAAGACGCGAAACGATAACTCAGTTTGTTGCCGGGCGACGCGCGCTTCGCAAATATCCTGCCGAGAATCTCGGACGATACAGCAATTTCAGGTGACGCCCGTGACGTCGAATTATACCTATGAATATTAATTAGATTTTCATGATCCAGCCGAATACCTGTGGAGAACGGAATCCGGCCTGCACACGCTGCTACGCGCCGCGAGTACGCGTTTGTGTTGCCAGTCGTGATAGACAAACGTTGTAACAAACGCCTCTGGGTCGTGGATCAGCGTTTTATCAACTTCCGAACTGTTCGTGCTGTTATGTCACTCATCGGACCTATTCAGGATTGCCAGATGAGGGGGATTGACTAGAATCGAGGGGAAACAGTCACCCTCTCTCTCTCTGGCACTACAGGATCATTCATGTGACTGTGTGACACGTGCACGACCACGGACCTAAAGGACAGACCGTAAAATTCTACTAGGTTGTCAGGAAAGACGGAAGGGGTATCAACTTGTCGGCCATCTTGACTTGGCCACAATGTGCTGCGCTCTATAGGCGCTGGATGATTGGTAAATCATCATGGCTTTGTGTTTTCTGCACGTTGATACACATTAATTTATAAAAATACCAGCGTGTATTGGAAAGTATGCACAAAAAGATTATCGGCGAAGAGTTATCGACAAGCTAACACAGATGTCAACACTAGCGGACCAACACAACATGGCCGCAGTCAACCATCCCCACCGTCACCATCCCTCCCCGCTCGCTTGAGGCCCCACCTCACTCAGAAGTCTCATGGTAGGAGGTAAACTCTCGTTTCCAGGATTGCAAGAGTTCTATTAGATAAAAACATCAGAGAGTACAGTAGAAAATACGTACATAATCGACAGGAATATGTGTGGTTCCGGGATCGAGACAGGGATTCGGGCCTAATACGCAGAGTAGGTCCCCGTTTCCCTAGCCCGATCAAAGTCGATGTGTAAGGAGGTGGCTCATTAGCTGTACCGGAAGTAAATTGATTTTTTAACATGTATGGGTACGCCGAAAATCCGCGGCCCCAGCCCCGTATTGCGTACACAAAAGTATTTTTTCTACCACTCCCTTTAACAAAAACAAAAAGGAGAAAATACGTACAGTGAGTCCCTGTACTTCTCTTTCGCCGGATATACGGAAGAGGGAAAAGGGTTTTTCAACCCTTGGACGGTGGTGTTTTAGTGGATATGGATAGGGATATAGTTACAACCATTGTTTAATTAAGATTGTTTAATTGTCGAGCAAAAAAGGCTCGGCATATAACGTGTTAACAGAGGACGCTGACCTATCATCGAAAGCAACGAGTCAAATCATCGTCGTCGTCGGTGTTAGCACTGGGCGAAGTGTTCGTCGAAACTTTCGTTTTCTTTTTTTGATCGATACTAAATAAAACTCCATCTTGTTCGCACGAAAGTCGGTTTAGTGGTTATTAAAGTTTCTCTGTACAATGCTCGGAATCTTAAGTTCTTTCGAGCGGAGTCGGCGCGGGGCGCGACGGGATTCGTCGCTAGGAGAAGAGAAGCGTAGAAGTTTTTGCGCGGCAATAATGTCGCACGACGACACGACGCGCCGCGGGCGATCTAATAAATCGGGAATCCACTTTGCCCGCCGTGAAACGAATACTGCCCCCGAGGTATCCCGGGATGATACGTGTGCATTAAAGTCTCATTCGCGCCACTGTCCTCGCGTTCACACTCGAGTATCCAGAAACGTATCCGAGGAGAACGCGAGCGAACGGTGTGTGGCGGTCCGATAAATCATTATCATTCAGTACCTGCGGCGCAGCGCGTCGTGTGACGATACAGGTTCGTGTTAAAATAGCGAGCAATCTCGGACATGGGAGAGCCAGTCTGTCGCCGGTGCGCCGTATTGGTTTCCTAATCTCTATTTCCCATTTCGACCAATGACGTCAGGATTTGTCAGCCCGACGCCATAAAATTCGTTAACGCTCTGTTCGCCATTTGCCGGGCACCACTTTTGTCCGGCGGATAACGATCATACGAGAGCTTTCCCCGGCTGCTTCCGGTAAGTGGATAATGATCGGGACCGCTTTCATAAAATTTAATTATTGTTATCGGCGAATCGATTCTCCATTGCGGACGGAACTCGACGTTATCGCCCCCGATGTTTCTTTATACCGATCGACCTCGGTATGATTGAAATCTCTACGATCCAATTATGAACCATTATATATTCGAGAGAGAAATTAGAACGTTATTAATCTTGCACAGGCTGCTTCTGTTCTTCGGCTGATTGGCAATGTGTACGTTCGCCGCTGGTTAAACTCGCTCTCCATTCAACGAAACGTGAATATTGCCTTCTACTCTTTCGAATCGATTCATTCAGTCGCTGTTAAGCAGTCACCCCTAAAGACATAAACGATTATATTTTCGGCGCGATGTCATTATTATTGAAATTATTCAACGCCTTGTCATTCAATCTGTTATTGTTGAAATATATACTGTCTCGTATGATCTTCCAAGTGAAGTAACGAGTACATTATCTGTCAATAATTATTTCATCAGTTTTCGAAGTTCATGATCCGTCACTAAGGATTTTCGATAAATCTCTCGACACCTATAGCTGTTTCAATGGAAATTCATTTTTAATAATTAAATATTAATATTTACCGTCATGTGACTTTTTGATTAGCGATTGACTTAGCTTTAGCTGTTGAGAGATTTATTGACAATAGTCATGGACATAATTCGAAACAATATTTAATAATTAAATAATAAATTAGTTCATCGATCGTAATTTATCTTTCGGATATTATGAATTTTATTCTCGGCGCCACGGTTCGATCATTTTTCTACACAACAAATAGCTAATATTTAATATTTATTTTATTTTATTTATATTTTATTTAAATATTAATATTTAATAATTATTGGTTGACAAATAAAAAAGGAGAAGAATACTGAAGACTTACTCTTCAGACGTTCAACTACGCCGAAGAAAATTTTGAAATCGACTTCTTTCCGACTTTCCGTGCGAAATATAATACCTCGCTATGCGTCGAAGCTATTCTCTCTTTCTAAAGTCGGCTGCAGGACGATTTGCACGGTGCACAATGTCTGCCGACCCATCCAACGAATTTCTAAAGCCTCCCGGAAGAGCGCTGATGTATCGGTCCCAGCGGTCATCAATCTCCAATCGATTCACATCTTGTTAACTCCTAATAATGCCGGGAGGACACCCTTCCAATCCCGGGTTCATTGTGCGGCGATGCGTGTACCGAGAAAACGTTGCGATGAACCCGTCACGCACCGCCGAATGACCGGCGCGGCGCGCAAGCAGGGAAACTGGCATCGACACGTGCACGATCAGTCGAGCCATAAGTGGCTGGAAAAGATACACGGACGTCCCTGGGTGGGATCGGGCGACGACCAACTTTCCTCGATCGATGAGTCGTTGACGGTGACTTATGGCAGCTCCACACCCCTCGACACCCCTCCACTCCCCTCGGCTCCCATGCCTTTCGCTCTGGACCTCTTTCCTCGCGATTTACACGGGAATCGAGCTGGACGACGTCTCTCTTTCGCAAGAGCTGCAGACTCAGGCCTGTCGCCGGAAAAACGTCAGGACCCGTTCTCGGATCTACCGGAGTATTTCATCGGCTCCTTTTCTTGTCGGATGGCGCGCGCGGACCTACACCCCCTGCCGCCCCTGCAGCCTTCGACTCGGTTCGCGCGTCATTAATTTTAACGATCGTTAAAACGACAGCGTGACGATTGTGCGTCGGTCCCGTCTTCGAGTCACGCGAAACAAGGGCTCGCCCTGTTGATAAATGGCAGCGAGGGAGCTTGCGAGACGGGAAATGGAAAGGACACGAGTCGCCGAAAATTCGAAGGGTTCTCTGCCCGATAAAGAATGTCGCCTTTAAAGAGCTCGCGTTTTTGTAAATGAATGTTCTCCACGAAAACCCGGTCCGCTGGCTTATCGCTGATATATTTTATTAACCCCTTGGCCCGCGAAGTATATGGATGTGCTGAAAAAGGTTCCATTTCTTATTTGATTTATCAGTTGTGCAGGCTCCATAATTTCTATTAAATAATATTTGACTTCTTTCCTCAACTTTTCTAGTTAGTTCATTACATTAGTTTATCCACCAGATAACTCAAGAGGCTACAAATATTATAACCCTAATATTTTTCGAATTTTAACAATTTTAAGTTTACTCCATAATCGTTTATCAATTCAAAGATTTTTTTGATAATTCTAATTCTTAGTTTCTGAATTGAATGATTTTGTAATTTATTTAAATGAATTCTTTGTATAAATCATCGACTGGTGACAATTTTGAACATTCGAGCGTTCGCAAACATTTTCTTAATTTCGCTCAGTTGTTTTCTTGCTGTTAAAAACTCTCATTGTTGCGAAGCGTTAGAAACACGAGAACTGATGTGTATGGAAGTAATTAAATACCTTGTCGTTAACCCATTTAGACCCACCGTACCATACACGGTACAGTGCATTAACTAAAAAGAATGAACTGCCATATTTTACATTCTGAATATGCATGAGTCCACTATACCATATATTGCCGGCAACCATTACATGAATTTATTTTTTTCAAACAACCTTAATGTATCACAGAATTTCTATAAAATTGTAACTGGTTTCTAGATCTAAATGAGTTAAACATGTTACTACGCATAATCGTACATGTGATGCCATAAATTATACCAATAAATAAGCCTAAGAATGAAATACATGGGAAAATCTCACAGTGTTTCGAATAGAAAGATACATACAGGGTGTCCCAATAATATTATAATACTCAAATTCTTGGATTATTTTCCCAAAGGAAAAAGTTACTTCAAATCATCTCAGAAATCTACCAAGGGGGATCACAAAGACTTGCTCTCAATTTGTTCTTTTGGAAATATGAAAATTATAAATAAGTTTTACTGAGAAATTGTTTTAGTGAACTTCTCTATAGAAGTACATAAACAAAATTGGTACGACATCAAAATAAATGAAATTTTCTCACTATTATAGGGCAAGTGCATTTACTACTCGGTAGTTCTAGTATTGAAACCAGTAAAAAGAATTGCGACCAGTACTTTGATGGTATTATGTCAGTATTCTGAGGTAACATGTACTGATACGTTAAATAGCAACCATTTTATATTTTACTAGTTTAATTAGTGATCAGTATGTCAACACTTCAAAACATTTTTTTCCAGCTCTCTTCATGAAAATGGAACCATGTCGAGTCCCATGAATCAAACAGTTTTCGTCGAAACCATCCTTCATTGATTGAATATGATTTTTCATTTGTTTCAACGATGTAGTTGTTAAAATGTACCATTCCATTAAAAAAAAAAAACGCAAACCGTTGCAATCTCAATTTTTATCATTTTATTGAACAGTACTCCCATGAGGCCATAAATATTAAAAAATTGTTCGTTTTCATTTTGGTCGGTTCGGTATATTTGCAGAATCTACATATTAGATTGTTGCATATGAAGTATCCAATTTGCAGCGTTAATCGAACGTAACTTTTGTCTAAATAATATTTATTCATCAAAGTAAGCACCATTCTGATCAATTCCCCCAACGAATTACATGCTTCGCGATTGTATCACGGGGGAAATTGCATTTTTTTGTTCGTTCGCATTCATCATTCACGAGATTGCCATCTCCATTTTTAACTTTCTCTACCTGTTGATTATGTGGTGCTTTCGTACTTTATTTCACGGTCGTGTTTACTTTTTTTATTAATTTGTAAGGTTAATATGGCCATTACAGGACACGCGTTCACACTTTCGCGGTCTCGCCGTCACGCTCACTTGCTTCCTGTCTGGGGTAACTGTACCGATTACTGCGGTATCATGTTTCGATCGTAGTTTATTTTATTAGAGTGTGAACGAAATTGGATAGTCACCATTCTTCTCTACAATTAGGATTACATTCATTTAGTTTCTACAATTAGAAAAGAACGGTGACTATATAATTGATTAATAAAACTGTATTCTTTATATTCTCAAATCGGGTACGAACTTATGCAATGATCTGATAATTTTATTCCTAATTTATCACGGAATAATAATATGTATAAGCATTTTATAAAAGAATAATGTCTTCGGAGTACAAAAAAAATTGATGGACCTCAAACCCGTCAGTTTTAGACAATTTATAGGATGTCAGATTTATATACTGTCAGATTATTGCTGATTCAATGTTTCAAGATTTTCTATAAATGTTTGTTGTATTTAAAAAGACGACACATATGAGTATTTTTTATGCAAGTATTTTTATCATTGTCATTGATATCTAAAAAAATTATTTTCTCCTTTTTAGTATATTTTGACATAAGCTTTTATATATTGTTTTATTTTCTACTTTTTAGTCTACATTACCGAGCGTATTTAGTAAGACCCGGGTTCAATTCCCGCTGAGATTTTTTTACTTCCTAACTGCACAATTAAAAAAAAAAATTTTTAGCTTTCAAGTCTCAAGCTCATCGAAAAGTGGTTTAAAATTCGTACGCTGTAATAATGTCCCTACACGATATTTCTCCGTACAGAACACAGCCGTCGGCAAAATATCGCTAATTTACTGTACCTCTACTCTTTCTGACCCGCCACATCCCCGAAGTTGTAACACTAGGGGAGACAGCGCTGTGCACATGACACCTTCGTGGCGTCAGCCGAGGTGGTGAAAGAGGGAAGATCGCGGAGGTGGTTTCGGCGAAACCAAGTTGGATCGCAGCTAGCGAAAGTTTTTAATTAAATCGGCCGTGATCCGGCGCGGCTGCGAAACTGGCTGGCCGTGTAATGTTGCCAAAATCCCGTTAATTGCGAATTCGCGAGCTGCCAGCGTCACGCGGCACGTGCCAAAAATCCTTTCAGCTCCTCCTTTTTCCTCCGATCTATTGATTCTGGCGCTTGCAGTCTCGACGAATGCGCCTCTCGCGCGTCGTCTAACGACCTCTCTCTCTCTCTTATTCTCTCTCGATGGCTTCTCTTCGTCCTACCTCCTTTAATGGACCCGCAGTTATAAGCAGCGATCGGAGCCACTCGAGAACGAGCCACCGCTTTTTGTTTAGCGCTGCCACGTGCGTGCGCTTCTCGAGACCCGTGCAATTATTCGCATCGCGTCGCGATAGGCCCGCACACAATCGAGATGCAAAGGGGTCGATGCCAGCCCGTTCAATAACAATTATTATTGTTCCCTTTCCAGCACCCTTTCACGATAGTTGCGACACTCTCGAGAAGACGGCCGGCTTCTACATAATTAATGAAATCATTTCGAGGTTCAGACGACCGAGATTCCGCCCCCGTATCGTCGGTTAATTTCGTTATCAATCTATTTAAAGGTCTCCTCGAAGAATTTTAGCGTCCCAGGTCGCATTACGGCGTTCCCCGCCCTCCGATGATGAAATTTAAACGGTCCGAACTGACGCGTCCCGGATGTCGTCCAATTACCAGAAAAATGATCAGAAGTTATCGGAGAACCTGATGGAAATGTCTATCGAGCAGTTCTTCGTTTTCTTCTGTTAATGCCTTCGCGTCATTTAGAACGCTCGTGAAATGTCCCTCGATCTTCGTTTTTAATATTACCCCGACAAGAATGATTGGAATACCGCTCCACCCCTCCCCCCTCTCTTTTCTAATGCGATCGCTGAAGTTTTCTTGATTTTACTCTGCTGAATTAGATTCTTCAAAGGGTTGACTAGGTAGAGACGAATGTCACACTATGGGAAAGATGACTGTACGTTGATTTGAAATTTAGGTGTTCGATGGAAAAAACGGTACGATGAAAATATACGAGGCATTAAGGAGTCGGAAGCTGCCGTACAGTTTTTGCCGGATATTCCAGCAACAGATACTCGATATTGGCGAAACGTTTCGACAAATATCGAGCACTCCTTCCTGGAAAAATGTGATCCACTATATGTATCCCGAACATTTATTGAGATGGCGTGCCAGCGAAGCGTGGAAATAATAAAAATTTGTTAACTCTCAGGAGTAATTTGCACTACATACAAGTATGTTCGTTGGAAGCTTCGGTATAATTTAAACTTTTAAAGTGTCACTTGTTGGTGGACACAGCGGATTTTAAAAACGTTAAACAATCGGGAAATATTTTCAAAATATTGTACATTCGGAAACATCTGTTTTGATAAATATGTAGAAGCGTTAATTCAAATGCCGTAGTTCAATGAAGAAATTTCATGAAATATCCGGTGGCGAGTCGCCATCTATAACCCCTCAACGATTCAAATTTAATTAATCGATTGTCCCTCGAATTTCAATTCCCCCTAATCCCTCATTGAAACCACGCGAAACTATGTGTATATCCGTCAATCGGAACTACTATGTGATATAATTCAATCACAGTGACGTGCGGATATTAATTTCGTCAATTCAGTGACCACGCTGAATGGGTTAAAATATTCATACGAAAGTGTACACAAATTACAATCTCCATGGGCGCATTGATACTGAAATTAATAGACTATGGAGGTTTGGGGGATGAACACTGGATCATTTTAACCTATCGTAATAGTCTATGTGCATAAGGTTTGAAAATTATATATGTAACAAATACACACGCTATACATAGTCACGCCACGTTGAATAATGTTGAATGGAGTTATTTTATATAAAATATAGCTATTTTCTATTTCGTCAATATTGATACAAAAATCTCTAGCTTCTGCGTCCGATGATACGTCATTATTATTTTTATAGCGACTTAGGTTTTCAAAAAACTTATTGAATGCAGAACCTTTTTTGCTCGAACGAGAATTAAAATAACAAACATTAACAGGATGCTGGAACAATACAGCTACAGTCACAAAAAAATACTAGTACATACTATAATTACTAGACTCCATGTTTATGCAAAATAAAAAGTTTATGCATCAATTCAAGACGCGAGAGCTAAATGCATTGTACGCTAGCTGTACCCGTGACTTTGTCCACGTGCAACAACAAAACCTGGTTGATTATTAACATAATCAAATTTCCAATCTCCAAGGTGGTCTCAGATAGAGACAGAAATTTTATTTTTAGACAAAAAAATTTAACGAAATTAATTCAAAAACTGTTGGAAAATACAATTCTACAGAGTTTAGTACGATTTTTATTTATTTCGGATCTACAAAGAATACGACACTGAAAATCACATTTTTCATGACTCCACGTTCTTAAAATTTTCCTATAAAATATTGCATAAACATACGCAGTCTAATCACGAGCAATAGAAATTAATTTGTCTCATCGATAACTGTTATAAGTGATCATTCAACATTCACCAACAAGAGAACAAATTTTCGGTTATTTACAATCTTCATTTGTAACCAATACGATTTTAGTCGATGAAATACTTGTTATTCCATGACTTTTGTTCTTTTTAAGTTAATAAATTTATGGTCCCTGGTTCTACGATATACGCAGAATTTTTAAATCGACTTTTCACCGACTATCCGAGCCAAATACCCTACTGTGAGGTGTTAGAAGAGAATCAAAACCACAGGATCGAATCCTGAAAAGAGCGTGGGGCGTTCGCACTGTTTATACGAATCCTTTATTCGGTCCTCGGGGTAACTAACGAGCCGTGGCTGGCGGGGATCCATTGAAGAAAGATCTCCGCGAGCTTTAACGCCCGCGGGAAGCGAGGAATTTTAAGCGAGCTCTTAAATTTACTCGCCACCTCGCGGATAAAGCGTGGGTTATCGAGTTATCGAGTTAGACTGGCGAATATAAGGCTTACAACAGGGTGGTCTTCAGGGCGAAGCAAGTTTCTCCGGTTTAGGAGTGAGGAGGCAGAGGGCGAGTATTGCCGATGATTCACCCTTCGGTTTAAAATGTAGGTAGCCGGGAAACCGGGGTTACCGCTCGGAGGGTTGGAGAGAGCGAGGACGAAGTTTCGGTGGATGAGGTTTATCGAAGTTACGTTATTGAATCGCAGCGCGTTGTTCACTTTCGAGAGGCTGTGGAGTTGTTGCTCAACGGAAAGTGTTTTTCAACTTGGAGGACCGACGCGCCGTTCCGAACGCTGATCGACGTTCCCTGAATGACCGTTGCCACGGTAAAGTACTATGTAAAAACGTGACATTGTTCGTAAGCTTTCTCTCGAGGGATTTCTTTGAGAGCCGCTGCTTGTTATATTTCGTCACCAAGTCGCGGAACTGTGTGCATCTAGAGCGGGAAACATTGTTCGAGCACTTGCAAAATAGACACTTGTACGTGTCAGTTGCTGACTCGACGGACAGTGAGATTTTACCAGATTGAAGCAATTTGCTTGAGCGCAACAGTTTCGAGGGTTCAACAGTTTTCTAGCACCTTGGTAAAACTGTAAAGACGCATTCATCAGCTCGCATACTCTCCTGAAAAGTATACGAAGTCCTGGAATAGTACTTTTATAAACTACGCTTCGCCCATTGTATCAGGAAATTTGTTTATGTTGTGGATCGCGCGAGCTCTGCGACAACACGCGAATACTATAGGCCAAAGGAGAGAGAGGTGCCGGGGTTGCCAAAACCATAACAACTCTCCCCTTGCCGTTGTGATTCTTCGGGCACAGGTGATTGTGTCGAAAAGTCAGTTGCTATCTGTACATCAACTTTCTTTGCTAAAACAGTTACTTAAAACTGCCGCTTTGCTTGAGCTATTAAAACAATGCGCTACAAACTATAGCTTCGCTTGAGCTAAACCTCGCCAAAAAGGTCTAGCGCTTCTCAAGCCTTCCAGCTTCCAGTCTACACTGGACTCTAGTTTCTCTAGTTCCTCTTACGCTCTATTTGATTCTAGTTTTAAGCTAATTGTAAGTGGTGGCGGGTTCCTGTGATTTGGGTTTTGTAATAAAGCGGACATTTGATTATTGACATTTGAAATTGAACTTAAAGTGCTGATGCCATTATTTAAACTAAATCCGTCCTCTCGCCACTGAAATTTCGGGCTCTTGTGTCTTGCCTCGAGACTGATTCGAGATTCTGTTATTTTGTCTTATTTTGTTCTTGTTTTGTTTCATGAGATTGTTCCTATTTGGTTGTTCTGTCCTCTCTGTTTGTTGTTTTGTTTTGGTTGGTTTTTTTTTGTCTTGCTCTGTTCTGCTTTGAAGTGTTTCGTTTGCTCTATCTTGTTTTGTTTTGATGACTTAATCCCTATCTCCGACATTTATGGGCCCTCGCTAAATCAATGTTAATGTTAATAAATTGGCCCGATCATCTGGCCGGCGCTACTGCTATAGCTAATGCTGAGGTGCAGTATCCTTCCCCTGGGGGGATCGCCAATACTTGTTAAACTAAATCCTTCCTTCTAATCCTTTACAGTTTATGTAATTTCGCAGTCTATGGAAACACATTTTACAACAGGGACAGTGTTATCACATTCGCCATGTTAATGAGCACATTATAGCAATAGTAAAAATAATTCTCGAACGACGAGCTTAATTATAAATGTGGGAGCAATGAAATTACGAATCCACTATTGATAAAGACTGAAGATTTCCTTCTTACGAAAGCACGAATGGATCTTTAATAACGAATATCGAAGAAATTACGAAGTCTCGCTACTTAAGCACACGCAATAATATTAATTACAAAAGTCAGCCACTTTGCTCGAGTACAAAGTCTCTTCAGACTTATTATTTCATTAATACTACCGAACTTTCGAGCCCAACTTCTTGAGCCTCTTTGTACGTTCCAGGAAGCCTCAAATTAAAAAACTTCTTTGAGTTATTTAAATATCTCTGCGAGATATCAATCTATTGCTGTACCTTATACCATTTAGCAAATTTAGCGTCTAATTTTTATATCGTAGTGTTAGACACCATTATAAATATGCATTACACTTTTCAGTTAATCAAATGTTACCTCAATAATATTTTTAAGTGGTCACACTTTCCATAAGTATAAATTACAATAATACTATGCGAAAATAGAAATCGTTTCAATAACTACTATCCTGGAAACTCGTAGTTATAATATTCGCCGAATGGGTGACTCTAGAATGGGACAAAGATGTCAGTAAAAGTCCAAGGAACTTATAATATGAACGCGTCTGGCTCATCCATCATTCGTGTCGTTTAAACATCTGCACACTGTAAAAAGACAATGGACGAGTAACCATGCCCAGCGTTCGATATGTTCTTATAGATCTCGACGTGCCTTTTATCAAAGCTAGAGACGTGTCTCACGGACGTTACAAAAAGGTTGATGTGTGTATCATTTGTGCCAAGCTACTCTAACTCAAAATAATAATAATAATAATTCCACTCTATATTAATTTTGTCTCTTTGTACGAATATCAAACTGATCCCAACATATTTAATAATGTAAAAAATATTTCGAATAATGGTATAGCAATAACCTTAGCAAAGAGTTGAGAGCGACGTAAAATCAAGGAAAATAATGATATAGCAATCTTCAGTAGCGACTCTGAGTCACCGAGTGCCAAGGGTTAATAACCCTTTTAGCGGTGGCGCCGAGGCACTATTCGACTTGTATTTTTCGGCAAGAAAATCCGCGGTGTTTCGACTGACGCGGAAAGCGCTAGACCGAATTAACCGCGTAAGTCGAGAACCTACAGTATTCGCAGACTGGATAGAGGGGGTGGAAGTTGAAGCTGCCATAGTAAGGTGCGCGAAATGGTTATGGACCGTGGTGATGGGAGGCATAGTAGCCAACTATATCCCCATCGAGGAGCCTCTCGAACGTCTGCAAACGGCTGCATCCGAGCAATTCCGACAGAACGACTTCGGACACGCAAGGACTCAAGAGCAAGGCCGCCACCTTGGGCCGTTAAGCGCAGCAGCTAAAAGACAATTCAAGATCCACATGGCGGTTAAGCAGTAACTCCCCAAGGAAATATTCGCTGCAGTTGCACCTTCCCAGGCTGGTATTCCCGGTCGAATGTCTCCGATGGAGTCAGGCGCAAGTGGCAGATAAAAAAGGACATCTAATCCGAGCTAGGATAGACATTGAATGGGTCTGGTGATCGTAACAGGAACGGCGGATCGTATCGGTGCTTTCGGAGCTGGTCATCGAAGCCTCGAAGTAGCCGCGCTTGTCCTGGTCCTCGAATAGGGGGCGGATAGGTGAGCGGGGTGTATCCTCGCGGGGGATTCGCGTTAGCCCGGGTGCATATCCGCGGACACATACATAAATGCATTATTCAGACAGCACGGGCATGGGCACAGGCATGGGCACCGACTGCACCGACACTGTGTGGGTACTGCATTTGCGTTACTTCCACAAGATTAAACTTGCATGCGACGCGAGGCTATGAAGTATAGTCGCAGACGGCGTGGCCGACATGCGACTTGCCCTCGGACAAAGCCGAGACTGGTTCGCTGGCACCCTGTGTGTCGTCGTTGCAACTCGCCTCTTCTCCCTGTCCCTTCGTTTCCCGCCTTTCGCCTTTCCCGACACCCTTTCCATATACACTTTCACCCCGCGACTTCGCCGACAAATTTCGATTTTATTACACTCCGCTCTACCCCGTCCTCATCCCTTACACATATCAAACAAAAAGAGACAGAACCAGAGACCCGGAGGGAGTCACATTCGGCTGGATTTCGGTCGCCTTCCTATCTTTTCCCGACTCTTTTTCCCCTTTTTTTTTTCGTTCTCACCCTCCGCTGGCAAAGATCTATGAACAGCCAACCCTGGCTGTGATCTATGCAATGTTCTCGCAAGCTGCTGGGATTTTATCCGTTAGTTGTTTAACAGCTACTACCCACGGTAGCACGGTAGGCTATCTCGTCCGATATCTTCCTCCACTGAGATTTTTCTGCCATATTTCGACGGACGTTGATCGATTCGACAATCTCCGTCAACGTTGTTTTTGCATTCACGCCTACGGCCGATACGTTTTCGTTGATTCGCCGCGGATAGTTCAGTCCAGTGTTCGACCACTTACGGCAGAAAATTAACAATATTGGAACCCGTCATTTTTGGCGTTGAAAATGGTAGCTGTGTTTATTTAGATACCACATAAAAAGCAGTTGAACACACTGACGCATATTTGAACAGGAGAAGCTCGTTGCACAAGAGAAGAATTTGCTGTTTATTTGCTGAAACATCAACTTTCCCATATCGACTGTTTTCATCACTTTGTAAATGTTCAGCACTTTTCCAAACGACGAAATAAAAAAAAGTTTAAAGAAATCCTTTGTTTTGCACGTATCCTTGTAAATTGTAATTTTTGGCAAATCTTTTTTTCATATCATTTCGTATACCAATGCTTATATAGAATTATAAAAATGTGTGCGTAGAATTATAAAAAAGTTATTCGGTTTGAAAAGATGGACGAATATTTTGTACACCCACTGTAAATGTGTATTTGAATGTCTTTGTCCTCTAGAACGGTAGCTCGCTTTCAGCGGTAGAAATGGTCCTAAACGTTTTGATTGGATCGATGAAAGGTGAAAGAGGAAGACAAACGAGACGGTAACGTACCTACATATATAGGTACTTGTTCCACGTAAGTCCATATTTGTACTTGAGCTTATTGTTACGGGTAACATCCGCATAGAGGTATCCGGGGTTCAGAAATATCGATTCGCAAATAATGGATGCCGCTCCCAGCTGGAAACCGCAGTAAATCCAAATATCGACACCGGCCGCGAAAGCCTCGGATCCACAAATTTTTATCGGCGGTGAAATTGGTCCCGAGTATTCCGGCTAGGAACCTTATCACCTAGTACTCCCAGTATCCCGAAAAAGGAACATTTTGCAGCTACACGCGCTTCGAAAATATCGAGTCGAGTTCGCGAATATTCGCTTTGAAATAGTTTCACTTCAAACTGGAATAATCTAGAATATATCTGCGGTGTTATAAGTACATATTGTGCATATTGTACATATTGCACATATTGTACATATTGCACATATTGGTCATATTGTACATACTGTACATATTTCATAAGTGGATAGCGGATTTTTATGCAAAATTAAAATTTTTACCTGAAAAGTACAACAGCGTGTTGTTCCCTTGACCACCAGATATTGATTTTGAGAAATAGGTAAAAAAGGTGCTTTGAGTAAATTGTACATCTCCAAATCATAACATAAGATAACTAATACATTAAAGTATATATTCATGCAATTAAATGTTATATTTTAGTGAAAACAAAATTTTAAAAAATCTTACAAGCAAAACTGGTCAATGGTGCAACACTTTCTTGTACTCTGAGCACACCTAGTACCACCCTTGCCCTCTAGACTTCTTGTACTAGTTGGAATTATAGGCATTGAATAATACTGGTTGTTTTTTGTTTCCTCCAGAGTTGGCAAACTGGTCCTTCGAATTGAAATTGTTTTCATTCAAACATTCAAAGTCCGAACGATCATCCGGATTGACCGCGGAAATTAACACCATGATTATTGGCCCTAGCTTCCCCACAGTTTCCAATTAACGGATGAACCGTTGAGAGACGAAGTGCTGGCCGTCACTGAAGATTTCGAGACCGGTCCATCATGCGAATCTTGTTTCGCGCCTAAGTTCCGTAACGCGTGATCTGATGTTGATAATACTGCAGAGTGGCTGGGCGTCGGCGGAGGTACATAGTTCAATCGATTCTGACGGTAGCGTTGAATTTCGGGGGTCTGGATGCTAACTCGGATCCCTGTTCCCCACGGTTCCGATAGAATTTGCAGGTTCTTGGGAAACTTTGCTCCTTTAAACTTTAATTCCGAGGGCTACACGTGAATGTTCCCTCGCGCGAATCCCGAGCGAGCGTCGTCGCCGCCGATCCCAGGGGGAAAGGGTTCGTGGATCAAGGAAGCATCAGGAACCCTAGGGTGCTCGCGCGCTCTGCAAACCTGCGACCAGTGAACTTTTCATGGACGCTTAGAAGAACGGACCCAAGTTGCCGCGGAGTATATGGATAAACTTTCGGTCTTGCTGACCGTGGAGTTTTCCGGTTATTTGCATGCGACATGCATGCTCGCCGCGGAAATTGATCCATCGACTACTACCCCCATAAAACTTCGCCTCGCCGCGGAACACTTCATTGGAGCTGAGATTAATGCCAGCCTGTACTCGCGTCACTGTAGACTCTCCGTTATACACCGTCGCGTCCCAAACTGCTAAACTTCGACCGATCCAGCTGGATTTAGAGTTCCAGGATGTCATCATACTGTGTCCACCTCTTTCCCTAGTATAACAAATATCAGTATTCCACGGGTGTGTTTTTTATACTTTTGATTTCTTGATTGCAATCCAGGTACGAAAATACACCGACGTACAATTTACAGTAAAGTACTCATCTAATTCCTTGAGGACCGTCTTGTTTGAAGGTTTCTACTGACCTGACTTCTTGAAGACTGTCTTGTTTGAAGGTTCCTACTGACCTGACTTCTTGAGGACTGTCTTCTCTGAAGGTTCCTACTGACCTGACTTCTTGAAGACTGTCTTGTTTGAAGGCTCCTACTGATCTGACTTCTTGAGGACTGTCTTCTCTGAAGGTTCCTACTGACCTGACTTCTTGAGGACCGCCTTGTCTGACGATTTCTACTGATCTAATTCCTTGAGGACCGTCTTGTTTGAAGGTTCCTATTGACCTGACTTTTTAAGGATTGTCTTATTTGAAGGCTCCTACTGACCTGACTTCTTAAGGACTGTCTTGTTTGAAAGTTCCTACTGATCTGACTTCTTGAGAACTGTCTTGTCTGACGATTCCTACTCATCTAACTCCTTGAGGACCGTCTTGTTTGAAGGTTCCTACAGACCTGACTTCTTAAGGACTGTCTTGTTTGAAGGTTCCTACTGATCTGACTTTCGGAGGACTGTCTTGTCTGAAGGTTCCTACTGATCTGACTTTCTGAGGACTGTCTTGTCTGAAGGTTCCTACTGATCTGACTTCTTGAGAACTGTCTTGTCTGACGATTCCTACTCATCTAACTCCTTGAGGACCGTTTTGTTTGAAGGTTCCTACAGACCTGACTTTTTAAGGACTGTCTTGCTTGAAGATTCCTACTGATCTGCCTTTCTGAGGACTGTCTTGTCTGAAGGTTCCTACTGATATGACTTTCTGAGGACTGTCTTGTCTGAAGGTCCTTACAGTCCTCATTTTCTATAAAGCAGGAAAATTGGGGTCTGAAACCTGGGGTCTGCAATCTGGGATTCATAGTCTGGCATCAAGAGTGAGGTCCGCAAATTTGAGTCTGCAGCCTAGCGTCAAGAATGCAGTCTCACAGATCCTGTGTACCCCACGTCGAAATCACTGCCATCTCCTGATGAACTATCAGTACATCGCAATCGACCGTAATATCGGTGAAGTTTGTGTTGGTTCTCCTGCACGAAGTCCTATTATCTGATCTGTTCCTGGTAAACATTGTACAGAATCTTTGATAAAATCACAAGTATACGTCGAACAAGAGGCCTCGAAGCACCGGCGTCGTCCTCCACTGGAAAGTTCTCACGACGAGACGGGCTCCGGCCACGAGGTTCGTCGTTAACCGGCTTAAGCGCGTAAAATACAGCGAAGTGGAATAAATCGGCGTAAAGCGTAGCAAATCAATTCCGTCCGCGATTTCCAGGCTACGGCTGTCAGAGGTACAAACCGGCCCGAGTATTTAAGCGCATGCTACGTCGACTTGCAACCCTACCCGACGACGATGAGAGGGGTGAGGGCAGGTTACATTATTCAAAAGTATCGGCGCATTGCAGGCTACGTAAGGGGACTTGAATTATGCACGATTTATTAGCCTTAGGAGAGACTCCCTCGTGGTGATTCGTGCTTGTGTACACTGTATATCTCAATTATATTAGCCTCCCTGGAAAATTGATACCCCCATTCTTGCTGGAGTGCGCCCGATCCGCTTGTTAATGTCATCCGCGTCCTGCGAATCAGATCCCTTGTAATTTCATTTCTGCGCTCGGCACTCATGATACACGGCCAAACTGGGTATTGCGTCTCTGCTCGACCTTGCCTAATACAGTGCCCCGTGAAATTATTATTAGGTGTTGCACTCACAACGAGAGGTCACACCTGTGGGGTCAACGATTTTAATTAAACTTTTTGTGCTATGTCCAGGGACAAAATTAGCAGACACGTGTTCTAGCTGTGTGTGTGTTTCGCCAGTCCTCATTTTCTATAAACATATTTGACATATAATTTTTGGATTTTTCTCTAAAAAACAGATGCTGGTTCGCAAATTGGTGTTTCTGAATCGAGCGAGTTAATTAGTTATACTTATAGGTAACGAAAAATTATATGTATAACGGGTGAACTGGAGAACGTGCTTTTTGAGAGTTCGTCATTAATATCTCCCCCCTTGCAGGTCTTTTTTAAATCCCAGCCCTATAATTTCTGGGGGTCATTATCTTCTCCTAGAATGAAGAAGCTTTCTCTTATGGCTAGACTGCGGGTTTGATGCATTTATGAGAAAAATGAAGTGGTGTAATTTCAAACAGTGAAGAAAAAGTAGCATAATTTAAAAATACCATTAGGTGTATTGTATTAAGAAAGAAAATAAATTTCTATTTCTCCAGATTGTTTCAATTCAAGTGGAATATTTTGCACAAAGATCCGCTGTCTACTTATGATGTTTAATCCTTGACATTGATATCAAAAGTTTCACATTAAGTTGCTTCAACATTACTCAGCAGAGTCACGTTTTAAGCAACCTGACAACATGTTTCTAATGAATTTATGGATTGGTAGCATTGCTCCCAATTTTATGAGAAAAATGAATTGGTGTAATTTCAAACAGTGAAGAAAAATTAGCAAAATTTAAAAATACCATTAGGTGTATTGTATTAAGAAAGAAAATGAATTTCTATTTCTCCAGATTGATTTAATTCAACTGGAATATTTTGAACAAAGGTCCACAGGCTACTTGTGATGTTTAATACTTGACGTTGATATCAAGTTTCACATTAAGTTGCTTCAACAACTTAATACTTAATACCTTTACTTTTAAACAACCTAACGACACGTTTCTAATGAATTTAATGATTGGTAGCATTGCTCCCAATTGTCGAATGATTGAAATCCATCATAGTTTTTCGACAGAGAATTACTAGCAGATAAAAATTTAACACAGTTTCTTCATTCAGTTTCGCTATTTCGGTGCATTAAGCGAATTCAGTGAGCATGACCGGCTCTCCACAGAGAGGATTCATTGGAATACATTTCGGATACATTGACTGTACATACATAAAAGGTTCGCCGTTAATCAATGACGCGTCGACAACCATTTTGAAAGTATCTGTTGGCCTGGTAGAAAAGCAATTAATCGTACATCGAAGGGAAAGAGCGACGGCCGGAATATGTATATCGATGGAAGCGAGTACGCAACAAATGACGAACGAAAATCCTGCGTTCAACCGGTGTGTACGTGTTCACTATCAATTCAATATTGAATCCTCTGCGCTCATTTCGCGGTAGAATTTGCAACTTCATCCGCGGCCGTATTATTTCAAATCTAACTGATCGACACGCGCTGGGATGCCGACACGCTTTCATGTTTGCGAGGGGAAACGCGTGCCCGGTATGAAATCATTTCGCAATATCGAAATTTCTAGCTAATGTGCGCAACGAAAATAATATCTGTGTGGACAATCGATAAATGCCGGTCGCTCGCCTCCGATTCTATGCGCAATATGTGTAACAACAATTTGGCATTTCTCGATCCGTGGCGTAGGGTCCATTAATCGGGAGAATATTTAAAGGGTGGTCAACCGTGACAATAACACAAAATGAAGAATAAAATTTAAATAAAAAAGATAATGTTTAATATACCACGTTTTTTCCAACGAATCAAAAAGTATAAAATAATTTTACCTAGCCCCATATAGACAATCCTGAAAATTTGTGATTGTGAATTTTGTGGGGCGCAAGATAATAATGAGTGTATTCATATCATTTGCAATTCAATTAAATTGTTAGGGACTTAGGTAAACTATTCATGCATCGATTGTGTACTGCGTTGCGCCCCACATTTTTCATTTGAAATCTTACCAGTATTTTTATAGCTATTCCAAATTCAAGATCACTTTTCAGGACTATCTGTACGGGGTTAGGAAAAATTATTTTATACTTTTTAGTCCGTCTCATTTTTAATACCTCACTGCATGATCTTTTCAATTGAGATGAAAAAATTGATAGATGGTCAGTTTTTGTGTTTTGTTTAAGGGAAAAAGTATTTAACAAAAATTAAAACAACATTTTAAAAATAAACATAAATCCTCATAACAAGGAAACACTTTCTTAGTTTACTATTATACCTGATTCGTTAACTGTATTATTTCCAGAAAAATAAACATAAATACACATAGCAAGAAAACACTTTCTTAGTTTATTATATACCAGATTCGTTAACTGTATCATTTTCAGAAAAATAAACATGAATACACATAGCAAGAAAACACTTTCTTAGTTTACTATTATGCCAGATTCGTTAACTGTATCAGATATGATACACTACACAACGAAGGGTTAATATGATTTTCCCACGAACTAGAAAAGGTGGTCCATATTGCCACCTTCTCCGCTGCGATATCGTGCGAGCGAACTCGTTCGGATATTGCTAAAAGATTCATAAAGGAATTCTTCCCCCTCGTCATCACATGGCTAACCACGTTATCCATTTATTCATCCGTGTACTTGTCGTGTTTTATCACGTCAGGAGAACGCAAGGGGAGAGAGAGCATGAAAAATACATCCACGCGGCATGCTGAAGTGCTCAATAATTCTGCGGCCGGTGGAGGAGTACCGGTCTGACGTGAGGTCCATGAATGTACATAATAATCTTTTCGAGGGGCACAGGTATGCAGAAACTCCCAGGACCGAAGTACGATACGATCCAAAATGCACGTGTATGCACACGGTAATTCCGTAAGAGGTGGGCCCGCCAATCCCTTCGAGTAGCTTAAAAGCACTCTGCGAGCTTAGCCGCAGACATTCGGAATTTCTACTGCCGATCGCGTATGAAAGAACCTGTTTTCACGGATCGCCAGCTTTCCATGAGCACCCACATGCACTTCGACCCAATCATCGATGCCCCGTCGCATGTTTCGAACCAGCAGCATGTTTGCCGAAACTTGGCAAATCGGGATCAATTGACTCACCAGTAATATTGCCCTCGACCGAGACTGTTTTACCAAAATCGTCCGCATGATCGCCCTGAAAATTATGCCCGTGATCGCGAAAATTAGGGGACGCTTCCGTTCACCCCGAAATTGAACTGGAACGTCGACGGTCCCATATGAAATATTTCAACCGCCACTATTTATTTTACAGCTATAGGATGAGGTGTGTGAATAAGCAGCACTGAATGATCCCAAATAAATACTAATAGTTGGAAAGCTTAATTAATACTTTTAAACAACTGTCAGTACATGTGTACGTAGAGTCTGCAGATGAATCGTAATTATTATAAGTCGTAAATAATATTAATAAATATTGTAAATTGATTTTTATGAATATTGAAAATAGTCAAACTGAACGTAGAAGTGATTGCAAAATATTAGGTGTTCAAGACCGTTAAAGGACTCGGGAACCGTTATAATTGAAACAAAAGGACGCGGAGGAGGATAATACGAGCATTAAGGGACAGTTATATGGAGCAGAAATTGCAGATAAATTCCACGTATTCTTATCTCATCATCAAAGTATCGTTAAGTGAAACTTTAGCGCTCAACTGTCTCAATGGAGTCTCAAGAGCTCCACAAAGGTAGTTCGGCCAACAATAACTTCGGATATACGTGTCATAAACAAAATTTTAATTGAACCGCTTACTTTAACGCACAGGCCAAGTTCGCTTAAACGATGGGTTTCGAAGATTGTTTGAAAAATTTTCTGTGTACAGAACAAATATTTCCGTACGTAAGAGATCATTTAAGTAATTTTTATCGCGATCGAAATATTAAAATAATAGGAATTTATTTTAGCAGCGTAAGGTTCGATCAGTTTTAGAAACTGTTGAAACAATTGTTGTAGAACCTGATCGAACCTTGCACTGCTAAAATAAATTCCTATTAAGAGATCATTCATGTGATTTATAAATAATAGGAATTTATTTTAGCAGCTCAAGGTTCGATCAGTTTTAGAAACTGTTGAAATAATTGTTGTAGAACCTGATCGAACCTTGCGCTGCTAGAATAAATTCCTATTAAGAGATCATTCGTGTGATTTATATTATATGCCCATAGCATATTTCTTCCGGAAGGGACGATCGAAGGATAGCATCATCTTAAAATCCCGATGTGGTCCTCGAAATTCGAGGAATCCAATATCCAGGTATAATAATTCTCGCACGGGCAGCCTGCAAATACATGACGCATAACCGTGTTATCAATCTATGGGCCACACATCCACGTCAAGCCGCATCGCATCGGCCCCAGTGACGGATCCTGCCACCCTGAAACGCGGCCAACAAGCTTCCACACTCTCTGGTTCTAAATTCTCGGAGCGAACAATTTACAACGCGCAGTGAAAATGTGGCGCCATAAAGATAGCCGACGTAACACCGGTCGAGTAAAAACAGTTGCAGGCAAGATCTCCCAATGAAATATGAGTCTTCGGCGCGGCGCGCGTCTTGCATATCGCGTGTCAAGCGGGGACAGTTTTATTCATCGGGCTCAAACGGAACTGTCCTACGAACGAAAATTCTCGTCGTCGATCACGGTGCTAGCCGTCTGGCAGCCGATGAAATCTGGCCGTGCAACAAATGAAAAATATTTCACCCTTACAGCTGGCGCGCGACGTCGCATCGTCGCCGAGGGGACTGCATCGAAAGGATGTCGAATATCTGCATGTTTTTCCGGGAGGAATCGTCCGGTTTTCCTCCGACACCTGTATAATTCGATTGCCTGTAGTCTCGGGATCCGCCTGTGCGCTGGGGAATAGGAGCTCCCACAGAGCCAGGGACACGTGAACATAGATGATATGAGAATGCTCACGACCTGGGTCTTTTCTGCCACCACTTTTGTCAGTACAGAGACAAAGCATAGCGAGGTTTAGCCCATACTACTTAAGAGAACCAATACCCATATTTAGCTAGTTAAAAGTGAGTACAAATTCTGTTTCATGCTTTAAAGCCAAGAACAGGTGTGGCTAGGAGCCGAGGGAGTTGTCACAATATCTCCGGGTAGAGGAAATGGGTCCCATGGAAATCACCGACTCCAGATTTGACCGACAACGAATTTAATCGACAACGCCTTTAACCGACAACGATTTTAACCGACAACGATTTTAACCGACAACGTTTTTAGATTCGTTGGCTGTCAAATTCGTGTTGGTCAAATCCGCTGACGGTTAAAGGCGTTGTCGATTAAATTCGGTGTCGGTCAAATTTTTCGCTGGCGAAATGTTGGTGAAAATTGTGTTGGGGAAATCTGTGTGTCGGTGATTACCATGGGACCCGAGGAAATGTGGAGGACAACGGGGTTTTAGTGGGTATGTCCTATCCTTAGTTTTTATTTCGGATGCATGAGCCCCACCTCCACCATCATCGGACTACCCCCTCGACCATCATCCGAGAGGGAGTGAGCGTAAAATACATTTCCCCGCTGTCCTTAAAGAAAAAAATATGGTTCTGTTTCATGCTGATAGACCAAGAACAGGCTAGTGACTGTGAGCTGGATAATACACCTCCGCTGAATGCGAAAAGCGGGCCAGTGAAGGTGAGATGGCTCCAGCGGAGGAAAGGAGTGTAACGGGTCTCCCAAAAGGCCCTGGGCGATAGAGTTTTAGTGGGTATGGGGTAGGGATTTAAGTCTCGTTCTTCCGATTGTCATACTACCTCCCAACTTTCATCATAGGGAGGCGTGGGTAACAGCATTTCCCCACCGTCCTCAAAGAAACAAAAAGATACCGACAACTCTTTCGATGCGGAACAGAGAGAAAAGATTACCGGGAAATCAGATTCGGCTTATCTTAATTCCCGCGTTACACCCCAGTCTCCATCACCCCCTATCCCAGGATGGGGCAAGGGAAAAAGGAGATGGTAAGTCTCTCTCTCCTCTCGGCGGAAGTACGACGCTCAATTCAGAATCTCTTCGGACCAGCTCGAAACCGAAGCCTAATCCGGCCGAGCCTTCACAGTCCCGTCCCTAAGTTTACCAGCACCGAAATTGCAAGCTGCACGACGTTCATAACCAGCAACTTCGCAGAATTTGTAATCAGGTATGCGATGGAATTGCGCCGCGTTCTTGGGCGAAACGGAATTTTCGACGTGCCGCCCACCCCGTGCCCACCCCCGTTCGCCCATCCCCGCAGCCTTCTAAACCCCGCCACGATAAATTCTATCGAGACGCTGCACCTCCTTTATTGCTCGCTCCTTAAGGCGGATTTAACGTACTGCATGCAGTACACATCGATATCGTGCGCCTAGATGTGCGACGGTTTAATGCGGCTCTACTAGCCGGTCGTCTCTCGCAATAATTATTGCCGACTGCATTAAGGGGGGGCTTTTCACGTTGCGCCAATGAAAACCACTGATTGTTCGAAATTTCTCTTCGGAGTTACCATTGGACTGGCAAAGAACTACGTTTCTGAAAACAGCGAAGAACTGTTTCTAACATAATAGAATATTGTAGAGACGTCGAAAGCTATTGTTAGACAGAATATAATCTTCCAAGTAAACGAGAAAAATGTCATTTTTGTTATTTCAGCCTTGCAAACTTTAAAAACAACTCTTTTGACTTATCACGGTTTTTTATTTGCACCAGACTCACACAAAACTAATGTATTTTTAGATGTCGTTAAAACGATTCATTCGTTAATTATTACCGTTAATAAATTGCAAATCAGGTTTTCTGACTTTTGCAAACATTCTTGAAAACATAAGCAACTAAGTGAAAAATTGTGAATATGTTTTTCCCTTACATTTAAACATTTAATAGTTAATACTTTTGAAAATTGTGTTTTCGTGTTTTTTTATTTTATTTATTTTTTTCTTATAGACGCAATTTTAAGTTAATCTTGAAAATGGTCCAAATCAGTGACCGAAACGTTGATTATTTAAAATAATTAGCAAAATTGCTTAGTTAAGTTTGTTTTTTACGATCGAACCGTAGCGACGAGATCATTTAATAATTGTTATTTTTGAAAACATTTCTTCAAAAAATATGAGAGGTTCGCTATGACGATATTTACTTTGCATCTTGTAAGTACTCGTTCCGAGGTTCGATATCAGTTTCTGTGAAACAAATAGTATTCAAAAAATATAATCGTTGAAACATTATTGCTTTCAAGTAGCAATGGAAACCCATGAAATGAAACTTGGTTATTGAAATTGACTCGGATTCGTGAATATATATGTGAACATGATCCCTACTTGCTGGTACAATCGGCGAAATGTTTGAAAAAGTGTTGGAACCGATTCCAAAGGTAAGTCGGTCCCGCATGAGTCCGCGGCGTCTCGTAAAATGCACCCTGCTGCATTTAATAGCAGAAGATGATACTCCGAGAGTCAATTCAGTGGCAGGATCGACCATATGGGCGTCGACTCTTCTGGACATCTGTGTTGGCGCAACAATGGTCTCGTCCAGTGGGCCACGAGTGTTCTCACACACTTGACTTCAGTAACACAGTTGCCGGTCGTCCTCTATCTCGGTCTGAATCTCGTCTAACCCCTAGCCTTCTCCCTCTCTCTTTCTCTGCCGGTTCATTGGGCTAGATCGACGTCCCACGGCGTGTAAGTCCTATTTCGGCCGAATGAATGTTTAATTCGACCGTCGTTGAGGTCTCTCGCACCCTGTGCAAACGCGATCAACGCATTAATTCAATTTCGCGCTAATTAATGGACTCGCTCGACCGTTGATTCAATTTGAATAGCCTCCTGGAGCATGTCCTTCCTGTCTCTCTCTCTCCCTTTCTCTTACTTTTCTTCTTTGCCCATCCGAAACCCAAGAATTCAAGCCCGTTCTTTTCCACCCTTACTTCGCGTTTTTACTTTTCCCGTCTAGGTACCGGGGCTCCGCTGATCGATCTCGTCCAGTGCCTCTAGGCTCTAGGCTCTCTCTAAAGTCGTTTCAGGGATTTTCAAGGACCAGAGGGCCAACGAGAGCTGCTGCGCAAACGGCTAGGCTGACTCACGATCAGTTCTACCTCGGAAAATACACCGAGTACATTTCTTCATCAGCGAATTCTTCTACTCTCGCCCAGCCCCGAGAAAATGTGCTCCTCGAACAGTCGATGGATACGAATCGCCCGGCGCTGGATAACGGGCTACGCGTTATTTTTCCGGGCCGGGATTTATATACAATATTGCGTTGTTAGCTAGATTTAGAATTTTCCTGCTGGTACTCGCAAATCAGACCTGGACACTTCTAGAATAAGATCTGTGATCGCGGATCTTTACGGATTTATGGTGTACGGAAACTTTTTCAAAAAAATATTTGAGCACTAAATGCAATAGAATTTGGTATGATTTTTTAAAATTTTTTATCTACGGTACCACTCTCTTAAAATTTGTCTACAAACATGAAAAGTTGCATCGACATCCAGCGATTACTTTTGAAATAACATCACTTGAAATGTTATATCTCCAACATGTTACTTTATTTTATTTGAGTTAATTGTCGAATCGTTCTTCAAAATTGTATTGGGTTTGAGTCTGCTTGACACATTACAGCGTAGATTATTTCTTTTGTCAAACTTGAAATAAGAAAATATTGAAATAATATTCTGTTAGAAATTGCTGTTATTTAAAATCAATCAATATTCTTCCCATTTCCAAATAATGAACGTATTATTGGGCGTAAGTGATGATTAGACAGCGGATTAACTGCATTTGTTACAAAAGTGAGTAGATACAATTTAAAAGAATAAAAACGTTAGAAGAATTTAGAAATAATGTCACATTATTTTCAACCAATCGGAGAAGAAAATAAAGTTCTATTTCTTACCAGTTTGTTGTGATTCAGGAAGGAAATCTTTATTTTACACACAATAATAGAAGAATGGGAAAGACAAAATCTATGATAAAAATAATTTGTATAACCTACTCGTACCTTGTAGATTCTAATAAAATTTCGAATATTTAATAGATTCCAGTATAACTTCGAAATTACTTCGACGGTGTACAGTATTTGCAACGTGGCACAATACAGGCAACTTCCTGGTATCTATTATTGGGTAAACCGAACCTACATACACAGTTTGGTGTCTTTTGGGGAAAACTGACCAGGAACACATGCCACTGTTAATATTGTCCGTTTCGCGAAACAAGACATGCGAAATACGATCCCGGACTGTGTTCTACCTGTCAAGTGTTACTCTAAGCCCCTGGCGTTCCCCTAATCTAGCAAATCACTCGGTTCCAACACAGTGATTCCGTGATGCATGGAGTTGAAATGAACCTCAAGGGGAAACAGCCCGGGTAATGTACGAAGATGAGGGATTAGGAAAATGTCGGGGAATATATGACTGGCAGGGGAGCAACGGAACATGCTTCGACGAGAACAAAATCGAATCTAACTTTTGTTCCGCGCGATGAATTCAACTGGTCAACCAAAAGATATGAAAAGTGGGGAACAAGAGTTTCCTATCTGCGAATTAAATAGTAATCCACCCTTATCGGATGGATTCAGGCTGTCCGTACATACCTTTCTTCTCAGATTTATTCAAGATACATATTCAGGGGTGAGTCATCTAACACAAGCCACCTGAATAAATTCTATATTTTTTGAGATAGGAAGAAACGTTTCAGACAAAACATGGTTAACCTAGTCTTTTAAAATGGAACTACATCTTTCTTAATAATTCTGAATAAATATTCTGAATACATATATATTAATTTTAAGATTAATCCACGATCGATAACCAAATTAATTATCTTTCTTAATGTTTTAACGTTCAATAATATTGAAAAACCGTCGTATATTTATTACAAGTCTCATTCGCGGTAACAATCACTGAATTCGTAATAAAAGGGACTATTATTCGTGTTCTCATTTCTCGGTAAAATGAGGACCACACGATATCAAAAGAATTTTTATTTTTATGCAATTTGTTTTAGAGATATCAAGGTCACTTTTATTTATTTATTTTAATGAAACCACTCTTTTTTAAGGTGGTAGACTCCTTTTTCCAGGATTGCAAGGATTCTCGATAATACAAACATGGGTTTTTTCAGTAGTTAAAGCCGCTAGATAAAAGATCGATCTAGGGCGCTATCTCCCTCAAAAGTCTTATTTCTTCGTTTACGACGCGTAATTTGCATTATTCGGCAGCATAGTAGCTATGGTAATACCGTTTTCGACTACTGAAAAATCCCATTTTTGTATTATCGAGAATCCAGCACCCTTGCAATCCTGGGAAAGAGGGTCTACCACCTTAAAAGGGGTCCCATGGAAATCACCGACACGAATTTGCCCGCCACAGTTTTCATCGACTCTAGATTTGACCGACAACGAATTTAACCGACAACCATTTTAACCGACACAGTTTTCACCGACTCCGGATTTGACCGACAACAGATTTTAGTTTCGTTGGCGGTCTTTGTTGTCGATCAAATCTGCTGTCGGTTAAATTCGTTGTCAGTGAAAACTGTGTCGGTGATTTCCATGGGGCCCCTTAAAAGAGGCTGGTTCCATTAAAAAAGTGATCTTGATATCGCTAATACAAATTACATAAAAATAAAAATTCTTTTGGTATCGTGTGAGCCCCATTTTACCGTTCAACTTTGTCCTGAGAACCCTTGTGATGTATCGTTGAAAACAATAAAGATACTTTATGGACAAACGTTAGGCGACTCGCCCAGTATAAGTTCGTTATGATTTCATACATAAGTGTCTTATGTCGCGGAGTGGTACGGTGGGTCTGCGGATATTCGCACTCGGTGTGCTCCGAACATAATGCGAAATCAAATTGGTCAATCATGATCGCTGCGTAGTCTGCATAATTTGCCGGGCGCTCGCTCGCTCGATTGGCTGATTCGATTATTCGTATCGCATTGTGCCGGAAGCGCGTGCAGCATCCGTCAATTGGAAACTAATGTACCGCGTTAATGTAACATGCCGTTCTCTTACTCCGTTAATTCATATATAAACACGCTGGGGTTGACTCGCGTCGGTTAAATTACGACAGGAGCCGCGGACCTGAGAGTGGTGCGATACATCAACCGAGAACCGGGTTGAAAAGCGTGTCCCAACGAACCCGGGTGCGCTAAGAGCCGCGAGACAGGAGGCGCGTTTCATTTTTAATTTTCACCGGAGAGAATCGTTGAAGCTCGCAAACCGGGCTGCCACGATTCGCGCGTCCACGGTGTGCCGCGTGCTGACTGACAAAACCCTCACGTGTAAATTTTCCACAAGTTCGATTCACATTCGGAAAAGCAAACGCTTTAAACGTCACCGTTAAACCGCGCCATTTTATTATCCGACAGTCTCGATAGACATCATCGGGAATTCGTTGGTATTCGAAAGCCCGACACGGAACCGTGAAAACGTTATTATCCGGAATTTTTCCAAGATCTTCTCACTCGGCTTTCAAAATAAAATACCGTGGTCACGCGTCGACGCTAAAGTTCCGCACGAGCTCTCATCGCTGACGTTTACCGACCTCGTGCGTCGATATGATGTATGCTAATGAGTCCTCCGCAGTGTCGCCACATGAGGGGAGGGAGCACGAATTCAGGGGAAACGGTCACCCTCTTTCTGCCAGTACCGGATAGAGATGAAATCAGTCACGTGACCAGGCGTGGCGGAAGCGGGGAAATAGCGTTGCAGAAGGGGAAGGTAGAGTGGGGACACTGGTCTTGATCCGATCTTAGATTTTTTGCATTTTTGATATTTCTGGGTGTCTAAAGGGAAACTTCACCCAAGCTTTGACTACGTTGTTCGATACGGAGGAATATATTCTTCCTAACAATAATTAAATTATAATAACTCCGAGAATAATCATTTTTGTTTTTTTTTAATTTCTGTGTCTCTAAAAGGAAGCTTAACCGTAGCTTTGATTACTACATTGCTCGATACGGATGAATGTATTCTTCGTATCAATATTTAAATTAATATAACTCCGAGAATAATCATTTCTCGATATACACTGATGTGCAAAAGAAAGAAGCACCTGGTCATATTTAACAGAAAAGCGTAAAAAATCAAATAAGAACACATTAAGTTCTGAAAAAGGATTACGCTGTTTAACCCCTTAACCTACAACTACGTGTGAGACACGTGGTCTTGTATTCGGGCCAAAACTGATTATCACGGACCTGGCCCATACTACATCGGTCGGGACAAATGTAAATATTATGTTTTGGATCCAGGATGTTGGAACGTAAATCGTAGGTTAAGAGGTTAAAGGAATAGCTCCGGGAATATGTATTCTTACGGTTTATTTAATGCTTGAAATGGAATAAATCAATCATTGTACAATACCATTTCTACATAAAGACATCGTTTGTCATTATATTATCTTATAATTATACTGGGTGCTTCTCATAGGTTAATACCTTTTTATGTAGAATAAAAAGCTGCCATTAAAAAGATATACGGTTTCCTTTAAAAGATCAAAGTCGACCTTCGCAAGTCCTTGATTCGTCCTTAGCGTTTTAATAGAGGGGGAAGGTATAGTGGGGACACAAGTCTCGATCTGACCACACTGGTTTACTGTTCGCCAACAGCGGATGTATCGCCTGAGAAGAAAGGACAACCGGAGAAATTTCGGAAATTTCGTTAGCACTAACAGGGCGAACGAGCGGATCGAAACTTGCAAAGCGCGCTTCCGCTTCGGAACACTGTCGCGTTGTCTCTGTATCGTAGACGTAACACGTAACGTGTAACACGTAACACACGTCTGGAACTCTTAAAATCGATCGCGGAACCGGCGCACTCTAGCTCGTACTTTGAATCGTAAAGTAGATTTATGTGGCGAGAAGGATGACGCCCACGCGGCGCACTGAAAATACCATTACCGGCATAAAATGTTACGATAAAAATTTGTTGTGTATGTGAAACGGATGAAGCTTATGCTCCTTCTATAGGTACTACTTACAAAGGAGTTCCGCGAACCCGTACTCGCCGATTTGAATGAATCTTCGTGGATTTCTAGAGTGATTCGATATGAGAACACCGAATGTTATCTTATGTGCTCGCTATTTCACTTTAGACGTTTGAAAACGACCCTCGATTTCAGTAACCTGTCCAGTGAACAATCTTTTGAGCTGCGAGGCTGTTGAATGTAGCATTCGCAAATTGTTATTTAATTTCCTGTGTGCTGTTTCCGCAAGAAAACAGCGTCATCGTTGAGCTCTTAAATTCCAGACAAAATTTCAATTTAAATTATAGGTAATTTAACTTAATTTAATTATAATTTAATTATAAGTAATTCCACTCAAATTCCAGGCTTAAATTCAAGACCATAAGTTTAGGTTAACACTAAGCCTACCAGCACCAGATTCGACGATACGGTTCTAGATTCTTTTATTTTACAATTATTGAAATAACAAAAATGATTTGCATAAATTATTGATATCTTTAGGAGAGCACCTATTTCAATAGGAGCCGCACAAAGTCTACGTAAAATCAATCTTGTCATTTTTCACCTCAGGAAACCAAAACGGTTTAACTTTTTTAAACGCAATCCTCTAGAGTTTAACGTGAAAACGCGAAACATCCAAGTTTTAATGGTAGGAAGTCGTTAGTTGAAAAGTTATATATGATTAAATATGTAAACACTTTCGTAGGAATGATGAATGTGTGCTCCAAACGGATTTCGAAATTATGACAAATTCTGGGTTACTATTATTATTTATTGATCCCTTTAAACCAAATATGGTTTATTACATATTACTTGCATTGTACGCAATAATGTATTCTTTTTATTAATTGATTCTATGTGATTTCTGAATCCAGAGGATGTTAAATATAAATGTTGCTTCTTTCACTGTGCAGAATGATTATTGTATTTATAATAAATATATAATAAATCCTACAATTCGATAATATGATATTTAATATTTTAGATATATTTGTAATATCATATTCGGCATTGGAAACAAAAGAAATAAAGCCATTCGATAGCTTATGCAAAGAAAATAGTTCGTGCCAATTGTGAAACCTAAATATAGACAAAAAATATTCTTCCAGAATATTTGTAGCTTTGAAACCAAATGTTAAAAAATGAATATAATTTTGAAATGCCGATTTCTTGTACAGGTTAAAAAATACTAAGTTTATATGTTTACAGTTTTAGCATCTCGTTATGGTAATTCTACTATTCTTTCTGATTTCTCAAAGTGCTGGCACATAGTTAAAAAAAAAATGTAAAATGTCCTGAGAGCTGGAGTAGTAGAGAAGCAGTAGTAGAACATATCCGTTTGAAGAAAAATTATTTTCGTTTAGTAGATGCATATCTTATTTATTTCTTTATTTACAGTTTATCTGAACGTGGTTTAAACAAGGAACAAATAGAGAACGAGACAGAACGAAAGAAGCTCAGTCGCGCCTTCAGAAATACTCTTCAAAAGTCTGTTCATTTGTGAAAATGAAATTGATACTTTTTATATACTTTTTACGTAAATAATTCCAGCGTAGCATGTTTTCACGGAAATTCTGCGCATTTCCATTCCGGCAATGTTTCATTTTTTAATCGAAGACGCGAGTGTAATGTACCCGGTCGCTGTGTTATTAAAATTTATTATTCATAGGGCAGAGAGGGAAAAGCTTTCTGGTAATCCGACCTGATTAATATTTCAATCGGCAAGAACATTTTTGCAATGTTACATCGCGATACGATTTTGCTGTTTTCCGCGTTATTAATACAGCCGTATGCGAACACGTCGATTAAAAATGTATGTTGGACAGCGAAATAAATGATAGACAAGTGGTTTGCAATTATACTTGTGAAAAATAGAAATTGATACACGTTTCACTTTACGCGTCGCACTGAGCACGAACAATGCAGGTATGAAATTATTTATTCGCCGATAAATGATACTTTTTTAGTACGTATTAGAGTGTCTCATTTTTTAAATTGACCAATTAAAAATACGTACGTGTTCGACAACGAATAAATTATAGACGAGTGCTTCGCAACTATACTCGTCGAAAATATAAATTGACAAATATTTCGTAACATTCAGAACTTTATATTTATTCCCATTAAAAATATAAATTAACAGATGTAGCGGTGAACACGAATAACGTAGCTGTGCAATTTCGTAACAGTTGATAAATTTTTAGTACGCGTTTAAATATCACATTTTCCGTGATACATCGATTAAACTTTCCACTCGTATTCCGGCAATTAAATTAAACGAATAAAAATGTTACATTAGTAATATCAGAATGTCTAATGGGTCTAATGGAAGTATTTTCGCAAATTTGTACAAATTGTGCCGATAATTATGAAAGCGGTCCAAGTTAAAGTTTAAAAGATCAGTTATTTCACATCGCATTGATTTAAACTAAATTAATTCAATGTAATACAGAAATTTTAATTGTAATTTACATAGTTAGATTTCCTGAATGGCATAAATTGAGTTTTTTCAGCTTTCTCATGAAATATAAAATGTGAATTGAATTATATATTAATTTGAATTATTTAACCCCTTGGGTACGGATTTATTTGAGAAAATATATGCATGTGGAACGGAAATAATTTTTGGTTGCTTGGAGTAGTATGTTTTTGGTTTGACGTCTTAGACACGTCATCCGCTCTTAGGGGAAAAAAGTGAATGACGTGTCTCAGACGTCAAATGTACCCAAGGGGTTAATTAAAATTTGAATTAATAAAATTTTTATAAAATTAATATTTGAATTATATATATTGTTTTTCAATTTGAAGCATTTTAAATGAGATCGAATAGACTTGGGCTGCTTGAAATTTTATGACCAATCTAGTTGTTAATTTTGAAAGTGGCTTAAATCCATCCTTGGTAAGAAGACACATTTTATTCACTTAACGATTGCTATTATTTTAATAGCTTTTTTAGTAAGTCTAATTTGGGTAAGAAGTGTGATAAATTTGCATTCTATACGTACATTTTTAATTTTATTGAAACGCAAACTCTTAAATAGCTCAATTTAAATTTAAGTGGACTTGGAGCACTTTCAAAATAAACGACTCATATGTAGGTGTTGAATTTCGTAACCTGCCTCATTTTCCTACCGTTTTTGAAAGGCTGTTCCTTCGAAGGATCACAGAGTCCTCGAGTCCTTTGTCGCGAATATAATCCCAGGAGACTTTTACACCGTTATCACTGTGCTTCGAACGTAGGCTAGGATTATTCGTAGCGCCTCAAAGGCTAGACGGTTAACCTCTTATTTCCTTTTTACGTTTCCTCCAGTTTCTCTTCAGAATTCCGCCGTTTACCCTTTTCTCGTGCCCTTCGCGGAGTTCGGGCAGGTCGAGGGTGAAAGTGCGTTCATTGTTCGTCGGCGTAAAGATGGCGGAGCTGTTGAAACTCGATAGCTCCGATTTATTGGTGTACCTTTTCGGTTTATCGACGAGCTTATAACGAAGTTAATAAAGTTTATTAGGCGGAGTGAGTGATCTCCAGGGAAGGTAGTTTCGGAAATATCCCGTTTCGAGGAAAGTTGTCTAATGCGCATTGATTGCCTTATTCGTACCCCGTGAATTAATTTGATATTATTAGGTGTAGCGGAAAGTTCTCTTGTGTTTTGCTACATGAACCTTCAAAGCTTGCAGCTAAAAGAGCCTATTCACTGTCAAACATATTGCGCAACATTGTTGACCGTGAATGGTAGTGATTGACGAATTGCGCAATCTGTTGTGCAAAATCAGAATTTCCTGATCCAATAAATATTTTGCGCGATATGATTGACCGTGAATGGGCCCCTTTAGAAGCAACAATGAGCAACTTTTAGCAGGGCCGTCCTAAGATATTCGGTGCCAAGGGCTACTAAAAATAATTCATAAATATATTGAAAATTTTATACACAAAATGTTTAGTTTGTACCCAAAATTTCAGGTACCCACACACCCCTATCCATTCCGAAGGGAACTCGATCGGTTACCCTACAAGTATCACTCTGTATATTAGAATAATAGAAGTACGCGTACTATGTACGAATATCCAAGTAAGGAGATTGCATATTCAATCGCAAATCAAACGAAGTGGAAAAAGCACGAGAAATGCATTACTTTACAGTGTGTAGTCGTAGGAGAAGAGGATAAAGAAAAGGAACAGGAATTCGCTGCACGCTTTTCAGGAAGAAATCTTAATACCAGGGAAGCACGTATACACCTGTTCCAGGGAAATTTTACGATTGCCGGGACAGCAATGGAATGTAAATTCTCCCAAAGGCAGACAAGATTTACGAGCGGGGATATGTAAACTGAACTGTGTCCGTGCATCTACCTGTCCACGAGAGCTTCCGACCTGTGCGAAACGGCGTTTTCCGAAAATTCAGGCTAACGCAAGTGTGAACGTGACCAAATATTTTTTGCGATACTCTTCGGCACGCTGATCATGGCTACACGAATCAAACTCGCTGAACGAGATGCGAGAACATCTCTGACACCAGGCAACAACCTCTTCAGGAATGAATTTTGCTTCGAAACAAATAGGACGATTTTAATCTCTTTATAATTAGGAATACTTTATGCGATTTACATAGACGTCAATCGAACAAGACGAAATAATAAAAAAAAGAATTTATTATTTTTAAATAATAAAAAAAGAACAAGACGAAAATGAAAATATAATTTTTATACATGTACAGGGTGATTCTGGAAATGAGACAAGTTACTGCTAATTTTCAAGTAAAAATAGCTATATTTATACTGTACATGCTGAAAAATATGAGAACGTGTCGTACAGTTTCGCAAACGATTTATTTATTTATTGCTTCCGTTTAAAAGCGATTTATTTAATTCCACTTGGAGTTAAGCAGGTTCTTGTTATGGGTCTGTCGTGCAGTGACGGAGGCTTTTTCTTGGGAAATATTTAGCATTATTCGTACGAGACGATGGCTCAAGTGGTGGACGGTTGTGCGGTTTGATCGCGTGCTTTCTCGCATTCCAAGGCTTCTCAGACTTTTAAATCGGGCGAGTACGAAATGGCAGAGGGCTTTCGATTTAAACTGCCTGCCCTTGCATAAAATCCGTTCCAGCAATTTTCATGAATTTGTAGACGGTCGTCAAGATATGCATCTCGCTCGTACGCGACGTTGAACAATAATACGTTGCAACGCGTATAGTGTAAATTGTGCAACTTGGGACGATCAGTGAACTCATTTTACTATAGACAAGACCAGAGTTGGGTAAAACGTAATTCCAATCACAATTGCAATTACTTTCTAATTACTGTAATTTGAAATTGCAGATATAAAATTACAATTACATGTAACTCTAATTGGTAATTGCAATTACTCGATGAATCACTGTAATTGCAATTATGGTCCGCAACTATAAATAAAAGTGTGGAGCGCTAGACTATACTGACGTAATCTTCGTGGGCGCGCTCCACGCTTTTATTTATAGTCACCAATATCATGATTTTATTTAAACTTGTATGAAATTTTTCTATCTGCTCCGACACTAATTTTATAACGCAAGAAATTTTGAACTAATTGCTAAACATTTTGGATAGTTATTAATCATTTAACTGAATTCGGTATTTCACGGAGAACCATGAGAAAAAGTCATGATTTTATTTAAATTCGTATTAAATATTTCTATCTATCCCGACACTAATTTTATAGTAGAAGAAATTGTTAACTAATTGCATAAAATTTTGGAGAAAAATTTATTTATATTTTATGGAGATATTTTATGGAGAACCAGGGAAAAAATTATTTTCTCCTTTTTAGTGCACTTTAATATAAACGTGGTTTTTAAAAAATTTTCTTTTGCATATACAATATATATGCTCGGGTTTGGAATGAGTTGGTTTCCAGCAATATGTGAGTAACAACGCGAATATATTTCAACGATATTTAGAAAGATGAAATTACAAGGTAATGTTTTCTCTCGCAAAGATCGGACTAGTAATGCCAGAACGAGGAACTAGGAGAAACTTACTCCTCCCACTCTTACTTCTACTGCATGACTCTGCTTCTACTGTGTGACTCACACAGGCAGAGTAATGGTACGTTCGTGTGTGTGCGGGCACAGTAGAAGTAAGAGTGGGGGGCCCAGCCGGAGGGGCAAATTCATCCTGGTTCCTCGTTCTGGCATCAATGGATCGGACACGACTGTTATTTCTAACGTTCATCCATCGCTCGCCGTTTCGCTCTTTATTAATTTTTTCGCGCGTCGCTTTGCGTTTTTCATCTATTCGCGCGAACCGAGACAACGCTGACTGTCGCTTGTTTTAACGGAAATTACTAATTACAATCGCTTACCCGGAGCACCCTTCATATATTTTTTTTCCTTATTTTTTCACGTAGAATCACCCGAAGCACGAACAGTATTAAAAAATGTACGAATCTTCATATCTATTGTAGACAAAGGCCGAAAGTCGTGCAATTTTCATTTTCAACCGTTTGCAACTAATAACAACGTTGGCTGATTGCGATGAAATTTTCAGAATGCTTTTAACGTGACAATCAAATGTATTATATTGTCCAATAAGACAGTAATGGACTGCCAACTTTATGTTTTACAAGAAAAAAGAGTAAGTAAAATTTAATACAATCGAGACCTTAAAAAATACAAAATGTCAATACATTATTTTCAGTTTATTCAAATTATTAAAGCAAACAGAACTTTCTATGTGATTCCCATTTTCAATTTCCCATAAAGACTTGCAATCTGCTAATGGAGATCTAAAAAAAGAGTTTTGGAACAAATGGATTGCTATACCACATTCATACACGACTCGCAGCGTTCCTCGAATCATTAATCGTGCTGTTCTCCTGAATAGGAAATTTTGAAAATGGAGTAGGGATTACGAGATTAATATTCACTATTGTAGGGAAGTTCCAGTAGTTCATTGAACCCAACGATACTTCAATTGGAATTCCACTTTAACTCGCAGATCGATGGACAGCAGGATTGCAAATGAGTCTCACAAACGAAATAGAAAATTTTGAAAATGTAAGAGGATTTTTGTTATTAATATTCTATAGTATGGGAAAGCACCAGTTGTTTATTAAATACGATGCGACTGAAATTCCAGTTTGATTCACAGGTTGAAGGACAATAGAATTCCCAATAAGTGACAAACAAAATAGAAAATTTAAAAAATGTATGTTTATCGTCATACAACCGTAATTGTTGTGTATAAAAGGAGATCAGTAGGGTTGCAAATAAGTGACATGTGAAATAGAAAATTGTAGAAATGTAGTAGGATTTTTGTTATTAATATTCTCTAGTATGGTAATGTTTCAGCAGGTCATTGAACTCGTTGAGTTTATATGGGAGGTCTAGGTAAAGACAGCGGGGGCCCTTTTGAATACCGCGGTGATCCTGGGTGCCCACAGTAAATGTCTAGGGACGACTATTTGGGTTTTAGTCGGGGCGGGTCCGACATTGGCTATCCTTATCTTCGGCGATAGGGTTAGTTATCCATAAGGGATTTCCCAAATTAGAAAAAAAAGGTTATTGAACTCAATAATATTACGATTGAAATTCCACTTTGACTCACACGTTCAGGGAAGTCAGTGGTATTGCAAATAAGTAACACACAAAATATAAATTTTTTAAAAAGCAACAAAGTTATCAATATCCTTTGTCATGGAAACGTAATAGTTGCGTGTTGACTACGAGGACACTACCATTGAAGAAGAATAGTTGGATTGCGAGAACGCGACATACACAGTGGGACACATAAGAATGGAGCAGAATCATTTTGCGATTATTAATATAATAAAAATAACTTTATAAGAAATGATAGCATAGATATCTTCAGTGGAGCACATATTACAATAGGAGTTGCACAAAGTCTAAATAAAATCGTTCTCATCAGCTTTATAAAGGAACATGTGGCAGTTCAATTAGATAAGACTCGGTAGGTTTAGCGTTAATATTCTTCAGCATAAGAAACTTCCGGTTGCTAGTTGTATACGACGATACTGCAATTGCAATTGCATTTGGACTGAGGAAGACGGAAGTAGTACCGTGGGATTACAAATAAGCGAGGCATTTAGGTGTTCGGTCGGAGGTGGATGCGCTGTACGACGTGCATTAGTGAACGGGAAGAGTGCGCAAGGATTGTCAACAAAAATCGACAACGGCCGCGAAGTGTAAAGTGGAAAAGTTTTCCCGCTTCTCCGTCAACTATCCGCCCCGTCCCTGGCCAATCAAAATTTCGCAAGAAACGGCAAGATTGCGCGCGGGATGAAAAAGTTACCCCGCACGAAATTGGAACTCGCTGCAGCATCAACAATAGGGTAATCAGTCGTGCGGGAAATTTCAAGTTGCCGGGTGAAGGCGAAGGGTAATCCATCTGGAAACAGAATCTTTTCTTACGTTCTACGTAAAATCTGCTCGGAGACAATGGATCACGGTGTCGGTATCAAGCCAGTTCATCATAAGAATCGTGTGTTTCAAGCATCCGAGCGGCCGCGCATCCGTTTTTCCCGCGTATTCTTCGGCCGCGCTGGTCGGCTATGAATCAACGTTTAAAAGCGGCGGGTCGCGTGTGTGCGAGAGCGTGCTGGGAGTTGAAATCATTTTTCACGTCGTCGGCTGATTGATACAAACGCGGTCTAACCGTGGTGGAAAAGCGACGGTCCCAGGAAGAGAGGCGTCGCGTGGTTTCGGATCGAACGGTGACGCGGGGCCAATCCCGCATTCTTCTCCAAAGAAAGAAAAGGGACGGAGGCGGGATTCAGGAAGCAGAGGGTGGGGGCGGCGAGAAGAACGACGTGTCCAGCTAGTTTTTACGCTTCGTTCTTTCCAACAGGGGATCCAGACAATGAAAACGTCGGGACTACGACACCGGCGACAAGGCGAACCTAATTAAGACGGCGACTTCGCTCCCGAATGCTAATCACCGTGCTCCCACCGGCCTGTATATTTTAAACGTTCATTAAACGCTTCATTGTACCGGCCGGCCACTCTTTCAAAGGGATTAGGAGAACGTGAAAGTTAGGAATAGACCGTGTGCCGGAAGAAAAGGATTCCGGAAACGAGAGATTCGCCTATCCTCTTCGTTTCACGGGCTTCGCTGGCCCAGTGGACGTTTAATCGAAAATGCGAGCACAGTTGTTTCCCCTCGGGTGTTTTGTACTTGTTGCAGCCCCACCCTATCACTCTTCCTCCTTGCGAAATAATACGTATACGCTTTCTTATAACCTTCCTCTTTTAGAAAATGAACCGGGCGATATTTTATCGGCGCTCCGCCTCGAATACTTCTTTTTGCTGGCGGTCGTCTGCGTATTATTTCTCGCTTTCCATCGCGAGGAAAAACTGTCGAAGCAGGAAGATAATGAAACTCAAAGAAACCTGAAGCACGGCCAAGTGGGGCGGCTTTTCTTATGGGACTCTCTTTATTTTATCGGTGTTTTTGCTCGAACCAATTCGAAACTGCCATCTGCAACAAAACTTGACACACGAGTACACACTCGGCGGCGATACTGTAAGATGCTGTGTAGCACCGTGCAAATCTATGTTGCGAAAGGAGTTTCCCTTTCTTCTGGAGCGGAGACCGGAACTCAAAGTTACCGGGCTAAGTTGTTCCGATCGTTATATGTGAGAAAAATATATAAGGAACAACTTCTTAAAAATCCACGATAATATTGAAATTCACTGAAAAGTAGTAAATAATTTTTCTCATGGTTCTCCGTGAAATACCGAATACAGTTAAATGATTAATAACTACCCATCTTAAAAATCCACGCTTATATTGGAATTCAATAAAAAGTAGTAAATAATTTTTCTCATGGTTCTCCGTGAAATACCGAATACAGTTAAATGATTAATAACTACCCATCTTAACAATTCACGCTTATATTGAAATTTAATAAAAAGTAGTAAATAATTTTTCTCATGGTTCTCTGTGAAATACCGAATTCAGTGAAATGATTAATGACTATCCAGAACGTTTAGCAATTAGTTAAAAATTTCTTCCGTTATAAAATTAGTGTCGGAGCAGATAAAAAAAATTTCATACAAGTTTAAATAAAATATTAGCGACTATGAATAACGTCAATATAGTTTACCGCTCCCCGCATTTATTTATAGTTTTATAATTAAATTAAGATGTCTCTGTTGCCATAAAAATGAATACAATAGTTCTGTCGTATTTTTTAAATACTCTTTGAACGTCCAAAACGATAAATTCCTTTGATTAGGAATTCAGTGACTGTAATCGCTCAAGGTCATCCAAGGTCACGGACGGAGGAAACGTATAAGATTTGAAATATGAGAGAGAAAAGAGAAAAGTTCAACTATAATGAGAAGTTGATAATTGGCAAAGAATGAATTTTCGATTTGTCGTAAGCAGTATGATTAATTTCCGACGAAATATTGAGATTTCATATGATCACGGGCTTTAAGGTCTTTCGACAGATAATTGAACGCATTCCCATTGCAGGATGGATAACAGGCGGTGCTTAAGTCGCGTAAAGCCGCAGTCGCGATTTATGGTCGGCGGAATTGATAGAAAACCATTATTAAACAATCCATCGGAATCCGCTTGGGTGGGCGGACGCGCGCGCGGCCATTTAAATTATTGGCGCACCGAAACGCTAATTCCACAGGCATCGAAAATCAGATCACTGTATTCTATTATCCAGCCGGTTTTCGAATTTGCCAAACACGATAAAGTCGTGACCCGATTCTCTGGACCGGAGGGGAACGGAAATTAATGAACCTGTGGATTAATGCATGCGTGATGTGCCATTTCAATTTGTAAAGGAGTATTAAAAATGCATTCTGATTATTCCAACTTCTACCGCAATAATCGTTCCACAAAACGTTTTATCGTCGTTTCATCTTAGCCTCCGGAACGACGAGTTTATTCGAGTTGGAACGAGACAAATACAAGTTGTCTGATATAATACCGTTAGAGTTAATGGTTCAGGATATTCAACCGGGACCAGAATCAGTTTTATTTAAGCAGACACAGACTTGTTAATTAATATTTCACAGGTCTATTAACATTACATGTCGTCTTCAGATGCAGAGAAGAAGTGAAGAGTCATAGAGAGTATAGAAAGAATAGAAAGAGGGCGCGCGGACTGTTGAGTGTACGCAGCGAATTTAAAATATAGAATTTACTTCTAATAAATACTACAAAGTTGATTATTGTGGAAACTATTGATGAGACAAACAAATGTCTCGATGGAAATTAAATCGCAGGAATAGGAAAAATTTTTGAAGGTGGTCCAAATTGTTTATACTATTAATTTAAGGGATACGATGGTCATATGTCTTAGAATAATTAGAACTTTTTTGTTTGTAATCATTTTATAGAAGAGATGAATCTAAATTTTATTTCGACTTTAAATGTACATTACTGATTTTGTTTGAAATATTCGTCACAAATCTGACCCGATATTTTATGACAATAGATTAAATATGACTGTTTTAATGCTGTTCCATTTTGTAGTATACTAAAGATAAATGAAACGATGTATGAAATATATACTTGCTTTTAATAGCTTTTGAAATGTTACGAACTCGTGTAGCTACATCATTAACAGGAAATATATGAAACGAAAATATATGTATTATAAATGTAACGTATTATATATAAGGTAAATATATTACACATTGCGCACATGTATAAAATAATGAAATAAAGAAGAGAAAAGAGAAGAGCCATAATATTCTACTCCTCCTGGAGAACCAATCCAAATAAGTTTGCTTCAATCTGAACTTTTGAACATTATTTCCGTGCGTTCATTGTATAGCGTTCTGATGTAATGAGAAAACCTGCTTGTTATAGCATTTGTTCGTTGTTATAAGGTTGTTTGTTATAAGAACCCACTTTACTTTTTTAGAAAATACGTCAACAGAATTTTGACTTTATTTCTTAGCATTGGAAAAGGTAAAGAAAGACTCCCTTAAACGGAGTTGTCAGTGATCTAAATTGGTGGGTGACCTGAAATGGTCAGTAATCGGAAGTGGTCAGTGATCTTAAATGGTCAGTGATCGGAAGTGGTAAGTGACCTAAAGTGGTCGGTGATCTAAATTGGTGGGTGCCCTGAAATGGTCAGTGATCTTAAATGGTCAGTAATCGAAAGTGGTCAGTGATCTTAAATGGTCAGTGATCGGAAGTGAACAGTGACCTAAAGTGATCGGTGATCTAAATCGGTCGGTGACCTGAAGTGGTCAGTGATCTTAAATGGTCAGTGATCGGAAGTGGTAAGAAACCTGAAATGGTCAGTGACCTGATATAAATGGTGTCCCGAAGTGGTAGATGACATGAACTGGAAAGTGACCATTTTTTCAATGCCGCATTGTGTGTCGTGGCAATGTACATCGTGATATCACTATTGCGGTTCCCCATTGACTCAAGCACCGCCTCCCGTTTATCTGGTTGAACTATCCGCCACGTGTGGCTTAGGGGGCAGTTTCGTTTCCAGGATTGCAAGGGTGCGGGATACGCCTTCTTATTTCTCGATAATGCAAACATGGGGTTTCCCAGAAGTCAAAAGCGCTAGACAAAAGATCAATCTAGACCGTAGTCGCCCTAAAACGTCCTATTTTAAATATAATAAAACTGGACTATTTTCATAAAGCTGTGTCTGTGTGAATAATGCAAATTGCGTCTTGTGAATGTAAAAATAGGACTTTTGAGGACGACTGCAGCCTGGTTGACCTTTTATCTAGCGGTTTCAACTACTGAAAAACTCCATCAATGCATTACCGAAAAATGAGAAGGCCCACTACCTTTGTAATGCTGGAAACGAGTCTACCCCTTTAAGAAACGCGGACACGGGGTAAAACGAACAACACTAAACTATGTGGTCGAAGGAAGAATTTCGTACACTAATGATATAAACAGACAGACGGTAATTTTGTGATCGCTTTGGAAAGCGGCCGATCGGAACGCGTTAGACCGTTTCCACTTGTCGACATTGGTTATTCTGTTTTATGGTGACGGGCACTTTACGCTGGGATTAATTCGCCGTTGTACGGCGTCAGTCATGGAAACAACAACCGCGCGCAACGTGTTCGATGCCGATGCGGTGGGGGCAGCTGGTTCGATGAATTTAGTTGCACGTACTCGTCGAAATGGCGGCGAGCGGGCCGAGTCAGGCCCGTCCATTTCATCACGTCCGTTCTCTCGGATGATTTGACCCCTGTCGCCGAAGAAAGAGCCCCGCAGATTCGTCCTGTCCAAGCCCGGGTAGAAGGGAGAAAAATTGTCCCGGTTCAATGGTTTGCTAGTCAACCGTTTTTCGCATTCACGCCTCCACCTTTCATCGCGTAACCTCGTTCCGCGAACGACCCAAAAAATTGAGGCACCCGATTTATTCATTCGACGCGACAGCATATTCCGTGGCGTGCTTTTTTATTTTTGTTCGAGCCGGACACGGTCTCCGAACGACGAATTCGGAACAGTTAATGAAAAGCGGAGAAACAGCGCGGCGCGCATTTGTCCCGAGGCTTGACAATGAAAAACAATGTAAACGGCGTACAATGCAGCCGCTGTAAAACATTGGAATAATGAAGCAACTTGATTCGCCTACGTCTCAGTCGCGCTGCTCAAAATTAAACGGCGCGACGACTTCGACGTTCGGCTCATTTGACGATTAAATATTTAAACTAATTATAAAGAATATCAGTCGCGGAAGCTTCGGGGTGAATACCTCGCCTCTTGAAGAGGAGAACTCTGGGCAGAATAATTAAAAACGAAACCGGCAGTTCATACTTTCTCTGCATCGTCGCAGAGAACGAGCGCATTCAGTCTCGAAACAATACGCTAAAGGTTTCGCACAAAATCCTGAAGAGAAAGCACGGATACTAGGTAGTAAGTAGTAGTGTTATGTAAAATATAATGTAATTTAACTACAGAGTATTTTATAATTGTACTCGAATTATGTTATAATTATAATTGTATATTTTATAATGTACTCCAATTGCAATTACGGATTACATTGTAATTGAATCGAACGAAGATCTGAATTATAAATTACAATGCAATTAAATTATTTCGTAATTACAATTCCTGGAGTAATTCAATTGGAATAGTAGTGTTATGTAAAATATAATGTAATTTAACTACAGAGTATTTTATAATTGTACTCGAATTATGTTATAATTATAATTGTATATTCTATAATGTACTCCAATTGCAATTACGGATTACATTGTAATTGAATCGAACGAAGATCTGAATTATAAATTAGAATGAAATTAAATTATTTTCTAATTACAATTCCTGGAGTAATTCAATTGTAATACTGCACAACTCTGATTGGCAGGCACTCAAACTTTACAGAGATCTATTTTTTCAATTATTTGGAACAACGCTAAGTGGTGGATTGAAAGAACTTTTGACAAAAATTTGTGACAAGAGTAAAGAAGAGCAACCCTAATGTATACAAACATGCATACGTGGAAAAAGCGAAAGCGCGCATTTCTACGTGTTGCAGGCTTCCGAGCCGGATGCAACGCACGGTCACAGTATCGTGCATTGACTTTAGGAGGCGAAAACACCCCGCGGAACAACGGTCGGCTGCAAATAACCAAGCACCAATGAAAATGGCCAGCCCTCTCGCAGTTTTTAACAAAGTTTCCGCGCCGCGACGCCGCACACCGCCGTACAAATACATATTCCCATGAATGGAACGGTTTATTTGATCACACTCCGCGGGAGCCTGTGATTACGGCAAAAAGTTCCGGCAACATTCCGCCCGGCTCGGTTCCGTCGTAAGATTCCATTAACTGTCCAGCGTCCGGCGCGTTCTCCACGGAGCAATTAAAACACACCCGGAGAAAAAGAATTTGTCAGAACCAAGAACAATAAAAATCTATTCAGTCTCTGCGGTCAGAAGTGACCCGGCTAACGCGCGTTCACTGTCGAACTTATTATCAGAAAAGTTCCGAGTTGCAATAGTTCGAGATGTAATGTAATTGTTGAAATGTACTTCGTACACGAGGAACAAAATGAATCAGTTATCCTACACAAAGAACAATTGGTTCAATTTCAGTTTGTAAAATCGTTGTCTGTTTTCATGTGGGATCGTTCAATTTTCTGGCCCGAGTGATCCTTGACGAGTTCCTTTCAAATCGTAAAAACGTGTTTTACATGTGCCTTTCTCGCTCCGAATCAACTTCGTTGATTTAATTTTATAATTTATAAAGTGCGGCTTATCCTAGTACGTAACCTAATAGTAATACAGACACTTTATCTATCTTCAGATTTGGTTTCGTATATCAACTCGATAATCTTAATAGATCAGTACGCTGGCACTATTTATACGTTCACGGAATAATACTTAGTGTCGGTAAACGTTAATCGATGATAATAAAAATTAGGATGAAACACCTCCTTCCTTTTCTTCGTATTGAAACATTTTAATAGCTAACGTGGTTCTCGAACCTGAAGAAAAAATTTATAATATCCTAAAGATAAATTACGATCGATAACCAATTAATTAATTATAATAAAAATTGTCCCGAAATTTTTCACCGAAACCTGCGTGTAATTATAATACTCCCCGGGCATCTGTACTATTCCAACCCAATAACATAAATAAATCAGTGCGTCAGACTAACTTATATTTCCCATCGAAGTAATCTATAGCTTGATAAATATTTTCTTTTCTATTGCACCCCTGAGCTTTATACCCTATCGCCTTTATATCGCGTCATCTATCGGCCACGTATTTCCTCCCTATCTCCGATATCTTTTCCCGCGACGATTCTCATAGGCACTGTCTCCTCATAAAACAGTTTCTCACGTCTGCTACGCCGAATTGCATCAGTATCTCGTCTCCTTATTCGTCGCGACACAATGGGAAGACGAGTGCGCCACGTAGAGGGATGGGAGGACGAAACGGAGAAGAATTAGCAACGGAGAAGAAGGAAAACGAGTGGCTTTTCGGGTGACGTGTATCCCAGACCCGCATTTTCGCACCCTAACGAGATTTCAACGGCCACTTTAGGACGTCGTCGTGAAAATCTTTTCAATGGCTCCGGACGTATTGTTACGTGGCGTCTCGTTGAGGCTTCGCGTTCTTAATTCGTGGCCACGTCAAAACATGAGCTTCGACTTCATTTATTTCACAGTCTTCTACATTTTCTTGGACCGAGACTCGCCTATTTCTTTGATTCGATTTCAACGTTGCTTAACGCTTTACCCACCGGAAGTTTATTAATAGGATTTTCAATAATTTTGCTGTACCAAAAGAGAGCATAGAAATTTTCGTTCACATTGCAATCTTAAATATAACTATTAGATGACGTTATAGAAGGTGACTCATTAGTTCACAATGAAAATCGCTGTTGCTATTGAAGGTTCCATTAAAAAATGTTTAGCCATAAAAAATTTTTTGAATGTAGAGGATATTATTGTAAATATTAATTATTATTATATTTTCTAATTTATAGAGTGTAAGTGGGGAGATTGTTTTCCAATTTGGCTTCTAGAACTGTCCATAATTTTGTCAATCTCTTATGCCAAATATTTATTGAAATAGTATATGTATATGCATTTTTAAATCAAGTTGCAAGCTTGTATTCTTCAATTATTATTTTGTCGAAGTTAAATGTCTGGTGATTTATGGACAGGAATATAGGTACTTTTAAGCATATTTTTCGATTAATGTTTCGAAGATGAGTAATGCTTTGAGCATACCCAATATATTACTATGGACTTGCCACTATTCATGACAGACTGGCGTATTCGAAACGTCATTTCGCGTCGAATTAGAAAGGAAATATGCCCGCGTAATTAAAACCTTCCCAACGATTAATGCGAAGCGGGATTCATTGCCCCGAATATTTGACTGTACGTTCACTGCTAAATTGCGATCGACCCCCTCTGCGCCAGTCTAAATGTCTTAGTGGAACCCCTCTTTTCATATGAACCCTATCTTCGAAAATGATTCGACGGTCAGCTTTTGAAATCGTCGGCGCATGAGTGTGCACATTTATTTGCGCTCCACGGTCGGCAGCCCTTGTTCCCTAACGAGGGTGGATATCTTCCGCAATTGCTGGTTCGATCAAGCCGAAATCGGATGGGACGGGAGAAAACAAACAAACAAGCAAACGAAATTGGAAAAACGTGAGACGATTCGAGTCTTCGGCGTTGTTCCTCCGAGATGATATTCACTATTTTAATATGTTCTAGCGCAGTGGACCATTTCTGTAAAATAGGTGGAATTAATTGACTGTATCCCTTATGAAATATCTGCACGATCCAGAATCTTTGCAAAAAGTTTCATGAAATACATTTTTCTATTTAAAAGAATATTAATTCTGGACTCTAACGAAGGAATTCCAAATTTTTCAGTCCACTGGAAAAGGGACACCCAATCTGCAGCAACTTTTGGATGTTCTACAAACGATAAATCCAGCAATCACACAAAGTGAAAGAAATTTTCCTATGGCTACAGATTTTATTACAAACATTGAGTTAAAGTTTTTAGCGATTTCGATAAATATTATCAACGATATTCCAAATATTCTCGTTATTCTATTTCTCATTTCTCGAGAAATGTTGAGAAATCAAGAACACTAAGCATAACTGAATTAAAGATTAGCAGTAGAAAGTATGCCAAAGCAAATTAGTACAGTTTTACAAGCACAATGGGTTGTGGACGAAATATTGACAATAAATAATATATTAAAAACCGAGTGAATTCTTTTTTTCATTGCTAACCGAGGAGACATTAATCGTTGAAAAACATTTCTCAAGTTACTTCCACCTATGATCAAAATAATTATAATATTGACTCTTTGTTATTCTATTAAACTCCTAGCAATAAAGAATGATTTATACAAAACTTGTGGTTATTGGTTCAGTTATGCTCCTTACTGTATTTTCAACATTGTCCTGGTTCTGTAAAAGATAATGAGCACCGCCGCGGTTATGCACATACTGTGTGCATGAACAAAATCACTGGTCCGTCGAGTTTCAAAACGATATTCGAAAACACGATCGGCAGTAACGCGGAAATTTGTCTCGGCGCTTAAATTGGCCACACTTCAGGAATGGTAGGACGGGGACGACGGCGCGCACTCGTATAATTTCATAGACAAACCCCGGGCAAAGGGAAGAAATTAGAGCGGAGTGTATCAACCCTTCCGATTTCGCACGGCGCATTTTCCATCGCTGGGTACGAGTTCCTCGCTCCGTTCTCATGCAAACACACGTGCGAGCACGTTACGAGATTAGCGCGCGACGCGGCGCGAGTGCACGGTGTTTTTAATTCATGCGCGCTAAAGGGGAAAATGAAAGGAAAAAGGGAGGCGCGTGCGCGCAATCCCGCGACGGGCCCACGGCCGGAAACACGTGTAATTGAATCGTCAGGAATCAGCGCGATTTACATGAAGCCGCGACGAATGTTACTGCACCGTTCATAATCGGCCGTGCATAAATCGCCGCGTGGCCGACGAGCCTTTTAACCGTTGTCCGTCACTGTCACGCGCCGTCAGAGCTGCGAGAACACCGACATCGTTTGCATTTTTTCTATGAGCGACGATCGGCCCATTCACCTTTAATAAATGTCACAATAAACAGCCCGGCGGCATTTTGCCCGAAAAGTCAGGAAAAAGTCTATTCAATATTTTGCACAATCTTTGTTGCCCAACGTATTAATTAAATGTCTGAAGAATAAGACTTCAGTATTATCTTTTTTTTTTGTATGCATCAAATCTTTTAATCGAATTTTAAACCACTTTCCGATGAGCTGGACTAGACTTGAAACTTTAAACATATCTCAGAACTGGCTGGCAATGCAATATTAAAAAAATTGTTTTTTTTAATTGTGCGTTTAGGAGATAAAAAAATATTAGCAGTCTATCTTAGTGGGAATCAAACCCGGACCTTACTAAATATGCTCGGTAGTAACGACTAAAAAGTAGAAAATAAAAAAATATATATAAGTTTATGTTCAAATGCATTAAAAAGGAGAAAATAATTTTTTTAGATATCAATGACAATGATAAAAATACTTCCATAAAAATCGCATGTGTCGTCTTTTTTATTATAACAAACATTTATAGAAAATCTTGAAACATTGAATCAGCAATAATCTGACAGTATATAAATCTGACATCCTATAAATTGTCTAAAACTGACGGGTTTGAGGTCCATCAATTTTTTTTGTAAAATCTCGCACAGATTTAAATTAGAGCATAACTGATCGCCAGACTCTTTCATTGCAAGACACAGAAGCCAAATAACAATTTCATTCTTCTTTTAATTATCTTATTGAGGTTAAACTAATACACTGGCGGCCTTAAATCTTTTTAATACCTCCACTGTTTTAAATTGTACGCGTCTGGAAAAATTGTATGCATTTGGAAAAATGTGCCGAGAATGATGAGAGTGATCTAACCATATTTCTTTAAACGAAAAGGGGATATTAAAAGAATTAATTCCATATAATGTTCAAGTAACAAGCACTATCTAGCGCACGCTTTAAATAAGAATAACTTTTTTATGAATGAAACAAGCAATATAAAATTTCTCTGTAAGGCTAGAAGAATTAGTCTAGCAAATCTGTCGAAAAAATATATTGAGAAAATGCATTTGGTCAGAACTGTGAAAAGCAATAGTACAAATTGTTTTTTACAATTTTTTGTAGCTGGACCAATATAGAAAATTTCAAAGACGTGTTTGGCCGACTCGTATAAATTATATACGTTCTAAAAATTTCATTGCAATTTGTTAACCGATTTTTTAATAATTTTCGGCCTTCTTACCACTTTTGATATGTTAAGCAATAAGATACTTAAAGTTTGACTAAAGTGTGTGGCGGAAAGGCGGAAAGAGTGAGTTATGAGAATTGTAACGCTGAGAGAGGGGGGCAATAAAGTGAAACTGCATTTCAATCATTATATTATCGCATCATGGTATCGAGGAGTTTACGGACAGTCGCAAAATTTCCGCAGAATGAACCTACGCCAATGTGACGCGCCTGACGGGCTGATATATCTTGTCACGCGTGTAGCAGGCTTCACGGCGTCGTCCCATACACTTCAGATACATTTTGCACAAATGCTATAGAAGCCAATTCAATATTATATTGTTCAGAAACGATGCGCTCGATAACAGGCGCGGAACAGTGTCCGAACAGTGACGCCGCAGTGTAACGAAACCATATTTCCTCGCATAGATAGCGCGCGGCAATGTATAGCAGGGGCCCATTGACAGTAGGCAACCCGCCTTTCGCCGGAGACCGGCTGGCCTTTAATGAAAACGGCATTGTTACGATTTCCAAATAAATCGCACCATCACGCCGATTGCCAGCGGTAATGCGGCCGGTTCTATGGGGATCGAAACCCCGAATCAATTCGGATGGTAATTTAATGTCAACGCCTGCCAAGGATTATACGGATCGGTTCGCGTTTCGGATTCCTCGCGGACGCAACGGATTACGCGTGAAACCGACATTTCTCGTGCGTTAGTCGGTACCGGAAGCGGAACGCGTCCTCGATCCACACTAACTTTTCGACGCGCCCAACGGACAAGAAAATTTTTGCTCCTGGTTCGTTCACTGTGAACGAGGTCGGTTCTATGTTATCTACTGGAACTATATCAGCGTTACCCTATGGACAACTTGGTAAAAAAAAAACCCTAGCACACACATGAGAGGGCCCCGAACACAAACGAAGATCCAAATTCGACGTTTCTCTCATAAAAAAGGAAGAAGATGCCGGAAACTTAGCGAGCAAATTTGGAAGTCTTAAAGCCGGATCTCGGCTTAGGTTTTGGGTTCCTTGCGGACGCAAGGGGATCATACGTTGATCCGGGAGTTCTCCCGTTAACCGGAAGCGAATGAGGCGCGCGCCAGGTCGACCTACTAATCTTCGAACCGCCCACAGACTAAGAAAAATTTCGCTCCTGGTTCGTCCACTGTGAACGACGTCTGTTCTATGGGGATCAGTGACGCGTTACCTTATGAGCAACTTGGACAAATGCCCAAAACAAAAGGGGACCCCGAACACAAACCAAGATCCAAATTCTATGTTTCTCTCATAAAAAAGTCGTTTTGAATGAAAAAAATGAAAAAAAAATTATAACGGGACCACCCCGGGGACATACTCTACAAGATGCAAAAGGTTTTGTACCGATTGGTAATTAGTGAACATACATAGAAAAAAAGCGAAAAGAAGGCACATACAGGTCGAATTGAGTAACCTCCTTCTTTTTCGAAGTCGGTTAAAAAAGGAAAAGGATGCCAGAAACTTAGCGAGCAAATTTGGAAGTCTTAAAGCCGGCTCAGGTTTTGGATTCCTTGCGGACGCAAGGGATTTCTCCATTAGTAGGTCGACCTACTAATTTTTCGACGAGCCCACCGGCTAAGAAAATTTTCGCCACCCCTCTCCGCCCCGGGTTTGCGCACTATTAATACGGCCGGGTCTCGTGAAACCTGCCTGGCTCCGCGAGCAGCAGTTAACGCGGTCGTTCCCTGTCACCCCCTACCGTTCGGCGAACTTCCGGCGAACTTTTCGTCGCTAAAACAATTTGGCCGAGGCAAGATAACGCGACCGGATAAAGCTGCGCGAACTTCTCGACGACATTGTGTCGCCTGTGCCGCGTCGCTGTAATACCTTTCACACCCCGGCCGGTTGATAACGTAATCGTTTATATTAATCCTTTTTAACGAGCGGCTGCGTGTACGTGTAGGAGGCGAGCTAACGGCGGATACGTGACTTTCGCGATCCAGCGTACCCGCGCCGGGCCAGCCAGAATTTATCACATTATAACGGCGATAATATTCCACGGAATGTCCAATGTTTTCCTGGATAATTAAATATACCGGTTATTTGGGAACCCACGCCAGTTTCCCAGAGACTCCTCCTTCTCTTACGGAACTATACCTATTCTGTTTATCGTTGGCAGATGCACGTGTGCAATCTCCACCGGATATTGTACTGGTCAAATTACTCTGACCCTCGACAATATTTTGCAATTTTAGTAGTTGCTTTACTAACCCTTCTGGGACGATATTTATGCGCTACACTAACTCTGAAAAATGTTTCAGAATTGAAGGCACGTGGTTAAATTATAGGATGCAATATACTCTACGAAATAAAAATGTTCTGCATTGATTGTGGGAAGCAAGAATAAAATGAAAATTGATTTCATCCCTTAATGACTTTGTTACATTAAAGAAGACGTTGCGATGTTCTTGAATTTTTCTAATTCCTTACTGTATTTTATATTTCGTCCAAACCAATTTCTTCGTAAATGCATAATCATTCAAGACATTCAAGATAGTTATGAGAAGTGTCTAAATAATCCACAGACTATTATGATACGATCTCTGAAAATGACTCGTAAAAATAATAAGATTTTCAAGCGCGATCTTTATTACTCAATTCCCAAAATCAATTCGCGATTCATCGAATCGATTCAAAGCCGAAAGGAAAGAACCTGAAACCGATCATTCGACCGATAGCGTTGAGTGTATGAACAACTGACAGCGAGACACATCGTGTGTGCATGTATTAAAGAATTCGAAAAGTACTAGTAACATTTTAAAACTGGGAAAAATTGTGCAAGAGGAAATTGGAATCCGTCCAAAACGAAAATTACAGAGCACTGCTGAACACGTCGAGAAAGCGTAATCTTTCGAATAAGAAAGAAATGCATTAACAATGGATATTGTTATTGATCATAGTATACTGATCATCTGGGTCGGTTATTATAGGTGTATTCAAATTTGGACGAGTTGCGCGAGAAAGAACGAGTTTCGGCGGTGAAAAGCACGTTGACATGCGGTGCGAGTTGCTTGACCACGCTCAACCGCGTGTCATTGGACTAATTTCCGTTGTCTCCGAGGAAAGTGAACGTTAATACGAATTACACGATCCGCCCTCCTTTGTAGCAATCACATAATGCCGGATGCACTTCGCTTCCGTGCTTCAATTCCACGTGCAATTTAACGGGACAGTTCGTCGAAAGCGTGTCGATATTACGCGGCGGCCGATGACGCCGGAAATCCATCGAAATATCATTGACTGCCACGACGAGAGGAAGGAAGATACATTGCCGATAATGATACATAGACTCGAACCGGATGTCAACGCACCTGTCACTGTGTTCGGCGAACGATGCGATTCTCGGTGCAACTTAATTTCTGCTAAAACTTACCCGAGTCGCGACCGCGGAGTCCACCACCGATGGATCACAACCGGCACAACTCGATCTAATCTCCGTGATAGATACTTCAAGTTTCACGAAACGCAGGCTCGTCACCGCAAACCGAAAACGATGTGCATTCGTTCGCATCTAAAATGCAACTTGAACCTTAGCCCGCGCTTTGGTGACTGCCAAAGGATTGAGAGTGGGGAGCCTCTTCTCCGCGTGATCGTACTTGCACCGGAGCGACACCAGATAGCTGTACAGATCTGCCGGTGTTTTCCGGATAGTGTTGACAACGTAGATTTCTCTCGTAACGCGGAGTTTGCGGCAGTACAGCCCGTTTATGCCGACATACGCTGCTGCAGAAAGCAAGTTTATCACTGACTGAATACGCAGATATGAAACATACCGACATCGCATTTTTGCTGTCTACGTCACCGACGGGATACTGTTAAAGAAGGACCGCCAGCACCGACAGAAACGTACCCCTGTACCTTACAGGGGTAGCGACGAGATACTGTTACATACTGCCAGCCCCCATGCTATTCCGCGGTAGGGTAAGTGGACGCAATGGGCGGGGTTGGTAACGGTGGAAATCACAGTGACCTGAAAGACCACATCGCTAAAAGTTCCTCCACCGACGAGATTCAGTTGGTGGTCCAGCGCTCTCTACCTAAATAGTGTAAATAAATCAATAGATCATTTGTTCGTAAACCACGTCAAACTGCGACAGTGGCGTAGGTAAATAAATTTAGTACCGGCAGGTAGTAATTAAATTTAGAATGCTGACATTACCCATTTTGTAATTCTTAGAAAAAAATTACTTTTTAATAGACATCGAAAAAGAAGGAGGTTACTCAATTCGACCTGTATGTGCCTTTCTTTCTATTTATTGTATAATTTCATTACGCACTCTTATTGCTTCCTTATTTCCCTTATTATTCACCATTGTAATTATTGTCTTATAATCGACAGTTGTGTATAATTAAAAAAAATTTTATCAAAGAAATATTATAAATATGATGGGGTAAAAGACTGATGGTAAAAGTCTCATAAAAGATTAATTAATTTTCGCGGGCGCGAATTAGGGCTTCGAAACGTTGCGCACATGCTCGATCGCACCACCGGAACGATCGGTTTCTCTCGAAACTTGTGATTGGTTTCGGAAATCGTCGATCGATTTCACTGCGAGCACGTTTAGGGTTTCAGATGTTTGGCGGTCCGCCGAAGAAAAAGAAGAAGCTATATGCCGAAGAGGCACCGACAAACAAACTGTCGCTCAAGAGGGCAACTAAAATGATTACTACATAACTAAAATCATTACTACACTGTACTCGTCTATAGAAATAGTAATAGTAGAAGTAGTTAGTTCTACATATGGGCAGGTTTCGCCGCCCCAACAATCGGCGGTGATGAGCACGTCCGCGATTTGCAGTAGTGTTGCAACAAAACAACCCGTGTTGCACTAATAGATTTTTAACAGAGATCAAAATTAGTGTTGCGATACCCGGGATTTCCGTTCACTTCAATTGATCAACTTCAATAATCAACTTCAATTTCCATTATATTGAATACGTAGCGTTGCGAATGAAATCGTCGTGATTCGAATTACATTTCATTTTGGTTGCTGCTTGAAGCAGTATTTAAGAAATAGCATTTTTATAAGAATTTAAAGTTTATATAATTGTTTTGCAAAAAATGTAGAGTATACTCTAAAAGAGTATAGTCTTTTGATTCTCTGTTTATGGAATTAACGTTTTGCAGCAAAAAGGTCGCGTTTTTTATTCGAGTATTTCGACATTTTGGGCGCCATGCTCCAGCTGCAACGGTCCACTGAACTATGAAGTGACACTTGCCTATGTCGTTGAATAGCACAGGTGTTGGCAGCATGGTCAGTAGTATCAGTTGGTGGCCAGAGTCAGTATCTCGTCGCCAGGATCCATTACCGACCGGTCTTTCGGCCCATTGGGCCCACTTTTAAGACCGCGGAATAGCACATTTTTTAATTTTTCTTTTAAAGAACATGATAAGCTTTATTCCAATTTTGAAAGAAAAGATTCATAATGCTATATCGATCGATGCTACCATGGTTAATATTAATTTCATTTCTCAAAAAACAAAAAGA
>CM052329.1:9332628-9419708 GCA_028455615.1 Lasioglossum zephyrum
AAGTGTCGAGAGACTCATGGACGAGGATCTGTCTCTGTGTCTCTATTGTTCGTTAATGTTCTCGAAAGACAGAGAGCGATGCACTGACAGAAGAACAATTTCATCCCGATGTAGCGATTGGTTAATCGGTATCCTTTAAAGGTGCACGCCGGAAGATTCCCCGGCAGATTTCACTGCGAGGAATCAATTGAGAAACAATTGAATCATTTCGGTGATGGAACGTAGGAGTGATTTATTTCGACCGGTACACACACATATACACGCATGATGTAAATCTGTTATGTTCCTGAAAGAACCCAAATGAGTTTGCAAAACTATCAATGCAATGATTTTTTTGTAAATCGGCCAATACTGACCGAACGAGATTTTTTATTGACATTCAAAATGTCATTCAATTATCATGAAAAAGATCAATCTAATAAAAGGAATATGAAATACATCGATCAAACGAGAGTTTCGATGGATGTGAAAAACATTAATTACTAGACTGTGGATTTTTATGCAAAATAAATAATTGTCTGCACCAATCACAGAAGACAGATTTAAAACGTTAAATAAAACTGTATTTATTCTTTCAATAATCTCAGAAGTTCGAGAACGATTTAAAAATTTTGTTAGAAATGCACAAAATTCAGAAGAAACAGTGAATTATATAAAGTGTGATTAATATTAATCTTAATATCAATTAATTAATATTAATTAATATAGATATTTATTAATTAATATAGATTAATATTAATCCTGAGGGATTTTATACGAGTAAAGACCAGAAGGAGTTTTCAACGATATACAAACTGGGAAGTAGGACAATTTGTTTATTAATGACTGGTGATTACCGTCGGCGAGTACACTGTTTTCTGTTATCGAACGTCCGCGATTGTGTTATGCGCTCGATGGAAAGATCCACAATTCATAAAGGCACGGGGAACATGCAAATATATTCTCACGATTGCGGTCGAAGCACAATGCGCCGCTGCCACGAACCTAAAAATGAACGAGCGATTCAATTGATCGGAAGTAACGCGAAGAGATACGTGCGCCGGTGCACAATGAGCAACACAGGAACTGAAGTCGTTGCACTTCAATCTTCTCACGCGTATCCGTGGAATTGGAGACTTTGAAGTTTGGAAAGTTTCGAAGTTCGGTTCCTGGGAATTCGCAGGTCCGAGGGTTTCGAAGATTTGCGATAAACTAACTAAGACCGGAAGTATTGCGTACGAAAGCCTTGAAAAATAATATTTTTAAACTGTATTAATAAACTGATTTAACATTTTGAAGAAAATATTCGAAATACCGTTTGCAGAACTTGAGGGTATGTTGTCAATTCAGAACATTGATTACAGTCAATTTTCATTTTTCTATCTGCCACAAAATATTCTTTGCTTGAAACATTATCTTTCGTCTACGAAAACCACCCTTGAAGAATGGTTTCTTCCTAAAACTATGTTAATATAACTAAATTAAAATTCTGCAGAAAATATTCGAAATACTGTTTACAGAACTCGAGGGTGTGTTTTGAATTCCGAAAATTAATTACAGCCAATTGCCATTTTTCTAAAAAATATTCAGAGCATTAATTATAGTCAATTTTCGTTCTTCTGCCTGCTAAACTAATTGTAAACTAAACTTAAAATTGGACGATTACTAGAACCGTTGATTTAGCGCCTCAGATGCTCCCGCGTCTTAATTTTAATCTTTTTTTTTACGTAATTCGAGAGTTCGTTCGCAGAGTCCTCAGGAAAGTTTCGACATCGGGCTCCATTAAAACTAATTCATATTTACAGGCCACGGGTTGCGCTAACTAGGGACACTGAAATTCTGTTCTGACGTGTTTCTTCTGACGCATTCTGGGATTACTGCAAGAATTGTCTGACTTCGTCGAGGAAAGAATTGTTCGATGTCGAAATTCACTGCGGAGCACAATTAGTTACGAATTAGCCTACCCCAGCCGGATCTGAATCTACAGCTATGTCCACACTAAAGCAACATCTGGTGACTTGAAATCAACTTTGTTTTTTATACGACCTGTACGCTTCCACATAGAAAGAGATATCTATATTGGAAAGTTTGCTACCTGATACCGTTTAACTTTTGTCTGAAACATTTCTTAGTATCATCAACAGTCCCGGAGATATTCGACTGAATTTAAATGAGACACCCTTCATATACAACATGAACTAAAACTTGCTCGGGATTGCTTCAGTGTGAGCATAGCTTTAACGTTCCACTGCAACATCACACTTAACCATTGTTGGCAAAAAGTATAGATAAAGCCGGACTAACAGAAAAACGAGCCATTTTCTTAATTCACGCGTTCGCTGCCTGCATTTATTGCGGCAATAGCTATCGTTCTATTGAAAGTACCCTTTTGCAAAATATAGAACAGGATATTGATACAGCAACATTATATTAAGTCCTAACATAAATGCATTCGCGTATGATTCAGCATCTTCTGTTATTCACTAATAAATTACACAATTCAACCGATTGTTTTTTTCAATCATAATTGTGTACATTCACAAGGAGTCAGAATATATTTTGCTGTACATTGTAATGATAATTTTTTAAATATCGATATGCACTAAATTAATTTGATTTTCTTCAGGCGATATACAATCATTTAAATCGAAGCATTAAAAATTGTTTTACTAATACGATTTAAAAAACGTTCCATACAGACATTTAACAAGATTCTACATTTTTATTTTATCTATAACGCAATTACACATTACACATTTCATGAGGTAACTATATGTGGGTATTTATGCATTATAAATAAAACAAAAATATCTGTAGATTGTGCGACAATTATAACAAATAGTGGAAAATACAAATGCCATTGAGAGGGGTGGGACGTTATTTTATTTTCTCGGGGTTGGAATCTCTTTCTATAATTTTTTGCAACATCTATTTCTGTAAACGATTCGCTGAAATGAAAAAGGATTCTGATCGGTCTGATGTGGAGAACGCGTGATCGCTCGGGATCATTTGAATCCGTTGTCGCGCGACACACGCTCGACAGGATCGCTTTCTCACGTGTGACCCAATTAAAAAACTATAGCGCGCGTGATGTCATTGAGAAACGCGAGATAACGGGATCACGTGCGTGGGAGGGGCGATTTATCAGTCCTGTGATCCGAGTTCCACAGATTCCACGGTGGTGTCCGCTCGCCACTACGCTCGGACGGAATTCATCTCGTGCATTGTCTTCCATCCGCGCTTGCTATCGTTACTGACATTAAAAAGATGCGCCGAGGAAAGGTCATCAAGTTGGTTGGTAAACGAACATACCGATCCTCGCGAAATATCGAACAGCGAGCGTTTTGTCCCGCTGTTAAAAGTCACTGGCACACATTCTTTTCAACCTTCTCTCTTTTCAAAAAGACCGGCCTGCCGATACACCAATCCTTTTGGTATGCGCTGCACAACTACGGCGCCACGAAAATTTACAAGAGTTTTTAAACGTTTACGTAATCATCTCGAAATGTCAATATCATTACGTAAATTAAATTAAGGAATTATTATTAATAAGGGAAATTAAGGATACAGTTCAAAGAGTACTTCATCTTGTAGAACCATGTTCTTCTTAGAAGTGCAATGGTGCAAGTGTATGCGCAAATTGCATTATTTTTTTTTTATATAAATTCTCTCGATATAAAGAAATTATTATGAATGTCGGGGTTCGAACGGTCGAAGAAATTCAGGATTCGTGCACACGGTATAAAAAGGTTCAGTTTAAAGTTTTGCAATGTTGCATGCACTTAGCGATTCAGCAGTAAGAAACACAATACCAGGAAGTGGTTACAGAGCGGCGGCAGTGGCTAGACAGATGACTTGATTTGATCACTACTACAATGATGATCTTGTAACCAAGTTGTTAGAAGCATATGGAGCTTCAACCATCAATTTAGGAGAAACGAAGAAACTACGAAAATTATTTTTCTCCAGGGTTTAATTATTAGAGTTACGAATATGATGGTCTATAAAGACATAGAAAAGTTTCTCGTGGTGTTGTCTAGGTCCTCTAACTGCCGCGCCGAGTTCCTCAAAACTGTTAGCTCCGTTTCCAACTGCTCGGCTTTCTAGCCTCCAATTCCCACAAAGATTGGATCGAAAGAGTAACAGCTAACCGACTCGACAAATTTGTATGATCAAGACTCTCAATTAACACTTCTTGAATTGGCTCAGACCTCGGCGTCAGGACGTTTCGTCATCGTTCGCGCGGCAGCCCCAATCATGTAAAACAAGCCAAAGTGTGCGGGACAATGCTCTCACGATCCAGTTATTGAGGCATCGATCAAGTTCGAAAGCGGATTGCTCCGTGACTCCTTTGGAACCGCGGAGCCGGGATCGTTATAGTTCCACCGAGCGAGAGAGATAGACGCAGGCTAATACTGCTACATCTGGCAGAAAGTGGCTATAAAAATTCTTGATGGTGTCATTAAACTGTGACGGCTCTCTGACATTCACGGTTCTATACGCTGCGTTCCCGTGGACAAGTTCAACGTAATGGCTAGACTAAAAACGTACAGAGAAAGATTAATTTAATATATTCATATATTCATCTATATCAAAACAATAAAATTTCTTCTAAATCCACAAGTAGCTATAATACAGAGTTGGGCAATAATCGATTAAAATTTTAATCATGATGGATTAATTAATGTGTACGATCAAAAAAAAAAAGAAATCGTCTATAAAAATCGGCGATTGATTCAGTCGATTGATGAAATTAATCGTTGATTAAACGAAGATTAAACGATGGTCCTAGCTTTCCAGGAACAATAACTTAAAATAGTTTGTATTATATATATAGATCAAATGACAATACATCTAAACACAGTTTACATTTTTTTCAGTATTCATACAGTTTTGATTCCGTATTCCATTTCGAAATTTTAGCAGTTAATCATTAATCAATTATTCGATTGACGATTAATAATCGTTAATCGCATTTAACGACTAAAATAAAAATGTAATCGTTAATCGCTTAACATTAATCGTTAATAGTAACGATTAATAAGTGTTTAATCGTTAACCGCAATTAACGACTAAACTAGGAGAGTAATTGTTAATTGTGGTTAACGATTGAAGCAGAAAGCGATTAATTTTTTCCCAACTCTGCTATAACATTAATAACTACACATTAAATGATGATTAGCATTGATTCGAGTGGAGGTCGGCTCGAGAAGTTCGTTCGAGGGTCGAATCGCGCGAGACCGTGGAATTTAGAAATGAAATGAACTTTTCCCCCTCAAGAAAAGAAACGTTTCTCTCGACGCGGCGGTGCAACGTGGATCGGTAGGTGTAGAGGCAACGTTTATGATTTTAAATGCTCACCGAGGCACTCCTCTTTGTTCAGGTCTCGTGACGCTGGTCTTGTGCAACATCCACGGCAGTCTTGAACATGAAATTCCAAGGAGGAGCTTCCTGTCGCGACGAGCGATCGACGGCACCAGAGGGAGGTATTAAATAATCAAAGATACAATCGTGGAATTTTCTTGCGTATCAACATCGGCCTTACTCGCCGAACACTAACGCGATCGACGATCTTCGATTACAGGAAGTACTTCGATCCGGAGGAAGAAGGGGTATTCGACAGTTACGGGTCTGCCGGCGGCCAGTATGATCCTTACGAGGAGAAAACAGGCAAGTCCTCTTTGTATTAATATATAAACAATAAGGAATATTACTTTTTTGTAAATAAATCTTCGCCTATTCGGAAAATCTGAAAAGATATGAATTATTACTCACGACCAGACAGAACTAACATAATAATGTAAATATTTATATAATATTATATAATTATAATATAATATATTTATATAATATTTATACTATTTTTAGATAAATTGCGATCGAGAGTCAAATTAATTATAATAATGTAAACGTGGTACTCTGAAAACTGCAATATAAAATCGGCAATGTTATGCTTTCAAATTTTTATAGAAATCGATTTTGCTACTATAATTTTTTAAATAATTCACTGTCGTGTGTGCAATTAGGGAGAATGTGAATGAATTGTTTCGTAATTTTTTCTTGATAGGAGGAAATAGTATTTGAACAGTATTTGCATAGGTTTTATATAGTAATCCTTTAAATAGAAATCTAGTAAGTTGCAATGAATTCTAAAATCGTAGACGATCGTGCACTATTGAAAACTTCAGAGTCGAGCGTTTAATTGATGACCGCGTCAACGTCACTCAGGCACACCTCACGTTTATTAATAGCATGATTAACGACGATTGTGGCCGGGACATTATACTCGAATAGGTATTTCTATTTTCGTCTTAAGGATCTCGTCAACCGGTAGAAATGGTGTCAATACGCCAACTAATTACTGAACTGTCCAGTAGTCATTATCACTTGGATGTTTCTTTTTTACTCGAACTTCTGCCAAGTGAAAGAAGTATCGTAAGCCCAATAAAAATCGGGGTCAAGCGTAACAGGCTTCGCCAAACGATACATTCAATTTCCCGCATAATCGTCGATGTTTACAACATTATCAATTAGGGAGAACAAAAGGAATCTTAATTCGTGAACATCCTCTCCTCGAATCAAAATGTTCTTCCCTGACCTTTGCTTCTTGTTTCCCGCGTTCGTTCTTCGCACTATTATTCGTGTAAAGCCGCGGATCTGATTACTATCGTCAATTTCCTGCCGGGTAACTGACTTTGATATCATCTACCATTATTGTTCGTTCTTGTAACTGCAGTGAGTATTGCCCATTCCATTTTTCACCATTAAATTATCCACTACTATCAAATTAGAGCTTTTGGAACCCTAATCCCCAAATCTTGGGCTACCAAGTTTCCAAAGTTACGAATAGCCAATTTCGAAAAATTTCTAAATGTCCAGAGTCCTCTCAAGTTACTATTATACACTCCAAAATTATCTCCAATTTTCAAATTAGAACTTTTAGGGTTCTAAATCCCAAAGTCTGAAGCTAATAAACTTCCAAACTTACAAATCCCAAGCATCTCCACTTTATTCCACAAAACAATCCTAAATTCTCCACAATTTTTTCGAGATCCTAGATCCCCAAGTCTGAAGCTACTAAGCTTCCAAACTTGCAAATCCTAAGTCTCCAATTTTTCAAATTGCTAAATATCTAGAGTCATCTATGTTTCTCCAAAATTCCTAAATGTTGCATACAAGTTTCCAAGTTTTCAATTTCTGAATGCCTCGATCATCCAATTCAAACTTCCGAATTCCAGAAATTTTTCAAGTCTTCAACACCTTGAATCTCCACCTGCTCGGAACGCTAGTTTCTATTACGAGCTGTCTGTTTAATTATGTATGATGCCGATCGATGACATTATCATAGGTTGCTGGATTAGCGTCGAAAAATGCCGGCAGCATTTATCTTTCCCATTCGTTCACCTTGAAGGAAATGATCGCGCTTGGTCGTTAATTTTCACCGTTGATTTTTTCCTGCATCGAGTGATTATAAGCACAGGGGCAGTCATTACCCGCAAAATAACAGATCCACGTCGAGTGGAGATTAGATCGTTAGGAGAAGGACGTTATCAAGTGGCGTGAAAGGCAATCGATTATGAGACACGTAGAAAAATTGTAAAGCATAGGTCGCGTGAAGCCTCTTGCAAATTGCGGACGGCTGAACCGTGGAATCACGTGTGCCGCATGCCGGTTACTGTAAACACACGGCGTCCATTTTAAATGTCAAACGCACGCGACCATCCACGAGTGTCCTTTTGGCGACCTTGAGCCATCGTGAATCGCTAAGACAAAGAATTCCAAACACGTTCTCACGTTTTCGACTCTGTCGTTGCTTTCAGCGATCCTCCTCCTTTCAACCTATTCAGTTTCAATGAAATTTCTAAAAAATGTCTTTTTTTTGTATATCCTATAAATTACCCAGTCAATTACCCCACAAGTACCCTAAGTATCTTATAAAGAGACAGCGTATTTTACGCACTTATATAAAAAATGAGCAGGTGTAATTTAAAGCATTAAAAACATTCGACAAAACAAATAGTTTTATACCATTTCCAACCTATCGAACATATTAAGGGAAATGCATTTATGACAAAAATGACTTATGAAATTATTTATGAATTATGAAAAATGTAATTTAAGACATTGAAAAAATTAGACGATTTTAAAAATACTTTTATATCCTTTTCAACAATCTAATGATATTGCTGTACCATCGTTCACAATATTGTTTACATCATTAAACATGTTGATACCTAACCAACTACTAAACATTCACGTAATGCATGAGGAATTTTATTTATTTCATATCCACAAAATGAACGAAATAGCTCCGTCTGAAAATGTGGGACGCTTTTTTTCATAATATGCGAAACACGCAAACTCACGAAGCGTCTTACACGTTTGTCCATTGCTGTGTTGCTCGGTTTAAACGCTTGGTAGCTTGGCCATCGTAAAATCGGCCGCTTAGAGTGTAACGACTGCCGTAATAACTATGATTACGAGAAACGAATTCATTTCGGTTGCAGACTTCTCGGACATCAGGAGGAACGTGCCAGGAGAGCCGGGCGCCGATTACCCTGCGTACACGACGCTGCCCCAGACAGGATTCACGTGCGAAGGACGTTCACGAGGTGAATGAGAGTCACATGATTCACCGTCCCCATTACCCTCGATCTGGTCGTGTATCTCGGTATCGTATCGCATCGTTTTGTCAACCGAAATTCAGAAAGTCGGTCGGTGACAGTGACGTCTCCCCGAAGCGATACGTCACGCCTTCGGTATTACGCAACGCGGTTTTCACAGGATCGCGGTGACCGGTTCGTAAGTTAGGCGTGTTGTATGAAAGCTGGCCGTGCATGTTAATAACTCATCGGTCTTTCGCTGGTGAAGATTACAAAACGGTATTTTCCCCGAGGAAAACCTTCTCCAGTTTCGTTCGCGTTCGTAAATAATCCCAGACAGTTTAATGCCTGCAGTGGTTTTGCCAAGTGCTCTGTGATACCTGTGTGCAGATAGTTAGTTAATTAGTCTAATAACCGTTGGGCAAGGACTTTGTCTTCGTTGTGTAAAATTTCACGATCCCATCAGCAACGAATTACCTAATTGCAGACGCTGAGGACGAGTTATTGCTGACATTAAATTAGAATTTTTTAATGACGAATTTAATATGGACCTCCGTGTGCATCTTGATCCATTTGATAATGTTCGAGACTCGTTAGCCGAAAGGGAAACGCAGAATATTAAGCGTGTATGTTTTTCTCTACGCCTATTCTGATAACTTTTCATTGTCTCGCTTATTAATCTAAAAACTCTCGCGTCGAATTGTATTATAATGTCTGTAATTGTGAATGGTTGCATCGTTCTCACGTTTGGTGAAGGATAGGTCGCCTCTGGTGGATCATTCATTCTGATCGCTGAAAGATTCTACGCACGAGTCCTTGACTACAATGGCGAACGAAAATTTCTTCGTGTGGGTTCGTTCGCAATAATTCGACGAGATGATGGTACATATATTGAGAGATTAGAGTATCCGTAGGACCTTTCAAATCATTTGGCCTTTATCTTATTGTTGGGCAGCTTTCGCCGGCGTTCTGCCACTTCTCAGGCAACGTCATAGCGAACAACATTATCTAGGTGTTGCTCAACGAAGAAACCATAATAAACTCACTGTAGAAGTGAACTTTCTTCGGCGAGAACTGAGTCTCCGACTGCCACTTGATTCCTGTTCCCGTGCAGCTGTCTAACAACGACGCGTTCGCACTTACCGCGAGTACCGCCATTAACATCGCCGAAATCGTTCTAATTGTGCAAAAAGAGAAACCGTACGCTTTCGCAATTAGGAGGAACGATAATTGAGATATCATCATTACGTTTTTCTGCTCCGCGTCTTCCTCTTGACGTGTCGTTAAATGTAACTCCTGGAGGACCTCGTTAAATGCTAAATAAATTAAAACATAAATTATGTAGAACATTTTGCTACTAAAGTTAATTTGGGTTAATTGGGGCCACAAAACTAACAATCCAACTCTGCCACAATCGTGAACAGCTCGATGGTGGGGGTCGCTGCTGTGCAACGAACGAGGTTACAACTAGCGAGGCTCTACTGTATTTTCTGTGAGGCTGGAACTAGAGCTGTGACTTATGAGATACCCGGGTAAACAAAAATTACTCGGGTAAACTGCATTACCCGAATTCCCGGGTATTCGTGTAAACAAAAATTACCCGGGTATCTCATGAATACAGTGCAGATCTTCATGCAAAATAAAAATCGTTCGCATCAATAGGAAAAAGCAGACGATATATTACGATTACTTATTCTCTTGAACGATTTTAATAAATTTAAATTAATATATCAACGTTCTTTTAATTTCTTTATTATTTTAAATTGCACAAAATCATTTATGCCATAAATGCATAAAATGTTAAGTATACTCATGAGATACCTGAGTATATGAGATAGTTTTTTTATTATTACATGAAATAATTTATATTAGATTTTGTTAACGTTTACAAAGCAATTCGTGCGTTTTAGGGGGAATAATTAAAAAGTAGGAGTACTCTAGCCGAGTACCCGGGTACCCGAATACTCGGCTATCTCATGGGTACTCGGATACCCGGGTAAAAGTCCAAGCTCTAGCTGGTACGAGAACATTCTTGAATAAGAGATAACTAGTTGGTATTTTAAGCATTCCATCGAGGTAGAAAGTTTGCGAAAAAGTCCGGTTTATGCTTCACACTCCGTGTATGTCCTGAGGGGTAGTTTTTCGAGATTTTCGCGCGAAGTTTCACGGCGGCGCGAAGTCACGATAATGGCTGGGACGGTGACCTATTGCGAAACCTATTCCGAAGAAAATGCTACAAGTAGAGTTCACAGGCGGCGGCGGCGGCACGTGAGTACCGTGTGCCGTCTGTGTGCGTGAGAATCATCCTTGACACCGATACTAAAGGTGAAAAAGTGCGGGATTATACAGTGATCTATCGAGCCGTTGGACAGAGTTCGATTTTCGACGTGTGACTTCTTGGATCCTTCAAAGACCTTTTACCTGCGAAATTTTTTCGCGGGAACTCGCTGCCAGCAACTCGTTGCACACGTCATATAAAACAAGTTGAAACTGGTCGACCATCCTTACGACATTCGGAAGATCGATGAAAATTAAAGACGACCGAACGAACCGATAATATTTTCGAGACGATAGAGGGGAAGGGAGGGAGAAGAAGATCGCGAAGATAATGTCAGGCATCGTCGACTTCTTTTTAGACTCGAAGAAAAGTTTCAGCCGAGAACCTGTCCGTACAAATGAGATTCAATTAATCTGGACTTCGCTGGAGCCTGCAAGAACTTCCAGATACATTCGCCTTTTTACTGTGTCGCAATCCCATTTCTAACGGGGAAAGCTAAGGGGAATCTTGGTTCTTGTTATTATTCGTTGCCTGGGAAATTGTTGGATAACAAAGTAATCAAGAGATTGATTACCTATAATATATCCCGTTCGAGAATTTCTAACTCGTGCTGAAATAATAACTCCCATTAACCATTCAATTTTTTTTAAAATAAGGTGATATCTTCATTAGATTCTGAGAAAGCAACATGTAACACGTTGGTACATTCTGTATATTATATTTAAAAAATAGTTTAAATAAAAAGTGAATGGTTTTAAGGGGCCCACAATCTGGTGTAAATGGTTTCTTCTTTTTACTTCTCTAATCGATGAAGCACGACTTTTTCTCTTCGGAAAAAGTGTTAATCAGATTTCTTATATTTACGACAACAATCAGTAGGTGTAATTTCAAACGGTGAAAACATCATTCAGGTAGAAAGTTTTTATTTTGTGTAAAGGTCTGCTGTCTATCATTTACAAAGTTTACATTTGCATTCGTCGAATGTTGTAGAATGTTGTAAAATGGCATGGCAAATATATTTTGACTAATTCTAACTGGAAGACTGAACAATTTCGAATGTGCTATCGTTTCGTCGTAGAGTGTATAATTTAGAAGAAAAAAAAATCAGCATAGTGCTCGAGCGTTTTTTACGATTTTGAATTGCAAATGGTATCTGCGACTGGCAGAATCTGGTAAATGGTGCAACATCGTATTGGCCGATGTAACGGAATCGTGTCAGGAATTCGTGTAACGTCGTTTCGTACGCGAAGAAAGCGGTTTCAATTAAAATTTCCAAGTACCCTCGGATCGATCGGGTCGCGCAAACCTTCTCGATGGACACCGCACTCTCCATTGTGTCCTGCGGTGTTTGGTCTCGCGGAAGAGACCGCGTGCTATTAGATAATCCGAGAAGAGAGAGAGAGACACCGTACGAATATAGAAGGCAGCGTCGCATAATCCTTACATAACACCTGTTGAACGTAAACACTGCTCGGCCGCAACGATTATTTTACATCGACAAAAAAAAACAACACTGGAACGAGTCCGATCATTAGGATCGTTAATCGTAACAGAGGAATGCTGGTTTGCCGTTTACCACTTGATCCAAACAAAAATCTTTTTATCGTTGTCGTAATAGTATTCTATCTATTCATAATAATTAAATAACTCCCACTGGATAAAAAGGTTTAGGAGGGTCGTTGGTGGGTCCTTTTTGACCCAGACCTTTTTATGTTAACCACTTCAAAGAGACTGTTTTTTAAGTTGAAATTACTCTCAGTAACAAAAATAGTTGTACTATAAATTCTCTATTCTTAGTTTTTATTTTATTTATTGCTTTGTGCTTACAATCGAATGAGTTTATATTTCATTCTCTAATAAATATTTTACTATCAATTATTCTGTATTTCACTCTTAATCTCCCCAACCCCCTCCTATACACTACAGGAGTAAGGGGTGGGAGTGGAAAAATAAATGCAAAACGGTGGCGCATCAATGCTTATCCTCCTAGACCTTTCTGCAAAGAAACGCTACAGCGTGTTTTCCATTTAGTTTTGTATTCACTGCGCCCATTGAAATTTCACTTCGATCTCTTCCACTAGGCTACTACGCTGACGAGGTGGCCGGCTGCCAGGTGTTCCACGTATGTCACGACGTGTTGGTGTCCTCGTTCCTCTGCCCGATCGGCTCGCTCTTCAGCCAAAAGCTATTGACCTGCGACTGGTGGACGAAAGTGGATTGCTCCTCCAGCGGCAAATACATCGACGTGAACCGCAACAGCTACCAACAGGACGACGACGAGATGATCAGGAACGCGTACGCGATGATCAGCCTGCAATCAGGAACGGACGTGACCAAGGACGGCTTGGTAGACCCTGACCGGACAGGAAGCATCGTAGATTACCAGCGAATCGCTGGAAGGCTGTTCGACCTACCCCCGGCCGATGCGAGCGGGAACGATCTGAGGAATACCTTCGAAGACTACCCCAGACCCATAGTCCGTAACTTCCTTCCGCCTTACCAAACGAAGAGCAGGAAACCGGAAACGAACCGGAATTACCAGGGGATGATCTACTCCCCCGAGAAGAGCAGGTCACCGTACGAGGACTCGCCCATTATTCGAGTGCAGAAGATCAAAACCCACGGAGACCAGCAACCCAGGAGCTTCCAAGATAGCTACCGCAGACCCAACGAATTCACCAATCATTTCCAACCCTCTTACGCGCCCACCGTGCCCACTGTCACCACCACTACCAGAAGATTCTACTCTCCCACCGTACCCACAACCTTCAGACCGTCCACAGTCGCCTATAATAAACTGGACCAGGCTATAGACAGCTCGGAGTACTACTTCTCGCACAGTGGGACCAAGAGTCTCGTCACTCCTCCTACGATCTTTCCTGAAGATCATGGTAGGATTTCAGAGGTGGAAAAGACGAAGGTTTACGTAGATCCTGCTCGGAAGACAGACCACGAAGAGTACAATCGTAGGCACAGTTACGAGGACGATTATGGAGATGAAGATTTTGAAGACGACGGTGCTAGAAAGTCTAGGTTCCAGGTCAGGGTAGCCGACGATCTGCAGTTCAATCAAACGAACGTTCACGAGCAGAGTCCTCTGTACAGCGAGGATTATAGAGGATTCGAAGATGAAGGGATAGAGGATATTGAGACGAGAGGTAGCATTGGCCTAGGCCACGCGTTGCGTCAGCCATTCAGAGGGATCTCTGTCCAGCAGCAAAATCCTGTGAAAGACAAAACTAAATTTGGGAAGACTGATAAAGAGGAGTCCAAAGCAGGTTATCAGCACACTCTGGTTAGACCGGAGGCAACCGATGCTGAGGAGGAAGAACACACCACTGAGCAATACCAAAGAGATGATCTAAGAAATTCGGACAACCTGCAACCGTCGACTACTCCATCTTCCCTTGAGAGTACTGTCAAAGCTGTGCCCTTTAACGCTACTCCTGGAGAACCTGAGAAGGTGAAGGACGTCACGGACAAAAGTAACGCACCTGGAGAATTCTTGAGATCACCGGACAATCGTAACAAGTTCCAGATCAAGGTGCCTGATCTCTCCGAAATGTCTAGTCTGGTGATCAGGTACACGACCGACGACGCTGCTCCCTCTTCTGGGTCCAGGACTACGGAGCTGCCCAGAGTGCGGAACAGTTTTTCCGACGACTACGTCGACCAGCCGACTACTCGCGATGAAGAAAAGTTCACAGGTTCTAGGGTTCACAGCTACCGTACTACTCAAGCTAGACCTCTAGCTAGCCAGTGGTATTCGTCACCATCGTCTGATCATCTGAAATCCAAGAACTCTTCATTTAGAAGCTCTCAGTTCTCCAGAAATAGCACCCGAGAGAAAACCGTCGACAATCCTGAAAGAATTGAGCTCCCCATTGATGATCAACGTAGTCTCTGTTTGAATCAGCCTGGAAAACCCTGCAACGCGACTTCTGGCGTAGAGTCCTCTGTACCGTCCAGTTTTGGGAATGAGTCTGATACGGAATCTAGAAGACCTTATTCTTCAGGTTCTACTCTCACTGATGTTCACGACGAGGCTGTAACGCAAAGGTTCAACGAACGGACACCTTCCGTTACCAAATTAAGCAGCGTCGGATTCTCAACGTTAACTCCGAAGTCCGAAACCGAGGATGAGAGAAGAGCAATAGAATCGTCGACAGCAAACGCTATCCTTGCTTCGATCCCTCCAGAGACCTTGAAGCATATTGAGGAAACCATTGAACAGAACAATTCGCCCTATCAAGTGACACTGACAGTGAACAAGGATGAGGACTTGGTGCCGCACGATGATGTGATCGGCAAGCTGGTCGCTCAACAGGCTAAAGAGACTTTAGACGACAGGTCGCATGAATTGGAAGTCGTCAAGTTCGTGGAATCTGAGACACCAACGACAACTGTACCCGAAGAGACCACCGTGAGCAATCTAGACTTGGACTACTATCAGAACACGGAGGACAACTTCACTGGCGAGTTCATGGACTCCCTGAAGAATTTCAGCACTGTCAGTCTTCTCCAGCTGATGTCCGAGCTGCTGAGGTTGGACCGTGCTCCACGACCCTTCTCCCTGGGCAATGATAAATCGCGAACTCAGTCTTGGGGAGCCCAGATGATCGCCAAAGACGTCAACTCTAGTGTTCAGACCGAGGAGAAGGACTTCAGCAAGCTCGAGGCAACCCCCATGACGAAGAACTCTGCTCCTTTCAAGGAGAAAATCCTGGACAAATTGTCGGAGAACTTTGGCGAGCCCCTCTATAAAACTGATCGGTATTTCGAACTACCTCTGCCAGAGAGGGCTCTCGACTTCCAAACTGGCCAGCCTATCAAGACCCTGAAGAAAGACGAAGAGCCAAGTTTGACTAAAAGTTTCGACACCACTGACGAATCATCCCCTGAAATCAGCACTGAAACGTCCACGACAACCACTACCCCGAAAACCGCCCTTACGACAGAGTCAACGAAAACTGTGGTTCAGACGGAGTTTCTACCCTCCATTGGTTTCTCCTTTGACACTGACGAAGGTCGGGAGGAGTATGTGGAAGCTGTTCTAGGTGGCCTGATTGAACCAGAGCCTGCCGAGAGCGAGAAGAAGGAGGCTGTAGTCGGATTAGCTGGCGAGACAATAGCCTCCAAGAATGGAACCTCTGATGGGAACTCAGAGAAAAAGGGGGATAGCTCAGAGGAGGGGATTTCAACCTTGAAGAAGGTTTAGGGCATCGGTGATGATTAGACTGCGGATCTTTGTGCATTTCTGAAGAATTAATTGGGTTTAATATGAAACAGTAATAAATTAGAGAAATTCAAAAATATTACATTAAAGTCATTAAGGGATGAAAAGGGGTGAAAATAAGGTTGGTGTTTTTTCACACGTACATTGATACTATATTCTGCGAGGTTTATAATGGAAAAAGTATTTGATCATTTTCTGGGTCGTGGTTCTGTCGTGCTCCGGATTAATAAAATTCCGTAAATATTTATAACGATCTATAAAAATTATGCACGTATGAAATTCGCAATCTACTCAGACGCATGTAAATTTAGTTTTAGGACGAAGTCTGTGATGTGCTGTTTTATGATTTAGACACACGGGGCCGTCCAATCTTGGTCCCGTCTTCTTTTTGTTAAGTATGCATGGCGAAGTGGGGGCAATGAGATGATGAAATTTGAAAAAATTTCAAAGGTTGTATTTCTTTCTTGAACGAACATAATTCTCGACTTATTGATAGTGAACGTAGTATTAATAATTCGTTTATCTTTCTTTCCAAATGACGATTAATGACAAAAGATTATAGATATAAATTTTGTGATAGAATGCATTGAAATACAGTCGTTGTCGGAAATGATTGTTCAACTGCTTCTCGACAGCGACGTATTTTCGTAGATGTGTGCGTGTAGTTTTTGTTTATATGTGTGCAAGAGGGAATGGAAATTGCAGATGTAATTATGAAATTGTACCTATCTAACCCCATACATTACGAGTTCTTTTTTAAATATATATATTCGTTGTAAAAATATGAATTCATTTCTTCTTTTCGAATAGGTTAATAATAATTAACACCATACCTACCGAGCCGTACTAATCTTGGAGCGAGGACCAGTTATGTGTAGAAAATTGAGTGCGAGTAATTGAAGGTTAATAACAATTAATATAATGATATAAATCTATAGTAATAATTATTATTCAACATATTACAAAATCTGTCGACTTGAATAAATATAATCCACTAATTATTATGAAATTTATTTTCTCAGTCTAGTATTAAATTTTTAATTTGCTCCAGATGATTTCTGTTTATTGTCATGACAACATCGATACTTGGAGACTCGCGATAGAAAGGCCTTGTTTAATCGATTCAGAGTGCATACCTCGAGGTTAAAGTACTCCGAGTTACCTGAAAGGAATCTGAACGCCTTCTAAACTCTTAAAAAACTAAATAAACTAAATAACAGTTAAGTAGTTCTAGTTTCCAGTCAACAATTATTCGCAAAATGTATCACGTTGTAGAACACCGAATAATATAATTCCGTTTAGAAATTAAACACGTGCTGGAAAAGTACATTTGTAGAATTATAGAGTTGTGTTGTTAGTTAAATAATTCGGTGAAGCATGAGTGATTCCGAAATGGAATTTGTATCAAGCGATATGGGGATCGACGACGATGAGGAGAAGGATGATTTGGACGATGACGATTTCGCCATGAGCAGGCATTCTATCGCTACCATGGATTACCGGTATAGAATAACAATAATAAAAAAACAATTTTCTGCATTTGAGGTAAAAACACCGATTGTACTCAAAGTGACCTTGAAATATCTGAAAACGTCACAGTATTTCCAATTTTCATATTATTACAAATTAAAAATAAATATTGAAGGTGGCAGAAGTTATTGGACCACCCTGCATATTTTCTACACTACCACCATAGTAATAAAATTTATAATGACCACCATCTATTTTCTGGCTGGCCTAGTCTATTCTACCTAGGTCTTAAAAATTTGTATTTGCATAAAAGTTCAAATACTAATGATTATTTATGATAAATCAAAACATCGATTTTTGTAGATTACGATGGATTCGAGACAGAGCGTTGAAGTTTATGGGGATCTTTGGCCACGAGCTTCAGTACTACAAGCTCCTCAACGTAAATGATTTAATAATAATTTAATGATTAATAATAATTTAATTAATGATTTAATAATAATTATTTAATAATTATCTATTCAATAGCTCGTTTTTATTAAATTTTCTATTAAATCTATTAAAAACATATATATCGTTTGACGTAACGAATGTTTATTTTGAAAGTTATTCGAAGGTCATTAATATTTTTCTTATTCAGCCTAAGTTTTTAGATATTATTTGTTTAATTACTATTAAAATCCTTGTGTTAAGAGGATTGTCTGAATAATAATAGGCGAACAATCGGTATTACGAGGACAAGATTCTGAATTTCTTGATCCTCGACCTTTACGGCGTAACGGACCTCGAGAGGAAGGTAATATTCTTCTACGCGACTTATTCCACGGAACTCGTTCAGGAGGAAGTGCCTGTATGGGAAAGTGAGTGCCCGTAATTAATATCTAACACGGAATACTTAATGTTACATTGGACGGGAGATCTGAATTATTTACATGTTGACGGATAACAGGCGCGCAAGCTAGTAAACTGGCTGCCCTGACAGCGTTGGCGATGAAAGGGAAATCGCGTAGGTTCATTAACGGTGCTGGTAACGTTCTGTAAAAATGATGCTTGTTCTGCCATGCATGTCTTTCCGTTATGTTCGAACAAACCAGATATCTACAGTGGAACCTCGATTATACGTTTCCTGTATCTGTGACCTCGAATGACCTTGGGTAATCATATTCACTAAATTACCAATAAAAACAACAAAAACAAATATTACGACGTTTAACGTATCTTTAAAAACAACAAAGATATTTATGGTTCACCCTTTATATCACTGAAAATATGAATAAATAAACATACAGGGTGTTCGACCACAGGTGGAAGAAAATTTAAGGAGCGGTTCCCTATGACAGTATAAGAATTAAAAAATTGCGGTTACTAAGAATTAAACTGGTCACTTGATACACGACTGTTGGTAGATTGCCGTATTTCAGGGATATTTTAAATTGTTAATAATCATTAAAAAAAAATTTCGTCTTATATTATCATGCAGAGCCACCCCCCAACTTCTACTGAATCGTTCAAGTAATGTTTAATTATTTTTCGAACCATCGGAGACTGTCTTCAGGATCTCTCATTCACTGGTTCGGATAATCGAGGTCTCGTGTATCTAATTTCGTTGCTTGTTTACGATTGTGCATGCGTATCGTAACGATTTCGATTTTGTATTCTGCAATGTCGTGCAAACCGGATCTATCTCGAGTCCTTTAAATTCGATTGATTCGCGACAGGAATCGAGCGAAAGGGGCAGAAGAAGACTAAGCCGGTGAAGTTGACGAGGAAGAAATCGAAGAAGAGCAAATCGAAAGTTCCGAAGGTGGATGCCAGTACGGTTCTCTCGCAGATACAGCCATCTACGTCGACCATGAAGTACGAAGTGTCTTCTATGATGACAATGAAGTCTGAAGCGGCTTCTTCGATGAGTGCGTTCAGCGAATACGAAACGGGAGACGAAGAGGAGGAAGAGGAGGAAGAAACCGAAGAGGAAACGCTGGAGAAGGGTAGTGGAGATACTTTGTCATCGAAGAAGGATACGACCGGTATTGTTACACCTGCTAGATCGATGGAAAAATTATTATTATTATTATTAGTCTGTGGATCATATTAGGTGTACAATAAGCTTGACAAATGAAAATGTACAAATGAAAATTTTCTTCCGCCGCTTTAATGTTTTAAACCATCGACAGTAACGTGTATTCCTTTTTATTTATAAATGAAGATCAAAAAGCACCGAACTTGTTTGTACATATATTTTATTTTATTGTGCACCTAATATGGATATATGATAAGAATGAGTAGGTGTAATGTAAAGTAGCAAGGACATTACAATAAATTAAAGGTATATATCATTATATTATTTTTAATCTATTTAATATATTAAGAAAGAAATTCAATTTTCACTTCACCCCAATTTCTTGCGATTCGGATGGAATGTTTTTATTTTGTATAAAGATCCGTGGTTTAATTATCAGAGTAACATTACCGTTGTTCGGCAAATTCCAACTTTGATGAGAATTGCAGAACAGCATCAATCCTACGATTTTCGATGACTTTTCATTATTTCCAGAGACCTTCATCACCACGCCACCCCCCGCAGACGCGAAAGACAAATACGTCATGATAAAAGTATCAGAATCCCTTGATTTTCATTTTTCTGACGCGCAAACAAAAAATCGCTTTGACTGAAAAATAATTGCAGAAAATGGTAGAGAAAGTGAAGAAGACTCCAATCCTCCACATTATTTGCGGAGAAGTGGACGGCAGCAGGACTGATCTACAGGACACCACGTTGTTTTATTTTTTGAGGGTCACCGACGAGGGTATACCGTCGTTCGACTCCTACCAAGAGTGCTGCGACCAGATCACGAAGTACTTGGTCGTTGGATCTCTTCAGGGAAAATTTCTCGTCACCCTGAATAAAATGCTAAGTCAGGTAACGAGCTTCGGTCAAACTTCCCTTCAGGGACCCAGAAATTTTAAACTTTTTAAAATATAATCCTGCTAATATTGCCGAGAAAATGGCGACAATCCAAGCCTCAATTTTAGGAATCCACTAGTTCAAAAGTTATGAGTAGACTGCGGGCGTTTATGCAATTTTCAATTCTTCTAGACGAATTTTAAGAAACTGGAGTAAAACAGAATCTTATTTTCTTTATATTTTACATAATCATTTGTAATTTCACATAATTGATGACATAATTGATTCTCAACATTGAAACTTGGATTTTCGGCATTTTCTCGTCGAAACCTGCAAGATTACATTTAAAAAGTCCAAAATTTTTGGCCCCATAAGATGAAGTTTAGTAAGAAGTTGGTCTGATTATATAATGTTTAGGTGTTCAGACCACTGGTGGAGAGCCAGTTCCATGGTCCGAGGTTTTCTACGGAGGACACCGATTCGGACGACGAATCGTCAAATCTGGCACACCTCATGAATTCTCGGGTACGCTGGAAACCGCACGATTTCGAATTATTCTTCAACATTAAACGTTCTAAGTTTTGTTACGTTTCATTGCTGTCCCAATACGAAACGAGCAGAGCTCGGTGTTCAGGAGACCGTCGGAATTCCGGAGAGTATCGTTGATGCAGAAGAAGTACAAAGAGATCGAGGAGGATGATGCGCACGAGGAAGAGATCTTGCCAGCTCGTTCCAGCACTCTGACATATAAGGAGTCGAAAAGGGAAACGAAAATGAAACCAAAACTATCGAAAAGCTCCGGCAAGAGCATTTCTGTCGTAAGCATGGACAAATCGAAGCAGTCGATAGATAAGAGTAACGACAAGCAGGAGGCAGTGCCCAAGGAATGGGATCAAAGCAAGTTGGATATCTTGAATTATTTGGATTCACTGATAACCAATGTAGAATGGTACGTGAACATTCTAAATATCATTTTATTCATAATCTTCCTTGGACTCTGTATACAGAACACGATCGTTTTGTTTGATCAGGACGCTGGAGCACATCGAAGGCGACATCCTGCTGACAATGCCGAACATCCCGGAACTGGAAGACCCGACATGCACTGACGAAATGCTGGAAAATAATACGGACGTGATCAAACAGCTCGAAGACGTGATCATGTCCTGGGGAGTTCACATTGAAAAAGTATGGACGATCTAGAAATCGATTTCTGATTGATAGACGATGGGGTTGAGCTTGAGAGGAGAAATCTTTTATAAAATCTTTTATAAAAGATTTCTCTTTAATTTAATCTTTTAAATCTTTAATTTAATCTTTTATAAATTGGGAAATCTTACCCGGAGTCCTGAATAAAATGGCGAAACATGATCGTTTCAGGTTTTGGAGACGTTTCAAACGAAAGTGGTGCAGGGTAGAGGACCGCTAGCGGAGTTTAGCTACTGGCAAGATCGCGAGACAGGTTTATTGATGTTGGTCGAGCAGCTGAAAATCCCTATGGCACGAAGGATTTTAGGCCTGCTGAACAAAGTGCAGTCGCCGATCGCCTCGAACTTCGAGTTCTTCTACGCGGATCTGTGGAAGTATTACGCGGAGGCTAGAGACAACGACCGGTTCCTCCAAACTGTCGTCAGACACTTCAAAGTGAGTAGTCACACGGCTACCATAACGTGGAATCTTCAAAAATATTTTTCTTAACGATCTACCTTATACAGTAAACACTGATCTTTTATTTATTTCCGATATTAGAGACTAGCAACTCTAGATTCTCAAAGGATATAAAACTATATTATTATTTGAACTTTGTATTTTCCACTGATAATAATTTCAAATTGTTTACAGGTAATTTCTGATTCGGATGACTTCAAATTAGCAACGCAATCCATTTCCGCATTGGTGGATGGACTGAGAATGATTTGGATTTTATCGTCCTATTACTCTGTCGAGGAGAAGATGATGGGTCTGATGGAGAGAATATCCTGGCAACTTTGTCAAACTGTTATAAACCACTTGGGCATCAAGGATCTGTTCAAGTTAGTCGATTTCATTAATCACGTGCTTAGATATCGTCGTTGTTGTACAGTAAAACCTTGATCGAAGGAAACGGAAACTGTAGCTAAAAAAAACTTCTTTATCGTTCATTATTTTTTTGTGGGACCTTGGCCAACTTAATCGTGGCATTTTTCTAATTAAAATGACTCGAAACACAACATAATTTAAATTGTATTCAGTGGTTTTATTGTACACAACTGGTCACAAAGAAATAGCAGAACTACGGGATCTAAGAAACACCACGGATCCGAGGATTTTCTTAGATCAAGGCTCTACTGTACAACGAAATTCGGCAATTTAGGATTTTCTGACACTAACAATTACAATATTTTTGACAGAAGATCACTGGATACGATTCTAGAAAAAACGAAGGACGCTTGCACAATGCTGAAGAGCTGGAAGAAGGCGTACCTGCAGGTCAGGACGGCGATTGAGGGATCCGGCAAAGGTAATCGCTGGGAGTTCGACCAGAACAGGCTGTTTTCGAGCACCGAGTACATAGCCACAGTCTGCGAGGGTCTGAACCAAGCGGCCAGCGTTCTTCAGGATTTCTACAACATCTTCGGACCGTATCTGAAGTCCATCATCAGCGACCCGGCTCAGATCGACACGATAATAAAGCGAGTGGCCCGACTGATCCTGCCGATTCAAGACGCGGACTTCAACATCTACGACCAGTTCAATAAAGAGAATTGGGAAGCGACTATGTCGTTGTTCTACGAAGAGGTCCGTTTCCTCGAGAACGAGGCGAAGTTCTTCATCGACGAGTGCTTCATGGTGCTGGTCAGCGCGGAGCAAGCGCTCAAGGTGCTGCTCATGTTCAAGAACCTGAAGACCAGAGCCAGCATTCAGGAACAACTCTCGAGGAAGTTCGGCGTGATCGTGCAACAGTTCAGCAAAGAAGTCAGCATTGTTGAGGGTATATACAACAGAGGTGAGTCCTTTTTGGACAAGAATTTTGTTCGAACGTCTCTTCAGGTTTTAGAGAATTCTTCAAGGTCGGCTGACTTTCAGGAAAACGATTCCCACCTCTGCTAACTCACCACCCACCAATGGCTGGAGCTATATTCTGGATCAGACAATTGTTTCATCGCCTGAGGAGACCCGTCCTGATTCTGCAGGAGGTTCCGGAGTTGAAGCACAGCGACATGAAGCTCGCCGCCTTCAGCCAATACCTCGAGGTCGCGACGGAGATGAAAACTTTCGAGGACACGAAATTCACGGCGTGGGTGAACAAAGCCCAGGCGATCGTGTCAACTACCATGAAGAAAAATATACTGAAGATGGTGCAGTCCGAACCAGACAAAGGTCCATTGTCTTCTATTTCACCAGGAACTGTTTGACTCGAGACAAAGGTGATTGGAACGTGAAATTTGCCGCAGGTGTCTTGACGTTTCCAGACAGCGAAAAGATCGGTAAACACACGCAGACGACTCAGGTGACGAAGAAAGGGAAAAACAAGGAAGCTGGATCGGTTGGATCTGGAAATGTGGGATCTGTTCAGAAGAGCGAAGGCATTATGTCCAAACCTAGCAACAGTAGGTTACCTCTCTTTCCAAAATTTTTGCGGCTTCAGATTCAAAGTTGCATTTATACAGGGTGTACAGAAATGTTAACCTACATCATTTTAGCATAATCAAACATCTTGGGTTGGGTTAGCTACTCTAAACCTTCGGATCGATGAAGATCTGTAAAGAAAAGTTTCTTCATTGAAACGTATTCTAGAATTGATGTTTGGTCAAATTAATAAACTTTATTTTTCCATCGATTGGGCAGTTTCCAAAGGAGAGAACCGGGAAATGAAACAGGAACAAAAATCGCTGCTCCCCTCGGTGAGAGAGAAAACATCCACGGTGTCCTCGTCCTTCGATAAGGTAGCTCAACCGAAACCAACGTGGACAGACTTTCTGAGCGACTCGCTTTTGATCGAATGTAAACTCCGTTTCGAGGTGAACTTCGACCCGGATGTTTTCGAGATAATACAGGAGGTACGAAATAGTTTAAAGAATGATCGTCGACTTGAAAATATTACGTATTATTATTCATTCATATGCGATAACCTAACACGTCTATTTGCAGGCAGAATTAATTGAGCAACTGGGTTTCTCATTGTCGCCCGCGGTGAAGGAAGTCGGCATTCAAAAGGATCGATTGAGACAAGACATCGACATCCTGCAGAGAGTCGTCAACAAGTATAACTCAATGTTGGACGAGATGAGTAAACCCGATGTACGCTTTGCATTTTTATCTTAGAAGCATAGAGAATTTTACAATGCAACAATACGGAGCTGTACTTCACCTAGGGAAACCAAAGATTTTTAACTTTTCCTAGTTTCGATGTTAGACATTTACTGCTTCGAAAGTTACACGCATAACTTTTATATTTTCGGAATTCTCTATCCAAAATCTACAGGATCACATACAAAAGTTGAAAGTTTTTTGGTTTCTTCCAGGAAAGTTTTAACGAAATTTCAATTTTCTTTCAAGTCGATCCAGCCGTCACAGTAAAAATAAATAGACATTAACAAAATTGATAAGAAAGACAATTGTATAATTATTTTCACTCGAAACAGATTCAGTTATTAAAAACAATACTGCTGGATATCGAGAAGCATATTCAACCCGGTGTGATGCGTATCAACTGGGATTCCTTGAATATCGTGGACTTCGGGAACAGCTGTGAGAAACTGTTGAAAAACTTGAGCTCCACCATCGACCAGATAAATCATATGAAGGCTGATCTCGACAACAGAATATTCTCCGAAATGCAGAGATATAATTTATTTTCTCTGAGTGTCAGTTCGGCCGAAGACGAGGGATCGTTCTTACCGTGCAAGGTTCAATTCATCTTCCTCCCCTTAAATTTTCATTTTGACTGATTTTTTTCAATGTTAACTCTTTCCGATCATCGTTCGTAGACTTACTTCTTGGAGATACATAATCGGAGAACGGAGCTAGTCTCTTCAATGAGAAAACTCTACGAATCTACGGGTCCACTGCTGAAGAAGCTGGAAAGTTTGGTGCTGGGAACTGCCACCGGGCTCAGTCCAGCCATGCAGCTTTTCTACGAGACATATGAGAAGAAAATATTCGGCGCTTTCATAACGTAGGTAGCTTCTTCGTACAGTGACCTGAATGAAGGAGGGAGCCCATTTTAGAATGTTAAAAACGAGATACTTTTGTAATTTCTGTTCAGAAAAGAAAAAGAATTAAGTTTTTTACTTTCATCGTTTGAAAGTTGCAAGGAAAATTGAGACACCACCCCAACTACTGTTTAGATGCATGGTGAACAATCTGGATTCGTTCAACAAGACTCTGACAGCTTCGAAGCCGATCTTCCAAGTGGATGCTGTGCTGATTGCTTCGGAAGCGGTCCTCAGACCTTCGCCGGGCGAAATTTATACTATTATTATTCAGAACGTGAAGAATATGCTAGAGGAACTGAAACATTTTCCCAGGTGGATGAACGGCACCTGCCTGGAGTGCTCGCCACAGAAAAAAGATGGTGTGGAGGATTACGTGATGTTCAGCTTCTTCGAGGATATCCTGAACATTCAAGTAAATCTATAAATAATTCTATGATTGATTTGTCTACTCATTATTCTTCTTGAACTGTTCAAGGCGGTGAACGACAGTCTTTTAATGGTGCAATCGTCGGTGCACAAATTAGTCTCGGATTGCTGGCAGTATCTGCACAAGTGGAAAAAGTACAGCAATCTATGGACATTCGATAAGAACTTGGCTGCCGAGAAGTTCACTGCCACGAAGCCCACGCTCTTCCAGTACGACGAGAAGTTTACCTTCTACGAGAACATTCTCGAGGAACTGAGCGACATCGATCCTCACTATGATTTGTACTGTATACGGTAACGGCGATTATACTACGAATTAATTGAATGATCATGTTTAAATCTTCAACGACTTAGAAAATATTTTTCTACACAACAAATATTTCCACAAGTATTTCAACAAATATATATTATTTATTTCATATATAATATAAATTCCTGGATATTCCTACAAAAATAGCTATTTGTTGTGTACAAAATGATCGAACCTTTGCGCCGAGAATAAAATTCATAATATCCGAAAGATAAATTACGATCGATAAATTAATTAATTATTTAACTTGTAAAATAATTTGAATCTATCGTACCATTAAAAAATACCTGTTTCGTAAAATATCTGTTTCGTAAGAACACACATTATGAAGACGTTGAATGAGTTCTACGATTGTTCAGCATCAATCTTCATCTCCTGCTGTCCGGTATCGAGGCGCACGCGAAAGAATGGAAACAGGTGCTCGGCAACTACTTGCTGTCCGAGACGATCGAGGGGATGAAGGATCTACGATCGATCATCGATGCTTTCCGGGCCGAGGTCGAGCTCGTCATCACTGGATTGGATCGTTTCACATCCGTTATGCAGGCGATATCTGACATTAAGAAAACTGCCGTTCAGGCCGAGGTCCGATTCAAAACTTATCAGGTACATGTCGTGTGTTACTTCTGCCGACGATCGTCTAAGACGAGAGGAAAAAGAGCAAAGATATTTTTCGAGTAAAACAAGAAAATTGACTTCAGGAAACCTTCAAAGCGTTTCGCAGCCACGGTATATCGTTCCCCGAGGAAGAGGAGCAAGTGGCGTACGAGCTGCAAAGTGATTGGGAATCGCTGTACCTCGGCGCGCTTTACAGAGCCTCGACTCTCGAGAGCACTTCCGATAGGTTCGCGGACATGACTAAGGAACAAATAGACAACTTCGTGGTGGAACTTCAGGATTTCGCGGACGACTTTCAGCAGAACGGGCCCGGAAGTGTCGGGGAGAATCTGGAACTGGGTCTGAGGAAAATGGAGGTGCGTGTGTTTGAAGACTGTGCTTTCTTGAACTTCCAAATGTCTTCAAGTCGTATCGTAGTTTCATGTTAAACTAAAAGTTGGATAATGGGGGAAATGATCAGGCTCGAGGATGTAGTGAGCGGGAAAAAAGATAGAAAGGTTGACGAGTGGTTGGAGAAGTTGAGGAAAAAGAGAGCATAAAATAAACCAAAGAGAATACCAAACCAAAAAATATATAAAAGTTGGGGAATGGGGAGGGAAGCTATAAGTATGGAATTAAGGAGGTTAGTGATTAATTAGGAGACTAAAAGAGTAAGATAGGGAATTTTTATATTATTTGAAAATTATATTGAATTTTTATATTATTTGAAATTTATATTGAATTTTTATATAAAAAAAATTATGGTAGGTATGCGTGAGACATAGAAATGAATGATAGGTTAATTTAAACCAAGTCACATTTCTTAGCTGTAAGGCTGAAATAAAACAAATTATTATTATTGAACTAAAAATTGGTGAATGAATTTTTGTATGCTATGTACAATTTCCACTTTCCGACAGGAGTACGGCAGAAAGATTTCGAAGCTCGAGGAGAGGAGACAGATAATGATCAACTCGGAGCTGCTGTTCGACCTTCCTGCGACCGATTATTCCGTGTTCCTGGACGCGAAGAGGGACTACGAGGGCATGGAGCAGCTGTACAAATTGTACAAGGAGCAGAAGAAAGCGAGGGAGCAGTGGGCCCAGACGCTCTGGGTGAACCTGAATCCGCAGCTTCTGATAGACGGCATGGACCACTACATCCGAGAATTCCGAAAGTTTCCCGAGTTTATCAGAAAGTTTGCCGTCGGCCAGACTCTGGACGCGAACATGAAGAGCTTCAAGAACTCGGTGCCGTTGTTCATCGAGTTGAAGAACGAGGCTATGCGCGAGAGACACTGGAAGGATTTGATGAGGAAGACTGGACAGTATTTCGATATGGACCCCGACAGGTGCGAACACGATTAAAACAACAAAAGTTTATTCGGGACGTTTCGAAGTGACTGGTGATCAATTTGATTTTGTTCGAAATGAGTGACAAGCAATTGGTTGCGAACCAGTGGCGTTATAATTTCTGTGAAAACGAGTTTGATTGGCGACGAGACAAGATTAGTGCACTGGAGAACGTTCTTACTGATAACTAGACGCCTTCTCTTCTGCTGGGAGAGAGTCTTCTAGTTCTTAGTATTGTATTTATATTCGGACATTGTTTTATTTGTTTCTTTATTTCTGTGACAAAATATGCTCGTATTTTCAATTCTACAGTATCAAGTATATTTAATGAAACAGCTTTTAAAAAGTTTTAGAATTTGTACAGTAAATCCTTGATCTTTGCATTGGTATTTCAAATAATATTATATTAATTCTATGTCCTAAAATATACCGTCAATTAAACCACTAAATACGGTTGAAATGGTATGGTGGTGAGTGTCATTTTAATCAGAGAAATGCCACGAATAAGTTGGTCAAAATTTTATTCGAACAAATAAAAAATTAGAAAAGTGGCAATCTTTTGCTTCGCTTGAGTCTCACCAATGCTCGACCTCTCGCTGATTGCGAGAAGGATCTCCTCAGTGATGGGGATAAAATGTTCACACAATTACGGTAGAGGCTTATGACAGTTACGGAGAGAATTTAGCGTGTGACGTCATAGTGTAAACATTGGGACAACGGGATCGTAAACAGCGAAGTACACCCGGCAGTGGAGGGGATATTCCATTTTCTTAGATCAAGGACTTACTGTAAATCGTCTTTGTGCAGATTTTCTATAGGATAAGCTTACAAACTGCTATAAACACAGATTTGTATATTGTATCTTTAAACCAAAAGTTAAACGCGTATTTAGACAATGGAGGCGAACGAGATAAAAATCTTGAAGGGGTGAGTGGATCGCACGGTTATTAAACAAACAGTAATGGTGATTAATTAACATCTTTCTGAATTCCGAAAGGTTCACTCTGGAGAACATGTTCGCGATGGAGCTGGGAAAGTATCAAGACATCGCCAAAGAGATTGTAAGGAACGCCGTGAAAGAACTCGCCATAGAGAAAGGTTTAAAAGATCTGGCCGAGGTCTGGAAGAATATGCAATTCACTGTCGTGAAGCACTATAAAGGTAGACTAGTCACCAGACCGCAGTTAGTTGCATAATTTCATATAACCGTAATCTACTTTCCAAAAGGAGACGGAAACCGCAGACACAATTTATGAAGTCGAGAACGATTCCCCTTCGGAATGGCAACCGAACTACATAAATTGGATTTGTTCGTTTCTTCCTAAACAGGTCAACTGTTAGGCGCACAAATTAATTCTCAGCTTACTCGCTGAAAAGCAATTTCTATTCCAAATCGAACAACAGTTTTAATCAGATGTGTAAACCGTAACAGCGTCTACATATTTCCTTATAACTGGACAGCGGATCTTTACGCAATGTAGAAATGTTTTAACCGAGTTGCACCAAACTGGAACAAAATACAAAATTAATTTTTTTTCCTAATATGTTCAATAGGTTGAAAATAACGTATTTCCTCATTTTTTCTAATGTTTCACTTTTTTAAATTAATCCTACTCATTTTTGTCATAATCAATATAAATAAAAATTAAATGCTGTTCTCTGTTAAGCGTATCACTTGAGATAATTTTAAAAAAAATCTTCGTAATATTCCGAATAACGTTTTTAGGGAAAGAAAAATTGGTAAAGTTATAATAATAAATTTAATAAATGAAAATAAATGAATAATAAATGAAATAAATTAAATAAATTAGTTAATAAATGAAATTGCTTTTTTATGGGATTTTTTCTCGAGACCATATATATAACTCACGATCACAAACAAAATTGAAATTTGGACAGGATGACGTCTGTCGGATCAGCTAATACATAAATAATTTTGTTCCTTTGCAGGGACCGAGGACCGCGGGTTCATTCTGGGACCCATCGACGAGCTGAATCAAGTTCTCGAAGACAACATGATGAACGTAAACGGCATGGCCGCCTCCCAGTTTATCGGTCCTTTCCTTAGCACCGTGCAGAAGTGGGAGGTCACCATGCACACGATATCCGAGGTGATGGAACTGTGGACTCAGACGCAGAAGAAGTGGCTGTACCTCGAAGGGATATTCGTGGGCGGTGACATCCGATTACAACTGCCCGACGAGGCGAAGAAATTCGATGAGATCGACAAGTCGTTCCGAAAAACCATGAACGATACCGCGAAGAGGCTGAACGTCCTTGAATGTTGCATGATCACGGGTAAAACAAATTTTCTCCATTATAGAGTAGCTCATGTTCTGCTACGAATTTGCCACCGGAACTTCTCTTCAAATCGCGACGCATCTGTTTCTGCATAACTAACGAAATTAAAAATATTTAAATTATTGAAAACACATGAAACTTAAAATTACATAATCTAGACGTCTAAATAAAATTCCGTTTCCGCATCTAATTGAGTTTAGGTATGCTATATCGATTCTAGAAGTCAGAGGTCATACTTCAAGGTCACGTTATTAATATCTCTGACTGCGTTTTAAATACACATTTACAAGAGAAAAAAAGGCAAATATTTGAGTATCTTGAAAGGTCGAAACAGCAAACCGATTCGTTCGTTTCTCTTCAAGGTCGAAAAGACGAGTTCGAGGCGATGATCTTCGGTCTGGACAGGTGTCAGAAGTCTCTCACCGACTATTTGAACTCGAAGCGAGCGATATTCCCGCGATTCATGTTCCTCAGCGACGACGAGTTGCTGAGCATCCTAGGCAGCGGCGTGCCAACTGCGATTCAAGAACACGTGGGCAAGATGTTCGATAATCTGGACAAGTTCCGGTTTGAGACGAGCAGCACGGACCGACCAATGGCAGCTGCGTTGATTTCCTGCGAGAAAGAGGTGATGGACTTCCGTACCCATGTACTGGCCGAGGGAAAAATCGAGGAGTGGATGGTAGTCGCAACCGAAGAGATGAAGAAATCGAATCGATACTTGACGAAGAAGGCAGTGTACGATTACGGAAAGGTAACGTCGAAAACGCTGCTATCAAACAAACCACACATCTGTTCCCTAGATTGTGTTTAATGAGAATCATTCCCTAATGGTGGGGATCAAATTTTCACAATTACGGTAGAGACCTTTGCGACAGTTATGGAGAGAATAATCCGCTGTTTTGTTTTGGACGGTGCAAAGACGAATATTTATTGCCAGGGATTTATTATTAAGTTGAGACGATGTAATTTAGGTGAGGAGACCATTTTTTATTTTAACGAGAAAATGCATTTCGCACGCAATGCTAGACTCCAGATGGTGTTGTGTACCCACGTTAGACTCTAAAAAAAGGACCTTAGTCTCTAGGAGAATTGTATTTTATATTTATTTAACGTCGTTTTTAACTCTTTGCTGAGGTTATTTCGCGACGGGACCTACAGTTTATTAAGGTGGTAAATGACTAACATTAACAAGAGTACAGATAAAAGAGAAAATGAAATAATAATAAATAATAATAAAAATGACATAAATAAATACATAAATAAATAAATATGTATATATATAAGATATAAAAATAAAGGAACCTCTGTAGGTGAGGAGACCTAGGACCGAGTGGATGCTGGATTTCCAAGGGATGATGATCCTCGCGGCGGATCAAATATGGTGGACCGCCGAAGTGGAGAACGTGTTCGTGAAAATTTCCAGCGGAAACAAGCACGCCATGAAAGAAGTACCTTGAAGTGTACTTTACAATTAGCAATGCTTAATTAGCTGGACTACCGATCGTCAAATGAACATTGCTTTTTCCAGTACCTGAAACAACTTAATAACCAGTTGAACGAGGTGGTAACTCTGATGGGTGGCGACACGTTGACGAACAACGACAGGAAGAAGTTTGATATGATACTGACGATCGACGTTCACTTGAAAGACATCGTCGAAGGCTTCGTCAGAGACAGCATCATGGATCCCATGGAATTTGAATGGGAGAGACAGTTGAGGTTCTACTGGGTCCACGACCTGGATAACATATGGATGCACCAGTGCTCAGGAACGTTCGAATACGGATACGAATACATGGGTCTGAATGGCAGGCTGGTAGTCACGCCTCTGACCGACAGGATCTACTTGACTATCACTCAGGCTCTCTCTATGCAGTTGGGCGGTGCACCAGCAGGTAATCGAAATGCAATGATAAGACCTTTTATTTAGAAATCCTAGGTCTTAAATCAATTAAAATACACTTATTACGTCACTTACAGTCCGGTTCTTCTCTCTCACGCCTAACAAAAATTGTATCCTATTCTAAAGACCTTTAAAGTAGGTATACCCTAATCTCTTATCCTAATTTTTCTTTATTTTTTAAAATATAATTTGCGCAGTGGTTAATATTTAGAAATACTAATATATTATATGTAGATAGCCCCAGCGGCAAAAACCAGTGCTCTAACCCCTGTGCTATGGAGGCGCAATGATAAGACGTGTCATTCATGAAAAAGAAAAAATATTAATGTAAAATTGAACGTGTCTAGGTCCTGCTGGAACCGGGAAGACGGAAACTACGAAGGACTTGGCGAAAGCTCTAGGACTCCTTTGTATCGTGACGAATTGCGGAGAAGGGATGGATTACGTGGCGATAGGGAAGACACTGAGCGGTCTGGCACAATGCGGTGCGTGGGGCTGCTTCGACGAATTCAATCGTATCGATATATCCGTGCTTTCTGTCATCTCCACGCAACTGCAAACGATACGGTCTGCCTTGCAAACGAAGACGAGCAGATTTAGGGTGAGCAAGTTTCTCGAGAAATTTGTTTAACAAATTATTTATGAATTATGTTTAACTGATACGAAGGGTGCATCGTTCTCTGTTAGTTCGAAGGCCAGGATATAGTTCTGGATTCGAAAGTGGGAATATTTATCACGATGAATCCCGGTTACGCCGGTCGCACGGAGCTGCCAGAGTCCGTGAAAGCACTGTTCAGGCCAGTGGTGTGCATAGTCCCGGACAACGAGCTGATCTGCCAGATAAAGCTCTTCAGCTCCGGCTTCTTGACCGCCAAAGTTCTGGCGAAGAAGATGACCGTGCTGTATAACTTGGCGCGGGAGCAGCTGAGCAAGCAGAATCACTATGACTTTGGTCTGAGAGCCCTGAAGTCGGTACTGAACATGGCAGGTCAATTGAAGAGAACTTCCGGTGATCTTGAAGAGAACGTTGTGCTGATGAGAGCGCTCAGGGACATGAACCTACCGAAATTCATTTACGACGACGTTCCGCTGTTCCTTGGACTGATAGCGGATCTGTTTCCCGAACTCTCGTGTCCGAGAGTTCATTATCCTGATATGAATGATGCGGTGAATACGGTTCTAGAGCAACACGGATATTCTGTTCTGGACCAACAGGTAAATAACCCTCAGAATTCTGATGGAACGAATTTTTATACGAAATAAAAATTGTCAACGTACAGGCTGTTTCACCTAACTTGACCATCTTTTCTGAAAGTCCCTTTGAGACCCCAAAAATCCTTAAAACTATCCTGATCATAAGTAAAGATGTGTCTTTAAGAGATTTATAAATCCGCTGTGCGTCGTCTCTGAAGGGTTGACCTAGACAGAATCAAGAAGACTATCACAAACTGAAAATTAATCAATTTTAATGATAGTATAAGTATTTATTCGCGGCGCACTGGTTCGATCATTTATGACAATGGAAAAGAAAAGGAAGGAGATGTTTCGTCCTAGACCGAATTAATTAATTATTAATCAATTTTATTCGTTAGATCGACAAAGTAATTCAACTATACGAGGTGATGATGACCAGACACTCGACAATGGTGGTGGGACCCACCGGTGGTGGCAAGACTGTTGTGATCAACACTCTGTGCAGAGCTCAGACTCGTCTAGGCAAAACGACGAAGCTCTATACCCTAAACCCAAAGGTATCGTCAATATACTCGTCATATGGTAACATATAACGAAGAATTAGAAACGAATGATTGAAAATGTAATTGCAGGCATGCACAGTGATCGAACTGTACGGTGTGCTTGACCCAGAAACTCGTGACTGGACTGATGGTCTGCTGAGCAACATCTTCCGGGAAGTTAACAAACCTTTGGACGATGACCCGAACGAGTTGAGGTACATTCTGTTCGACGGCGACGTGGATGCGCTGTGGATCGAGAACATGAACTCCGTGATGGACGACAACAAATTGCTGACTCTGGCTAATCAGGAAAGGATCAGGATGCTCAACCATTGTAGTCTATTGTTCGAGGTAATTCCAGCGATTATTTAGGTCTCCATTCCCCCTCTACTGACCAGGAGAGTGCACGACCGGGTTTCCGATCTCGTTGAAACTTCGCACACCATTGCAGTATCAGATACTCAATATCTTGCGAGATATTGACGTCGAAAAGTTGACAATTATCAACGTATTTAATAACACAATGTAAATTACGTTCAGCTGTATAAATCTCACTTAGTGATCTAGGTAAACTCAGATAAAAAGAAGAAGAGTTTTACTTTTACTTTACGTAGCTACGAATGTTTCAGATTTGTTTCCCTGAGTAAAAATACACCAGTAGTAATCATTAAAAACTTAAACTTTTACTTTTCGTAGCAACGAATGTTTCAAATTTATTTCCCTGTGTAAAAATACGAAAGTAGTGTAATCCAGAGAATAGTAATGTTAAAAATTAAATTAATAAATTTATTTTATATTATCTTTGAGACCCCAAAAATCCTTAAAACTATCCTGATCATAAGTAAAGATGTGTCATTAAGAAATTTATAAAAGTCCGCTGTGCGTCGTATTCTTTACTTATGATCAGGATAGTTTTAAGGATTTTTGGGGTCTCAAAGGGAATATAAAATAAATTTATTAATTTGTTTTTTGGAATATAAAATATTCACTAATGCTGATTGCAAAAGGTAGGCGATCTACAGTACGCGTCTCCAGCAACGGTGTCGCGAGCTGGCATGGTCTACGTGGATCCGAAGAACCTCGGCTACGAGCCTTACATGGACAAATGGGTCCGGAGCAAGAACGAATCCGATCAGGAGCAGCTGAATGGAATGCGCGAGAAATACGTAGACGGCGCAATCCAGCTCATTATACATGGCATGCTGGGCATGCAATCGGTCAAACCGCTCAAGATGATCATACCGCAGACGGATCTGAACATGGTAACAATTAGACACTTATGGCCTAATTAACTCGGCTCTCTATGGCGATCCAGACTGGAGTTAAACCGAAATTGTAAGATGCTCTGGGTTAATCTCAATGAATCTGTGGAACTTGCTACAATATTGCTCACTTAGAGTACTCACGAAAATACAGTTGAACGAGTTGAAAGGCTAATGGGCCTTTCAATATCAAAAAAATCGTTTGTGTAAAATTTCAATCCTACAACTCAACCGGAAAGGTAATTACGGAGTAAAATGGAAAAGATCAATTGTTTCGCCTTTTTCCCGATTTCCTCTATTCAGTCATGCTCGAAAAAAATTAATGTAATTAATTAATTCAGATTTTTAAGTGGAACAACCTGGCTGTCTAAAACCTCGAAAAAAGCGATATCATATATATTATTGTATTTTTCATTGCAGGTAACTCAACTCTGTTATGTGTTCGATGGTCTCCTCTCGGTTCTCAGCAAGGCGTCAACTAAATCCGAGGTAGACGATGACGCGGTGATGGATCTACAGACCACCAGATCAGAGGTCCTGGAAGCTATGTTCCTGCATGCCTGCTATTGGTCATTAGGAGCTACTTTGATCGCCGAGGACAGGCGTGATTTCGACGACTACATGAAGAAGACTGCCGGGTTTATGCTCGTTCAAGACACGCCTGAGAAACCAGCCACTGTGCGTAAGTTGCATTTCCAATCGAAGAATTAACATATCTATTTTTATGGAAACAAGAAACAGAACAATTCTCAAGTGTATCTAATAAATCACAAAAGACGACTATCATGTCTATTAATTTAAATAATTATTAATATTAATAATATATTAATAATTAATATTATTAATTTATTATTTTTTTATTTATTTTTATTATTTTAACTATTATTTCGATGTCTGATTAGGCTACCTGCCAGTTACGTACAAAACGCTGTACGACTACCACCTGGACGTCGAGCAAGGCATCTGGGTACCATGGAAACTCTTGGTTCCCGATTACGTACATGATCGAAACAAAAATTTCTCGGAGATCCTGGTTCCCACAATCGACACTCTGCGAACAACTTGGTTCATCAAAGCGATGAACAACCTAGATCGTCCGGCGCTTCTCGTTGGGGAAACTGGGACCTCGAAAACTGCCATAATCCAGGAATTCCTTCGAAATTTGGCCTCCGAGAAATACGTAAGTTTCTGAACAGTCGATGATGGAGAATGAACCGTCTAACGCTTTCACGACTGATAGAACCAACTTCTCATCAATTTCTCGTCGAGAACGACCTCGATGGACGTGCAGAAGAACATCGAAGCGGTCGTGGAGAAGAGAACCAGGGAGACTTTTGGGCCACCACCGGGGAAGAAGTTGCTGGTCTTCATCGACGACATGAATATGCCGTTGGTAGACACTTATGGCACCCAGCAACCCATCGCACTCCTCAAATTTCTCTTTGAGAAGGGAGGATTGTACGATCGAGGGAAGGATCTTAACTTGAAGTACATGAAAGATCTCTGTACGTAGGAATTAATAATTAATTAAACGAATGACTGTTTCGTTTATCTTCTATAATATAATTATATATAATAATATATAATCTTCTATAAGATAAAAGAAAATCTTATAAGGTTTAATCCCGAATATTGATCTTAAAGAATCCACTTTTGAAAGAATAGGTTATTTATTAATTGCTTGGTCTAAAATTACTGAACAACTTCTTCCAGGCTACTTGGCAGCCATGGGGGAGCCTGGAGGAGGCAGAAACGAGGTGGACCCCAGATTTATCTCCATGTTCTCGGTTTTCAACGTTACTATCCCATCAGATGAGACTTTGAACTACATCTACAAAAGTATACTGGATGGGCATCTAAGTATATTCGACGAGGATGTGCAAGCTATCTCCGAAACCTTGGTGAACACGACGCTGGAACTCTACGAGGTTCTTTTCAATCCTTTACATTGTTTGTTTCTATGATAATCTGCCATATAAGTACCCTATTCTTTCTGATCAACTAGGTAGTCACCACGGAACTGTTACCAACACCGAGCAAGTTCCACTACATCTTCAACATGAGAGATCTGTCTAGAATCGTCGCTGGTCTCCTTCAAAGTCATCCAACTTACTTCCCGAAGGCCATGCAAATCGTCAGGCTTTGGAGGAATGAGTTCAACAGAGTGATCTGCGATCGCCTGATCAACGAAGGCGTAATGACTTAAGTCAATCCTATAGCTCAGAATAGAAATTCATTTGTTTCAGTTTCGTGAAGCCCCAAATTATCAATTCATTTAGGATGTTCAATCTCTCAATTCCATAGTATCAGAAGTGTTCAACAAGTTCAATAAATTGTAGGACGCGACTCTCGTTGCCACGCGGATAAAGGAAAAGATCGCAGAAAAGTGGGTGGAGAATCGTGAGGTGATCGAGTACGCTATGAGAGATCCATTGCTTTTCGGAGATTTCCGGAACGCCATCAATGAGGGCGACAAACGGTTTTACGAGGATCTGTTGGACTACGAAGCCGTTTACAATTTATTCTTAGAGGTAACACGTTGCTAACAAAATACTATCTACTCCTCCCCCCCTATTTTATCCTTCTCCGGTGTTCTCAGCATCAATGTACTCTTTTTAAACTCTTCCGCTAGCCCTTCCCCTCCACCTCTCCTTCCCTTCCTCTTTTTTTGATACTACCCTATTGTTGTCTATACTCTTCTAGGTACCTATACCCTTCTTACCTACTGTCCCTACCTTTCCTTCATCCACCTTCTTATCTTCATTTTCCTTTTCTTTTTCACCTTTTCTACTCATTTTTCCTGTATCTCGTATCTTCCTCTACCTTCTCTTTTAACACCTAATCTCTTTTAAAAATACAGGATTGTAACAAATCCGTTTTGCAATCACTCAGTAGCAACACGTGTTGTCCATTTGCAACCAAAATTACTTGATTGTTTTAAAACATCTGATATAAATATCTCGACAGATATACGAAGACTACAACGAAAGGAAAGCAACCAAGTTGCAGATGGTCCTCTTCAACGACGCGTTGGAGCACCTGACCAGAGTGCATCGCACATTCAGGATGCACCGAGGTCACGCTTTGGTGATTGGCATCGGTGGGAGTGGCAAGAAATCGGTGATCAAGCTAGCTGCATTCGCGGCGCACTTCAGTATCTTCGAGATCAGCCTAAGCCGCGGTTACAACGAAAGTTCTTTCCGAGATGACATGAAGAGTCTCTACAGCAAGGTCGGAGTGGACGTCAGCAGGATTGTTTTCCTGTTCACGTCTTCCCATATCATCCACGAAAGCTTCTTGGAGCTGGTGAACAATATGCTGATGACTGGCGTGGTTCCTTCTCTCTTCAGCGACGAGGAGAAAGATGAGATCGTTAATCTTTGTAGAGACAAGGCTAAGGAGGCTGGCTTCGGGGTCACCAGGTGAATATTTGATTATGGTAATTCTTATGATAATCTTGAGACGGTTATATAAGCCTACCTCGGGGAGAAGCTGAAGAAATCTACCGAGGTCGCGAAGTATCGAGTTGTTGCGCAAGTCCTGTCGCTTATTAATATGGATGTTCTGGAAGTGAGAATGTCTTTTAAGTCCGAATCACGATTTAAGACCCAACTACGAAAAATTTAAAATGCGTGTGAAGAAGAGTGCAACTTCAAAATTATGTAAAGTATATACATGACTAACGTTTATTTATATAATCGTTTTATTCAGAGAGAGCGTTTGGTCATACTTCGTGAAGACTGGCACGTCGAATTTGCGAATCGCTTTGTCCATGAGTCCGTCTGGGGATTCGCTGAGAACGAGATGTCGAAGTTACCCTGGCCTGGTGAACAGCACCACCATAGACTGGATGTTCCCCTGGCCTGAAGAAGCCCTGGTAGCAGTGGCTAACGTTACTCTCAGAGACGTAAGCCCAATCAATCCTGTTTCATTATAATAATGGCATAGCATTATACAATAATTTGTAGGTTATTTTAATTTTTAATTTGTATTATTATTTTAATTTTTAATTTGTATTATTATTTTAATTTTTAATTTGTAGTTATTGATACAACAATTTGCGTATCTAGAATCCAAACGTTCCCCAAGAGTACAGAGACAAATTGGTGGAGCATATGGTGTACGTGCACAAAACCGTCTGCGATTACACGGTCGAATTCCAAACGAAGCTGCGAAGACGAAATTATGTTACGCCGAAACACTATTTGGATTTCATGAACACCTACCTGAACCTCTTGGTCGAGACGAAGGATTATATAAATTCGCAGTGTGATCGACTATCTGGAGGTACGACGATCATAATATTTATGGAATTATGGCAATGAGGAATTGTTTAACTGATGCAGAAACTTTCTCCCCATTTCTGATTTTTATTAAATAGCGTAGAAAATAATTAATATTAATATTAACATAATAATTAATATTAATATTAAATATTAACATAATAATTAATATTAATATTAACATAATAATTAATATTAATATTAACATAATAATTAATTATAATATTAACATAATAATTAATATTAATATTAAATATTAATATAATATTAACATAATAATTAATATTAATATTAAATATTAATATAATATTAACATAATAATATATAAATATAAAAAATATAAAATAATTAATATTAATATTAACATAATAATCTAATGTAATCAGTGTTAGAGCAACGATGTTCAAAGGGAATGAGGACATCGAGACGTTACTGCAGGAATTGCCTATGGCTAAGTAACAATTTCGAGAGGGTAAGCACGTTACGAATCGTTGCAGGTGTGAAGAAGATTGCGGAGGCTTCGGTGACTTTAGCCGAGCTGAATGAGATCCTGGCGGTGCAGAGAGTGAAGGTGGCGGATCAGACGAGAAATTGTGAGCAACTGCTCGCCTCCATCGGCGAAAGTACGGATATTGCGATGGAGAAGAAGCAGCTGAGCGAGGAGAAGCGGCGGGAGATCGAGCACCAGAGGAAAATCATTAATAAAGAACAGACGGAAGCACGGCAGGCGTTAGCGGAGGCGCAACCTGCTCTTGATGCGGCCAGGGGAGCCCTGGCTGAGCTCGAGAAAGCAGACATTACTGAGATAAGGTATTTTTTTTATCCTGTGAATTTGGACAGTTTCAAACATCTACCCCATCCCGTAGTCCCAATGTTTAGCCTTTGACGTCACACGCTCCAACAGTATTTTTCTTTTTTTATTTATTTTACGTCGCTGTTAACTCTTTGCTAAGGTTACTTCATGAAGAGACCTACAGTTTATTAAGGTGGGTTCCGAACCACCTTGTGCACCACACTCCAACAGGGTCGTTGTACAATATTGCAAACGGTGCAAGTTTCACGATCTTAGCACCTTCCGTCGTAGTATGAAAAAATAATGAATGAGAAAAATGAAAAAGTTTTGTAACGGGACCACCCCGAGGACATACTCTACAAGATGCAAAAGGTTTCGTACCGATTGGTCCATCCATCTCGACGTAATCGGTGAACATACACAGAAAATAAAAAAAGGCACATACAGTTCGAATTGAGTAACCTCCTTCATTTTTCGAAGTCGGTTAAAAATATCATCCACATCTTCAAGGTCGTTCGCAACACCTCCGGAGCCAGTCCAGATAGTCTCGGAGTGCGTGGCCATGTTGCGAGGCATCAAGGACATCTCGTGGAAAGGTGCGAAAGGTATGATGAGCGATCCAGCGTTCCTGAGGATTCTGCAAGAGATGAACTGCGACAAGATCTCGTTGAAGACGCAGCAAACTGTCAGGGCTCATTTGAGAAAGAGCACGAAACTGGACCAGATGCAAACCATCAGTAGAGCTGGCTTCGGTCTGTACAAATTCGTGCTGGCTGTGCTGGACTACTGCGCCGTGTTCAGAGAGGTAGCTTCGCACTTCTGTGTAGTTAACGTTCAAATGGAACATAGTCTAACGTAAATAAATAAATTGTTCAGGTGAAACCAAAGATAGACCGAGTGGCTGAGCTCGAGGCCGAATCGGAGAAAGCCCGGAAAGCTCTGGAGCGGGAGGAACGCGAGTTAAGGAGACTCGAGAAAGCTATAGGGGAGTTGAACTTGAAGTACGAGAACGCAATGGCGGAGAGGCAAAAACTACAGGAAGAAACGGATATTCTCCAGAGGCGGCTAATAGCTGCGGACAAGCTGATTAACGGTCTGTCCTCGGAGAACGAAAGGTGGAAGAAGGAGTTGGAAAGTTTGCACGAACAGGTCGAGATGATCTTCGGCAATTGCCTTTTGTCTGCTGGATTCCTCGCCTATTGCAGCCCATTCTCCTACGAGTATAGGAACAAGATGGTGTACGAAGATTGGAAGAGCAGTATAGAGACCAAGCAGATCCCGTTGATCAGCAATTTCAAGATCGAGACGCAGCTGAGCAACGACGTCGAGATCAGCACGTGAGTCGTTGCAGCTACATAGTGCAAAAACTGGGGGAGAGGGGGATTCTGGTAGATTAATCTAGCAAGATTAAAATTCCCACGAAGATGGACCTCGGAGGGACTGCCACCGGACGAGTTGTCCGTGCAGAACGGTATCCTGACCATGAGAGCCTCGAGATTTCCAGTCTGCATCGATCCCCAGCAGCAAGCCCTGAACTGGATCAAGAAGAAGGAACAGAAGAAGAACCTGAAGATCCTCTCGTTCACGGATTCAGACTTCCTCAAGCAAGTCGAGCTGGCGATCAAATACGGTCTTCCGGTTCTGTTTCAAGACGTGGACGAAGTTGATCCGGTCTTGGACAACGTCCTGTCGAAGATCATCCAGAGTAATGATTCACGATAGTGGTGAAACCTTGAGTAGAGATGATACCTTCTTTTTGTAGACGATAGTGGTAGGACGTTCGTTCTCCTGGGAGACAAAGAGGTCGATTACGATCCAAAGTTCCGGATGTACCTGACCACGAAGATATCGAACCCCATGTTCGACCCTTCTCTCTATGCCAAGGCGACTGTGATCAACTATATGGTGACATTAGGGGTAACATGTAGCTTTATACTATTTTTTTTATTATTTTATAGTGGCGGGAAACAACCTGAACGACCTCGTTGCAGGGCCTAGAAGACCAGCTTCTGTCGGTGGTCGTGAAAACGGAGAGGCCAGACGTGGAGGAGCAGCGGGAGAACTTAATCATCGAGACTAGCGAGAACAAGAATCTGTTGAAGCAGCTGGAGGACAGTCTGTTACTCGAGATAGCTAGCAATCAAGGCAACATGTTGGACAACTTGGACTTGGTGGAGACTCTGGAGAACACGAAGTCGAGCGCGAACGAGGTGATGAGGAAGTTGTATCTGGGCGAGGTAACCGGCGCGGATGTGAACAAGCTACGCGACGGATACCGAACAGTGGCGAAACGAGGAGCGATCTTGTTCTTCGTGCTGGCAGACATGGCAATGGTGAACTCGATGTACCAGTACTCTTTGATCAGCTACGTGGAGGTCTTCGGGTTCTCCCTGAAGAAATCGTTGCCCGACCCGACGCTTCAGAAGCGTTTGACCAACATCATCATGACGATGACGAAGAACGTTTACGATTACGGATGCACGGGAATCTTCGAGAGGCACAAGCTCCTCTTCTCGTTCCAAATCTGCACGAGATTAAAGCTGAGCATTAACTTGATTACTCAAGCGGAACTCGATTTTTTCATCAAAGGCAGCATCGCGTTGGAGAAAGCGGCCATGCTGAATCCCACGGATTGGCTGCCTACCACCGGATGGTTGGACATATTGAAGCTGAGCAAAGACTTTCCGGAAACCTTCAGACTGCTTCCGGAGCAGCTGCAGCAGTATGAGGAAGAGTGGCAGCAGGTGAGTCGCAGTTAATTAATTGTTAATTAAATATCGAAGTACATTTTTAAAAAAGTACAAAATTGGTGGTCCCCTAAACTAAACTTTCACTCGAGTTTTTCCTCACAAAACATAAAATGAAAAATAATTGTATTCATTTCTCCACAAATTGCGAAACATGTAAGTATGTCGAAACATTTCCATAGCTGTTGCTTAATTCAATTATGGTACATTTCGTCAGTGGTACGATCTCGACGCTCCGGAATCGGTAGATTTCCCGCTGGGTTACTCGAGTAATTTGAAGCCCTTCGAGAAGCTGATGTTGATTCGGTGTTTCCGTGTCGATCGAGTCTATCGAGGGATCGTTAACTACATCAGTGAAACCATGGGCGAAGAATATATCACCCCACCTCACATCAGTTTCGAGATGATATTCGAGCAAAGCACTCCGACGATGCCTGTGGTCTTCATCCTTAGTCCTGGATCCGATCCAACATCGGAATTGATGAAACTGGCAGATGGATATGGATGGGGAGGTGGTAAATTCAAGTACCTCTCTTTGGGCCAAGGACAAGAAAGTGTAAGAACCCTACGCTCGATGTTCTTAATCGAGGCACATATTTATTGTACATGTTTATTTTTGTAGTTTGTTAATAAACATTGTTTCGTAGACCGCGATAGAACTGCTAGAGGTAGCAATATCGAGAGGACAGTGGCTGATGCTGCAAAACTGCCACTTGCTTTTGAGCTTCACCAGGGAATTAGAAAAGCTTCTAGAGAATTTTCCGAAGCCGCACCCCGACTTCCGGTTATGGCTGACGACCGATCCAACCCCTAATTTCCCGATTGGAATTTTGCAACAGTGTCTTAAAGGTTCGATTCTTCTGCCACTGAAAAATTAAATCTCGAATAGAAGATATCTTCTCACATTATGATAAATTGTAAAGCCTTGGTCTAAGGAAAACCCTCGGGTCCGTGCTGTTTCTTAGATTCTGTAGTTCTACTGCTTCTTTATCACTTCACCAGCCGGTCGAAAGAATTCTTCTTAGATCAATGCTTTACTGTAATATAAAGTTCCGCTTAAAATAATATCTGCAATTATCTATTGATTTCTAATGAAAACATATTTGTGCTTTCTGTATTGATTTACAGTGGTAACGGAACCACCGAGCGGTTTGAAGTTGAACCTCGAGAACACTTACTTCAAAATGAGGCCTCAAACGTTGGAGGCTTGTGAGCATCCTGTGTACAAGCACCTGATCTACGTGTTAGCTTTTTACCACGCGGTTGTACAAGTGTGTTAAATAATAATATAATTATTACCAATGTTTTTAAACTGGCTTTAAATGGAATTCATGTAACAGGAGAGAAGGAGATACGACAAGATTGGCTGGAACATCAATTATGACTTCAACGAGTCGGACTTTAATGTCTGCACGACTATTCTGGACACTTACCTGACCAAAGCGCTTCACGCTCGGGACACCAGGATTCCATGGGACAGTTTGAAGTATCTCATAGGCGAGGTAAATTTGACTGAAACTTTTATAAATTTTCTTCAAGCAGAAAATTATGGTTCTATCTAAATTATAAATTAACTTGAGTTTCGCGAATGGTCAGGTGATGTACGGCGGACGAGTGATCGACAATTACGACCGCAGGGTCTCGCAGACTTACATGGACGAATATTTCGGGGACTTTCTGTTCGACGCGTTCCAACCCTTCCATTTTTATCACGACGAGCACGTTGATTACGTGCTACCACCAGAAGGGGAACGTGACGATTACTTGAAGTTCATCGAAGAACTACCGCTGGTGAACACACCGGAAGTCTTTGGACTCCATCCAAATGCCGAAATTGGGTACTTCACCCAGGCCGTGAAGGAAATGTGGAGCAATCTTATAGAATTGCAGCCGCAGAGCGGTAAAACTTTAACAAGACTTGTACAAGTAGCTCTAACGTCCAAAGTAAACCAGTAGTCAGACTTCTTGAATCTAAAGCTTGTGGGGAGGGAGGTATTTTTCAAAAATTTTCCTAATACACGTAAATATTATAGTAAGCTCAAGGATCACGGGTAAGTGACCTTCACGATCTGAAAAGCTACGTCAACTGTAACCATTACCCGAATTAATAATAAAAAAACCTTCTGTTGAAATAATAGAAGTGAGCAGTGCCGGGATGAGCAAAGACGAATTCATCGAGAACATTGCGAGGGAGGTGCTGGACAAAGTACCGTCCGAGTACGATCTGATAAAAGTGAAGAAAACTTACGGGGTAATGATAACGCCAATCGCGATCGTCCTGTTCCAAGAGCTGGAGAGGTTTAACAAACTAATCCGGACGATGAAGAGGACTCTCTCGCAATTGAGAAAGGTCTGCCAGTCTCCATCTTTCTTAATCGCCTTCGTGAAAGGTAGTTAAATAAATCGAACGATGTTAGGCCATTGCCGGTGAAATCGGAATGGACGCTATGCTCGAGAGTGTCGCCACGGCCTTGTACAACGGTGTGCTACCAACGGAGTGGGCTAGGTTCGCGCCGGCCACGAGAAAAAATCTTGCTGGATGGATGGAACATTTTGAAAAGAGAATACAACAATACAGTAACTGGGTAAGGTCCGGAAGAATGACGAATAAGAGGTTTGCACTTGGAAATGTTGGTTGCCCGACCAAATATTGGGGCCTGTCTTCTAATCTATAAGTTTTTGAAAAAATGTAAACTGAGAATTTGTTTTTGTGTTGTACAGACTGGATAGGCGTGAATGCGTAAAATATGTACTGTGTTCGGTTATCATATTTTCATTATAACGTTCTTGTACTTTCAATATCCTACTATTCTAATTTTAGATTCTATAATAAAGAAAGAGGTTTGCACGTTTTTCAGGCTAGCGGAAGCGAACCGATAGTGCTCTGGCTGGCTGGCCTGCACATACCGGAAACCTATTTAGCAGCCCTTGTGCAAATGGCTTGTCGCAGAAACAACTGGTCTCTGGATCGTTCGCTCACGTACACAGCTGTAACCAGGTTCGTCAGGGCGGAACAGGTGGAAGAGAGACCAGACCAGGTGAAGTACAAAACTGAAAAATTTATTAAAATGCACTTGAACGATTAATTATTTTGTCAAATTCATTTAGGGTTGCTACGTCAGCGGATTATACCTAGAAGGCGCGAAATGGGATATTGTTAATCAATGTTTAGAGAGGTCACGGCCAAAAATCCTCGTCGAGGAACTGCCAATTCTAATTGTCATACCTATCGAAGCTCATAGACTGCGACTTCAGGTATAAAAGTTTTTCTTATCAACATAAACAAATTTCCGTAATTTTTATTTTGCAATTACAGAATACCTTCAAAACTCCCGTGTACATCACGTCCAATCGGCGGAATGCCATGGGGATTGGTTTAGTATTCGAAGCGAATCTTGCCACGAGCGAAGACATTTCTCATTGGGTATTGCAAGGTGTTTGCTTGATACTGAACACCGATTAAGTGAATAGCATGTGACGCAATCAGAATACGCCATACTGTACAGTGGTAATGTTATCATTAAATTATGTTAAGCGTACGGAAAAAGTCGACATCTTTATTGAACTCGAAATGTAAATATATCTTTCATCATTTCTGACCTTGCACGAACTCCTTTTTATAAAATCAGTTTTGTTAAAAATCATATATTTTTAAAATCCAAAAATGTACTTACCTGAAAGTAAGTTGATTTGCATAAAGAGCAACTGGCTATTGCTAAGGCTTGATATAAATTACTTGGAAAGGTAGAAGTATATGTACTCATAATTTATTAGTGTTCATCAATTTCATTGGGCCTTTGATTTGAGGCAAACACAGGTTGTAGAAGGAGCTATCGACAAAATCCTTCAGGTTCTGCCACTTCACCCAATGCTGAGACTCCAGTTGCTCGTTGCTCCTCGCCTGACCGACAAAATGAGGATCTACGATCAGCATATAAGTATTCTCTACTCCTTCGTGAACCCCGACTATGCATTTACTCGAACAGTCCATGTCTCCGCCCATCATTATCGGACTGCTAAAATTCTCGAAGTGCAGTTTGATAACTGCTATCTGGTCCGACAATTGTTTGCCGCTCGGTATATGGATAATCTTACTGAGAACCTCGTACAAATGATCCAGCACCAGACACACCTACGGGTTATCAACGGATGAGTCACTGTTATCTTTCTACGTCATTGTACGCGGAAAGTAATCGAAAACTTGAATGATAATAGTGAGCGTATGAAAGCTTAATCGATATGAGTCACTGTTGCTACCGAAGAAAATAATCTCTCCATGTTGCTTCAGCACAGACCCGGGCAACTTCTTCCTCGCTGTCGATTCACGACTCCCACTACCAGTATACTGGTTCATGTGATAGTGATTAATTATTTCATTATAGTGTTATAATATTAGTGATTTCATGTTGCCCCTATAAAACCTCTCCAACCCCCTCCTACACTCTATACTAGTTTATTGGGGAGGACCCAGGAGTAAGGAGAGGCTCGCGAGCCGCAAGTTGCCTAGGCCTGAAGTAAAATGTTCTTTATCGATTTCTAAATAACCAGAGTTTACAATAATTAATCAATTATTTTAGTAATTAAATAATTAAAAACGTTTACGTTTTCGCAAGCAACGGGAGATAATGAGAAATGCTAATACTGCAAATGCTTACTTCGACACTTCCTATCCATTCTCTCGATCGAATAAAGGATCTCTCCTTGTCTTCTAGTGCAACAAGGATTTCCTGCACCCGCCTGATACTCGGGACAAATTGCTCCAATTTTTGGTTTTTTATGATCCACGAGCAGATCGTTTGCAGCGTTCTGTATCCACAACCCCAGCCCTATATGTAAAACAGTTAGCAGGTGTATAAGGTGGTCGATATTCTTAAATTCTTTTAATCTTAATACTGTTTTGATTTCCATTAATAATTTATACGATTTGGAAAAAATACGTCGGTATTCTTAAATTCTTTTAACCTTTATATTATTTTTATTTTCGTAAACGCATAAAATCCGCAGTCTGGTTAGTGATGAGCTTTCATAGGGTCTATTTGGATTTAGTGAAATTTGAAAAATTAATTATATATTTTATAAATGTTTTCGCTACAAACACCACAATGTAATAAGATTAGTCTTCGTGAATCTACTGCCAATGTTGTATACACAAATCTACAAACGCGTTCTGTTATCTTATGTTACAGTTTACAGACTGACTAACTGATAACAACGCGTTGTCATTAGTCAACTCCAATTGCCGTAGGCTCACAACTAGACAGCAGATGTTTATACAAAGTGCAAACTAAAAATTCATGCTAAAGCCGCATTTGCTGTTTTAAGAATTTTAATAAAAATAATACGATCGTTATATATTACATCATTGAATTCCTGATATTATATCTCTACTCATAATTAATCCTAAAAAATAGAATATGCCGGTAAAATAAAAGAAATTATTGTATTATTGCAGAAATTATTGTAGAAAGAAAACAATCCTTTCTATCGAAGTTTTAAAAACAGTTACCTTATCGTCGAAGCCGTCGCAACCATAATGCCAATACTCGTAATCGCCACGAATCAGGAAGCTTCGACCTGGCTCAGGCGGAAGAATATCCCGATGTACGTTTTCCAGCAAATTGTTCGTATAATCAACGATCATTATATAATTGTGTAGAGAGTATCGTTCGAACCTGCGAGAAAAGTAAATCAAAATAATCACAACCGCGTGTAATTACTCTACAATTCGATAAAATAGAAAAATACTATAATTTCTTAGAAAATACAATTCATATTTAGCTTTGCTTTCTACGCATTGTAAATTTTTCTGTAAAATAAACACTGTGCAAATTGTAAGGAACAGAAGCTTACGTGCATTATTAAAGAAAAAATTGTAATTTGTTTTCTGCTTCTCGGAAGCGATCCAAACAATTTTTATTTTACACAAAGTTCGGGTCTTCTGTATTTTCTTTTTAATCTTTCATTATCGTAGAGCATGGTATCAGCTACATGACAAAATTGCTAGCGATCAGTTCACAAAACGGCAACCGCACGATGCGGGACGTACCAAATGGTAAATAGAGCGCGTTGTTTCGTAGCTCGTAGGTTTACGAGCGGTTCGTAACCATTCCCGTAGTTTTCGAAACGCCCAAACGGTCAGTTAACGCTCGGCCGTGGTCGTAATGATTCAGCGAAACCCCGTTCGCTTTCCATTCGATATCATAAAGCAATCAGTTCCTAGTCACGCGTCTTGTTTCGGGAAAACAACGCGAATACCTACGGAAGTCATCAACCGAAGCCATTGTTAGTTTTCAATGTACATTTAAATATAATTTAAAATACATTTAAATATAATAACTAAACTGTGGGTTTTTATGCATTTATGAAGCAATTAACTGGGTGAAACATAGAACAGTGAAAAATATAAAATATCCAAGAGATTTGTTACGTTGTTTTAAACGTAAAAAGACTATTAATGAATGAAATGAAGTTTTATTTAACTACTGCTTTCCACAATCGATGTAGAATATTTTTATTTCGCATAAAGATCCGACTAAACACTTTTTAATATTTCTATAAAATTGTCAGTGTATAATTAGCTTATTCTGCACATTATGAAAACGACGAAGTATTCATTTTTATATATTACGAGTTTTATCACTGCATTTTTCATTATCGTAAATGATGAATATCTATATTGAAAATAATGATTTCTTGATCGAATAATTTTTGTCAATGCAGTGTGTTTTATAAACTGTTTCTACCATTTTTTTATGAAACATGTTCGAGGTGTTTATTATACATGTGCATCAATACAACCGAAATGGGACGCACGAAGTCGAATAAACGGTAAGTTTTAGGATAAATATACTTCAGTGCTTTTTTATTCGGAATTTTCACTATTTTATCAGAATCATGCATAAAAGATGAGACATTCGCTTTGGAAAGATGAGCACGGCCTTCGTATTGCCTCTACGTGTTCACTTGACAAGAAACTACTACATATTATATAAATATAGGATCTTGTACTGTACGTAAATTATCAATAACTTTTCTGTGGAATTCGGTGGAGTTTTAGTAAAAGTTTTTCAATGAGAAAGTATATATATAATACAACCTCCTCCTCTTCGGTTTTCTAACGTTCACCGTTTACGAAAAAAATGCTGGTACAAATTATCGCGAACACCCAGTACGTTCCACGCGATGAGAATTCAGCGTATGAAACTTTCTATTTTCGTGGAATTGCTATCTAAACCTGCAGAACGTTGCGAATCGGGTCGAAATTAATATTTCAAAAAGCGTATATTTAAAAGACATATTTCACCAAATACATATCACGAGAACTGTTACAACCAGAGGAATAGTGTTATTCATCTATTAAATAGAATAGAATTTAAATATCTATTCAATAAAATGACTACGTTAACGAAAAATAGATACTTGCTAGTGTAGAAGCACTAATTTGAAACTTTTCAGTCTCCAAGTGCCACTAAAACTTAAATAGCAAGCAACGAGGTAGTTCCCCGATTGAAAACCTCGAAGAGCCCGAAAACCGTGAGGAGATTAACGCGAAGAATAATTAAACGAGTGCGCGCACTTTTTCGTATTTGAATTGGCGAGTCCGTTTATAGGACCCGCCATGCGCAGTTTATCTGCGCGGTGGACCGCGGAAGAACGTATCTTGTGTCAGCTACATCACAGGTGCCGTCCCGTATCGAAACTCCCGTATGCTCATCGTTCTGCGCTGATACACAGAATCACGTCTTTATGATACGCATTAGAACGTTGCGTCACCTGAATATACCTCGGAGGAACGGTCCGCTGTTTTCAACCGGAGGAACCGAGTCGGCGACGCGCGTCAAAGTCGGTGCAAAGTCGCGCGCGCTTCGCAACGCGTTTCTGTTCGTCGCGATCAAGTACGCGGTCCTCGGCTACTGTATCCGTCGTTACTGGAACGGCAAGCGAATCAGCGAGGTTGATCCCACGGAATGGACACTGGACATCCCCTCGCAAAATGTCAGTTGGTCCGCGGGAACCCGCACGGATAAGACAAAGAGAAGAATACGGACAACGTTAGTCACTGGTGAAAATACTGCGGAGTACGCGACAACGCAACGGAACAAGTGGGACCCCGACGAAGGATAAACGGTTCTCGAGATGATGGGATTGCAGATTTCATCGACGGTACGTTGATATGCATTAATGGATTACCGATAAACAATCTTGACACGAATGATTTATCGTTTGACGTACGCGATAAGTCAGACCGATTATCGATTTCTCAAACGTTTTGCCGAAACATTCCGATAAGTTCGCCGAAAATCAGAGCTGTTTAGCATCTGATAAGCGCCAGTCTGATCATGACCGTCGCTTGTCACTTTTCAATGGGCCGAAGGTCGAGGCGGTTGGGACTACTGCCAAAGTATTTTAGGTTATGTTTATCATGTCACTTAAGCTTCCTTGCACCAACGAAAGTCTCTTTATTTTGCTGTACTTCCTGCCAAACAGATGACAGCAAACGATATGTTCCCTAGCGACAGTATATTGTTTATTTACTCGATAGTGAAAGCCGAGGATATGATACGAAGCTAACTCGCAAGACACCGTGGGAATTATGTATGGTGCGATGCGTGAACAAGTCTCCGAAAGCTGGTTGCACACGTACGACTTGAGTAGTACCATGATCCCTAATGTTAGTTCACCGATGAACGACGAGGAGCACTTTTGCAAGTTAATCTTATACAAAGAAATTAAGGATTCGAGGTACGTAGCTGTTTTGTCTGGATATTATGTAGAAGGAAGTAGGTGGAAAGCGAGAGATTAATTTGTTTCTATTTTCCAGGGTACGAATATGGGATATTATCATATTGATACCGAACCTGTTGTTCCTCTTGTTCATCGCAGTGAGATTTAACAGAGCACGGCTTAAATTGAGAGCAACGAGTAGCCCGATATTTTTAGCATTTTACGGACTTGTCATTTGTAACGTAGTAATCTCGGTGATACGATGCGTCGTGTCGATGACTGTAAACGTAGCTACTACTGTTGGCGGTACTACTGACAAAGTGCTATGGGTTACTGTTCGATTTTTCTTGTTATCCACGGAAATGAGTGTACTGATCTTTGGTTTAGCCTTTGGTAAGCAAAACTTCATTTCTACGAAAACAGTTTATAGAAACTTCGATTACATTCGGATTTCTCTGCGCAGGACATTTGGATAGTCGCTCGAGCATTCGTAGAGTGCTTCTCGCCACATCGTTCATAGCACTCGCTTTCACTATAACTCAAGGGGCATTGGAATTAGTTTTACCCGACGATACATTCCGCATTCCCAGCAAAGATTTCTATGTGTTCGGTCATGGGGGTATGATGTTCTGGTTCTGCAGCAGTCTCGTTTTCACAGTGGTAAGTTGCCAAATTAATACGTTCATATTGTACCGATCTAGTTACATGAATTCTGATTACTACCTCCATTGCAGATATATCTTTTCATATTAATACTGCCATGGACGCGGTTGAGAGACCGTTTAACTCTACCAAGTACGTAAATACAGATATACGAAGTCGAATACCACTTTCTATTAAGACTGTTACTTTTCTGATGTCATGATTTGTGACAAATGAAAGAGCTTTAATTCGAAGCTTCAAAACTTCAATTCTCATCACTAGACTGCGGATCTTTATGCATTTATGACTCGTTTATGAACGTAACATTTATGAAAGTAACAGCCCTACTTCCTACTAATCTGTATTTTACAAGCTCCTCGTTTGTTGCAGCAAGAAAAAGTTTTTACATCTACGCAGGCACATTAGCCATGCTAGACTTAGTACAATCTGTGGGTGCGGGCTTTTTAAATTACACGCAGAATCCCGTGGGATTATGTATCGTGGACATCACGGCAGTGGTCTATCTGACTTTCTTCGCACCATTGGTTTATCATACATTCCTATCAGAATTCTTCGGGTAAGTTGATCCGTCTGAGTTTACACAAGACACCCGAGTATATGATATGCACACGCATTGTGTCTACGTAATGAGTTTCATTTCAGGGTATCACAGCCTTCGATCATGTTCTCTTATAAGGCTCAAGTGGACGATGCAATGGACGAAGACACGGTGTCTCTACCGCATCAGCAGAGTTTCTCATCGCTGAAAACAGACAGCGATTACATATACCAGGTCCATACTCCGTCTATTCACGTGCCCTTATACGATTCTCAGATATTAAAATCATCTTCCTCGAAGCACAAGACCTCCTTCCACTCCCTGGCGTCCCCCAGAGATTCGAAAAGCGCTAGCGGACACGCCTACGAATACTCGACCGTTTTGTATCGCTCTACATCCGGGATTAAGAACTTTCCCAGGAGGCTCAGCACGGGCAAGGCTGGCGTGGACTTGAAAAACTTCCCCCTTACGAGATCAGACAATTTTATCGATTCGAAGAAGAGCTCGCCCGATCTGAGATATCCTAGTACAGCTTGGAAAAGCAGTTCCATATCGCAGATGAAGTACGCTGGACCTAGTAGCGTCTCCAACCTGCTATTTCCGCAGAGTACCGCTAGTAACTTTCTGTACAAGCCTAAGGCTAACAACAGCAACACCAACTTGTTCTCCTTCACTAGAAAAAGTAGTCTGGAACGCGAGAGAAAAGGCTCCGAAGGGAACGTCGCTCAGCTTTTCGAGATACCTCCTCTAGAGAATACTTTGCACTCGATTTTGGATAGCGGTCATTACGATCCCGAAGTGACCGATAGCACTTTTATCCAGGAGTCTATGAACCTCGTTCAAACCTCCAAAACTAGCACGGACCGAAAAGAATCGAGTCCTACGACGCAGTTAACCGATACCGAGACTTTCGATGTAGATGAACCGTTCGACTCCACTGACGGCTCGAACGCTTCCCAGTTGTTACTTTCCAAGCAGGTTCCCTCTAGCAAAAACACGCACGGCAAACGTAGAGGAGAGTCGAAGAAGAAAGAGTCCGGCGGTCTGAACGATTACTTGTTGTCGTTAACGATGTCGAGCAGCCACGAATCCCCGAAAGAGCGAAACAGATCCCAGTCCCTCTCCTTCTGATCAGAAGACCTACACACAGACTGAATTCTTGTAAATATTTGGTTGGAGTAATCGATGTAAAGTCTAAGTCATTAGTAATCGTACAGGGTGTACCAGTCTGCTTTATCAGGTCGAATATTTTCTCCAACTTCGATATTCTTCTACATTTTATTTTGTTTTTACCGACTGAAAATATTCTGAAAGCAAGTACGAGCGGAGATCGTTTTAATGTTTTTATATAACGAGGAGAATATTGAAAATACTGAAAATATTCCTCGGGGATAAAGCCGACGATATATGGGACAATCTGTATCTAAGAGAGTTTTTAATTGCTCGAGATCATTTTTAACAATCAGATCAAAAGTCACGCGTTTTAACTATTAGATGTACCATAGTGTAATATATAGAGGTGCGCACAAATGCTTTATTATACCTGTATATACGGCATGTCTAGATTTAATTAAACTTATCGATGTAGCGAACGTACATGGTTTTATTTATTTATAACACTAACTTGGCAGTGGATTATAGTGCTAATCTTTTCATTTTTCGTTGCGACGGTGCGCGGTATACGAGGCATACACACGCAGTCTGCTTTCCTTCATTTGCAAAGAGTTTCTTGCACTGCGCATTGCTGTCAACAGTTTTCTGCACTCGGCTTGGAACTGTACATCATTTTGTGTTTTGTATTTGCAAATTGCGTTCGTCCACACACTGACTACCGTATCGCACGTGTGCAAAATCGCTTCAAGTAACCGCAAACGAAACACTCGCTCCTCGGGACAGCTATATATTTTTCATTAAAGAAAAATATCACTCTCGATTGGAAAATTTTTGTAGCCACCGATATGGTAATCAATGTTTTAGTATTTTAGCTATGAGTGAAGTTACACTGTTCGAATTTCATCAAACATTTTTCTACATAACCAGTTTCATGGAACTTTGTATTTATTTAATTTTAACGCAAAATAGATATTTGCGACACCTTATAATATAGTCGACACCTTCATTTATGTTTAAAGTATCAAATTTAGATTCTTTACGTTTTTAGAAACCGGTACGTCAAGAATGACCCCTATAATTTCTGATAAAAATGATATTCGAGCAGTGGTAAATGTTGAAGGTTCTAGTAGCGAACTGCCTAGAGCATTAAACGACATCAGAGTGAAAATAGGAAGAGTCACGTGTTACTGTAATTGGCGTAAGATCAGAATCGTGGAACGTAGTACCCTTTTTGTTTTCGCGGTACACTGTTGTCTCTCGCACAACGCTTAATCCGCCTCTTCAGGAGCAACAGCTAGAAAGTCTCTCGGGGTCTGAATGCTCTTTCGCCGGTTCCTTAGTCCGACGACACAAGTGCCAGAGGCTTGACCGCGAAACGGGGACCAGTGAAACGAAACTAAAAAAAGACCTTTGTTGAGGAGAAGCAACAACGTGCTATTCTTCTGTTCACAGAACCACAGCGTTTACGATTCCACGCAGTTCGACACGAACTCGACGCCGGTGAATCCTCTGTACGCGGCGTCCCTGCAAAGCCCGGATAGCATAACCGGTTACAGTATAGACAGCCAAGAGGGCCAGACACAGGCGAACGGTTACCAGCAATGAACAAACTCGTGACTGAACAAGCAATGGATTCGCCAATCGTCCAACGATCGATTCTCATTCCCTAAGAAGAACAATTGGAGCAGCTTTCACCGGCGAGAACCAACGAAGAGAAGATACAAAGAAACAAATGGTGTTCCAGTAATCGTGGGATTCCACGGGAAGAATCTAGTCGATCTCGAAGACAATTCTAGGGCAATAACATCGAAGAAATACTTTTCGTTTCGTCTTGTGATAGATGGCATCGAAGCGGAAGCTATTCGAATAGTCAACGACAGAGAGAAGATCCGTGGGACACATATTCGATCATAGCTTAGGCCGCTGTCCGTGCTTGTCCTGCTAAATACTAGAGCTCCGGATGATCCGTTTTACACGTGTAATCCGCGACTTCGCTTAGCGATCATGCTCTGCATGGAGTTCTGTTGAAATGTGTCTCTTAGACAGCCTGCGAGTCGTAACTTACAATATTGACTACCATAGTCTCGATATCATGAAGAGTATCGAAACTCTTTGCGGACAAGCGTTGCGGAAGAGATATATTATCGAAACGCTGGCAGACTAAACGAGCTTTCTTTTTATTTTTTTTTTTGTTAGACGACTATAAAAATAATTAATGCGTTTCGTTTTCGATCGTGTACGCGCTCAGAGATGAAACGATCGAAGACTTTGTTGTTCATTCATCTCTCATTTTTCTGTTTTGTTCGGTTAAGCGGTACTCGTATCTAATCATCGTGCAATAAGTTCAATGTTTACGGATAGTTTGTAAGGGACGTTCAGTTTTTATAAGTGGATTTACAATTGCGAAAACACTGGGATGCGATTGCGAAGTTAATCGTAAGAAACGGATAGCGATCGGGAGTCCTGTCCGGTACTTAAAGATCCATCGCAGCGAATGTTCTGTAGATCTGGATATGACTTAAGGGAGGACACCGCGCAATCGAGGACCGTTTCGCGTTGATCAACTGGCTGCTAAGATTATTCTACGTATATTTCCATCGGGCATCGTCGATTGAATTCACGTCGGGACACTTGCTTATCGTTTTCTCCGTCCTCTTCACCAAAGACCACGCCCGGAACCGTGGGTCGATCCAGAAGCGAACGATCGAGCACGATCCGCGCCGAATAAATCCCCTCGCTATTTTCCTACTTTTGCATTGACGGATCGCTGGAACGACGTTTCGACGAATCGGAGTCGTTGGGGGATCAGGAAATACGTTCGAGATCAAGGGGAAAGAGCTCTTCGATGCTCCGCTGACTATTATGAAGACTCCATCCATCGTATACAGTGTACAATATGCTCGGCTTAACCCTGCACACTGTTTCGCTGGAACATCTTTTCATTCCCAAGGGAACACCTAATGGAATATTCACGGATAGATTGTTATTTACAAATATATATCGTCATCGACGTAATTAGAAAAATAAGACTATACAGAGGGTGTACAAGGTGTTTCTACACCTTTTAAAAACAGCTTTATTCGAGACGTTAGATCAGTTTACTAGCCAAAGTAAAAATATTATTTTTCAAAAAATGTATGAAGTTTGAAAATAGCAAGAATTGTAAGAATCTGCGATTTAAATAAGTTGCGAACATAGATTTTCATTACAGAAATTGTAAACTTTAGTTTTTCCATCGCAATTGAGACCAATAACAATTTTAAAAAAACGCAACAATTATTTAACTGATTGTACTAACGTCCCACAAGAAATTCAAGCTGTTGAGTTCGATAACTAAAAAGTTATTCGTTTTTGAAAGCTGAACAAGCACTTTGTACACCCACTTTAGAAGCTCCGAGAGACACACGACAGTTACAGAAATTATTCCAAGTATTCTATCAAGGTGTTCCCGACGAACATGTTTTTACGAATCGGAGAAACAACGTCGTGTGCACAGTTGAGCCGGGTATAATGTATGTATATACACCCTGTACTCTAGTGTAAAGGATATCGTGTTATTTATATATTAATATATATATACATTATATTTATCGATATTGTATGTCCGTACTTGTACCGTGCTAGCTCGGCCGGGAGTCCGGCATTTTCAATTTGATACGTAACGAATTAGGAGAAAGCGGCGCTAACGGAAACAGTTGCGTTCATCCAAGGATATAAGAAGACCTTGGGGCATCTTCATGACAATGAAAACAACACAATAACTTTTTGAAAATTTATTCGAGCAATCGAGGTCGCGATACTCGCTGAGGGAAAGTACCACCCCCGACCGAATCGAAGGGTTCGCTAATCCGAGGATCGTTGCCTCGTGAGAAAGAAACGACAATTAACCGAGTCAATCGACACTTATAAGTGTCCCATTATTAAATACGCTGTGCTCCGAGGACAAATTAAACATTTTCTACCTAAATTCCAACCAGAGTTGGGCAAAAATTTCATTTAACTAAGAAGTGGCTTTCAAACCTACTTTATCCGAAATTTTTATTTACATAAAATTTTCGCCCAACTCTGATTCCAAAACTACAGCGAGATGAACATTTATTTTCATTCTTAATGCGTTCCACAGGCTGAGAATAATGTAACAGTATTTTTCGATTGTTCTACTCTCTGCTGTTATCTAATTTTTTTAAATCCGTGGAGCACCGTATCGCATGCATTCGTTTAACCCTTCGTTCTCCATCTGGTTTTTCTACGGTTTGTAACTTTTCTCCCACGAGCAGTCGATGTTCTTGACCGTGTTTAAAAAAAAAAAAGAAAAATAAAAAATTCGCGAACGGTAGAAGAGTGTCAGGCTCGAATATCCTGAGGAATGGGAGGGGATCGATAATTAACGGGATCTCAGATATTTTTTAACGTCCGAGACGGTCGGACTTTGTAAATATACGATGAACCGAGGAGGAAGCAAAATGGATTTCGTCGTCGCGGCGCAACGAGCAGCCCCACTGTCAATTTTTTGCGGTTGGTTGAATCACTTCGAGTCACTCGTCATTGTACTCTACAGGCTGATTACCTTGTAACTCTCTGACAATGTGATCCTCTTTTGTAATTGTCAGTTGGGTAAAGTAAAAGGCAATACGCGTAACACGATTATATATTTAATGAGAATAAAATTACATTTCAATCGGAACCACCCGTTCATGCCATCCAACCGGATTCGAATAGATCAATGAAAAAATGTTTAACCCTTAGAACCAGAGTCGCCACTAAAAATTGTTATACCATTATTCAAACTATTGTTTGCATTATTAAATATGTTGGTATCTAAGCAATTACTAATAAATTACAATCGTTTAAGCATTGTACGAGGTATTATATCAATTTTATATTCGCACAAAGAGCAAAAATTAACGTGGCATGGAATTATTCTAGGTCGAAAGAAATGTTTAATTCTCCACTGAAATTATTAAATGAAGAAGGAAAGGGTGTTGGTTTTTAAAAATCAATTTTGCAGTCAAACATTCGGTGCGCCGTCAGGTAAAACGTTCATGAATTTTTTCGCAATTTTTTATTAAGCAGAACATAATTTATTACTCGAAAATTAAACGTTTCTTTCGACCTAGAATAATTCCATTCTATAAAATTGATATAATACCTCTTGCAATAATTAAATGTTTAGTAATTGATTAGATACGAACGTATTTAATAATGGAAACAATATTTCGTTTCAATAACAACAATATTTTATGTAAACCCTACAACTACCCTTCTTTCTGTCCAGCTCCTGTTTGTCACAGTCGGCGAAGAATACAATTTTATGCAGTGATTTATAGAATTCAACCATAAAGATTTTGGTGATTGTTCCTAAAACCTCGCGCTAGAATTGCACTGACGATCAGCAAGCTGTTCCAAGCTTTGGTCGGTAGCGCATGTTTAATAAATCTTTGAAACTTTTCATTTCTCTTATATTGATTTTTATGGTTTTTAGTTAATTAGATGGAAGGAGTATCGACGTGACGGTGCATTGACCACCGGGAAAGAGATGGAAGAGCATAGGGCAAATCGATATAGATATTGCCTGCCCTGGCTAGCTAAAGCCACTGGCTACCATCTTCGTCGCTATTGTTGATTCACAATACGTTGATGGCAATAGACAAAAATTCTTCACATATCTACTTGTCTCTATGGCATCGATGTAAGGAACATTAACGGTGAATTAAATAGAAGTGAAGGGTTGCTGCAGCTATAATTAGAGCAGCTATATAATTATAAACCTTAATGAGAACGAATTCCAATAATAATGCTTGAAAGTCTCAATCAACTATGGACCATATATTAACGAGAATCAGAAAGCTCGAGATAAACAAGTCAAGAATTAAATCGATAAAGGTTATACCGCAAACGATACGATAAACGAGAAATTACATTATAGTTGTCGAGAAATTGAGAAAATGCAATTGATAAATTTCAGAATTCGAATTAAACTTTTCCGATGGATAAGAAATATGAAAATTAGTTTATTAAAGTTCGGAATTTACCTTTTCGGTCGACGATAAATCTTTGAAGAAGGTCTGCAATTAATCGTTTGTTAATTTGAACAAACTAACGATTTCATTTTCAAAGATAAAATAGTTTATAATAATTTTCTTTTCTATATTTTTAATAATTTTCTTTTCTATGGCTATTATTTCTTGCAATTAATACGGACAATTTTGTTTATTTTAGATAAAGATGCACACACACACGCAGTAATTCCAATTAAAAAGTTGAGTATTAAATCAGCAGCGACCGTATTACACAACGCCCATTTTCACATTAATACGCGCAGGCCGGTAATTATAATTAGATAGTGGAATGTTAAATAACAAGAGTTAAAAATTCAAAGGGGAAAAATAAAAATATTCTGCTGAAAGGCTGACCGGAAGATGAATTTCAGGCAGTTGAATTTTTGCTCGCATAGGGCCGCACCGTCGGTCTATAAATACAAAGTGCATGCATGCGCATTATTCGCGCTCCAACTTGCACCACCTTTTCATGGACAAGGCTGCCGTGGAACGATTACTCACAGTACACCGATCACTCGCTCCTTCCATTCAACTGAATCTCATTGCACAATATGGAGAGCGAGGTTTTCGCGTGGCCGGTTGAAAAAAGAAGTCCATCAACTCCCTCGATCAAGCTGCTTACGAAAACAAGCCAGAACACTTTGTTTTTCAAAGGGCTCGCTCTATTTCATTATCTTTGACCTATCGATCTCGGGACAAACATTTTTCCCCAACCTTTCATGTTCAAATTGAAATTGCAACGGACAGATTTTATTACATTTTCACAAAATCCAGAAGATTTACTAAAAAATACCTCATACGCCCCTCAAAAATAGTTGTGGAAATGACTGGGATTTTAAAAAAATTTTATAGTAAACAATAATGAAAACACATTTTGTGTCTTCACTACTTTTTGATTTTTAGTATACAATATCAATTCGAAACAAGAAATATGTAACTTATTGTTAGATTGCTTTCAGAATTATGAACACATATTTAAGTCTAAAAAAATTTAATTCAACTTTCAATCTCACTATATTTAAATCGAAACTCAAAGTCAACTCTCAACAACCCAATATAAGTTGAAATTCTACTGTCAATCATTATACTTAAATGTAAATTCGAATACAACTTTCAATCATATGCCCAAAATTATGAAAGTGGTCTAACAATAAGTGGAAATTTAAAAAAAAATGAGTTTATCAGTTACTTCGCGTCACATTATTTTAAATTAAATTAATTCAACGTAACTTTTACGATATTGTCAAAAATGTATCGTTAGATAGTGCTTGTTATTTCAGCATTCCATGGAATTCATTAAGTGTTAATATTCTTTCCATTTAAATACCTTCAAACGAAAAATATATGACTTAAACCAGTTTCATAAAAATCTATGCTTCTCGGTTCTGCATTAGCTATCGAATAATAAATATCCAACGTGAAACATAGTTAATAAAATATGCACTAACATTTTATGATTGAAATTCAGGATATATAAACGAGAAATATATGACTTAAACCAGTTTCATAAAAACCTATGCTTCTCGGTTGTGCATTAGCTACCGAATAACAAATATCCAACGTGAAGCATAGTTAATAAAATATTCACTAAAATTTTATGATTGAAATTCAGGATATATAAACGAGAAATATATGACTTAAAACAGTTTCATAAAAACCTATGCTTCTCGGTTGTGCATTAGCTACCGAATAACAAATATCCAACGTGAAGCATAGTTAATAAAATATTCACTAAAATTTTATGATTGAAACTCAGGATTGAACTCGACTGTATTTATCAAACGGCAGAACGAGCTTCGCGTGAATCGACTGGCGCGCATTGCGATCGTATCGAAAGGCAATTAACGTTATTGGCTATTGAATGTGAACACCGGTGGCTCAGTAAATATTTCACGGATAATTCGACGACTATCGACCGGCGCCGTGAATTATTGAAGTTTGTAGTTGCAAGTTGCGGAGCTGGTCGCCAATTCGTTGCACCACAGCCCGGTTGGTTTTCGTCGGAACTTTGCGAACTTCGCAGCTCTTTGATCTGTTCGCTGAAAATTTATATTTGAATAGTTTCACAGAATCGTTGCACACGGATAACTTCCGCTGCCTTGCATAATTCCGCTGTTTATGTAATAACGTGAAAAATGATGTTTACAGTGTGACGCAAACATTTCTATTATTTGTGCCACTGAGTATTGTCCATTTGTTATCGAGACTCACTTTTGTTGATCTATTGTCTTCTTTAACACTAAACCCACCACAGTTTCATATTTTTTATCACCACGTTTTTTACTATTATTGAATTTACATTAATTATTAAAATTGTAAAGATGGTTTGGTGGAATTGATTTAATAGATTTCCTTCATAAAATAATTCCATTATTTGTAACGTTACTTTTGTACAAACGAGTGAAAGTATATTATTGACATGTATTTAAATAGAAGGCGTCTTTCACGATTTTCCCAGCGGGGAGGATTTCTCTGATAGTTGTGGACTTGAAGTGTTGGATAAAAAAAGACGGAAAAGAAGTTTCCAGAAGGATGAATCCCCGGGACGCCTAGTTATTCGCCGCGAAAGGGGGATGAAAAATTTGTTAGGTAAATGAGTTCTTGAGCAGGCAGAGCCGCGTTATCGAGATCGAGTAGGACGCCTTCCCCTAATGACACCGGCCTAATTAAGTCTTGCCTGATTTTAATCAGCGCGCCCTACGTACCGAAGCAGTTTAGACAATGTCGTCGGCTGAATAAAGGGATGGCCCAAATACCGGCCCGTACCGAGATAATTAGGTATGTCTGTAGTTTTTTATTTCTCTTTGCTTCCCGAGATGAATGCGGAAAATAATACTGTTTACCGACGTCGGTCGTCTAGGGGTCGAAAGCAATTGCCTTGGAAAACGATCGGAGCGGAAATTAAAGGGAAACTACGCTCCGCTGGACCTCTGTAGGAGCAAGAATTGCAGAAATTATATTGGACCTTCTGTACAAGCAGAATTAACCGTAATAATAATATCTATCCCGGTGGAAGCTGAAACTGGAAAAGTTAAATTGGATCACCGTTGAAATAGAAACCGTAGAAACTAACTCGGATGCATTGTAGAACCGGAAATTTAAATTCGTGACTTTGTGGCCACCGAATTCATTTACTTCGAAAGGGAACTCGAATAATTATCTCGGACGTCGCTGCAGATCGACGCTGCATTAATTTATCGTACGTCTACGTCCTCTGAAAAATTTCAACCATTTCTCCGATTTTTGCTGATATAATTGCTGTGAACGAAGATTAATTTCACACAAACATTAATGATTGAATATTGTCGAGGATTTCAAACGTGAATAGAAAATACGAAAACATTGAAAATTGTCGGTGCCTCTAATTTTTTTTTTCGAAATAAATACAACTTTGAGTATTTTTCCTGCAACTCTGGCCAATAGCAATATTTTTCAACATTTATGTCACGTCATTTAATTGTTCCAACCCGTCGCGAAATAATTCTCACATAAGAATTCAAAAAGCGACGTTAAATAATAAAATAAATAAATAAATAATTGTTCCAACCTCGCACGAAAAAGAATCCAATATTGAGTGAAGTTTTTGTCGTTTTAAGAATGTCCGAATATTAATGGGAGTCACTGTATGTATTCAGAATCCTTGATACCGATCGCTATACATATACGAATGGACGAAGGATTCGAACTATAGAGAAAATGCGGTTTTGGCGTGGTTCCAAAAAAATTGGGATTGTATCTCGTCAGGTCGCGTTAACACACGCTGCCTGTTTGGATAGAACCGGAAAACCGTCGGGACGCCTGGAATTCGCGATATCAAGTTTTCCGAACTTTCTAATTAATTATACTCTATCTCCCTTCAACTACCTCCGTATTCACCCCGGGAGAGATAGCGAAACGTCTGGTTCAAGCACGGGCTCGCGAGACTCGCTTGTTGTTGACATTGTCTCGACGCTTCGGCAATTCCGACAATTAATTCACCAGATTTAAAGCTGTATAAAGCAAGGTTAGTTCGTTTGATTTGATAATGCTCATTTTGCGTTACGCTGTGTCTATATACAATTATTTATAAAAGTTCACAAAAGTTTAAGTAAAGAATTGTGCCCCCACTCTATCTTCCCCTACTATGTCACAATTTTAAGCATTTTGTTTTATTATTTCATTGTAGCATTTTAAATAGTATATTTTATTTTAGCATTTTAAATAGTGTATTTTATTTTAGCATTTGAAATAGAAAATAAATAATCCTATTTTTTATTTGAAAGTATGCGTACAACTTTGTAAATGTAATATTTTATTTGATGCAGTAATTTTTGAAAATAAAATACTTTATTTGAGGCAGTAATTTCTGAAAATAGTATTCGAATATAGTATTTTATTTGAAGAATATTGGAAATATTTGTATTTTCTCTGTCTTTATTTACAATTTCAATTTTAAATATTATTGTTGAAAATAACGGTTCGAATTCAACACCTTTATGATTGTGAATCGTAAGATAGATTATTACAGAGTATTACAACAATGGAAAAAGTCAAATATCTTATTTCATGTCTCGGATTGTTGAAACAGAAATATTTTATTTTCTGAATGAAATTGTTGAAATTTATGAAGTGAAATTAATATTGAAGAAACTGAAGATCACTTATAGGTCACTGTGTATAGAAAATGTAATGGTTCATCAGGACTATCGAAAACGTTTTAGCTCGCCAGGATCGATTTCATCGAGCACACGGTAGCTAAGAACGTTCTCAATCCGGGATATTCCATCGAGAATTTACTCAAGGCTGTAAACTGTTTAAACAATCCTCGCTTTGTTTGGCATTCGAATCGAAGCACCCGGTTGTTGGACTCGTGTGGCGCCAACAGAATTCTCTATCGCGAAGGGAAACATTCAGGCGCCGTCTGAGCGAGTAACATTCGAATGTCAAGATCATAAATCAGACATAGTCTGAACGGGTGTATTGTTTGAGTAACGGAAACTCGTAAGGGTGAAAGAAAATTGCCGAGACGTTTGTTTGGGGTCCGAGGAATGCTTTATTAACGTGGAACTGTATTCGACAGGGGAAATCAAGATTATCCTTGTTACACATCCTCAACCCTTTCAAATCAAGATCGAAAAAGTATTTCCGATTCTGAAAAACATTGTCGATATTTAACTGTCTGGAAATTTTGTAAAAAGCAATAATGCAGAATTTAATTTAGACTCGTTTTAGAACTTGAAGCTTCCCTTTTCGCAGAACATTGCTCAATCTAAATAATCATAAATTAAAAGATTTGTTCTTGAAAAAAATAATGCCAGGGACAGCAATTGAGAGTACAATATAGAAATTATTTTCAACTGACTCAAACGATAAAAGAAAGAAATTTTTAACTTCCCGATTTTTTATTATTACAATTATTACTTTATTCAAAATAATAATTGTCAAAGATCCGTAGTCTCAGGCTCCGTTACCAAGAAAATTCGAGAAGTGGGTACGTGTGCCATTGCATATTGTGGCTGACGCGTCTGTCCATGACCTGCCTGTTCTACTTGCAAATACTAACTCACGCGAGCTAGACGAATTTTCGAAATCGATTTTCGCGAAAATAGTTTCTCATATAGAATTACTCCCTCACTGCATCAACAAATAAAAAAGAAAATTATATTCATTAAATGCAAGCTACAGGAGCTGCACGTACATTTATACTTTTTTTCGAATAATTTTAACGAGTTGGAAATAATACGATGGTACTTTTAAATTTTAAATACTTCGCATGCTTATACTGTTTTGCATTTATCCACTCATTACATAAATAAATTATCCAATTTCCCTTCAGCTTCTAGTATAATACTGAAACACTAGATCTGTGAGAATTAGTTGAACTGAATAATTAATATGTTGACGTACGAAAACTGAAATGAATATCAATTACTAGACTGGGGATCTTTATGAATGTATAGCAAAATTAAGTAGATGTAATTGAAAATTGCTGTAACATTAAAAAAAATTGAAGATGTCAATATACGATATCTCCTCTATTAAAATCATTAAGAGAAGAAATAACATTCAATTTAGTTTCTATTTCTCGCAATCGATGCATGACAATTTTCATTTCGCATAAAGATCTGCAGTCCATTAATATTATATTTGTTCCGTTCGTCTGCACGTACAATATAAATATCGACTTTCCGGCTGCAAAATGGAATTTGTACATTCCAATGGTTTTTATGAAGAAGCTGGGTCAGGTCCTGGATTCCTCTCGTAGGAATTTAGAATTTTATCGTTTTTCTTCGAACTGTGGAATATTAAATTGAGAAAAGTTGAAAATGTTTGGTCCCCTCGGTGAAAGTTTATCCGAGAATTAGTTTCGAAGATGCTTGTTTCTCGGGGCTTTTGCGTCACCCTCTATTCGTGTTTTGTCCGGATCGGATAAAGGCATGTTTCGGCGCCGTTTCGTCGGCTATCTATTGATTGCAATTTGAGATGATGGTAGCCAGGCGGACGCGCATGTATCTCAAAGCCTGCGCCCGGTTGTGTCGGTGTTACGCGTGCTTAAAGGCGCGATGTCCTTTCTCGAAAGGAACGGCACATGGCCGAGCAATGTATATAAACTACGTAACACGTGCCCTTAAATATCTTACGAGATCGATCGCCGGCCCACGAATCGAAGACACTCGCGAGCCACCCGGGAACACGATTCTGGCTCTTTTTCAACGGTAACAAAAAAAATATCACCTTCCGCGAACCCTGAAGAACGGTAACGACGGCAACACGGCGAGAGAGAAAGAGAGAATAATAAAACGAGTTTGAAGTAAGAAGAAAATACGGTAGAAGAAAGGTCGTTAATAAGTGAGAAGGCTCTGAGGTAGCTAAAGTGAACTGAAGAGGAAAATAAAAGAAGATGCCGGCGTAAAATGAACGACCGGCGAAGTACCAAAGGGAAGATTTATTAAAAATATGATATCAGACTGCTGCCGGTACATTCTCCAATCTTTGATGGAATCACTAAAAGGATTAATAAAAATAAGATTAAATAATTAAATACATAATATCAGGCTACTGCAAGTACTTTCTCGAATCTCGTTCAAAAAATCATTATATTTGAAATCAAAAACTTTCAATCGTTATATATAAATCTAAATTGAAATTCAACTTTCAATCTTAATATATTTAAATAGAAATTCAAATTCAACACTCAATCAGTATATTTGTTTTATTATATTGTTTTAAAATTATATTTAAACTGTAATAAAATAATAGGAAATATTGAGGAATAAATGTAATAGTGAAAGGTTTAGTTTAGAGGATAACGAATGTCGTCGTTCATTAACTTCTTATTAGAAGAATTTAGTACAGAGGGGTGGGATAATTGTGCGTAATAGGGGTAGAAAAATGTGACTGGAAATTCAGCGCTTAAACAGCGCGTTTTAGCGGCGCGAACTTTAATGTCCAGAGTATCCTTGAACATCGGAGAACTAGGTCTTCAGGCGCCGTTTATCCGCCGTAAGAAATACACCCTCCTGGGAGGGTGTCTGATCGGGGGAAAACAGGATCAGTCGCTGTTGGTTTAAGCGCTCGCTGCTATGACACGGTTTCGCATGGGACAGCGACCACCTACGCTACTCTAAACGATGATAAATTCAAAAGTGGATTACTTTCAGCAAGCTTCTTCTTTCGTTTTTCTAATTCCACACTGTGGATCTCTGTATGCGGAATAAAACCGACGCGACGTCTACGTCGATTGCAAGAAATCCAGACCATGTAGCCAAAAATCACACAAAAATGAAGAGTTGTTTTTTTTTGGTTCGCATGAACTTAGCTACGATTTTCGTGCCAAACGATCATTTACATCAGGTACGTAAATCGTTGCAAAGTTTCAAGTCGTTTCCAGGATTTTCCAATCTTTAATAACGAATTGAAAGAAGGATTTTTAAAGAATTATCAACGAAAAACAGGGACCAACCAGAACGCCATTTTCCATGATGTTTAATTTTAAAAAATCAATCATAAATACTTTTTTTACAAATTCTAAACAAATTAAATATTGTATTAAATTTATATAAAAAATTCCTAATTTTGTATAAAATTTATAATATTTTAATATAAAATATCAAATTCTATTTAATTTCAATAATTTACATAAATTTATATATTAATCCCTAAATTTTATGTAAATTTAAATACTTTATTTACAAATTATATACAAATTAAATATTTTAATCAATTGTTAAACGTATAATAGACAAATTAAAAATAATATATGTCTCATTTATACATTATAATAATTAGACTGCGGATGTTATTGCATTTTTCAAATTTTGTAGACTTTGAAGAAGGTGGAATGAAATGAAATCCTATATTTAATGGGAAAACAGACTTTGTAGATCTAGAACACATAAAAGTTCTTGAAAAATCTGTCAGATTTTATATTCAACCATTTTTTACACATTTTTCTGGAGCCATAAATCCACAGTCTACTGATGAGAATATGATAAAAGTCTTGATTATTTGAATCGAATTGATTAATGAAAAGTCTTGATATTACGCACAGTTCTATGTATTTTCCACAGGCACGATCCAGTCGAATGCATAACGTGGAAGCTACAATTCACCTCGCGACGCGATCGTAAATCACTTTCCGACGAGGCACGGTAGTTAATCGTTATCGATCCGGCTCGATCTCCGCCGTCTGCGTGAAAACGGAAATCGCTAGGCGATCGTTATCGAACGGCATTATCCCGGTCGCGGATCAATTTTCGCGTATCTCGACCGTTTCCAATTTGCTCTCGATAACAAATTTGCGATTGGTAACATTGTAAAAACAATATCCGATAATTGATCCGATGGAATTGCTGTCGAAAGCCTCTCGATCGACGTGACCATTGACTCTTGAATACACGTTACGCCGCCAATGGCGTCGCTAGCGATACCACGTGAATAGTTATGCAAATTAATTTTATAAATGGAAAATATCTTGTTTGTTATCCGTTATTTTCAGAAAACGTTCGATATTTATTGGGCATCACCAATTTGGCGAAAGAAACTGATTCACGGGACATTTATGACACGAATATGGTTGGTAAAAATATTCAAAGTAATAGATTGTATTCGCCACTGAAATCATTTGCAAATAGTAGTTTATTCGGTTCGATGCATTTGAATAAAACACATAATTTCACTACAAGATTTATTGAAATATTAAAGATACTTTGTTTTAAAAACTAATTTCACTCTTTACACTCGGAGCCAATTTAACTCGAAAATTAAAGAGGATGAAAAATTAAAATGAAAGAAAATTAAATTTTTTTCTTCAGACCTACAATAAGTTCATTCCTCTTCATATCTGAATTAACAACCGAGAAAAAAAAACAAATTTAAAAATGGTTGCAGTTTAGGGTATTTACCCTGATGTTAGAATTTATTTTGGTCGATTAAATTTGGGTTTGATGAAATTTTAGGGGATTATCGTTTAACCTAAAGGAGAAGCTGCTCGTGCTGCTGGACCATTTATGTGCAACTAATTTTTAAAAATTCAACTGAGTACTGTATTAATAAATAAAAGTAAGACCTTAGAGGGTTGAAAGCGGTGCCCGGTAAATTCTGTGGCGGCGTTCCGGGACTCCATTATCCCGGAGCAGATTTTTCCTTGGATAACAAAGCGGAAACGAGCTACCGCGTCGTCGTCTAATGAAAATTACTCGGAACAGCTTCTAAATTCCAGCGAACGGGGGTGGTAACGCTTCCGGGGACGGTAATTGTGATCGTTAACCGGTCCGTAGTTGCCACCTCGCGACGCCTAGGTCCCTTTAATTATTTTGATAAACAGTGGTTGCTGTACCGTGATCGAGTAATTATCCCGAGCGTGAATGCAACCACCCTCTTGAACACAGTTTACGAACCCTTCAATCTGAAACCCTTGTATGATGCAATTTTGGTTTCGCCCGTTCCAAACCTTGCAAGTACACCACTTCAATATCTTGTAATTTAGCCGTCCAACGTGGTAAAAATTTAGCATTAACGCGGGAATCGGTAAAAACGCGAAATTAAACCGCCGCTTCATCCGCATTCATTGTGTTGTGCCAAATGGAAGCTTAACAATCCTCTTTTATACAATAATCCCGGGCGTAATTGTTGGATTACGTTGTTGAGGAGCGATTGTTGGTTCATGATTGGAGTTATTGTTGCTGTTGAAAGATCTATTAAAAAACTTGATAATTTTGTAGCAAATAATAACTTTAGAAGAAATTGTTAGGCTACATTCATCCATTTTACTGGATCATGAATAAAATCGTTGTTCATCGACTGTTAGTCATTGATTCCAAAAGGACAAAACTGAAAATTGGAGAAAATGGTAAGAATTAAAGGACATTGTACATATTTTAATAATAACTTCAGAAGAAATTGTTAGGCTACATTCATCCATTTTGCTGGATCATGAATAAAATCGTTGTTTATCGACTGTTAGTCATTGATTCCAAAACGACAAACAGAAAATTGGAGAAAATGGTAAGAATTGAAGGACATTATACATATTTTAATGAATACACTGATACGATAATTATCCATATTTTAATTAATCAAAATATTCTCAACTGTGAGAAATCGTTCACCCTATATAATTAATTTCCCTCGCGAAACTACGAAACACGTGCAATCACTCTTGCACCTAAATTTCATCCCTACGATAAATGAGGAACTTCTAAGAAGAACAGAACTACAGGAACGGTGATTTCAGCCTTCACAAACTTCTCAGTTCTTGTTGGCCACCATATATAACTTTCTCCCCTTACAACAGATAGCACAGCATTATTCTCCAGCCTGGAATTCGATACCCCCCCTCTAAGGTAAACAATAAATTTTCAAGAAGAAGGTAGTAACGTAACATAAATGGTGCTGAGACGTCTGCTGAGAAATACACTGGATCAAAAGAGTTATGGCAGACTCAAGTTTCTGTGGTCGTGTAAGTTGAAGAAGTAGCACAGTCACACCATTCAGAGTTTTTCATATTTTATCATGAACATTTATCAATGGTAAATGATATAAGAAAAACGAAAATCTTGCGATAATGAAAGTATTAATAATTAAAATTTTTGGTTCATAATTTTAAATCAATTCAACTTCAATTCTGTGCTTAATTTCATTTAAAAGAAGAAGAAGTGTTTAATTTTCGAGTTAAATTTTTTCGGAGTGCAAAGGGTTAACAATCTAAACCACGAAATGAAATATTCATTAGGAAACTATACTAATAAATGTGTTGAATTCTAATCATTACTTTCAACAATAATATTTCAAGTTGAAATTTAGAATACTAAATTAAAAAAGAATATTTAAAATCTATTAAAAAAGAAACGTGGGGTGAAATAAAATATCATTTTCAGAAATTACAGCATCAAATAAAAAATTTATTGTGAAACTTGTCCGCATACTTTCAAATGGACAGCATTATTTATTGTGAAATTAATATTTAAAATGCTATTTTACCGAGCTGTGCACTATGCTATATTACTTCGGAGCGTACGTTGAAATGTCGGTAACACCGTGGCTCGTCCTTGCCCCATGGGGTGGTCGGTGAATGGGGAACGAAGACAAAGGCGGTCCACTCGAGGACGCAGGAACGCGGAAGCGGGCGCAGCCGCGAGAATCGAAACGAGGGAGGGCGCCGACGCGACGCCGGCGTCGTCGTCACCGTCGACGTCGCCGCCGCCGTCGCTCGTGGACGTCAGTAGAGATGCCGCGTCCGCGAGTACGGTGTATCGACGGTGCCAGTTAGCCCGTGGGGTAGCTACGGGGTGGATCCACCCGAAAGTACGGCGAGAGAGGGGTGCGTCAGGACGCGGGGGACGCTCGCGCGAGCGACGGTGCGTTCGCGACTTCTGCTTAACCCTCTTGGTTCACCCTACAAAACCTTTTCCACCCTTCGAATCCCCTCCTTTCCTTCAGACGATTCCCTCTACGATTACTACAAACTGAACACGTCCGACAATCCCTCCACCAAACAGTGCTAAAGTTAGGAATTTTCTGTTCGTTCCAATCTCTTCATTTTCCTCCACACAACTGCTGAAAAGTGTCTCTTCGATATCGTGTCAATTCGAAAATGCATCTCCCAGTGCTTTTCCATATTGTCCCTGAAGGTTGGTGAAGGTTTGTCCAAAACATAATCGCGTTCACTCAAAGAATCCCTCTGCCAAACAGTGCCAAAGTTAGGAATTTTCTGTTCGTTCCAATCTCTTCATTTTCCTCCACACAACTGCTGGAAAGTGTCTCCTCGATATCGTGTCAATTCGCCTAAATGCCAGTGCTTCCCCATATTGTCCCTGAAGGTTGGTGAAGGTTTGTCCAAAACATAATCGCGTTCACTCAAAGAATCCCTCTGCCAAACAGTGCCAAAGTTAGGAATTTTCTGTTCGTTTCAATCTCTTCATTTTCCTCCACACAACTGCTGGAAAGTGTCTCTTCGATATCGTGTCAATTCGCCTAAATGCCAGTGCTTCCCCATATTGTCCCTGAAGGTTGGTGAAGGTTTGTCCAAGACATAATCGCGTTCACTCAAAGAATCCCTCCGCTGAACGGTGTCGAACGTTTGCTATCGAAGTTAGGACTTTTCTGTTCGTTTAAATCTCTTCTTCTTCCTCCGCACAACTGCTCACTTTGTTGTCCCTGAAGGCTAGCCAATGCTTCGTCCAAGACGTGATCGTATTCACTCGAAGAATCTCTTGCTATCGAAGTTAGGACTTTTTTCTTTGTTCCAATATCCTGGACTTCCTCCACACAACTGCTGGAAAGTGTCTTCTCGATATCGTGACATTTCGCCGAACTGTTTTCGCATACGGTGCTAAATGCATCTCCCAGTGCCTCCCTTTGTTGCCCCTGAAGGCTACCTAATGCCTCGTCTAAGACATAATCACGCAAGTCACATGTTTACGAGGACGAAACGTGTACACTGCGATGTAGTGTTCCGTACGTCGATATTTATGCTATTGTCGGTACTCTTGTTCGCACGAGAGAAAACAAACGACTGATTTTATTCGATAGTTTCATCGTCGACGCTTTCTCGAAGCTACACACTGACCTTTCACGGTTATTTTCCAATCGTGCTTCATTCAATTCATCGAAATACACGCTGACAACAATAATTCTTCTATCCTTCGACTTTGTAACATTGAGAACTCTAAATGAACTGTGCATAACACACGTTTCTCCATTCAATACCGCTTTCAACTTGTGGAACTTAAAAAATTATTATTTTCAAGAACGTGATATCCTCTATCTGCTACATTCGTTCGTGTAAATTTAACCGAGCAGATTTTACAGTTCTCGCCCTCGAGGTTTTCCGGGAGGAATTTTCTCGAAAATCCCAACGTTTTGGAAGCCATTAGCACAACTGAATTGGTGTCTTCGACAATCCCTGACAAAGCTAACTGCGATGATGAAACGTTGGTGAAATAATTCCTCTAGGACACGGCTTATCCCTTCGCCCTCGGATTTATTCTAATTCGAAAACCGAATTTAATTCCGGCTTGAAATATTTCCATTTTACATGATTCTCTTAACTCTTTGCACTCGGAGCTATTTTAACGCGAAAATGAAACACTTCTTACTACCTAGAATACTTCTAAATTTTTTCTAATTTGGTGTACGTACAATACTTAAATGTTTAGTAAGCAAACAATATTTTAAATAATAGCACAGCAACTTCCAGTGGTGTGTCTCTGAGATTGTACTACCTCGTACAATGCTTCCAGTATTTTATCACAATATTAAATACGTTCAGTAATTAATTGAATAGAAATTCAATGATGCAACAAAACTTTCAATGACGCCTCAGAGTTACCACTAAAGTACTGAGGGTTAATTTTATCGATATCCAATTGATATAACACCTCGTTCAATACTTTCAATGGTCCATCAAAATATTAAATACGTTCAGTAATTAATTGAATAGGAATTCAATGATGCAACAAAAATTTCAGAGGCGCCTCAGAGTCACCACTCGAGTGCTGAGGCTTAATTTTATCGATATCAAATTGATGTAATACCTCGTACAATACTTTTAATGGTCCGTTAAAATATTAAACACGTTTAGTAATTAATTGTATAGAAATTGAATAATGCAACAAATATGTTGAATAATGGAGGACGAATTATCGAGAGTCGCCACACTCGAGTGCTAAGGGTTAATTTTATCGATATCAAATTGATATATAATACCTCGTACAATAGTTTTAATGATCCATTAAAATATTAAACACATTCAGTAATTAATGGAATAGAAATTGAATAATGCAACAAATATGTTGAATAATGGAGGACGAATTATCGAGAGTCGCCACACTCGAGTACAAAGGGTTAACAGCGTGAACCGTAAAGTCTCGATTCCCTGATTTTAATCGAATCGAGGTGAGCACTATGCACGTATTTCGCTTTTGAGAAGCCACTTTCCCGATGGAGGACGACGCGACATGCAGACACGGTTGGACGATGATCAGTGTCGGTTCGTCCCTTGGTTCTCCCCTCGCGATCGATTTTATTTCCTCGCCTCGGGGATGATTCGCCGCGTACGAGCACGCGAACAAAGCCGTGGCGCGCGATGGTTAACCTTTGAACGGCCGACAGCTTGGCAAACATCGTTACCTACGCGGAGACATTTTTCGCAGACGGCTCTTTTCGACGCCCCACGGTCCCTCATTATCGCGTAGAACGTAGACCGGGGACGATCGAAGAGATCCACGCGACCCGACGGGAACGTGTTCGCGATCCCATCCCGCGTCGATCCCGCTCTCGGAATCGACTGTTCGCGCGAGTGTTTGCCAAGCTTTCGAGCTCAAAAAGCCGGAGACGACGATGCTTCACGCTGGAGGACCCTGAAAAATGTTGGAACGCGAATTCCTCCTGCTTCACGGAACTTGGACACTTACAGCTGAATTTATTACGAGTCCAGAAGCCCGCCGAACATGTTAATATTACCATTATTCCGCGGATCGAATTAAACGTGGATTTCCAAACGTGAATCGCGCGGTTTCGACGAGCCTCATATTTCTGTGTTTTGTTTTCCGTCGGGGAATTACCTGGTTCATGTGAATTCGGTATAAACAATTCTATTTTGTGCATTCAATAATGTTTGGCCTCTTATTTGAAATGTTATAATTGTAATTATAAAATAATTATATTATAATTATAATTATAAAATAATTATAAAATAATTATAATTATAATCGTCTATTTGTCTATGTGGTAGCATTTTTTATTGATAAAGACACTTGCCATTAGACATGAAATTTTATTTGGAGGATCTAAGGACATCTTTCACATTTTTAATTTTCTTCTTTTTTACTTGCTTTTTTTAATTACTTGGAGATCATACAATGCCGCGAGAAAATTAGAAATATGTAAATTTCGCTCGAACGTCGTGCCAAATACGTAAACCCAGTTGAATAGAATTTTAAAAAGTGTACAGGGGGTTTAAAGTGTATAATATTAAAAAATGAATAACTTTTTAGAAATTGAACTAAACAACTTGACATTTTTCAAGTAGTTAGGTGGATTAGTTTACTAGATAATGTGTAAACAAGCTTGTTCTTTAATTGCCTGCGGTTTTCAAGACAATTTTTTTGAATCGGTAACGAAAATTTTTCAAACACGCTTTTAGTAAATTTAAGAACGTTACATCGAAAGAATTTAAATCGCATTTCAATCACTTATTTCAATTGGACATATAAATTTTCAATGCAGTTTGAATTAAAAATGTTCGAATTAATATAAAATGAAAATGTAAATGAAATGAAAGAAATGAAAATGTTCGAATTAATATAAAATATAAAATGTTTGAATTAGAAATGTTTGATATTGTTAAAATTGAAAATTATAAAGAAATATTTAAAGTTAAAAATGTTGAACATAATTCCAATTGAAAATTTTAGATATAATTAAAATTAAAAATGTTATACATAGTGTACAGATCAGAAAAGTTGAAACTCGCGATCTTTCCTTCTAGCAGCTCAAAATGGACGGTTAATACAATTTTTAAAAAGTGTTATTCAATTTTGGTGGATGTACAAATACATTTTACAACCTCTGTAATTTATTCTCCGCTCGAAGTGACCACGGAAATTTCATAGAATATTTCTCTGGAGCGTCTGATGGGTTTCATCATCCTCCCTTGTTATTATTCCATCATTATAATGCAATTCGTGCGAACTGCGACGCAACGTCCCGACTATACCTCGCCCACGTTCTAGAGTCCTGTGTTCCTTCGATACATAATTCTCCTCGCAGAAAGTAATCGAATTATTACGATCGCAGTGGAAAGATCGATGCCCGGGAAGTAGGCGAAACGAAGGAACATCCGTGAAATGGAAAAGCTCGTGTTCTGACCGAGGAGACCTTCGGAATATTCGAACGCTGCCGGAACCGACCCAATAAGCTCAACAATGAATCGAGAAAACGAAGAAGTACGTAACCTTGAAGTGTCACTTGAACATTTCTGTTATTTTATTGTGCTTGCTCTACTCGCCTAACAAGTTCCGAACTTGCAGTTCTGATAACAAGTATTGTGCGCCATCGGAATGTTTCTGCAATAGAAATTCTGTTCGCTCTACTTGCCTAACAAGTTTTGAATTCACAGTTCTGATGACAAGTAGACATCGTGTGCCATTTAAATGTTTCTGCAATTCCGTTGTGCTTGTTCCAGTCGTCGAAAATGTTGTAAACGTCAAACTTATCGCTCTGATGATTAATCTCAAAATTATTAAAGACAAGTGATCGACAATGATTAATTGATGCATTGATAAAATTCACTGTTTTATCCTTCAAGAATTTCTGTAATCAAAGACACATTTAGCAAATTAATGATAAAGCAGCAGCCATTAAACAATAGGACTCTTTATGCAAAATAAAAATGTACTAAAAGAATTATTAGGAACGAGAGCTAAATTAAAAAGTATCTCTTCTTTTAATCGTTTTAATATATCGATATTCATAAATTCATTTAATCTTTTCACAGTTTTATATTGTACGGTTCCATTTTCATCATAAATGCAGAAAGCCCACAGTCTACTTATTAATGAGCAATCTTAATGTTCGACGAACTTTGTAATTATTTTATAACAAGGCATCCAGAATAATTTAACACGATAATTTAGCACGATAGAACATGTTATTAAATTTCCTAACAAACGAGCTGTTCAATGCATAAACGGTAGACATCGATACAGTCAATCTTTGAACAATGAAGTAATTAAGTGAAATTTCTCTTAAGGAGATTATCAACAAGATTGAGTCAGTCGAGTTATTAAGTCGTTCAGAAAATTTTGCGGATTGTTTTGCAGACTGTCTTCTGTTTTTTTAAAGAGAGTTGTAATAACTGTGTTTAAAAATGCAATCGTGCTGGCCTTGAATTTGATTGAAACAAAGGCCATTGATCGAGGAAGCTTGCGATGACAATATCATATCTGCAGATACGATTGCTTTAAACAATCAGATTTTTACTTATCTTATAAGAAACACAATGAACGACACTCAGCTTTGAAATTGTTACTTTTTATTAAAAAAAAAAACAAGCTTGAAGAACAGCTGAAGACAATGTTATTATTTGTATCCAATTGGAGTAATTGGACTAAGCAGTCACGTGGGGCCCCGGGATACCATAGGGCACCGAATTTTAAAGAAATTTATGTATTTTTAAATAAATTTATTTAATGCGGAACGGTATGAAGTTTTCCATTGCTATTCGTTTTTGTTAATAAGTTTAGAAGAGTTTTCTTGCAATTTGTATTTCTAACATTAGTTTGAAGGCCCCAAGAGTTTACCCGAATAGCGTTTCACCTCGTAGCGTGACGGATCAGACCGATTCACTGGCCAGCAATTGTGTACGCGGTGCGCCTAGAGAATTTTTCGCTTGAAAAACTCTGTGGAACGCTCCGAACGATTTAGTAAAATGTTTTAAATGTTTGGGTGATTTTTTTTTATAAATATATATTGTTGTGCAGCAACGGCCGGAGTCGCAGACCCTGTGCGGAGCGCTGCAGAAGGAGCCGAACTGCAAGTGCTTGGTACTTTCTGTGTTGATATACGGATGCCTTGCCGCAGTGACGTGGTGTAGATGCGCGAATGTCACCAAGGTACGTCACTTCCTCTGCATCACGGGATTCGTCGGTCGGTAGTACTAGCCATTCCATTCACCAGTACCAGAGAGAAATCGATCTCTCGGAACAATTGTCTCAGGTTCCCGCAATTAATCGACCCTTCGCAATCCTCTATAAGCCTTCATCGCTAGCTCACGTTCACGCAAATTCTTCATGTTTCTCTGTAATGCTGTAGTCGAGCGACACGAATGCTCTCCAAGATGCAGTGACTCCCACTAATATTCGCACACTCTTGAAGAGACGATAACTTTTTCAATACTGTACTATACGATTTAAACTTTTTTGGGAAGCTAGAGCAATTTGTTTGCTACAGAAGAAAAAATACAAAACGTTGCATTTTATAATATTTTTTACGTGAGCCAATATTGAAAATATTAAAACAACGTTTTGTGAATCTGTGTCAATTAAACATATTTTGAAAATTTCGTCAAACTTTTTTATGTGAGCCTATATTGAAAATTTAAAAACAACGTTTCTTGTTTTGTGACAAAATTTTCAGAATATGTTTAATTGACACAGATCCACAAAACGTGGTTTTTAAATTTTCAATATAGGCTCACATAAAAAATATTATAAAATGCAACTTTTAGTATTTTTTCTACAATTCCGATCAATTGCAATTTTTGACAAAATTTTTTTTCACATCCTGTAGCAATTGTTCTAGTTTCCCAAGAAAGTACAAATCGTGTAGTACAAAATTAAAAAAGTTATCGTCTTTTTAAGAGTGTCCGAATATTAGTGGGAGTCACTGTATGTACTTTTTTGCCAGCTTTGCTAAAACATTATCAGCTCGAGGCTAAGATCAAGATTGTGCTCATCGATTTAAGATCGGAGGTAAACAAAGTTTCTCGAAAACAGAATCTGTTCCAGGTTGTAATCAATTTTTCGAGGTACCCAATTAGAAGCACCAGACACGTGTCCCCGTGCGATGATGGCTACATATACATTCCCGTAAGTACTTCACGCGCTAGCTACCCCGTCGTGCGTTGGGTAGATCGATAGAAAGTCTCCTGGATCTTTATCGATCCTTCGAAATTTTAAATCGAGAAGAAATTGCTCATCCTTCGCCGTCCTACTCGAGTCGACGTCACGTTTATTTGTTTATTAAATTGCGGGAATAATTTTTAAAAAATTATTAGATTGCAAGAAACGGAAATTCATTTACTTTTTGTTAATAAGTTTGAGAAGTTAAAATATACAACTATTGAAATTTATATAGAAAATTTATTACTATTGAGGGTAGTATTAAATTATTTGTATATATAATATAATCAAATCCGCAGTTTATTTATTATTTTTCATACTACGAGAATAATGCATTGTTTAACACGTTATCGTGTGTGTATCATAAATTATTCAAGTACAGTTGAACTGTACGATACCGTGTTAATATTAGATCATCCCATTGTTGTTATTTTAATCTCACTCACTGGTACTTCGATCAAGATAAGACAAGAGGCAACGTTATCTCCATTTATTATAACCGATTTTGTTAAATCCTCATTGATAACTCGATCAGATTACGATGCCAATTATTATTGAAATCTCTCAGAGGCGAATAGGAGCACGTCTTATTTTATGATACAAAAACTAATAGTGAAACTTTAGAAAAGTTACTTTATTATTACATAGTACATCGCTTTAGTGAGAACGTTATATTATGCGTAATTTTACATAATTTCATGCTTCGTGAATAACCTACTCAAACTATAAACTATTCACTAACTTCAAACAAAATTTAAATAGTCTAATGTAATTTTTATTATTTCTAATTGAAAATAATCACACGTGTGCAAAATCCCGATGCAAAAGGTTCATCAGTTTTCCTGAAAAAAATTCTGAAAAATTCATGCAGTCTATCCCCACCTTCCGTATGCTATGCCGGAGTCATTTGTGCCCCACAGAAACCAGAAAACTATTTTATATAATAGAAAGATATATTAATTGGCGTGTTTTCATTATTTAATTTTTTTAAAAAATGTTTAAGAGTGTCAAGCATCATACTTGTTTTATATGAAAGTGCAAACAATTTCAAACAAGTGCATATAAATTTTAGATGCAGCCAGCTGCATCCCTGTAGTTTGTACGATAATTAATAATTAATTGATAATAATATATTATAATTTATTGATAATAATAAATTGATGATGAAGAAGATTCAGATGAAAAAAAATTCGAATGACCGATGTTGAAATATTTGGATAATTTCGAATTAACATCGGAAATATAATCATATACAAATTTATTACATTGAAAAATGTCGATATATGCGTGTTTTAATTTTGACCACGAAAAACGGTCAATTATTATTATCAGTGACCTCAAAAACATCTGATTACCAACTTTTCAAAAGATCCAATTACATTGTGACTTGTGAGAATTGACTCCGGTATAGGCATAGAACAAATCGAAAAGAGCCTCAAACGCGTGCACTACCGTGTGTCGGATAAAAGCGAACTTCTTTCTCGAAAGGTGGCGTTCATGGGAATGTTATACCTGGTTTACCTTGTCGAGTGCTACCACTCGCCCAGTAGAATCGATTTGTTACACGCGGAGAGCCAGGACAGCGTGCTGTCGAAACTGCTGCAGCTGAAGTCCGCCCAGCCGACGATCTGGTGGAAGGCTGTCTCTTATCATTACGTGCGCCGGAAACGTCAAATTACCCGGTACAGAAACGGAGACAATTACACGACGACGCAGGTAACGCATAGCGCGCAACGTGCAACGCATATCTCGTTATCCAGACGATGGGAGATCGCGGGATGGTAAATCGTCGATACGCTTCGCGCGAGCTTCAACGAACTATCTCTGCGAGGACAGATGGACCATTCCCTTCAGACTATCACGCAATGCTTTATTCTCAATTCAATCATCTCTTTACCCAATTAAAGGGTCTTTTTATTTTTTTCTGGGGAAACGCAGTACGCATGCCTCAGCCCCCTGGGGGGAGCCGAGGTTATGTGAGACCTTCCTCGGTAGGGAGTCATCAGGTTATGAGCAAAGAACAGGTGTGGTTTAAGCTAACACCACCCCCTTAGTATGCGGAAAGCGGGTCAGGGAGCAGGAGTAGCCTCCTAAGAGAGAGAAAAAGGACCCCAAGAACTTGGGTCTCCTTGGGTATGGGGTTTTACGGCACCCCCGGTGTTCGGTGGTTCCAGCCCGTGAGGGGAGCTTGGGGCTCATGGGTTCTACCGGTTCCCCCACATAAAAAAAGGAGGTCATCGGGATAAAAAAAAGCGTGGCGATCCCCCCTAAGGCCAACTCACTAAAACCCCACACCCACCTAAGCTAATGTAAGGGGGGCAGGATCTCAACCGAACTGGCCAGCTCCTTAGCTAACAAACCTCCCAAGGGGAGTGGTTAGCTCCCCCTACCCTACTCTATAAGACCCCGAGCGGAGGGACCCGCTCGGTGTCCCCATCCCTGGAGCCTTCTACTTGGGCTTCCCAAGCCCCAACTCGGTCCACCCACAACTCCCGGAGCCTTCGTGCCCTGCTCGGAGCCGGGGACCCGTAGGTCCCTCGCTGCCCGGCCAGAGCAAGAAGGTGCCAAATAAGGCTGCGCTCATACAGAGGTGCTGGCTCCGGGAGCCAGCGCCAAAAGTCATAAATTTCGAGCGCGGGTTGATGGTGGGTCCCTATTGTGCGTGCACGGGAAACAGGCCCATGGAAACTTATTTTCCTTGCACGCACAGCAGGGACCCATCAACCTGCGCTCGAATTTGATGACATTTGGCACGTTTATTTTCTTTCTCACCTCTATAACCTTTTGTTTGTCTCCTTTACCTCTCTGACTTGCAATGATCTTAGCAGACTATCAAACTGACCCATCCTCTTTAATGGCCCATCTCTCCTCGATCCGTTCGCGCTCCTAACACGACCAATCATTCTTCAGGTCTACTACGAGAGGATCAACACCCACGCAGCGACGTCCTTCTACTACTACGACTACTGTGGCGTGAAGGACATCAGCAAAGAGTTGATCTTGGACCCGAATGTGCCGATCACGAAGATCAACCTCAGCAAAGGGTTCGCGTTCTCCAACATGAGATCGGCGACAGAGTTCGAGGAAGCCAGGTCCAGATTCTTCGCAGAGCAAGTACGGTTCCGTCACGATTCTTCTACTCGCCTGTGAATCGTTCGATTAATTGATTGGTGAAACTGTTGTTGCTCCAAGGAGTTGAGGGACGACTACATGGAGATGCGGGAGGGACTCGATCTTGGGTACAATCCGAATCCCACGACTCTGGTGGCTGTTCTTGGGAATCCATGGTTCACCAATCGGTATGTCTACTGGTCTCTCAGCGCTCTGCTGCTCAGCTGGCCTCTGAGAGTCATCATCGAGTACAAGACTCAGTACGCGGACTACCAGGTGAATAGAATCATCCACACGTACCTTTAACTCCTCGATCATTGATGAATGAATGAATTGATGAATGAATTAGTCGTCAGTGACTAAGAGTGAATTGATTAATTAATTAATTTTAAAAAGTCAATTAATTTTTGTATAGTAAATATTTAACAAAATAATTATATTAATTTTTTATATGAAAAAATTTATACATATGATTTTTTATATTAAAAAATTTATTTTTTATGAAAAATTTAATATTTGAGGTTTAAATTTTATATTTTTAAATTTATGTTCTTTTTATTCGCAGATCACCAAGCTGTTCGGCATCAACTACGACACGCCGAACGGCAGCGAGCCGATCCACGCTTCCATGAGTCAACAGACAATCAGCCAACCAGGATCTTACATGTTAGCACCCAGCTACAGCGAAGCTTTGTTGATGGATCCAGTTCCTGGTCCAAGATCCGCCGAGTCTCAGGACGCAAGCATGACAGAGATGGTCCCTAGCTACTCCGAAGCCCTGCTCTACCAAAGAGCAGAGCAAGCTTGCCTCGTGACTGAGGGAGCGAACGGGACCTCTGGCACTTGCTATGATCTACCACCGCGCGAGTGTTCCTGTCCTTGTCACGCGTCCGTCGAGAATCGTGCCTCGGAAGAAACCTCCCGAGAGGAAGACGACTTGAGCAGGCAACCTCTGATGGAGACAACGATCGACGTCCACCCTCCGCCATGCTCGTACGCCGTTCAAGCAGAGACCGGTAAATGTGGAAGCTGCGGGAAGTACTTGGTCGAGGCTCAACTGGAGAACAACTTCTCCAGAGAGCCTGCTACTAGTTTATTAGAAGTGACTAGGATCGTTAGAAGAGACCTAGCAAGCGGTGTCATCCCTAGAGACATGTCCGAGCCGAACCTGAGGAGCAAGCCAGATCTGATAGAATCAGACACGAGGTTCCTCCGAATGAATGGACAAAGCTTGAGGAATATCCTTGAACACGAACAGGAAGAGGAGTTCGCCAGTGATGAGAGGATAGAGGGTCTGAGTCAGGGGAGATTAAACCTTCCAGTGGATAGAGGAAAGTTCAGGTTCTCCCTGTGCTCGTTGGACGAAGCGAGTTCTAGATCCAGAGTCCCCATAGAGGTCGGCAGAGGCGCCATACCGAAGAGGACCATCGCTCGAAGTAGAGTGATAACGAATCCTATGAACGACTCTTGCGCCTTACCCAACTCGAAGACCTACTTCTGTCTGAAGTCGATTCTGAAGCAGAACAAGCGGAGATACACGCTGATCACTGCTGAAGAGCTGCAGAACATTTCGAACAAAGAAGAAGGGGAAGAAATGGAGCGTAGCAAAGTCCGAGCCTCGTATCACGAAGGCTGTACCCCTGCTGTTGCGTCGACCAGCAACGGGACTGAGAGATTCGAGTTATTCTCCAAATCCAAGGAGAGTTTAGACGGCGAGATGGCTAGGAGGAAGAAGCTGCTGGAGAATCTGCCTGTGAACAAGGCCGACGAGAACCCACCTGCAGGCTTCAAACGCGAGAATACTAGGTACGTGCCTGATCTTCCATCTTGTGCTGAACAACTGAACTGCCTGGCTGACGTGTTTCCATGCGTAAACAATTAATAGGAATTAATTTAGCAGCGCAAGGTTCGATCAGTTTCTACAACAATTATAGCAAATGTTTGTAAGCATACCCAAACGTGTCGATTCGGATTTGAATTTTATTGCTCGAGACCCCGTTTTGACATCTCCGTAAATAGCGAGAAAGCCTTTCCGACGGTCTTGTCCATCTTTCGGACGGTGTAGAAACTTGGCCTTCTCGGACTGTAAATTTTTCGCCATTGTAATATAAGTAATTTTTATCTCGATCAAAATTTTAAGATAATAGGAATTCAAAATAAACAATTAGTTGGGAGATTAGGAAACTTGTCCTCTTCGAGGAATGACTTCGGAGTTTCCCTTAGCAATTGGAACGAACCAGTTTCACAACTGATCCTTGTGATCATTACTCGGCCGATCTTTTAGGGCAACGCCCTTTTTCCGATTGTGCGTCTAGAAAGAAGAGCTCTCGAATATCGGCCGAATTGAGCACCCCTTGCCAGTGATGCCAGAAGGAGGAACCAGGAAAAACTTGCTCCTCCGGCTTGGGCCCCCCACCCTTACTTCTACTGCGCACACGCTACACACAAACGAACCTCTACTCTGCCCGTGTGAGTTTCACGGTGAGTGAGGTACGTTCGTGTGCAGCGCGTGCGCAGTAGAAGTAAGAGTGGGGGGCCCAGCCGAAGAGGCAATCCGTTTGGTTCCTCCTTCTGGCATCACTGCTCCAGTGTTCTCAAGCTAGATTCGTAAGGAACTCGAACTTGCCCTTTTACAGAACGCTGATCTTCGCGAGTCCGATTCAGGAGGTGTGTCCTGGGGATCCGTTCGGAGGCAAAGACGTGATCCGAACCAGGCAAGAGGTCGATTCCACACCGACAGAGGACTCGCCTAGTCACACGGTGTTGACACAGCTGGGAAGAACGTTAGCCTGCGATCGAAAGGGTTCGAAACGCCGGTTCCAGGACTTGAAACGGCAACGATACTGGGACTCTTCCCATCCGTCCTTCTTCTCCTGTCCGCCGGATCGTCAGCATCCTTACCCCTACGCTTTCTCAGCGTCCACGGACGCGGTGGACAGCATCGATTCCGACAAAAACCACACATACCCTAGAGTCTATCAACAGGGATCTTCCTTTCCACCGTACGAAGGCTCAAACCGCAATAGAATAACCGTCGAGCAACCCGCGAGTACCGTGACAACGGAGATTGCCTCGAAACCGCCTAGCAGGGAGCTAACTCGCTCGTTCACCGAAAGGAGAGCCAAACCCGTTCGAAACGACGCGAACATACGTCGAAGCTTCACAGGCCGGGTCGAGGACTATCGAACGGAGAACAACAAATGGCCAAATCTGAACATGGAGACCTCGTTATAACGAAGGGACGCTGTAGCTTCTGCAGCTCCGGACTATCCGTTCACACGAGTAATCGGAAATCCTTTTTCTACGAAAGTATACGTTTAAACGTTCGTCTGATTTGAATCGCTGTTTGCCAGCAGGATTTATTATTTAACACGCTGCTTCGTGTTCCCGGCAATTTTTCCGATATAATTTATGTAGAAGCTCATTGATGTTCATTTCCTCGAATCAGGCACACAGAATTTACTCATCGTCGAAACATATTCGATCGAACGTTTAAGCGGAGTTCGAAGGTGGACTAGGTCGAGAAGAAATTGAGTTCGGTTCACATGAGTAAATTAAACGAACGTGTAAACGTTTAACACTTTGGGCATCGTGTCGCTCTATTCTAGAGGGACACGAGGAGGCGAAACAAGCGTCTGCCTGGTTCCGGTTTCTGTGAATTGGTGGACGAAAGTTCGGGTTTTTTGAAGAACTTTCGCAGCCTGTACAGAGGTCTCAATCAAGGTCGAACAAATTAAGAAACCGTTTCCGGTTCATTGGACAGAGAGTTGACCAAATGGAAATGTTCTGCTACCTAACTGGGCAGTGAAATGTGTTAATCGTATAAATCAGCGATGAACAATCCACTTACCGAATGCTGTGTAGGGGAGAGTCGTGCAGCCATTTTGTACTGTGACCGGGGCTGCTGTTGGTCAAGATTAAATCTAAATGTGAGTAACTAAAATTTGAACAAACGCGGTCTTAACGCGGGTTTAGGTCTTCGGGAATAGGGAGATTGATCATCGCTGGTGTAAACGGATACGAGCCGGAGACGTGGTCGCCCAGGCTAATCGAATTGTAAATATCCGTCCTACCGATTTTCACGGTTCAAGATTCTTGTACATAGACCGGATGTGTCGGTGATTAGCGTCGGCCTGGGCTATTGCCCGGCCGGAATCGCCTTTGCTTGAAGCGTACGCGAGTCTCGACGGTAGATCGTCGCTTAGATCGGTTCGCGCGATCGAATCATGGATTCGAGAACGTGAAATGCTGTCGATGTTGCCAATGGAAGTTTGTTAAGTGCCCCTCCCCTTTCCCCATCCCACACGTCTTGAAAAGCACATACAGAGGAACCTCGACAACTTAATAATAATTTATCCAACCCTCGATAAATTTCTAAGAAGAAATT
>CM052329.1:9419808-9501373 GCA_028455615.1 Lasioglossum zephyrum
ACATACAATTTATATATAAACATAAAAACCAAATACTTTCTAGATTCAGAGTCAGCGTTGAAACTTTTCTTTGTCAAAGATTCTAGTCTATAAATTATAAAACACATGATGTGATACACATTGTGAAATGTTGACTGTAACACGAAATTTCAATTCACGTGTATTAACCTGTCCGTATCCGTTCTCGATACTCCACCAGTTAGTTAAGAATTACTCGCAACCGAAAATGAAGATAAACATGAACGAAGCACTCGTGATGCACGAGGAGGGTAGCGAAAATTTTCAACTATCGCTTCGCTACGTTAATGTCGATTTAAAGATCGACAGGCAATTCAACTTCAACAGGAACGTGAACGAACCCATAAATAATTTCCTTCGTAGACTGGATTCGAATATCAATAACTGCATGAACAAAAAGCTGAAGAAGGGCAAGAAACGCAAGGAGACCGTTCCGGATTCCGTGACAAACGAAATTGACAATATCGAGACGAAAATGATCAAATTAGTGCGAAACGATTCAGATCTCGACGGCAGTCTTAGCTGCAAAACAATCCTAGAAGACTCGTCGAATGTAAAACTGATTATCTTTGATGCAGAATATATGTTGAAACAGAATGTACCTTATGTTACTCAAATAGCACTGCCGTCGAGTATTCTAGTTGGTTTCCCAGCTTATCCTTCGAGGTTTATATCGATGTACGTCGATAAAACAAAATCAACTTTTACTTGGTATAGAAAGGAAAAAGATAAATGGAACCACGTCGGGGATGGTTATTTGTATATACCAAATCTATCCGATATGGGATGCCATTTAAAAGTAACTTGTATACCGAGAAACAGCATTCAGGATGGACCAACGATAGAAGTTGAATCTAATAACACAGTAGAAGCTGGTCCGGGATCTTGTCCATTTGAAATCAGACACACGTTTACTCAAACAAAATTGTCTGGAGAAAGGTAAATCTTTAACAGAACAGTTTCATTTGATATCTTATTTACAAAGGGAGTTAGATTACTTTCGTGTTTCTTCTACACGTACATCTCTTGAAAACCATCCAATTTTATATAAACATTCTTCCCTACGAATAACAATAATGACGAAAATCAAGGTGAACCACCCTGTATATATAAACTGATCATTTGTAAACTATGTTAATTGCAGTTTTAGAATAGTGTCCTACAACATATTGGCGAATATATATTCCGAAACTGACTTATCAAAGGACACATTGTACCCATATTGTCCACAATACGCCTTGTCTATGGATTATAGGAAATTACTAATTCTTAAGGAATTAATAGGTAATTTTCGTTTTTTCTTTGTCAAATACTAAGAGAATGAATATACTCAAGTGACTGTATAACAAACTGTTGCAGGGTACAACGCAGACATTATATGTCTGCAGGAGGTGGACAATAGAGTTTATGAAAATGATTTAGTGCCATCCTTGTCTGTATTAAACTACAATGGCGTGTATAATCTTAAAAATGACTTGCGAGAAGGAGTTGCAGTGTTTTATAATCAGGACAGGTTTGATATATTGAATTCCAATTATAGCGTTATGTCACATGGCACAGATTTAAAGGGGTTTAATACTATATGGTCGCAGATTCAAAATGAAAACGTGAAAGAGACGTTTGTAAATAGAAATACAATTATACAGGTACTATAAAGAAGTCTACATAGCACTATTAAGAATATTATAAGTCCTAGTCAACATTGAATCTACTGAAATTTTGTTAACAGAGTTCTCAATGGTTATCTATTTAATCTTTTGCACTCAGAGCTATTGTCTATTCTTCTATATGATTTTTCAAATGTTTAATCTTTGATTAGATACCGATATATTTAATAATGTGAACAATATTTCGAATAATGGTGCAGCAATTCTTTTCGAGTTAAAATTATTAAATCATATTGCTGTTCATTCAGAACTGAGATTGCTGTTATCGTTGAAAAATTGAACAAAACCTTCGAACATGACAATGCATTAATTTATCGTTTAATTACGTATACGATATATTGTAGGCAGTAGCACTACGATCAAAGGAAAATTCAGAAATTCTGATTGTTGGCAATACACACCTATATTTCCGACCAGTAGCAGATCATATACGTCTATTGCAAGCGTATTATGGACTGATATATCTGCAAGCATTTGCTGAAGAAACAAAGTTAAATGTAACTACATTACCAAAATTTTCAAATGAAAATTTGTACGATTTATCATAGAATTGAATTAATTATATTACGTTTTCAGAATCCAGAATGTAACGTTAGCATTATGTACTGTGGGGACTTTAACAGTACACCAGAAAATGGCGTTTATCAATTAATGACACAGAAGTATATTCCAGAAGATTATGCTGATTGGAAATCATGTAAGTTAATGTTCTGATTAGACTACGAATGTTTGTGGAATTTTTCGAGTCTCGTAGACAAATTTGAAGAATGTGAGATGGTCTTTTTTAAATTTTCAAGCGCCATAATTGCACGAAGATGCATAAAGTAGCATTTGTAGATCCAAAATGAATAAAAATCGTACCAAATTCTTTCGAATTTGATACTCCAGCATTTGTTGAACATTTCTATACACCATAAATACATACAGATTCCATTTTGCATAAAATATTTTCTATTACAGGTCCGGAGCAATTCGTAGAAAATGTAACTTTGAAGCACGACGCTAATTTATCCAGTGCCTGCGGTACTCCAGAATTTACGAATTACACAGGATGCTTTTCTGGATGCTTGGATTATATATTTTATCAAACCGATTATTTGAAAGTAGAACAAGTGATCCCAATGCCAAGCGTGGAGGAACTCAGTTTGCATACCGGCCTTCCATCCGTAGTGTTTCCAAGCGATCACATTTCCTTATGTGCCGATTTAAAATGGATGAAATAAACAATTTATTTTGAGAAACTGTTGTACTTTTTGCTAAATGAACCTTAAAGAGAGCCAACCATAACACGCCGATTGTAATGATATTTTCGTACGATATATAAAGAGAAAAAAGTTATATCTTTCGAAAAAAATAATTTTTTTGAAAATCAGTTTTTACTAAAAGATTCCGCACTCGAAGACGCACAAATGACTTTTGAAATTTTTGTTTAGATCCAATAGTTTCGGAGATATTCAATAAAATGGAATTTCCACTTCCTATAAAAAGATACGTGTAATGTTTTCTTCGAATTCAAATACTTTTGGACTGTGGGAGTCTTAAAATCCTCGAAGAATCCAACGATTGTAGAAGATGTAGGAACTGGTAGATCCCACCGTACGATCTAGGAACGTTCGAAGGTACTTTACAGGCATCTAGAAATATCTATAAAGCAAATATGTATTTTCTAATTTATTACTAAATTGTACATGGTCTCGTACGAGTTTTCATTTAGTCATTAAGTGCTGTACACGTCGCATTCATGTTTTCCATGTCTTTCATCGAAATAATCCAACTGGATATCGTTGTAGCCCATTCGATTACGTTTTATGAAATGAATATACCTAAATGAGCGTTGCCGAGTCGAATAGTTGGTTGTAAAATGTTTAGTTGCATAGAAAAAATAAAGGATACAATTTATCAACTATAAAAATATGATACAAAATAATGAGATAAGAGAAACACGATCACGTTGCTCAGTTTATTTGTTATTCGTCCAAACTCTCGAATTTTCTACGTGCTTTTTCCTAATTACCCTCGTGCCCACGAATGTTTAAACGATAATCACAACTTCGAAGAATTTTTACAAAACGTACACAACGGTTTTCACCTAGCAGAATTATTAAAATAACATTCGTAGTCCAAGTCGGATACGCACAACAGAATCAGATCAGAATAGGGAAATCTCTACGAAAATTACAGTCTTTCAAATTAACCGTATGAACGAACAAACGTCTTAAGGAGGTTTGCGAATTTACATTTGCATACTACAGAGGAGGATTTTTCACATACACGTTGTGTATCACATTGACTTTACTGTATATTTTATCAAAGTCCACACCCACGCTTCAGAGATACGAAGTTTACTTTAGTATTTTGTATTTACGAATGTTACTGATGTTACTTTATAAAACATTTTGTACAATTTAACACGTTTGATTCTGTATTGACAGAGGCCTGCAGGATTTAATGACGGAACGCTAAGCATGCTAATTGCCCCTTTTGATGCTCTGTAAAGCTACGTACATTTTTATGCGGCTTGTGGCTGCGTTAAATATCTACAGTCGGTCGAAAAGTATCTCCGTCCACAAATAAAAAATTTTAATCGGGTCAGATTCTGAACAGAATCCAATAAATAATACAATTTCATCAATCTTTAGGAATTTTCTGCGCAAAAAATAATGCCCCAGTCCTTCCAAAGTTTTGCATCTCGACGAAGAAACCTGTTGACATTGCTGTTCTCATTCTTTTGTATTTATCGTAATTCTATTGTCAAAAAAATGTTTTTTACTTGTTGTAATGTTGAATAAAGTAACTGCTAAGGTTCGAAAGGATTAGCGCATATTTTTCGTGCAAAAATCCCTAGAGATTGTCGAGAATATTGGACTGCTCTGGATTTTTATGCAAAATAAAAATCGATTATCAAAATTCGATTTTTGATTTAAGTATAAAGAAGCTCTAACAATCCAATATTTTCGCATTGGGGACTTTTTCGACCGACTGTAAATCTCGATAGAATCAACATAAACTTGTACGTATTTCTTTCTCTAAATGAACAGTTCAGTACCAGAATTTATATTCGTTCTATGACATTGAGAATGTTCGCGGACAATCTCTTCCTTCAAAATACTTCGAAAAAAATGAGGGTCTAGCTCACGAACACTCTGCGATTACAAGGCCATTATATATTGTGTATATGTAGATATATAATTACATAAAAAGAATGTATATTAGCATTAAGATATTAATTAGAGCCTTAAGTATTCAACATTATTCGAAATGTTCGTCGCTACTATTATGATTATTGCCCTTATCCGTACATAGGAGGAAACGAAAAAGAAAATTGTACGCGTGACCTTCCTGCCTGCAGACCTCTTTGTTTTCCAGGCTATTCTCTACGAAGTTTCTTAATCGTGTAATCTATAATTTTTCTTAAACAGGTAGTCTCGGTAAATTTTGACATAGTCACAATAGATTCTCGTAGAACGTTCTATGTTATATATGCTTTGTACGTATGTATATAACGTTTGAAAATTTCGATTTTCTTGTCGTTTACTTTCATCGCGACCGATCGAACGCCAAAGATTGTTCGTCTCTGTGAAATCATAGACGCTAAATAGGCAATCGTCAAGTACCCGGGTTTCTTCATCGATTCGTAATACAGATAACAATAAACTTGTTTGATACGTACGTGGATACATATGAGTTATACTTTTTTTCTCAATCATTATACGCGCTGTGTGAATAAATAACTACTTTTAAGGACGAACTCTTCGCTCGTTATACTAAATGTAACATTTAAACGGTGTGTATCGTTTTTAATTTTTCTTTTCTGTATTAATTGGTCAAGATTATTGACGTGCGAGCAGGTAGAAAGTTTAATTCACGCTGAGTACCCGTCGATCGACACGCTTGCAAAGTTTTTCGTCGCGTTTCAATTAAAACGGAACAAAGAACACTTTTTCGACATTTGAACGCGCGAGCAGCAACGCGTAGCCGTTGGCATTACTCACGCACGTTCGGTTACATTAACATCTGAACGATATCGTTACATTAACAAAATTGTTCTCTTTCTAGCTTAATATCGACAAGAAAAAAAATATCTAATACTATAAGAATTTACAAGTTTATACTTCGCTTTTTCTTTTCAACATTTAAGATCACATTCCTCTTCGTGGTGCGCTCGGGACCAACAATTGTAAGGCGGTCATCGCATCCGGAAACAGCGAATGATAATTTACAACTGGTACGTATGCGGCAGTGATTACGCGGCCCGCGAACCATCGGCCGTGCAGCGAATTCACAGCTGCAACCGCTGTTGCAATCGATGGACATTTCACGTAGACGTTACCTTGAGGAGAGGCTTGGTCTACGTACACATGCAACACACCACCGTGTTTGTTGCATTCCTCGATCACGTCGTCGCGAATTTCCTTCGCCCAGTTTGGATTCGTCTCGCTGGAACAAAACGCGGGTTTATGGGACTGGGCTCGCCTTGGGCGTGAATGTGCTTGCGAACTCGCACACCGCTAGATACCAGAGAGAACCCGAAAATGTCGAGTTCTCGCAGATTTTGAAATTCTAGATTATATCAAGATTCCCGAGAATGTTCGAGTTTCTCGTAGGTTTCCAGAACACGTTAGAATATGCCAGAAAAAGTTCAATGTCTACCATAATACATTGTTACTGTTCGAAATTGGACATTTTATATGCAACGACCTAATAGCATATACAAAAATATATATTCTAACATACTTCTGGTAATAATGTGTTAAGTTATCAGCATTTGACACACGTGCGTATCGATACGTGCGACATATTCGAATTTAACTTTTTTAATATAGCATATATGTTCCCCCAATTGGAGAACGGAAAATCTACCATTGGGTCTACTAATATGCACGTCTAGACTGTGGAAATGAATTGTTGTAGCTTACTTTTGCGGGTCAAACATATTCGACAACATAAAACACTGTGTTGCAATAGGGGGAGCAGCTTGTGGTGGTGGCTGTGGCGTAGACATAACAGGCGCCATGTTTAAAGCATTCGCAGCGGCGGGAGGAATTTCAAGTCCAGTGCCTTCTGCTAATTTGAACATTAACTGCAACCTAGAAAGTACACGAATGAAATATTAAACGAACGACATTTGAAATACGTTTCCGCTTTACGTAAGAAGTCTGTCTTACCTTCCGGTAGCACCTAAGTCGATTCCACTCCTGTCTAGCTCGTCGGTATCCAGAAGCGAAGGTCCTTGTATTAAATCTGTACGTTCCGTGACATTGCCAACTTTCATAGGTCTGCCAGCAAGCTCGAAACCATTCAATTGTTCCAAAGCTTTTTTCGCGTCGTCAGCATTCCTAAACTATAAACATTGAAACGTCGAATAAGAGAAAATAACGAAATATAAGCTAAGCAATTCGCGATGTTAATTGACACGTACGGTTAAGAATCCGTAGCCTTTACTTCGACCCGTTTCCGGGTCCATAATTAACTGGATGTTGTCGATTTTCCCAAAAGGTTCGAAAATACCGCGGAGCATGTCTTCGGTGATGTTAAAGTGAAGAGATCCAACGTATAATCTCATAGGACCTGTTTGACCCTTTGGCATCAGGTTCGGCATCGAGTTGCCCATACGATTCTTTTCGGCTTGAGTATGCTGCACCACTATAGGAACGCCGAGGAGCTTCTGACCCGACAAGCCAAGAGCCTAGAAAGAAATCAAATGTAATACGATGACCAAAGACAATGGTCATGCAAGATTTCAACACGATTTATCACGGCATAAAAACGTAAGTAATTTTTCCAACTAACCAGGGTAACGCTTTCAGGATCCTTGAATTCAACATATGCTATCCCTTTAAATCTTCTCGTCTTGTTACACGTGATGAGCCGAACATCTTGAACTTTCCCAACGCTGGAGAAGAATTCTTCCAAATCCCGCGCACGTATGCGTTGACTCAACTGCATACAAAATACTGTTCGTGCATCCCGTTCTTCCGGCGTCAATTCATCGTTTCTACTGCAACATACATAAACAAAACAATGTTAATAAGAAACAAGCTGACAGTTCAATAATTATATTAGGTTGTTGCGTATGAAAGGTCGGATTTTAAAATACGCTATTCTACATATAGCTAAAATACACGACCGGTTTTAGATTTTTTGATTTCACAATGAAAATTATAAAGATCCCTTCATAAGAAATGATTTAATAAATATATTTATTAGGCGATAACAATCTCATAAATGAAAAACGTAATACAATCAAGGAACTTGAAATTATCAGGTAGAATACGTTGGATACAAGATTGCGTTTGTTTAAAGTCGTTGCTAAAAATCAGGACATTTCATATGCAACAGCCTAATAATATTGATAAAGAGGCCTTACATTCCAAGCGGGCTAACACCTTTTCCAAAAGACGGTCTCGCTCTAGGAAGTGTAATTGGTGTAAGCGATCGTTTCCTTCTTCTATCGCGATCCCGATCTCTGTCTCGCCGATCCCTGTCTCTGTCACCACCGCCACCACCGCCGCCTCCGCCGCCGCCACCACCACCTCCACCACCATCTCTGTCTCTATCACGATCTCTTCGGTCTCTTGATCTTGATGTGCGTCTGCGATCGCCACGATCACGATCGCGATCTCTGTCTCTGTCACGATCCCTGTCTCTGTCTCTATCGCGATCACGGCGATCCTTCTCCTTACGGTCTCGCGATCGAGAACGGGAACGAGACCGATGTTTACTCTTCCTAAAAATTCAAGAATCAAAACAGAAACATTTTAGATTAAAAGGATTTCCCTCGATTTATGACATATAATGTTCTATTATGTATCATAAATTAATTTCTCTTATTGTAAAGTAACTTTTTCTTTTCTATTACGTTACTCCATTTCTATGTAGTTTCATGTAGTTTTTAACCAATGAGCAATGAAGGAAATCTTAGTCACCTCGTGATTAATCAAATTATTTTACTCGCGAACTAATTAAAGTAAATATTTCGAAATGTACTGATATCCTAACAGTGAAAATTTAACAAGAACATGTACAGAAAATAATCTATAAACACGCATAAGCATAGCATCGAAAGATAAGATAAAAGAAATCTAAGTTCGTACACACACACGGTATTGAGCAGAGAATGCCACACAATCTAAATCATATACGAAGCTCCTCGCTAATGGTTTAACCCATCGAATAAAATTATGTATATGTATATAACATTGTGTAATAAACAACAAAATAAAAATAATACAGCCTTTTTGTGTGTGTCGAAGCAAAATTTTTGTGAAATACTATTCTCATTCGCATCCCTTTTTTTGCACTTAGAATCACTGTTAATCAGCACTTACTATATTTCATGTTTGTAACAGAATCTGTAATACAGATATTCTTCCTACATACTTACCATCTTTGGGTTTAACCTTTGGAATTATGAAAATAACCAGCATTTACACTAATTGTATGGGGTCTATAACAAAGAGAATATAACTTCAAGTAGCTATATACGTGCGCAAAATATACACTTCAATTTAGAATGTTCAAATTTCAAGCAAAGCCGTATGGACACTTTTCAGAAATATATGTATTATTCGAAAGAATGTTACATAAGAGTACTGGACATTGATTTACCATAATTTAGGTTCTTAATTTAATGATAATAATTATAAAATATACAATTTAATGTATTATTGGAAATAATGTTACATAAGAGTACTGGAGTAGTCAAATGAAAATTGTTGACTCCAATTTACTTTTTAGCAGACCCAATTCGAAAATATTTATAGAGATAAATATCCAATTCCCTTATTATCCCCAGAGCTTAATATTTTTTTAAAATATGATTTAGGGTGAGGTATGGAACAAAACAGATTGTCTAATTATGTTTCTAGATTTAATGTAATAGTCTATGATGCTTCGTGCTCGCGAATATCTTTCTATGGTGAAGAAATAATTAATATCAGTAGAAGTACACACTCTACTTTGAAAGTATTTCATAAAACCTATTGGAATTAACAAAAGTGAAGACTATTAATTTTTGTATCTTCTATGTTGCTTCCTCGAGTCATTACAGAGGTATCCTGCAACGAAATGGTTTATCTTGCGTGTCTTTAAGAAATGTGGGACACGGGATTGCAAGCTCTATGCATATATTATTGGAGAAACTAATGAGCACGAAGCATGAATAAACATAGCTGTAATATATGAAATATACTTACCCAGATGATTTACGGCTAGACCCATTCTCCTTGGAAGATTTGTCTTTGGATGAGGAGTCCTGCTCCTACGAACAGCAAACAGTTGAATGCCATGCCAGCCAGCCGATGTGGCAGGGACGCGCGAACAAGGGGACAAAAAGCAAATCATAGAACGTTAGTAAATTTTGTAACGACAGATTGTGTACAAATTGTACAATTAAAGTCTGACAATAGTATCAGAAATAAAATGTATGTATTGGTAATAAAGTTCTTTCTTCTGTTAAATCTTTATAACCATGTAGATGTAACTCTCCTTTGAGCATTATAATATCGAAGATGTATATGCTGCGGAACGACGGCGCACTCTTGTGCTCTTTCTCTTTTCCAGGTACATTATTATTGGTCTCTGGGGGGCTGAGATGGGGAGACAGAGAAGAAAAAGAGAGAGAGAGACAGACGGGGCGAGCTTAGTGTTGCGATGCCTCGCGTACACCTGGCTCAAACTTACCAATTGTTTTATCGGGTTTTAGGAAAGCATTGCAATCTTGGGTTGAGCATGCCTTGGTCTTAAACTACCAATGGCCAACCACACATCCTTTTTCTTCTGCAAAAGAGAGCCCTCATCAAAGACAGTACGTTTTTATTGTAACACGAGATGTGAACCCTAATTGCTAGCCTACAAACCCTCCATATATACTGAATTAACTATAAATTCTATCCATGTAAAAGGAACAAAACGATCAACGATCATTTCCAGCTTCCAGTAGATACATATACTGCTAGATGACTTTATATGGAGAAAATGTTTTCAAACGATCCAATAGCGGTAGTAGACCACATTGATGTATAAATGAAATAATGAACAGTGATATCGAATGTAGCAACGATTTCTTAGGAATCATTGAGTTTCTTTTTTCTCTACGAGAGCAATACATTAAAGCTCCCGATCACGATCGCAAATAATTTATAAAACATTTTCTCATTCAGAAACGCCCTAATTATTATTCCTGCTCGCCAATTTACCATGCATTTTGTTCACGAAGCAATAATTCTCAAATTTACAGTGGTACAAATGATACTTCATTAATGACAAATTAGAAAAATCGTTCAAATAAACAATACAGCAAATACATTGGTAAATGCTTTAGCCAAATCTTCATGACCAATAGAAGCTCAGCTAATATTACATTTTATTCATACGTGTCATGTAATTAATCCTGCCTTGTATTTATCTGGAGAACAGAAATCTGTCCAACGCTAATGCGCTTCTATTTTATAGGCATAATTATCTCCTTAACAATAAAAATATATATTTCAACCGAACATGCTTCCTCAATTGATATAAGGCTACCTCATCGTTTTATTCGACTTCAAATAACAATTCAACATCCGTTTCTAAAACAAAATAATCAGGACGTAACTGTATACATACACATGTACAGGGCGAGTCTTGTAAAGTGGCCATCACGAATAACTCGTAAGTTATCGTTGTAGGAAAAATGTTTCGCACAAAAGTATAAATATTCACATCTCAAGGCCCAGTTTGCATAATACTCTTTTACACAGAATATCAAGATTTATTCGAACTTGAGGAACATTTTCTCATACAATGAATAACTTACGAGTTATCGGAGATCGTCACTAAGAAACTTACCCTGTACACATAAAATATTTTGCGCACAAAACATTCCTATGGATCTGAAAGTGATCTGACTAGAAAGGTTCCAATTTTCAAAGCTACAGAATATTGTAATTAATTTTCCCTGACAATAGTGGAAATATACATAGAAGATATGTTTTTAACACGAAGTATTACAACCATACATGTATTTTTGAATCGTTCAGCATAATACTCCACACTTTATGCATTTCGTAAAGATAAAAAGCACAGCATGGCACATGGCAGAACAGCACCTAATCATCTTTTCCTTTTTCATTGTTATGATCATAGAAAAACATCATTTCGCATATGTCTTTTCCGTTCCCTACAGTCATACGTAAGATGACAATAGCAATTCTATCTACGTCGTGAAAATAATAAACGTTACTTTATTTCGTTTCTGTTTTTTTCTTTTCTTTTCTGTGAAAGTAAAATTTAAAAGAAAAAAATGAGAATAAAGAAAGAAAAAAAGAATTAAGTAAAAATGATGTTAGTGATGGCTTTTCTTAATACCTCGTATTTCAAGTGCATTCTAGGAACTCGCTGCCGAACATCCTACGAGCGCGAGGGTACATGTTACGTACCATCTATAAGTACAGAAAACGGAGGTATTGATCAATAGTCGGTATGAAAGACAAGGGTGTACTTTGTTCTACATATGTATATACAGGAAGTAAGGATGGACGTTTCTATATGTATATATAATATATATTTTCTTTCTTTCTCGAACGCAACAAAACTGAACACATCCAGAAAACAGCACACCACCGTAATAGTGGATTCTGCGTGCGTCGAGATCAGAGAGTAAGCTTTTATAGGATTAAAAAAAATAACAGAGAGATAGAGAGAGAGTGAGAGAGAGAAAAAGAGAGAGAAACAGGACCTCGAGGGAACAAACCGAGACATTAAACAAAACAAAAAAAAGAAGAAAAAGAATTAATAAAAAAAAAGAGGGAATTAAGTCTTACCCCTTTTTTATATGGTGCCTCCAGCATCGCCTCGACATCCAAATCCTCCGCCATTGCGAGAGTCGGAGAGTTTTCTGAAATACCACGCATTAGCACTGGATAAACGAGAAACGACTGCGATGATCGAAAAGAAATCAAGTGTCAAAGATATATTGTGCAACGTACAGACTAGCGAGCGTTTTTTTATATTTTTTAAATATACGATTTCGAACGTCTGAATAATTATTTTGAATGTGTAACGATCAATAACGAAGATGCGTGAATAAGAACGCAATCATACGCCACGCGATGACCAAAAGAAAATGGAAGACCGGATATGTATGCAGAAGCTCAGCGCCACCGTCGCCGGAAGTGAACGTTACGCTGTTTGAGAAACTAGAATACTTACATTACGTAGATAGTAAATACCAGAAAGGATAAATACCTTGAGGCTTAGACCTTAGACTACGTATACTTATAGACTCGTCACAAGTATAGAATACGCGCAGGGTTCCAAGTAACGGAGTGTCTCGTGCTCACAAAATTATTGATACACCCACCACAAAGAATTGTATAACGAACGATCAAACCGTGATACGAATATAACTTCTCACAAGTGCTCCCCGTGCCGCGCGAGTCGCGACTTACGACTAACAGGAATTCGAAAGGAATGCGACAGCAAGTCGTCCGATTGGCTCACCCCATTCCCACTTTCGATTCTAGTCGAATTATTGGCTAAAGTGTGTTACGTCACCGCAACAACCATTGGCTGCGAGCGAGCACCCCCTCTTTTACCTCCATGCCGTTTCGCGGGCAACTCGTTGACAGGGTGAACGCTTTTTGTAAATAAAGTATTGTAGAATTATTAAATTCTTCAAATGTTTTCACTATTTTGGGGTGCGTTCCGATTCACGCATTAAGCACTGCCAGAGCGCACAGAATTTCCCAGATCCCCAACACGTCTCGAATGAATGTATGTGAGTGTGAAAGTATCCTTTCTCAGTTTGACAACTGATTTTGTATCTAAGTACATCGCGTATAATTATTGCATATATTTAGTGCAATACCAGTGTACCAAACGTATTACATTAGTGATAGTATTCTGTCAGGGTAGTTGCACTCTAATAGGAGAACTGTTAGCCACGAATTTAGTACAGGTACACAAAATAAAGATGTCACTACTGTGCAAAAGTAATTCTCAAAGTATCATCGTACGCCGCCCAAGTCCTTAGCCACTCGATGGCTGCAGCTGCAGCGCATTACGATTACAGTCCAGTGTTTATTATAATTAATTTGAAGTAAAGAATGTATTTCTCTTTACAGATGAAACTGATGTTACAGGAGAATTCTGCATGGACAGCAAAAGCAGTGGGACTGCAATGATTATCAAGGAATTCGACGAGATTTTCGACAGTCTTAATGGAGAAGGAAGGAAACATGGACATTAAAACCACGACAGGACCTATAACAAGAAGAATTTTTAATAAATTGATTTCTCGATTTGTATTGCAAAAAGTAATACAAAGTTTATTGTACAAATTGTACATTAATATATTAAAACCAGCGATAAGTAGAAATAGAAATATTATTCTTAATGATTACTTTTTACGGTGTTTATGTAGAAGTTACAATATAGCGCGCTTGGTTTTATATAGGTGTAATGTACAAAGTAATGTAAAAAGTACAATTAAACATTTTATAAGAAAACATGTAGTTTTCAGTTTTACGTGCGATCACAAAAATTTGATTATTGATTCATTTTTAGATTATTTAGTTTTGTATGCAATTCGCAATTTTTGTAAATATCTTAATGATTTAATGTGTGGCAAGCGCGAAAGACTTTTACCAACTTCATGTTCACTTATTAAACAGTGCATCGCGATTAGAAATAGTAAATATAGGAAACATTGTAAATAGTAGTAATGTAATAGTAGTAATATGTAATTATAAATGTAAAACATTTAATATTGAATATAACGTATTTAAAATGTAATAAAATGTTTTAATTTTTTTATTTTTAAATAAAAATTATAAATTAGCAAGGAATGGGTGGTATGGATTTCAAATCCCCGCGTTTTGACCCGTTAGTTGTGGTACACAAAATTCAGATGGCGTTCGATTTCGTGCTAACAGAAAAATACATTGAGTGACACTACCCTGGTATTCTGTTGTATTCTGTCAAGAAAATGCGTTCCACAGAATGCAGTGCCGTGTGCCCTCTATGCTCTATGTACCATGTGCCATAATGTATAGTCCAGTAACAGTAAGTATAGTCGTCGACTGGTTGAATACATCTAAAAGACCGCGAAAATAGACTGAAATTAGGGAAAATGTTTTAACGGCTTCGAAATGTCTCGTAGCAGTTTCGTAGACTAGTATTTTTATGTTTTTCGAGACTCGGATTATATTCTTTCTGTTATCATTCTCGAAATAAATGAACGTGACATGGCAATAAGCTCCTGACAAAATCCGCTCTGATACATTTAAAAAGTTGACAGAAACATACAATAGTGAAAGTTCATTCATATTTACAATACTACAAGGTTCACTATTTGATACTATTACAGGTTAGTTTATTTATTTCCCGTAGTTGTTACGTGTTTTATTCAGTTTTATTCGTAGTGTAGAATCCTCCTCTCAAATTCCTACGATGTTTAATTTTCGAATTTGTTTATCGCAATAAAACATATTTTCACACTTTCTTTCGTGTGTTTAATGACTTGTATATGTTCATTGAGATTTGGGAAAAGCAAGCATATGTTTGTAAAATGTTGATTTATACTATTTATATATTTCTATCGATACAGAATGTTACGAGATTCATCCTGTATATTTTTATGAACGTTTGAATGTGCCATTTATTAATGTTTTTTATTATATTTCTAAGGTATACAACTGCAAGAATTAACATAAACCTATGGATTCCACTAAGAGCTACACAAACAAAATGAAAGACTTGATACTGAGCACGCGCAGTTTTTATAATAAATCCAATTCAATGTCAATAAAGGAATATCGGTTTATTAATATATCACCCTCACAGAATAGAAGAAGGAGTTACTCCGAAAAGTTGCATTATAATAGAAAGTCACAGAGAAGACACACGCTAGAAGGAGTTAACGGCGGAGTGTCTCATGGAATTAAGAAACAAAAAGCGAAATCTAGTTCGAATAGTACAAAGGAAAATAAAAACAACAGTTCGAACGATAGTATAGAAGAATTTCCACAAACCATTAGAAATGTACAGAGCAAAACTTCCGAGATAAGTTGCATACATACTAGAGCACCTGTTAAAAGGGGACTGGAAAGATCCCCGACTCCAGAAATTTATCTGAACGTTAAATTAAAAGTTGCCTCAGATGGTGAAGTATCGCTGAATCAAGAGAAATTAAAGTCCGTTTCTCCAGCGCATAAGCGACAGAAGTTAATGGACAATTCGTTCGATACCACAGATTTAATGGTGGACGAACCTAGTTTAGAAGATACTATAGAGAAAACTGACATTGCAAATATACTGAAAGTATTGGAGGACGATTGGGCGGACGACGACTACGACACAATGGACATACTAACTAATAAACAAATCGGGCATATTTCTCCGGTGAAGCTGGTAGCTATTATAAACAATGTAACTATGTCCCCAGCAAAAGAACTTTGTGACCTGACAAACGTGGACATTAAGGGTATTAGTAGATCGTTAACGTTCGAGAGTACTCCTCTCTCTTTCGACAATAATAAAAACAATATCGACAAGAAAGAACCAAAATACTATCCACTATTTAACAAAGGTTATTCGTCCAGTAAAGCATGCGAGTAAGCACTACAAAATCTTTAATACGTTCGAAAATATTAGATGATTGATTCTTTCATTGACTGGTTCTTTCCTATAATTAGAAAAAAAAATCAGGAAGGAACTTATGCAACCATCTGATATTTCTCTCAATGTTCACGATTACAAAATTGGGTGGAATTGTTGTTTCAGAAATGTTGGTAAAAAATCAACAGACAATACGAAAAATATAAACTGGCAGCTATCGATGAAAAAGAATGGTAGCGATAATCAATACCAGATAGATGCAGGGCAAAAACAATTTGGTGCGACAGAGTGTACAGAATGCGGCGTTGTATATCAAATTGGCGATCCCGAAGATGAAAATGCTCATTTAAATTACCATAATAACAAAAAATGTCTAAAATTTTCGGTATTAGCGTGCATATATTTATATTGGTGTAAACCGTTTATTGTATCATTCGTTATGATTATTTATCATTATTTGGAATTTCAGGGTTGGAAGACTGAACGCGTGATTATGGAAGACCCTGTTACAATGAGCAGAGTTATCTTAGTGGAGCCGAACAATCTAAAACAAAATTGGATCAAGATAGAGGAAGTGCTGACCTATGTTGACAGAGATTTAGGATTAGCTGACGCGAATGTATCGGATTACGAACAGAAAAAAGTTACTATTCGTCATTTTCTTTCTGTCTTACTCCTATGAATATGTTCTATACTGTCTTAATTTTTAGATTTACTTGTACATTAGGAACAAGACTATCTTGGGGGTTTTAGTTGCGGAACAAATAACCACTGCGCATCGCATGATTCCTGAATTAATTGAATTGGATTGTTGTACAGAGGAGAGTACTCCTGCCAAATGCGGGATAAACGTTCTATGGACTGAAATAAAACATCGTAAACAAGGCATCGCGTCTAAACTGGTTGACATATTAAGGTATAAAAAATACTTTTATAAAATACGCGTTAACGTTTGATTATATTCTACTGGATCTTTTTAAACGTTTCAGATCTCAATTCTATTATGGTTATATTATGTCTTTGGACGATATCGCGTTTTCGATTCCAACGCAAAGCGGAAAAATATTTGCTGAGAAATATACGAAAACTCGAAACTTCAAAGTTTATAGTTAACTGGACTTTATATATTTTTTTTTAATAAAATGATAAAAACCACAAAAAAACTTGAAGCGACAATACAGAATTCGTTTGTCGTACCAATTAACTTTGTTTCTCTGTAGATTTATGTAATTATATATTGTTACGTAATTTTTTTGTTAAAAAGCTTTCTTTTTAGCATTGATATTATTTATTCACAGCACAATCCTTTTCACGTTTTCGCTAAATCTTGCTACCGTTCGTGTTGATTTGTATTTTAAACGAGGATTGGCTGTGTATGTTTGCATTTTTATATCTATGAATGTATGCTTCAATAATAATACATGTAGGGTGAGACACATTTTTCATGTTTTTAAAACGGCACCAGCCCCTTTTGAATACCGTAGTTCCTTTTTACTTCCTTATTTCAACTTTTATAATTTTTAGAACATTGATATCAATTTATGTATCTAAACTGGTTTCACAAATTACAGTTTGGAGCATAACCGATCACACATACTTCAAATCAGAATAAGTCTTTTTATGAATGGATCAAACGCTTTCAATTTCTTTGTGAGGCTAGAGGAATTAGTTTAGTAAATGACGCCTGAAAAATTATGTTGAAGAAATATACAAAGTTGTCCAAAATAAATGTTTTTATTCAATGCACATTTATATTAACTTAAAATGGTAAATGGTTGCAATGCACATGAAAAAATGTAAAAAAAAAATACTTTCTTCACTTGTTCCGAAGTAATTTTAAGAAAATGCAAAGTGAGTGTGTATCGTAGTCGATACAAATACTGTTTGAAATAACTACCACCTTCGATTACTCCGTTTGTTGGAATAATCGCCGCCTCTGTCCATTCGTTCGCACTGTTTTTCTTGTGCTCGTTTTTCCTTCCATGCGAGGTGTCTATCGGCCATCCGGTACAATTCCTCAGGAACTTCCTTTAGAAATGGATGGATGTTACAGAAAATACTAGCATAACACCACTTGAAAAATACCCTAATAGCACAAAATATTGTATACGCATTCATATAATATTAAAAACAGATTCAATCTTTTTTTAATATTCAAATATACATACAATATTTATTTTATACTAAGTAACAAATATATTTTTTTTTAAATATGCAAGAAATACCTATTTTATGTTACGAGGAAAATATTTTTTTCTAAATATTAAATGAATCTTTATTTCATATTAGAAGTAGAATATTTTTTCCTAATATACAGATAATGTTTATTCTTGTACATGTATACAATATTCGTATCCAATATTTTTCTCGTATGAAAAAATGTGGCTTAAAAAATATTTTTCCAATATTTGAAAAAAATATCTATCTAATATTTTTGTGCTACTAGGGTATTTTAGACCAGCAACGATTTCAATGAATCGCTGGCACTATCCGACCTCTTAATTTTTATGATAGAGAGCGCGCATAATTTTTGAGGAACTTGAATAGCACTAATTTCATTTTAGCAATTAATCCTGGAGGATTACCGGGATGAAAACATTTATAGAAAGAGAAATATAATGAACATATAACCCTTTGCACGCGAACAGTGACTCTGAGGTGCCAGTAAAAATTGACGTACCATTATTCATAACAGTTTTAATATTATTAAACTCGTCTGTATTCTATAAATTGTAAAAAGCTCAACTGTTATACGAGAAAACAGGTTCAATTCGATGTGCGAAATATAAAAAAAGATTACACAAAATAAAAATGATCTGAGTTGTGAAAGGTTCTTAATTATCATAGATAAAAATAGAAAAAGATAATAAATGTCTTGATTTTGTAATTAAAATTGCTTCGATTGCAAAGGGCTAATCCACGAAGAACTTACTTGATTAGCCTCTTCTAAAATACCGATTAGTTCTTTAGCAAGACCCCAATCTCGTCTTGTCATGAACGTTATGCTTTCTCCTGTGCGGCCAGCGCGTCCAGTACGACCAACTCGATGGACATACTCTTCTATGTCTCGTGGAAAATCATAATTTAACACATGCCTATGGAATATTTAAATAATTATATTAAAATAGATGTGTAGGCCAAATAACACGATAGTATAGAAAAATGGAACGTACGTGACATCTTCGATATCGATTCCTCGACTGGCAACGTCCGTTGCGAGAAGTATTTGAACTTCTCCAGTTTTCAAATCTTCCAGTGCTTGTTCCCTATCAGCTTGTTCTCTTCCTCCGTGTATGCTCTGACAGTTTACACTTTGCAAGGCTAAGTCACTAGCTACGTCGTCAACCCTGGATTTTTTCCCAAAGAATACTATCACCTTATCCTTCGGACCCATTCTTTGGAAAAACTGATACATCTGTTAAAACAAGAGAATTAACATTTATATACTTGTACCGGTAAGTGTAACACGATCAGAAGGATTTTTGTTAACCATATCTGTCTTATCCTCTTCGTTGATAATGTCAATTTTTTGTACTACTGTGTGCACAGTAGCCAAGTCAAGAGAGCCGACGAAAATTTGAATTGGATTTTTCATGTAAGATTGAGCCAAGCGCCGAACACCTTGGGGCCATGTGGCACTGAAATATCAAATAATTAATACGGGCTGATGAAAGAAATTATTTAAATTTCTCGAATAATGTACTTTTATATATAATAATTTTTCTCTATATATCGATCGTAAAATATTAAGATATCTAATACTTTTATATACCTTGTCATAACTGTTTGTCGATCCGGTCTGATGTCTAACAAAGTTTTCCTAATTTGCGGTTCAAAGCCCATATCAAGCATTCGATCAGCTTCATCTAGGACGAGATATGTCACCGACATGACATTCAAAACACCTGCTTCGACGAGATCATTCAATCTGCCAGGTGTTGCGATTACTATTTCTACTCCTTTCATTACTAGGTTCACTTGTTCTTTACGACTGCCACCTCCGTACACGCATACCCTTTAAATGTGTACAATTTTTAATGTATATGGAATATGAAAAATCATATCTTAAGGGGATAGGCTCGTTTTTCCAGGATATTGCAAGGGTGCAAGATTTTTCGATAGTTAAAAGCGCCATCGAAAGTCCTATTTTTACGTTTACAAACCATAAATAAATAATAAACTATGAAAATAATGACTCCCATTAATAAAACAAGTAATAACTTTTTAAATATTGGACTACACGATTTGAACTTTTTCGAGAAGTTGGAAGAATTAGTTTATTACGCGATGTGACGAGATACTTTGTAGAGGAAATACTAAAAGTTGCAGTTTACAACTTTCTTTTGTGGGACCATGACAGTCGCTGCTTAATTGGATTAAGCCTACTAGTGGACCTCCTTCAGACCTGTTTATGATCAGGGACTAAATAACGGTGAAATTTTAATACCGGTATCGTGCCAAGAGGCTGTACTAAAACCGAAATAGTACCGAAATGGCTTGGCATAATACCGGTATTAAAATTTCACCGTACTTAAGTCCCTGATCATAAACCCTGAAGTTTCCGAAGGATCGCGTCGACGAGGTCCGATGGGCCCACAGCTGGCCGCGTTAATTGCCTCGCAGGCCTGAAGGAAAAACCTGTTAGAGGAAAACCCCATTTTTGCATTATCGAAAATTGAGAACGCGCATTCCGGCACCCTTGCAATTCTGGAAACGCGAGTCCACCCCCCCTTAACAACTGTATCTTCGTACTCTTATGTTACTTACGCTTTTATACCGTGATAAGAGTATTTGTTCACTTCCTTTTCAATTTGTAACGCCAATTCCCTTGTCGGAGCCATTACAAGAACATTAGGACCTGTCCGTTCTGACCGTGGCGTTACTTGTCCCTCTATATGAATCAAAGCTGGTAGCAAAAATGCTAATGTTTTTCCTATAGGCGTTGTTAATGAGACAAAGGATCGTTATTACATTTGGTAAAGTCAGGTTCAAAACAATGTCGATAGTTGCAACCTTGATACCTGCAAGTAAACTTTATCTGTTGTATTTCATCGGTGTATACCTAGAATGATTGGTTAACTCCGAACAAACATATTAATAAACCAAAGTAGACAAACAAATATACAGGGGGGAGTTCGTGCTATTGCTAGCCAACGTTTTGCTTGCAGATAATAAATATTCGAGAAATATGAAAGAGGAGAAAGTAATATTGTTTCTTGCAAGCAATGGTGTATGCAATTCTTTCGTGTTTGCAACCATTACCTTCAGAATGAAGGTGACCTTCCATTTTCTTAATGGAGCGCTGCATATTCTTCCATATTTTCTGATCTTGCATGAATTTGCCTTTACGTTACTTGCAAAGAAGTGGCATTACTTTCTCCTCTTTCATTTCTTTTCTAATATTTATTATTTGTAAGAAAAACGCTGGTTAGAGATAACCAGAACACCCTGTAGATTCTAGTCTTACTGGAACGTGATCTAGTCTAGTCTTGTCGGTGATTTCATCGATTGTAGAAATCTCAGAGCTCGCGTTTATATTCAGTCCCGTTTTTGTGCAACTATCGAGGTTTTATTGTAACGTGAAACGTGTAAAATTACTTACCTGTGCCTGTCTGTGCAATGCCAATAAGATCTTTACCGCTAAGAAGAACAGGCCATGCTTGACATTGTATTGGACTCGGCTTGGTGAATCCTTGTTTTCTTACCTCTTCAAGTATATCTGGATAAATCTAATACATTTAAATTAATTAGCTGGATAAATCGAATACATAATATTTTTAGCATAGCAACAGATTCTTTCTTTAAATGTTTGTGTATAAATTCTCTGACTTACTTCGAAGGCCTGTTCAAACGTTTCAATAGGATTCGGTACCTCAAGCTGTTCAGATTGTTCTTCTTTCTCGTCGAACATGTACCTGACCTCTATATTATTATTCGATTTTCTAATATGAGCTACATGCTCTTTCGTCATGTTGGTAACGCATGGATGCTCTTTGTAAAAGTTTTTAACAATAGGAGGCAGAGCTGCCCATTTCTCTTTTTGAAATTCATCCTAACAAATATTATAATACGTGTAAAGATGTAAACAAGTCGCAAAGGATTTATAAAAGATAAACTTACACATTTTTCATTAGCTTTCGACCAGTCGAAATTATTAAAGTCAATTTGTTCTTCATTGTTTTGGTGTCTCTGTTCTGCTGGTTTCGACATTGGGTAAGGAGAATCGTTTAATAATTCCTCTATTAGTTGCTTAGCTTGTTCTTGCGCTTCTGTCGAACCAGTTATAGTTACATTGGTAGCATAGTCTCCGTTCGAACTATCAACCTATAATCAGAGTTGCGTTGAATTAATTCAATGGTTATAATTACTGAATAATTCGACCGCATTGTATTCGATTATCTCGTAATTCGAAAATTCAGTCGCTTCGTTGTAATTTCGATGTAATTTGTAATTCTGGTCTCTCGTTCGATTAATTCGTTTTTATGATTGAAATACAATTACAAAGTACAGTGTATAATACTTACTTGAATCCTTGTATTTGTTTTCTCTTGAAGTTCTCTAATCTTGCTTCCACTTTTCCCGATTAATTTTCCCACTTTGCTCGAATCAATTTGTATGGTAAGATTCGCTCCATTATCAGACGAATTATTATCATAGTTAGAATGTTGGCTCTGTTCTCTCCAAGCATTTCTTTGTTGTCCTTCTCTATCCCTGTATCTCGAACCTTGATTGTAATTCTTGGAAGAGTGGGCAGAATTTCCAAAACTTCGTCGGTTGGTATACATTTTACTGTTAGAAATACTGAAACGTATTATATGAGTTTCTTTTCACTTGTACTTACGAAATAATGAACAAAGGAATGAATTTCAAGTACATACCTACAATTGAATAGAAGGACGAGAAAGTAAACTTGATTTCAATATATTCTACTCTAGAAGTATAAGTATTAGAATATGTTAATCTTTGTTTCTCTTTAGAACATGTGCTCACACTGACATTCTCAAGTTCAAAAACAAAACTATCAATCGTTTACTAAGCGAACGACACCAAACGACCACTTTGTAAATTGTAATAATGTAAACCACGAAGCATGGAAACTTAGTCCACAAGGTCCAAAAGATATTGTGACTAGGATCAGCGCTAGGAATACGTTCTGTGTGCAAATGTGAAACTACGCGCGTTTTTCTAATTCGTTCACGGTTAGAAACGTCATCTCGAAGGAACGCTGATCCGATTGGTTGTTGAACACGCATCAACTTTGCTATTGGTCGAGGTGATAACGTCAACAAGTCAGATAGTGCATCGATAAATTTGTACAAGCCCCGTATATAATGAAGAACATGCAAGACGAATTCGCTTCAATTTTGATGTAAACGAATAACAATAACTATTCTGTAAAATTCTAAATTTTATATTATTTGTAATAGTTCGCTGGGAAATATCAATATTAAATAAAAAGAAAATCTTTGTTATAACTTTGCCATTCGCTATGCGCAAATGGATTGATCATTGATAATTCACTAATTTTCCTAATTAAACATAGAATATTGTTTCTGTGTAGCTTTTATTTGCATCGAGAGACTACACTAGTTTAAATTAAGAAAAAAAATAATGGCTGGGTGTAATTAATAGAAATAAGGCTATCCTTAATTTATTAGATATTAATTACTTTACAAACAGGAAAGTTGAGGTGCAAAATCCTGTTTCTGATGTAAACAATATCACTAAAGGATCAAGCACACGTGTGGTGCTTAGGTTCATTGTACATTTACTGGAAACGTTCCCTGGTCTAGTTGATCGTCCCATTTTTCTAGCCACTCACTGGGACACATAGCATTGATAACTCTCTTGAAATATTGGCAAGCTTCGTACTGCTCGCTATGACGATTTTTACACCGTTGGAAGTCCAAATAGCCAGCATAACAATATCTATATCCGAAAGAACAGAAATGATTTTGAAATAAAATCACAAGTTCCTAACTATAAAATGAAACATTAGCTTATTCTCGATTGTTTACCTTGTCTGGTTTTGATTTGGGAATCTCGGATCATACGGCGCCGTCATTGGCTTGATCTCACCCGTATCGAGGGCAGTATCGGGAGATCCAATTTTCATGTATTTGACCATTTTGTTGCTGCTTAACAACAAGTTACAAGCTACTTAATCTATCATATTTATTGAACGAGATACATATTTTACCCTCCCTTTTTCATCCCCAAAGGCAAACTCTCTCTGTACGTGTCTCTCGCTATAGTCCATTTTGTCTCTTGCATCACTTACCACTATTCACAATTAATCGTTCGTTTTGTTTCACTACAGATATCTTCCGATTTCATAGCGTTTCTCTTAACGATGCTGTTTCACGTTTAGTTAGTTTTATAATCTGATAGAATGCATTCGCGACGCGTCCGATTAACATATCTGTACATTTTCTATATGGTCGTCTATAAAGAAAGTGGATTTATTGCGTTTACACTTTTTCGTCCGCCGAATAATGCAACACGAGTTACTCGAGGTTCAAGATCTATCGGTATTTTAAAGTAATTTGAGCACAAGCAAAGTGTGGAAACTTTGTAGATACAGTCGGCCTCCTGTACATTCGAACACAATCGTAAAAACATTAGAGATAAACAGAGCGAATTTTCCAAAAGCACATTCATTACGGTCAAAACGGAATAACAAAAGTACGAAATGTAACGTCGACAATTCAGCTATTTGACGAGCGGTCTAGTGTTGTCCTCTTCTTGACAACAAACTTCTCTATACTTTTTCACTTCGGCCATGTAAAGCGACCAAGCGTCCTTGGGCTGTTCAACAGTCTGTTCAGTCTTTGGTTTGGCGACCATTCCAGTTTTCAAGATTCTTCCTCCTCGCCTCTTTCCCACCATCAATGGCGGCGGAACAACACTTTTCTCTTCCAACACGGAAGTGGTTGGTTTCTGCGACGGTTGCATCTGTTCTTGCATCTTCTTGAACATCTCCATGAAACTACCATCGTTTTTGAAAGCGTTCGACTGCGGAGGAACGATCGGTTGTTGCACAGCTGTTTCGACGTTGTCTTCGGCTGTATCCGATTCGTACGACTGTGCTCTGTGATATCTACGGCTTTCTCTGCCCCTGTGTCTATCTCTGCTCCTGTTACGACTACGGCTGCGTCTCCTGTCTCTAGACCTTGACCTACCTCTTGATCTAGATCTCGATCTGTCCCTTCTAGAGTACTTTCGTGATCGATCCCTGTCCCTGTCTCGATCTTTGTCCCTGTCAGATGACCGAGATCGTCTGTGCGATCGACTGGGTGGAGATTTCGAACCACTGCGTCTTCTTCTACGTCTGTCCTGTGGCGAATCGTTTCTGGATGCTCTACTGCTTCTATAATCCAAGGGCGATGGCGAACGACGCGATGACATTCTGTTTTTGTATCCATCGTACGCCGTATAAGATGCGCTATACATAGGAGGCGAAGGCGGAGCAGGCGGTGAGTCTGTATTGGACTTGGAGCCGCGTTCGTGCCGTTTCGAATCCATTGTTGCGCTTGAGAGTCTCTCTCGCCAGGCTGAATGGACAGACGGACACCTACAAGGATAGAAACTGCCTTCTATAAGTACACCGCCCATTTCTTCTTACCACGCCTTTATCTGATTGGTTTTAAATGTACGCGTTTTGCAAGAGACAAATGGATTTATAGCGAGAGACCAAATTTTTCATTTTCTTTTTTTTTTACCAGTGTTCAAACAAAGAGAGGTCAATCAAAACCTGGATTTATTTGGTTTTATACAGTACTGAACATATCAGATACGTTTCGTGTGTGATTATTATAGCTTAATTATACGCACAACAAAATCCAGCTTTGATTGGATGCCTAGTCTAGAATCACAATACCTTGTTCTACTAGTATTATCGTTTTATGGTTAGTATTGCGTTGGAACGAAAGTTCTAGACGTTTGTAAATAAAAAATTGAAAGGTAAAATTTAGAGATTTATTCATAGACTTACTCAATATTACTTTTCACTTTTCCCCGAGGTAACTTCTCGTGTTATCGAATAAACATGTGAATAAATACCTTGTGGTCTTATCTTCGATTCTTAGTTTGAGAACGCTACGAACTTTTTTTCCAACCCAATATTTTATATTCTCGATAATCATTTTGTTCTTTAATATAATTCTGCATTGTTATATAATTCCAATGTGGTACTTTCTCATTGATAATTGTTAGATTATCAATGACATTTTCAATTAACATTGCTCGTAACAATCGATTCGAATTAACTGATAATTATATTTTGAGAATTATATCGCTCGTGCAGCGATTTTTGAAAAAGTTTTTTCTCGGGCACACTATGTCTGAAGGACTTTGTCGGTACAACGATTCGTTAATTTTTATTAACATGAAATTTCTTGAGACTGGAGCTGCGTTAAATTACACGATGAAGTACATTCAATGTAATATCATAGAAAATAGAGACGTCCAGATCAGTGAATAAATATTTCTGACCTCTTTGAAATAATAGATTTATCATTGAAACGTCAACGAATGTTGTTTGTTATATTTCAATACACAAACGATTAATTCACAACGGAGCAGGTAGTGAAAAGAATGACAAAAGGTAATTCGAGGAGAAAAACACGAAATTTGCTGGACAACCCTTACCCGAAATGAAACACGAGCTTTCGGGATTTCTATTTGAACGAGCTCCCACAAAAAGTATAACGAAAACCAACCTACGAGCGTCTTGGACAATTTTGTCTCCTAAATATTCTAAAATTACACGAAATATCTTTGTATAAAATACCTTAATCTGTCGTGCGATTGAAAACAAAATGGCCACTAGGAAAACTGCACCAAATTGTTACGTCATACAATTGTGCCCATGACAAAGTCACTGTCTGATTCTGGAAGGATACGTCAATAGCGTGAAACGCGTTTCAATCTTTCGTCGACAGAGAGCGCTGTGACTTTTGGCGAAAATACTAAATTTACTAGAAATCCTAATTCAATTGTTTACATTTTACAGTTGTTTACAGTACAAAAGAAACAGTATCTACGGTCAGTAGAATAACAATTGATGTATAAATAAATATATAATGACTTGCCCACTCAAGGTTTATAAATTTTTAAAGTGTCTTCGATTTTTTGTTCAAAGTATTTATCGAATATAAAATAAGAGAATTGATAATCAAAATCTTATCAATAATCAAGTATTATCAAGTATGATTATCAAGTATTATACTATATACAAGGTGAATACCTTGTATAGACGATATAGGGCGGGCGAACATTTTTAGAACACCCTGTTATGTTGGCGGGAAATATAAACAAATACACACGTACACATTCATTTCTCGCAACGAGATCATGAGAATTTTTACCAATTTTACAGGGTGATCAATAGACTGCGGATCTTTATGCATTTACGAAGAAATTGCTGTTTTTAATGTAACAAAGTCAAATGAATTTTTATGTTATTCCTGCTTGCCACAATCAATGCAAAATATTTTTATCTTGCACAAGGATCCGCAATCTAGGTGATCTATATCTTCCTCACTGCCTACAAAAAGGCACTCAATTGGGAAAAGATTTCTCGGTTAGTCGGCCTTCCTATTTATCTTCAACTGTTAATACATTTTGATTATTCTTGCATACAAATGTTTGTCATATACATTGGATATAGCTGCTTATACGAAATTCTAATGATCCAGATATGTAGTACTATAAAAGAAAGTAACAAAAAAAAAATAAACGCTGGTTCACTGAAATAAACGAATCGTAGAAACTCTAACGTAAATGTTTAATTAACCATTTGCGTTATAGCTAGTTCGTGAAGTACAACGTCTCCGGAAATTCGGATGGTGTCGACGACATTTGGTTCACACCTGTATTTGAATTCACAAATCATTTTGTCATCCAGCCATACCGAGTAGGCTTCGGATTCACCGCGGATTCTGTTAAACAAAAGCGAAACAGTTAACATCTGAGAAAGTATCAAGTTTTCTTCGTGAAAAATTTGAATAAAGATAGGAGAACACACGTTAGGAGAAAATTACGACCAGGCATCCATCGTAAGTGTCCTTGATGTCTTTCTTCGTGTCCCCAAGATCCATTTGACCAACAATTCACTACGACATAGGGCGCGTTGCTGCCGTACAAAAAGCGCGGATTTAAATGCAGAGGAATTACAGGATGAGGATAGATCACTTTCCCCTTTTGCAGATTTACGTAGAATCTGTGAAAAATCAAGGAACGTCAAAATCAGCGAGTGATTCCAAACTTTTGACCACTAATGTAGATACCATTGCAAAGTATATATACTTTTACTAAATTGGAAACTTACGAATGAGGGAGAAGTTTCAATCTTCCAGCTATAAACAGCGTGGTCCCTTTCTTGAATTCAGTTTTCAGCTCCACAGTGATTGGCACATTCTGCATACAGAGAAAGAGAGAGACAAGGAGAGAAAGGAAAAGAAAAAAATAGAAAGAGTATAGCTAGCACGCAATAATAAAAAAAATAACATACGAGAAGTTCAACAAGTGGTTTATCGACGGTTAAACTCAAAAGATTGCTCGATTTGCATATTTTTGAGTCAGGATAGACAAATAGCTCAAGTTGTCGATATCTGGTATCTTCCAGCGAACCGTTTACTTCGATGTTCACTATATCATCCAAAGGCATTCTGTATGAAAATGCACAGAAATGTTCTCCATTTACCGCAATCTATAAAAATAATTGGCTTTTAGATAGATATTTTTAAATCTTTAAATATTTAAATATATGTAGATACAGGGTGTTTCGAATTTATATGAAAACGGAAATATAGTAATCTGGCGATCTAAGTTACAATTACAGAACTTCTTTATTTTTGTATGGGACTTTCACGAAATTAATTGTAGAATTTTTCTCTGATTAAAATTACGTTAGAAATAAAGAAGTTATTTTTTTGTTGCACCTTATTCTTTATTTGTCCCTTCACGATCTCTGTCACAGCACAGAACCGAGGATCGGCTTAGATCGTGGGATTACTGTATTTCCGTTATCAGATAAACGAAACACCCTGTATAACATAGATATATAACTATATATATGTATATATAGGAACGAGATATTAATGAATTGTTTGCCTGAAATGCATTGGGAGTGCAGAATATTAAAATGTGAATATAAGAGTTGCGCCGAAAGGCTGAGAGGCCAGCAGGAGAACATGTTTCCTCTTCCTCCCAAGTTCCTTTGTATTTCGTATTTCGTACAACGTATCCTCTGTCCAATCGAGCATTGAAATGCAATGCAATGTTACCTGACGCTTTGCACAATAAATTCACTGAAAACCTACAATATTTGTACATAGTCATTAAAACGTAAATATTGTATTGTTCTTGTTAAGTCAAAGATTTTAATTACCTTAATGCATTTGGAGAGATATAACCTGTCACTATTATAGCCGATGTTGGCTTGAGAGGCTTCAAAGGAAACGGTCTGGCTTCATTCTGGAACTAAATATTTGTTTCCCTATATACATTTGACTAAATTAAAGGATACGATCATCTCTTTTAGGATATTTACAATTACTATATTATAAGGACGCTAATAAAGCTATCTTGTGTGTGTAATATTTTCTTGTGAATGAAAAATAAATAGGAACATATTTTCACCATTCATTGCAGAATATTAACAGAAACATATAAATAATAACCATAATAACGTTACTAAACGTTGCTGTACAATTATTCATAATATTGTTTACATTATTAAATACGTTGTTTTACAATTACTAAATATTTTATAACTATAAAAAGAGAAGAAAAATCATGGAATATTAAGTTCTCAGGTTCTCGAAAATACAAAGTAGCGGTTGCTTTATTAAATATTGATAATAATATTTAAAAAAAAAAGCGTGCTCGCGACAAATCAAGATTATTAAAGTTTCGAGAGCAAAACGCATCATCCCTTGCGGGGATCGAACCCGCGACCTTTGGATTAGAAGTCCAACGCGCTATCCTCTGCGCCAAAGGGACTACGTGAATCAGATTCTTTCAGAGTGCTAATGTTGTGCAACGATATGTGATCGTGACTGTAATCTTTTGTGGACATAAGATGTGCGCGTGCATACTTCGACAACATGAATACTTGACATATTGGAAATGCGTACATAGAAACTAGTCAAAGTTTGAATTCGAATCCTCGACATTAGTCTCCATGAGAATCATTTTTCTTTGGACGCAGCCGTTCATCTTGATTTCAATATGAAACGATCGTTCGTGCACCTGTATTCAAGAATTATAGAAAAATCAATGAATAGATCACAAGACGTACGCTCTACCAAATCTTTTATTACTGTCTAACCTGTTAGACGTTTTCATCATAGGTATACATAGATCTGCCAATTAAAACAAATTGAGAGATCTATACATTTTCGATTAGGTTAATTCTAACAAATGAAGAAATATATTTGGATCACAAACTTTTTTTATGAATGGACCAAACGACTTCAATTTCTTATTTTTTAATAAATGGCAACTGCAGTTGCAGGCAGAAAGAAATCATGAAAAATTGCAATTCGTTTCGATGACATTTTCAGAACGTATATATAATTTATACGAGTTTACGAAATACATCTTTTAAATGTTCGTTATCGGCCCAGCTAAGAAAGCTGTAATAATAAATTTTCACTATTGCTTTCCACAATTCATTTACTAAATTAATTCTTCTAGCCTTACAGAGAAATTTAAGTCTTTGATCCATTCATAAAAAACAATGTGTAACTGCATATACAAAATGTAAAGTTTGTTACAACCATATTAGAATAGTTTTATCTGGAAAAGCTTGATTTACACTGTAATCATGTTTTGAAATTGTAGTACGACTAATCAGCAGAGCATATATTAGTACAACTATTGCTGAAGTTCATTTTAGAATGTATTCGTCAATCGACAAACAGTTTTATCGTAGAACCTATTCATATTGATTCACATATTTATGTTCCGAATTCCATGTAAATATATGTATTTATCATACATTTCACGCTCTTCCGTTTACTGTAATCTCATTCATAGTTTACAAGGCCATCTAATCGTTGAAATTGTTGGTACACGGAATAAAAGATTTATCGGCACTTTTCTACGGTTTGTGTTGTAAAGTTGTAATTGTATTTTTCAACGTACAGTTGTTTGCTCGAGTGAAAGAAAGGTTAGGTACAAAAACACGAAAACTTTTCGATTAGATAAATCTATGTTCGCATTTTCTATGACCCAAATTTTTTTATCGGTCGCTGGTCGCTACTCACTATTAGCATTGTCTCGTTCTCCTCGTCGACGAACGAGAATTCTCGGCGAGCATTTTCTCTTCGCTGCACAACGATATTGTCTTGGTTGACAGACATACTTTCTGCCAATCTTGAACAATGATTTATTCGAATATTACGCTATTTCAGATTCCGTCCACGTACATGTCAGCCAGATTATAAAATATTTAACTCAGGGTGTGGTTGTTAAATAGATGCAACTTTTATGTATTTATCAAGAAGTTTATCATTGCTGCAAAGGGGATGTATATGGAGGGGGACGTTACATGGCACAAATATTTGTTCAATGCCTATTACAGCGAGGAAGATTTTGAGATCAATTAAACTTCTCAGCGAGTTGTTAATACGCCTGTACTTATTCTTATATAATGAGAACACCCATCACTGTTTACCATAAAATTTAATTTTAAAACTTTCAAAAAGCATTCTCAGAGTATTAATAAAATTTCATACAACGTAAACATTATTAAATATATAATTACATACTGTTAATAATATCATTGCGAACAGTTTATAGTTGCTGATGGAGTACCCTAGTTCTGTTTGTTTTGTAATCTCTCTCTAGCAGCGTTCGACCTAGTTAACAATTCGGTGAATCCTTTGTTTTCTTACAACTTTTGTAACGGTTACTTTATTTACAAGTAAAAAAGTGTGAGAAAAATAACTCCCGATAGTTTCCTATTAACAATTCCTTTCGACTAGACTGCTTTTAGTTTTATCTTCTTAGAAAAGGAAGCTGAGTTTCTTGTTAAGAAAATATATATATGTATATATATATATTGTTAGCTAGAATATATATATAGGAACATGAGAAGTTCTTTCATCGATTTCATTGTCTTCTCGTTTTGACGATCAGTCGACGGTTATTAGTATTTAGTATGATTTCCAACAAGTTTCAGGCAGTTTATAGACTTCTTTAAGGAAGTGTGAATAATTCTTTATCATTTTATCGTTTTGTTAATATTCTAGAAACGTCTTTTCTTTCTATTGCCTCTTTGTTCACTATGATCTAGTGACGGGATCAATTTTATTCGCAAAATTACTCACGCTTTCTCAAGAATAATATATTAGTCTGTTAAAAAAAAATTAAAAAAAAAAAGAACGACTGGTAGTCGTTAGCGTAATAAGCGAAAACATAAATAAGCCAGAGGATTGTAATTTAAATATCTCGTGGTTCATGAGGCGCGGGGAGTCGTTGCCAGGAGGGTTCGACGCCCCAGATTTCACGAGCGTATTCAGCAATTGTGCGATCCGAAGAGAATTTCCCAGACGAAGCAATGTTATGAATTGCCATTTCCACCCATTTCTCTTCGTTCTGATAGGTTTTGCTAACGCAATCTTGCATCTTGATGTAGCTTTCGTAATCGGCGAACAAATAGAATCTATCCCAGTTGAGTAAGACATTGGAAATGTCTTTGAACTCGTCTGGATTGTTGGGGCTAAAGAAACCACCCTGGATTTGATCTATGCATTGTTTCAATTCGGGAATTCTGTTGTAATAATCGTACGCGTTATAGCCTTTCCTCTGCAATGCTTCTACTTCCTCGACTGTCATGCCGAAGATGAATATATTCTCATTCTGCATTTCTTCGGCCATTTCGACGTTCGCACCATCCAATGTACCGATCGTTAGAGCTCCATTCAACTAAAATATTAAATACAAGATACACAATATATTGGGTCGGCAAGTAAACTTCGAATTAGTGGCAATCTGGTTTTGTAAACTTCGAAATAAATGGTAATCTGGTTTTGTAAACTTCGAAATGAATGGTAATCTGAGTTTGTAAACATTGAATTAGTGGCAATCTGGTTTTGTAAACTTCGCAATAAACGGTGTTCCACCATGATAACGCTATTGACGCTAATGATAACGAAGTTACGCCACATCCACCATATGACTCGGACATTGCACCATCAGATTACCATTTATTTCGAAGTTCACAAAACTCTTTAAACGGTAAACTATTCACTAATTATGATGACTAGATTCTGGACTTTTATGCAAAATAAAAAATTTGTGCAACAAGGCACAGGAGCCACATCAATTTATATTTCTCATTATTAATTTTAACGTAGTAGAACTAATATATTAATACTCTTGAAGTTTTTTAAGTTACTGGGTTCTATTTCACCTTAAAATACCAAAATTAATTTTTTGCCAACTCAATAAATGCGAACTAGGGATTATCTTAATAAACAAACTAATTGTTCCATTTTTACCATAAACTTCATGTTTCCTGTGCCGGAAGCCTCTGTGCCAGCAGTCGAAATTTGTTCGCTCAAATCTGCAGCTGGAATAATCTTCTCTGCCAACGTGACACGATAATTCTCTAAGAAGATCAGCTTCAATTTGTCACCAACAATTGGGTCATTGTTTATGACGTTACCCACGCTACAAATCAGTTTAATAATTTTTTTCGCCAAATGATAACCCGGCGCTGCCTTTCCTCCGATCATGACGGTGCGCGGGACAAATGGCGCGGACGGATCTTTCTTTATTCGATTGTAGAGCGTGATCACGTGTAAACAGTTCAGCAACTGTCTCTTGTACTCGTGTATCCGTTTCACCTGTTTTCGTTTTTAATTTGTTTAATACATTGTCATTATTTACTGATGTATGCATTTCAATCAATTAAAATGTATACCTGAATATCATAGATAGAAGCGGGATTCACTTTAACGCCGTACTCCTTCTGAAGTAATTGAGCTACTTTCAATTTATTCTCCTGTTTCACTTTAATGATGCTGCGCTGAAAGACCGGGTCTTTCGCCCATTGTTTAAGTTGCGCCAATTGTTCCAGATGTACTGTCCATTCGTCGCCAATTTTCTAGCAATGTAAAAATCAAAATTTGTTACTACAAGTAAAGTATTGTACCTTATTACTTGACCTTTCGATTCAATTCAATTTTAAAGAATGTTTCTAGATATTGCGTTTCTTCAACGCAGATATTTTTTTCACTGCATATCAAACAAAATTTTGATAGCTGTTTTTTTAAACGCTATTTTTGCTTACTTCTTCGATGATATCCGACAGATTCGGATTGCACAAAAGGAGCCACCTTCTCGGTGTGATACCGTTGGTCTTATTCTGGAACTTTTCCGGCGACATTTCGTAGAAATCTTTGAAACTAGAAGAAAAAGAGACATTACGGACGTCCTTGATGTTCCGGTTTACGATACATGTAAAAATACCTACACGCTCTTTTTCAAAATATCCGAATGCAAAGCCGCGACACCGTTGATAGCGTGACTACCAACGATAGACAAATGCGCCATGTTAATTCTTTTCTCGCCCTCTTCTTCGACCAAAGACATGCGACGAAGACGGTCCATATCGTTCGGGAACTTGGCGGAAACTTGTTGTAAATGTAGGAAATTGATGTGGTAAATGATTTGCAAATGCCGAGGCAAAATGCTTTCCAACATGCTTGTCGGCCATCTTTCAAGGGCTTCTGGAAGCACTGTGTGATTGGTGTACGCGCAAGTCTTGGTTGTGATCTCCCAAGCCTAAAGGCGAGAATAATTTGTTGTAATGATTCAGTCGATATTATATAAGACACACTGTGTACAACAATTTAGTAATAGGAACCTTTTCCCATGGGAGACCTTCCACGTCGATGAGAATCCTCATTAGCTCAGGAATGGCCAAAGAAGGATGAGTGTCGTTTAGTTGGATAGCAACTTTCTCAGGGAACAGATCGAAGTCCGTTCGGTGATGTTCCCTTGAGCCAAATTTGCTGGATTTATATCTACAAGTAATAATGTAACAATTAGCAATTCACAGGATTGAAGTCTCGAAAGTTCTGAATTTATAATTTTCCTTATTTCGAGGCTTAGGAAACGTTACATACGAATATATACCTGCGTATTATGTCTTGCAGAGTTGCAGCCACCATGAAATATTCCTGTTTCAGACGCAGCTCCTTTCCCTCGAAGAAGTTATCGTTTGGATATAACACTCTGGTAATGTTTTCTGCCAAGTTACGATCGATTACAGCTTGGACGTAATCACCGTCGTTGACTGAAAATAATATTGAGTATGTATCGCAACATTTATAAGCATTCTATATCGTTGGTGCGAACGTGGACTGAGAGAGCGGGCTTACAAAATTGAAGATTGAATTCAACTGGAGATTTAGCAGACCAGAGTCTAAGAGTGTTTACTACATTATTTTTGTAGCCTGGAACTGGATTGTCGTAGGGCATCGCGAATATAACCTGAAAAGAAATGAAAATATGTTTATTATACAGTATGTACTAAGTATCAGAGATATAATTGTCCCACAAAATTGTTTATACCTCCGATACTTATAGAAATATAATTAACGTTTAGAAGCAATGTTCTATGGCTTTATTTATTTATGTGGCCTATACCTGTGTGTTCACCCATTTCTTCCCTTCAGGAGTATCGACAACATGTCCATAAAAGTTCACAGGAAGCATAAACTCGGGTCTTGCCTTCTCCCATGGGTTTCCATATCTCAACCAGTCGTCTGGTTCCTCTACCTGTTCTCCGTTTTTAATCTTTTGGGCAAAGATTCCATACTCATATCGAATACCATACCCATAGGCAGCTAAACCTAAGGTGGCCATACTGTCGAGGAAACAAGCGGCTAGTCTTCCCAAACCACCATTTCCTAGACCAGCGTCTTCCTCAAGTTCTTCAAGCTCCTCAATATCTAAACCCATCTATATTATAAACAGTAAGTAATAGTTGTTTACCAATCCTCGTTATTTACTGTGATTTAGTATCTAAATATTTAAAACTGACCTGATACATGGCTTCATCGCAAGCACCTTGAATGCCTAAATTGATCATAGTATTTTGGAGGGTTCTCCCCATGTAGTATTCCAAGGAGAGATAGTAAACCCTCTAGAATAGAATGCATTATCTTGTTAAAAGCAATTGAGGGTTGATTGCAATGTATTGTGTCTTGTTAAGAAACTTCAAAGTTGATAATAATGTTTTGAACGTTTCATTTAATTTCGACACACTAATTACAGACAGTATGGGAACAACAACAAACAAGGAGACATTGAACTATGATTCGCCCAATTAAAAATTCCTAAGCTTGTATCGCGAAATTATGACTCACAACTATTTCTGTAAATTAAGTTTTATTTCTCGCGTGCTCGCGGCGATCTCGTTGCGAAATCAATTAATATAAATCTTATCTTAGACGCTTCGATCGCTCTACGAACGAAAATAAATTGGCATTCGTTTTCGAACGAGAGCTGACGTCACCAGACGCGGAAAGAATTCATTTTTATTGCGGGTCCGAAATTTATACGTACAGGGTGTTTCGAAATTTTTATTTCATATGTCTACAGACTGTTCCAAAACGGTGGAGATTATAATAAAATTCGGGAAATCGTAAAACTTTTGAAACTTCAGGTTGTTTACTAACATGACAGAATAACAAAGATTTTCGTAATAATGCGGGACTTGATCCAAATATACAGGGTGTCCCAGTTAAATTGTTCACCCCCAGTAGCTATTAAAATTTTATATGAAAATTGTAATACATGGAATTTAAATGGCTCTTTAAATGAACTTTAGAAAAAGTTCACACATTTAAATTCCATGCTTCACAATTTTCATAGAATTAAATTTTTGAACAAGTTAGCTGGGACACCCTGTATAATACGGCGAAGAACGTAGTATAATACGCGAGTACATACCCGGCTTTTAATAGGCGCGAATCACGTGATTCGCGACGAAATTGAAATAACTTTCGAATTGAGAAATGTCTAGTTACTGAAAAATTGCTGTACCGTTATTCAAAATATTGTTTACTGTTTACACGATCAAACATCAATTTACAATTGCATCTTACAACTTTTTTATGGGTGCCTCTATTGAAAATTTAAAATATACGTTTCGTAGATCTGCAATTTTCCTAAGAAATTTGTTCACGTAGCAAACCGATTATTCGAATTTCTCAGACAATTTCAAATCGTATGGTCCGATATTAAAAAAGTTATCTTTTTTTTAAAGAGCGTCCGAATATCAGTGGGAGACACTGAAAAAAATCTATTCGATACGGAAGGAATGTTGGGTTATTTGAATATCTTTTCACCCGCGCTATCCTACCACCCTTCAACCTCTATTTCTATCCGACATTATCTTCCTCTTTACCCACTTAATTTGTATCTTTTATTGCCGTTTATTTCGAACCGTAATGGGTCTAACTAATATAACTCGTTTCGTTCTATTTCCCGTTTAATCTTCTTAATCTCAAACTGGTCATATACGGCGCTCCTGTTTGTTTAGTGTTCCCGCATCTTCCCCAAAAAGTTTCCTCCGATAATTGTCTGTTGACGATACGGGAAACACGTGATTATTGCGAGACATTAATCTACACAATAACCTCGAAAACGTTCGATAAACAATTATTAATAAATGATCGATGTAATTGGAGCGATTTCGAAAATGAAATCTTATCGCGAACACGACATTGGGAAAAGAATGGGGGGAAAAACCGTTTGGCTTGAGACCTCGGGGTGAGCCGATGGTAAGGCCAAACGAAAATAACCGCTGCAACGTGTTGCATGTCTATTTCAAAGGTTCGTAACGATATAGGATCTTTCTTGCATAAATAGTATTATACTTATGTTCATACACGTAACTCCGGTGTCATTGCGAAAATTTCACGGCCACTTGCGGCTCGGTTTAACATACACGTTCAACTTCTTTCGAGCGTAATCTTGTCTAACAAATAAACATTATCGTCTGTAGAAGAGTATTAATATAATTTCAAAAATGTTTCCAGTTAGTCGAAACGTACAAAGGTGATAGGTCAACGATAACCAGCGGTTGTTCGTTAATTTAATTATCGCATTAATTGTAAATTTACTCGTGAAAAATTACCCGCGTTTCTTTTTCCAACGATACTACGGAAAGTCATTGACCGGATGGATATTACGTGAGCGTCGTTATCAACAGACGACCTAGCATAATCAAGAAATATCTCTGGGGATCGACGTATATCACGGAAACGATGTATAATGAAATTGAAGGTGATGGTATCATAATTTCACTTGATGTACGAATATTTGAATTGATTGGATACGTGTTACTAGAAAACGATATAAAAATTTCAAAAGATTATTTATCGTCCAGTTTAATAAAAATGTATAGAGGTGCCAGATTTTTTCATTTATTCTTTCAATTAATTGAATACGTGCTGTTAGGATCGTTGAACAATTCTTTGATTTCGTACATATGTCCTAACATGTGTGATAATAATCGTAACGATGTTAAACAAATAGTGCAAGTAGTAAGGAAGAATATATCGAACGTATACGTGCGAATACAATCAGGAAAAATCGCATAACTTATTTAAAATTGGTTTAAAGGACTTGGATTTTTTGAAGACGTTAGGCCGTTGGTTTGCTAGTGAACGAAAATTCGTTTAGATTGATAAAATGTTTGTTTACTCATTCTGTAGTAAACTAGTCGGTCTAACATATTGAAGAAATTCAAGTGGTTTGGACGAATTTTAAGCAAGTTATGCGATTTGTAAGAGTGTCCGTTGAAATATCCACGGTGCATGGCTAAACACTTTTTAATGGAACCTTCGATAGCAACAACAATTATTCATTGCGAGCTAACAAGTCATCCTTGATGTAATGTAAATTAAAATTGCTATGCTTTCCTTTGGTAAACAAGACAATTATTGAAAATCCTATTAATAGACTTTCGGTATGTAAAGTGTGAACATTGTACCTTCGGGTCCTTCTCGTAATAGTACTGCTGAGTACGTATCCATCTAGACACTAAGTTGTCCTTGACGCTATGTGCCAAAGCGAAAAAGTAATCTCTGCTGGTTGCCACATTACGATCTTTCACGAGTGTATAATGCAGATGTCGATTGAACGTTTTCTTAAAATTGCCAACGTTCTCGACGTCGACGATACCTCGCACGGAAATCTGCTTTCTTTTCTCATGATCCACATCTGAAGCCGACATCTCCGTTCCGTTGAGTTTTCAACTCGATATTATGCTTGAGCTGCAATTTCTACTCTTGTACTCGTTACGATAGTACGCGCGATACTAATATAAAATTCTCCTTGTGACACTTACTCTCGCGAACTTACAACTTTCTGTTTTCAAGTTTTGCGGTCGCACGAATTTCTTGTGAATAAACGGTACGGTGTTTTGGCGTTGTTCTTCGCGGATAGCGACCCGACAAGCGAGATCTATTGCCTGCGTTGTCGATTTCGAGGGTTTTTAGACACAAAACTGACCGGTATTTTACAATACATACGTCGATGCCGGTGCCGTGACTGACCAGCACACGTATGCTACCCAGAGACGAATAACACGCGCATCTTTGGCAAGTTTGAGGCGGTCACCTTGTGCTAAGGTCGCGCAAGCGCGTACCGTACAATTCATTTAATGTCACGTGATTTTCGGTTACTCTACCGACCGGATTTGGTGATCTAAACATTTTTTAAACGCGCTGCTCGCCCCATCTACATTTGATTCTTCCGAAACCTTACAGCAAACGAAACTAGTGCTAAGACTTTTCGCGCATGCGCGGCCAAAATATTGGGCGACGATTTTTAGAGCCAGTACCGTAATAGCGTGGCTAAAATGGGGTACCAAAACAAACTTTCGAGTTACGTCGAATTTTTTTATAAAATTTATTGCGCTTGTAAGACGTTTCTCAAACTATCCTATATTTTGTAAAACTTTCATAGCATATACACACGAATGTATATATGCAATTTTTCAATTTTCATTGGTAATAACTAGGGAGCGGATTATATGCATTTATTGCGAAATATCGCGATTTTGCATGCCATCACTGATCCTCGTAGCTAAAAATGCAAAAAAACCGCGAAGTATGTAATTTCATACTGATTCGATTTGTTGACGTTCGTTACACGTGAATTATGTTACAGGAAAATTATACTGAATCGTCGCAATTGTATACATTCTTTGTAAATATTGCTTACGAATTTGTGATTATAATACAACTTTATACAAATTTGTTCATGGAAAAATATTGATCTTCAACTTGTAATTCCCTGACTAACTGGTTTAAAAATTACGAGACTATGAGACAATGTCTTTGCAATGGCTTTTCCTCGCCACAAAAGCAGCCAGTACTCGCACACGTTCGAGAACATGCTCGCTATAACAGTACAAACTTCAGGACTCTTAATATATCCGTCTGCATCAGGATATTGATCAATAGTTTTACAACCGCTGACATCGATATGCCTCAACGTTGGTGTGTATCGCAATAATAAATTCAAAGATTGCACTCCTACTTCTTTGTTTCCTCTCAGCACCAGTTTAGAGAGGTTTGACGCCTGCGACAATATATTTTTGATATCCGTGTCCGACAAGTGACAAGAGGCAAGTTCTAAACATTCCAGATTTGTAAACGAGAAATCTGTTAAATTGAAAATGCTTTTAACTAAATTGTACTCGTTCGATGAAGTAGTATTCGATAGATTTAAATTAAGCAACTGTCTTTGCAAGAAAGTACAGCGTTCATCCTCGACGAAGTTATTCCAGGAAGTATCCAAATTCACAAGACTACTGTTGCTCGACAGAAAACAAAAGCTAGATAACTGGCAGTACCGCAAATGCAAAGTACGAAGTTGCAATAAAGGAGTAACAAGTTTACAAAGTATTTCGTGACTCCTCGGCCCGAGTGGATTGTAGCTGAGATCCAATAACTTCAGTTGGGAAGGGAGCTTTTCTAATTTACTTAAACACGTCGAATCTATATTGCATCCTTGCAAATGCAGCTCTTGCAAACCCGACAATTTCAAAACGCAGCCGTTCAGAACTTCAGCTATGTCCTGTAATTCGCCATTCGACAAATCGAGTATTTGAACGTTCTTCTCGTACACTAACGCCTTCAGCACAGACATGAGTTCCTGTTTGCTCATATCCTCCTGCTTTAATCTCAATATAAACGTGTTCTCACACGACTTTAAACATTTCGTTACGATATCGCGTACTTTTATACCGTAAGTACCGCAAATAGTCCCGTACCGCTCGACTATGGACGGTGTTTCCAATTCGATTAGCTCGCATTTGAAGTTTTTCACGATATCCCCTTCGTTCAGAATTGTGAACACATTATTCGAGTTTACCACGATGCCGTTCATAGTTCTCAAATTAAATTTCGCTTTGCAGCCGGTATCATTGTAAAACATTTTCTCGATATCAATTAATATATCATCCACCGATGGTTTCGACGCGCTCGATAGCTCCACTTGCGTTTGGAATGCATTTCCATCTACCGAAACGTTTAAAATCACCGATTTGATTAAAATATTAGCATCCTTGGAAACCAGTTCGTTAGAAGACGGGTCTATAGGCGAAGGTGTCCGAGAAATATTTGCTTTCGTGAATCCGACCGACAACAAACACATTTGCTGCTTTTTCTTCTGAAGTCTAAATCGATTTAGAGACTGCGTTACTTCGGTATCACAATTATCTGTACTTCCCTCATCGGTCAATTCGAGTACTTGCTCTTGCTCTTGCATAGCATCCTGATCCTGATCCTTTGCTGCTTTGTGCCTTTTTGGATTCTTCTCGTAGTCAATATCACTATTGCTCGATTTTCTTTTCGCTATACTGAAATTATTATCGGAATGCCTCCTCTCGCTAACGGTTTCGTTCATATCGTCTTCCAGCCAATCGTCTGAAAGCACTTCTTCGCTGTTCAACAGCGGATTTACAACACGTTTAGTAGAAGCTAAGGTAGATCCAATTGGATCGGTTCTGTGCTTCAAACTAGCTATAGTTCTTTTGTAGTCTTCTCCCGCCGAAATTTTTTCTATACTGTCTCTTCTATCGTCACTGGGTTTCTGCGAATTACGTGGCGATTTATTTGATCGTTTCGAGTCCTTCTTCACATTTCTTGGGAGCACAGCGGATAAAATCTTGTGCATTTCGTCGTAGTCTGCCAGTTCTTCTGGGGATAAATAATCAACGCGATCTCTCCAGTTTTCTAGGCAATCCAACGCCGTTTCGTTCTCGTTCGTTTTGAGTTCCAAGTTTGCCCCGTGTTCTATCAAAAATTTCATCATAGACGTATTACCGCAGGACGCTGCGTCGTGAAGAGGCGTAACCCCTTGGCACATAATACTTCCAGGATCGTTTACGTCCGCGCCGTGTTGTAATAATAATTTTGCAATTTCCACGTGGCCATGATTAGCAGCTTCGTGAAGCGGAGTCCAACCAAAGTGATCTCGAACGTTTGTTGGGTGACCAGCTTCTAGTAATTTCTCTGCACTTTCAATGTTTCCGTTGATAGAAGCTACGTGAAGTTGCGTTTCACCCTTTTCGTTTCGCTTCACAACTGCCGACTTTCTTCTTGTCCGTCTTCGACTTGTTTTGCTCTCTTCCTTGACTCTCAATTCAGCTTCCACATCCGATAAATCGTCTAAACAAATGTCTGCTCCGATATTGTTCTCCTCCGATTCATTTTCACTGTCAATATCAGACGATCCTTTCAGTGAATCTATTTTCTCTTGGAGCGCCTCTATCTCTTCCGTCTTTCCGCAGTCTATTAAATAATTCAAGCGTTCTCTCAAAACGCATGTTTCCAACGAGACATCTTTGCAATCTCTCGCGTTCCTTAACGCTAAACTGTATGCACCTTGAATTGCTTCGTCCGTTGCTTTAGTCATTGTTAATAAATCGGCTAAAAACAAGGCAGATCTACAAATCTCACGAGGATCTGTGTAGAACTGCAATTCCTTGTTAGCGAACACTAACGCTTCGTTGTATTGTCCTACATCCTTCAGAGTCTGGGCCAGACTCAACAAAGCTGCCCCCGTGCGATCACTTTCGATGCTTTCCGCGCATTTCAGCATTTCTCTGTAATAATAGATCGCTTTCTCAAAACAATTTACCGCGATTGACGCGTCTCCGAGGATTTCGTAGAGCTTCAGCTTCTCGCTTGTACTTTCCTCTGTGCTCAAAGCTTGCTCCACGGAGTGTAAAGTTGCCACTGCAAAATAGAATATTATTTTTCTAAAAAATGTTGTGCAGGGCGAGTCTTGCAACGCGACGATCTCTATATAACTCTTAAGTTATTTTTTTAACTATAAATAACTCTTGTTCAAAAGTGTACATGCATAAATACGTTAATTGTATATATAGCACGTTCTGTTTTTATAAATATACCTATTCTGAGATTCTTCTCTACTTGCTGCTTAACGTTACTGGGCAAACTTTCCATAACATAAAGAGAAACCAGTATCTTGCGCGACTCGTGCCATCTTTCCACTTTCAACAGTAATTCTGCCTGAAAAAGTCGAGCCTCCGCTTTCAGAAGCACATTATCGATTTCAGCGGCTGCTTCAAAGTGCCTTAACGCCGAATCGTAATCGTGTTTACGTTCGTAAACTCCGCCTAAAGCGATTTGCGTTCTATGAAAATCTTCTTGCAGATTGTGCGTCTCACACAAGGCTGCAGCTTTCCCCATGAGATCAACAGCTTGAGAATGTTCCTTCTGAGCTTCCAGTACTAAACCAAGATTTAAGAATAACCGTGCCCGCATAGTAATCAATTCCTTCAACTCCACATTTGACTCTCCTAATCTAGACAATTAATCGATTAGTCAAACATCGCTCATACACAAAGAATTAATATTGTGTATTACGTACAGGTGAAACATACTCGTTGCACAGTCGTATACTCTTCATGTACGCCTTCCTCGCATTAGATAGAATCTCTGGCTTGTTGTCGGAATTTTCAACCAGACTTTCACCCCAGCAGAAATATGTTCTACCCAATGTGGCGTAAGCTCTTTGTTCCTCTAATAAACTGTTCGTTTCCTTGGCTCCTTCTACCTAAGACAAGAATGTTATTATTCCCATTGTTGACATAATGTTACACACCGATAAACATTAAAAAAAACAAACCCAAGTAATGATTCTGGTGCTTCAACGCTTCCTCATAAGCTCCAAGGTTCGCTTGTGTTTCTCCGATCATTCTATGAGCTACGGCAACATTCAGCTTGTCGTCTAACATGTTACAAACCTCCAACTGCTCTGTGTATTCTTGTAAAGCATCTTCGTACTTTCCTGACTCAAAATACATGTCTCCGAGCTCTTTAACGACCACAGCCAATTGCTGAAAATTGCCATCTCGCGTCGCCCGCATCTTCTTTTTAATTAATCCTGTTATATATTAATAATTATCGTCAACAATAAAGCAAGTAATATCGTTAGAACGTATATATTAGATTGTTGCGTATGAAATGTTCGATTTTAGAATGCAAAAAATTACGAACATTATAAAATAAACAACCGGCACTGAACATATATAATACTAAACTAACACTTACTTTCGAAATCCATTGTGCAGATTGTTGAAAAATAAACGAATCTCGGTAAACGCACGATGTTCGATTCAAAGAAACATTTCAAACACTATAGCATATTTATAACGGTAAAGAAGAAAGCACAAATTCCTATGGACGGAGAAACGAAGCGACGTTGGTTAAAATCGCTAGACATCTATAGATTACCATCGACTGCTGAAATAAAAGAATAAGGTACTTTTACTATTAAAACAATTAACATATATATGTATATATATATTTACAGTATTTCGTGAAAGTATAAATGGAAACAATTGAATCAATTGTACGACTGAAATAACGCGAAACGGAACCGTGAGAAAATAATTACACAGTAAATGTCTATATGACACTGACTACGAATTGAAGTCACTTTAATCCAATTAGTCCTAAGCGAATCACACCGGTTTATAACACAGTTTCCGTCAGGAAAATTCCTCGTACATGTATACACGCTGCTCCCCTTCGTCGGTGTACATTTCCTTCGAAATATTCGTGAACTTTCGTGATTGAGCAACATCTACGGGACATATGTATGCGAAACACAGTACGAGTTAGTACGATCATTTCACAGCAGCAACGGCGGCGCACAACGCTAACAAACCTGGCACATCTCGCACGATTTACGACAAATTTCTTTACAAAATTCCATATTAGGAGGAAATCTACAATATTATTAATCATCTAACAGACTGCGGATGTTTATGCTATTTTCAAAGTAAAATAGAATCTTAAAATAAAATAATTATTTTCCGTGATAGCCTTTTTGTGATGAAAATAAATTTTTCTATTTCTTGTTAAATTTGTTATTGCATTTTCTCTGTGAATAATTATCTAATACATTATTTGGCCATTTGTCCACACTGTGCGGCGCTTGAAAACAAAACTTACAGTTCAAGCTTTCGATGAAATTTAGAAAATGAAAATGCAACGCTCGGAACATTCCGCACGTGCTCACTTGAAACTTGATCCTTTGAATTTTCTTGTCGTTCTCTCGCGTGTGCTATCGGCTTCCGTATAACAAAGCAAAGTAATAAAAATCATTCAGTCGTTATAAAGAATAATGCGCAATACTTCGTGAAATTTTAAAACCAACTTCTCCTGAAGAAAACGTACAAACAAAAGAACATATCACAACGAATCTTGCATTCAATTCATTGATCCCAGCTGCGAGAATCGTCTACTGATACTTATACAATAAAAATATTTGCAAATGTATTAAATAGATACAGAAAGCCTTACATTTTGGTTGACTACATATAAGGGTTAATAATGAAAAGAGTTTTCACGGATGCTATGTTCGATTCGCGAGAAACAGTTCCACAAGGAAAGGGGTTGAAATGATCGAAATTGTTCGCGTGATTTGAGACATTTGAGACGTACGTATGTAAACTTGAATCGCTTTATAATCTACGGAGCTGAAGTACGAGCTGGTACGAGGTAGTACGAGCGTTGTACAGTAGGTAACCTGTGGCGCTTGAAAGTTCATTCATTCCGTGGGACTTCAGTCGGACCGTGTTGCGGCTCACTAAAAGGTGATGGCTGCAGCGTGCCGTGGATCAGTGACACGAAGTTGACATATTGCGCGAAAACGGTATCGGACGTCTCTTCACCTCTTTTTATGATCTTCGTCAAATCTACTAATGGCAGGAGAGTTGCATAAAGAGAAATTTACGGGTAAGCTGCACGCTGATACTCTTCAGTTTCGAATCACCACCGAGTTTGGATCGATACACGGATTCTCTTGATGCTGATAAATTCTTTCCACGGCGTGTGGATGCTGTCTTGTTTTTCTCCATTCTGACGCGTCAAAAATATCATTCTTCTTATTCCCTTCGTCTAATAAGTCTTAGCTCTTGCGAATTCCAACGATACTTCGCGAGATTATCCCTCCCGCGCGTGTAATTACAGAGATAAATTGCTATTAATTAAGGCGCTCCGTTAGATCAGGCATTCCCTTTGTCGAGCATTCTGTAATTATTATAAATCGGATGCGCGTCGTTCGAACAATTGAAATAGAATTGTTCTCGCACTGTTGCCAATTATTTTTCATATATTTTTAATTATTAGACCGCGAATCTTTATGCATTTACAAAGAAAATAAAGGATTAGCAAAATTTGTTTTTAATGTAATAAATTCATTAAGGGATGAAATGAATTTTTATTTTATCCCACAATCAATGCAGAACACTTTTATTTTGCATAAAGTACCGCTGTCTAACGATTGGATATATTTTTCTACAAATTAAATAATGCACTTTTCTTATAATAAACTATTTAGTCTACGGCACAGATGAACATTCCATTAATTTACTATTTTATGAAAGAAGCATCGAAGTTGTGCATTTTGTAATCTCTGTTTTTAGATTCAGAGATCATGTGTTATATGTATATATATATATACAAGTGCATATATATATATACATGTGATATTGTGTAATACGCCTTGCGTTCAATTTAAAATTAGGCTCCTCAATTATCGAATGATGTCAGAACATCAAGTTTTGCCATTCATTTTATTTTTAACTTTTAATTACTCGCACATGATACCTACAGTTTTGAAACTTTAAATTTACCACTGCTTCAAGCATAAACAAAGCAAATATCTATTTTTTTTAAATTTTATCTATGTCGGAGGCTTATACAATTCTGTATAAATTATCATATAAAAAGAATTACTTGTTTTGTAATAATTAATACATTTAATTCTAGTACAACCAACGCTGCTCTATCAGTCCAGTACAAAGGAAAGCTCCACAATGTCCTATTGCGATATTAAAATTCATCAACGATGGAAGAAAGAAAACTCTCAAAATCCTGTGACATTCTGGCAAGATTGAACGAGAATGAACAGAAAGTGTTCGAAAATCAAAATCATAACAAAAAACCATCTCCTGTCGCATTTGACGAAGTGGACGCGGAGATTTTAGCGAATAACAAAGATCACATCAATGATTCATCCAAAATCAATTGTTGCAATGTCCCTTCTAAACTATTGTTACCTTCAAAAGACATTCAGGTAATTTCTCATCTATGTTAACGCTTGTTCAAAATATTGTTTACATTATTAAATATTTCGATATCTAATTAATTACCAAACATTTAGGTATTACACGAGGTATTATATCAATTTCATATCCATAAAATTGAAGAAAATCATAATCCCTTGCAGAAACATTTTCTTTACGTCTTTAGTCTCAACTTTGTACACTTCGAAGTTCCCTTTGTCTCTTTGAATCCTTTAAATCTCTAGAATTGTCAAAGTGTAAATTAACATTATTATTTAATAAATTAACGTTATTATTATTATTTAAAAATGTTAATTTCTTAATTGAAGAACTCGGAGAATGAAGAGAAGTCATGTTCTGTGAAACAGAACAATCAGCCACCGTCTCCAACTACTTTACAATGGGGAAGGGCTATAGCCGAAGTAAAGGAGCACGCTGTAGCAAAATTACAAGATGAACTTAAGAAGGCCCACGAGGAGTTGAAATTGAAAGATGAAGAAGTCACTCGACTCTCGAGAATTAAACAAGATGTCGAAGCTGAATTGGAAGAACTCACTGCCAGCCTTTTTCAAGTAAAACATAAATAAATTTAATAAACTATCGTAGAAAATCGATCATCGGATGTGGCTTAATATTATCATGTTTAATAGGAAGCGCACAACATGGTTCGAGAAGCAAACGTACGTCAAGCTACAGCTGAACGCCTATTGGAGGAAAGTCGTATGAAAGCTGAAGTTTTAGCTGCCGAGGTTGCAGCTCTGAAAACTTTAGTGTTGACTTCAACGCCAGCCAAACCGAACTTTCATTTACATCCTCAAATCGACACAAAAAGTCGTGTAAATATCGAAGACGGTCAACAAGGTCTTTTCGCAAGGAAACATCGAAGGTAAAGATACTTGGTAAACTATCTACAAGTACGTACATTAACTACTCTGAACGTTTGTCTTCTTAGATCACCGTCACATTTCAACTTAAAATACGGACGAGAGAATTCTCCACCTGACTCGCCACTGAGAGAGCAAAGAACTTCGTTACCATCTGATCGAGAATCTCTGGAAAGAGATTGGAAAAAAGATTCAGACAAGGAGAAGGACAAGGAATGTAAAGATTTCGGTCTGGAAGTTGACCCCAGAGTTCACACAGAGTTTCTCAAATGGAAAGCTAATCCATGCGTAGACAAAGGTGATCCTTTCGTTGGTAGAATATTTAAAGAGGACATCGATCTTTGTCTTGATTTTCCTAATAAAGAGTTGGGTACAAGAGTTAGACAAGCCGTTCTCGATGGTATCATATTTATCGAGGCCATCAGTGACAAAACTAAATTTACTTTTCGAAAGTGAGTACATTCCCATACAGAAACATGACATAGAACGAAATTCTATTTATGAAATGTTTGAACAAATCTATTTCATTGCTTTCAGAAAATGTATATTACTAGAAGCGCCGCGACAATGTTATTATCGTATGAGAATTGGGGATCAAGAAAATCAGTGGTACAGCATATCACAAATTTGCCGCAACCGAGTGAGTTTGATAATTTAAAAACACTGTCCAACAGGCCAAAATACGTTTCGATTTTCAATATGCGATTCTTAAAGAACGAAGGAAAAGTTTAAATCTGTTGGACAGTAAAGCGATTTGTATTTTTAGAAATGTGAATATTCAATCATTTCCTTCCTTTCTTTTTATAGATTATAGCGGTCTGCGATTTCTTGAATTATTTACGATATGTTGAGCGTGGCCTTGTCAAAAGCTCAGGTAAATCATACATTCAAATTTCATTTACAAGTATAAAAGAATAATGTGAATTGTTACAAATATTTGATCAAATTAAATTCGATTCCTTGCTTATTTGTTTTATGAAATTATTGCTTCTTGGAAGCAAAATGGGAATTGAGTTCCCATTGTGTGAATTGAAACGAGAACTTCGTGCATGTAGAATCGAAAGATAAGTTTTCAAAGAATTTTAATGTTATATATTTGTTTCAGTTCACGATGTTTATTGGGAGATTATACGATTGCGAAAGGAAATGGCGTTCGCACGTTTAGGTCTCGAATTATCGTCTTAACATACTCCAAGGAGGACTTGTTCTAGTCTCAAGTGTAACAAATTGAGCCATGGATCTGTTATTATTCGTTTACATCTATCGACAGTAGATTGTTGAAAATTTTAATCGTTCCATCTAGCCTCGATCTTTTTTTAATCCACGATCGAGAATTTATAGAATAAGTGTTGAAGTTTTAATGTATAAAAGCTCTTTTGATTCTCCTATTGTAGCGTAAAACGCTGGCAATTTATTTAAAAAAGGAAAAAAACAAGTTTATATCGATCGATTTATAAAACCTTTCTTTGAGATTATATTTTCGAAAATATCGAGTACTGTTTACATTCTCGAAGTAAAAGACTAATTTAACGATCTGATCTTAATTATACGATATATATAAATATTATTTATTAACAGACATAATTACGTTCTGATCTAATTTAAGGTGCAATGAGATATTTGTAGGATATTGGGGGAACACGGTGCCTTTTGACTTTTCACTTATCGATAAAACATGATTATCCCTTAATTTTAACTCGATAGTTAGCATCGCTTTGTTCGTATAGCAGTACATCTTGTTGTCGTCACTCACGTGAGAAAGAAGAGATATAGTCTGAAAAGCTTACTTCAAAACTCAAAGTAATTACGTTGTCGTATACGTTCACAATGGACATGAATATTTAAACATTCACAGAAGGTTAGTAGATCGAAGGTTAATTGTATTTTTATTATTGTTGCGCGTTCATTAATTGTTCAAATTTATGTTTTCATAGTGCGAATCTCACTCTGAGAGATCATTGAAGATATGTTATCAATAGACTGCGGATTTGATGCGTTCATGACAAAAATGAGTAGGTGTAATTGCAAACAGGTAATAGATTAAAAGATTGATATACAAAAATTTGATTTTGCACAAAGATCCGCAGTCTAGTTTTATCAAACACGTTGATAACATCTTACACGACTATCGTATTACTTTCATCAAATAATTAGCACCTCAGGTTTTGGCTAATCAAATGAAAAAATGCCATACATACATTACATTTATTAAGAATCAAAAAGAAAAAGAAACAAACGAATGCCTATGAAATGCGAAGGTGTTATTCTTTTATATATATGTACTAGTTGACGTTGCGTTAAATAATTTAAACATTATTTTCTAACCACAATTTAAGGATAAACGATGTTATGTATATTCGTTATAGCGATTTGACATTATCTTTAGAACATTTATGAAACGTAGCGCATAATCCCTGTGCAATGCAAATCTGAACCATGAGTACTGTCCAAAGGTACATATATAGTCCTCCACTCAAAAAGTGTTCTTTTTCTTACGAAGCAAACATTAACTAGTACCTGGTAACTAGCACACATATAAATGTATACTGTTGACAATTTCATAAAACATTAGACACGTCATATAATTAATATATGGCTAAAGGTGATATAAAATGTTTCCAAATATTAACATTTAATGTGTGGTACGCTAGAAACGTCTTTCTGATAGATCCGATTAGAGCAGTCAGCTGAAAATAATCACAGTTTTGTCGTGTATCTTCTTTTTCTTTTGTTCGATAAATTTTTTTCATTGAAAACTCATGACAAAGACTATGTAATTCATTATGTTATCTATAAGGAAATATTGTTAAACTGTTTCGATTTTCTAAAATAATGAAGCTGCTGATATATACGATATAGTGCTTCCAATAATTACACGAATTCTTTTTCTTGAAAGTATACAATTGTCTTTCTACATGTGCACGTGTAAGAATATTTTCTTGCTTATATATTGAAGGTGCTTTATTCATAATCGTTAAGAAAGTATAACTGTAAAGATATTTACGAATTATAAGTTTTAGTATAATTTCATGTATTATTCAGTTTTTTTTTAACGTAAATTTTTATACATTCGAGTTTTATCTCCGGCATAGCTGAAACGCGTTTTGACTTTGAATGATAATTTCGTGAAAAGATATATATAAATTATTAATAAAAGGAAATTACACTCTCTCCCATACAAGAAATGATCGCAATACGTGCAGACCATACGGGTGAAATTTTTCGAGAAATTGCATTTTACATAACATTATTAAAGAAGATCGAAATATATATATTATATATATAATATGTACTATAATTGTGTCAAGTGCATCCGATGCGTACTAATCAATTATACGATAGAAAAGAAAAAATGTACGACGTTAAACAGTCAATTAGAAATATTTCAATAGTAATTCAAACTGTTCAAAGTTGCCAAAGATTGCTTCCGAATAATTAGTAATACACGAAAACTGATTTGTTAGACATATAGTTTAACGCAATAGCGTAATGTTAATTTACCGCTGAACGATAACAAAAAGAAAAATCGTGTTCGTATAATTCATAGTAGTTCCCAACGAATATGTATAATGTATACTGTCGTCCTCATGTAGAAAACATTTTGTGCATTCTCTACGGTGGTATTTGAACGAAAAAATATAACTTTTTCGTCCGTTACTAGATAAGCTGTAAGCACTGTAACCGTAAATATTTTTTGATTTTTATTTATCAAATAAATTTGAATACAGCCAAAATATGATTCCGATATTATAACTCTTTCCGCATCGCCATAATTTAATTTACTGAACTAATTTTTCTAGCCTTACAGAGAAATTGAAGTCGTTTGGTCTATATGTGAATTGAAAAGAGTCAGATTTTGCCAATCACTGATATATCAGATAGAAAAATGCTGATATGCATACATATATGTTATACATATATACAATGTATACAGGGTGAAACACTTTTTTATCAGGTATCAAGAGAGCTTCGACATGATCATAACAAATTTTTTATCAACTCTTTGTTTTGCAAGTGTCCCTATATAATTTTTTACGCCTATTTGTTTGAGGATTTCAAGACGAATTCGGTAAGTAACACGAAAAAAATTGTTACAATCACGCGAAAGCTTTCTTGAAACCTGATGGACCTGATGAAAACATTTTCGATCGGACTGCTAATAACTATACTGCGAATCTTTATGAATTTATAGGAAAATTGAGTAGACGAAATCGATAATTGTTAAAATTGAAGATATCAATATACGATTTCTCCTCTATTAAAATTGCTAAGGGAAGCAGCAACATTAAATTTGTTTTCAATTCGTTGCAATCGATGCAGGCAATTTTTATTTTGCATAAAGATTCACAATAAATAATAGAGTAATCTCTCCTGGTCACGATTCGTGGTTCACCGTTCACCCTGTACATATATATATATATGTACAGTAGCTGCGCATTCGGAATGCGACCACTAGGTGGTGCTGAATAGCAAATTCCCTCACTTTTTGCTTGACAAGACTGGATACACAGTACCTGTGCGGACTTTATTTTTCTCTTATTAACTGTACTACGAAATTCCGATAAGAGGGATACTTATTTCAGTGTTACCGGTGGCAAGGTTCACTCAGTGTTCCGCACCCGATCCGAGCAACATGAAGAAAGCTATAGCACTACTCGCTCCAATCGCTCTTGGTACATTCTTTTACTGGAGGTAGGTTCTTTGAATTTCTATTTCGCACTGTTCGAACAGAATTGTCACGATCGCATTTGAAATTTATATTAAATGTTACAAAAAATTTCCTTCTCGTTTGATCGGTGTAAACATCGATTCGCACTGTTTACATTCTAATAAACACGGCAATTCGAACATGTACTTATTTCACCACCAAATCTCGAAACGTTGTCGATATATTCAAACTATTATAACATCGTAGAAAAGAGTTGCACATCGATAAAGCTAGACCTGTTTGAAAGCTTGAAATCTCAACTTTCACAATTTCATTAGTCATTTTAACGTGAGATCTTCCTGCGTGGCATATAGCGGCAAAGCTAAGAAATGGAAAACACCGGATTCTCTCGATAAAGTTGCAAATTGATATACAGGGCGAATTACGAATCCTGATCAGTAGAGAATACTCTGTTATTAGCAGTCCGATCGAAAATGTCTTTATCAGCTTTTGCATGGTTTCAAGGGAAAATGGTTTCAAAATTCTTTTGAAACCATGTATATTAATGAAAATATTTCCGATATAGTAAGCTAATAACAGAGTAATTTCTACTTACAGTATACTGCAGTTCAGTATATTTTAGTATATATTACAATAAATTTTTTTATTTACATTTATTTACAAAAAATAAATTTTAATATGGAGAGTGACGCACGAAAGCGTTCAAAATTCGAATGCTTTTCGAAACAGTAAAACTTTGTTAAAATCGAACTAAACTGAATGTTACGTGCACAAAAGGTTTTGGAAAAATCGCACCTAGACAGGAATTACACGTGAAAACGCAAAAGGCACTTTTTAAAACCTTTTTTACTCGAGTATGTAAGGTAAATTGAAAATATGTATGTTAGTTATGCACATGATGAAAAATCGATCGAAATAGATTAACACGAAAGTGAATATCAACTAATATAGATATGAAAAACATGCATATTTTAAATTTTCATTGCTCAATCAACAAGGTTTTAATAAGTGTATTTTTGTACATGTAATTCTTACCAATTGCAACTGTTTGAATTGATCCAAATCCTTGAAGAAAAAAATCAGGTAAACACTTTCTTGAGCCAATGCAAGTTTGTCGGTGATTCGTAAATTTGTATCGGTCGATTTCGTTCGACAAAACAAGGAGTGTTGCGGTTGCTATGCGCGCACGATTTACAGGAAAATTCCCGATTCGATTTACTTACTTCTACGTACATACGTGTATCGTAATCGTTACGGACGCTATCTGGAGCTCTGTGTTTTGATAACAAAATCACAATATAATAATGCAACCTCACCGCGAGACGTTAATGTTGCAGATGGAATTATTATCCTATCATGCTAATGACTGTTTCGAATATCATTTCAGAAAGATTAAGTAAGTACGTACCTCGGTAATAAAAACACCAAGGCCGGTTATATAACGATGATGTACAACAATCATCTCACGTATGACACAAACATTGTTGTTTTAAAAGCTTTATTCGATTTTTAGCAAGTGATATTAAACAAACGCAATTTTGTATACTTGTATAAAAATTTGTTCTAATAAAGATATCTATTAAATCATTTCTTAAATCATGTACTCGGTGTTTCTTTTACTTTTTTTAAGTTTTCTATGGGGTGTAATCTTGTTTTGCACAGAACCACATTAGAATTCCAGTGTAACAGCTTCAGTCGTTATTGAAGTTAATTGCGGGTACCGGTGTAGGTTCCCCGTAAAAAGTACAACAGTTCTTTTTGTTCGTTTACTTTGCTCTCTGGACAACGGGTATTATCTATTTATGTCAGAATCTTGTACCTTGTACCGGTAAAATTCGCCGGTATATGCACGCAAGGTATCCCAACGTAATACATATGTATATGAAGTGCAGAACTAAGACGAAAACATTGCAATGACCTGGAAGAGCATAACTGACTTCGGGAAGTTAGTTTTCGAACTCGATGTACAGGGTGATCTCGGCTCTAAGCAACTCCCATTGCGTTTACAGTTAGGAGCGTAACTGATTAATAGACATTATGTAATTTTCTATTTTTGTAAACAAATTTTAAGAAAGCGGTATCAAATAAAATTTTATTTTCATTGGCAATAGCAATGGTAGATCCAAATTAAATAAAATTTGTACTAAATTCATTTTTATACAATTTCTAAAATTATATAAGAATATAATAAGATTATTATAGGAATTTATATATACCTACATTTTAGAACACCCTGTATATTATTTATAAGATAAAAATTTTTCATAATTTATTGCAATTTCTGTTATAATTTTACAGATTAATTGTAAGTGGTGGTCCCATTATTGTGAAATATTTGAAATGTTTCAAAACATTGAAATTTATATGAAAATAAATGATATATAAACTAATACTTAGTAATGGAACCTTTATTGTTTAATCTTTGTAAATAAAATTCATGATATTCACTAGTTAAAAATTCATTTATTTAATCACCACTTTGAAATTCAAGTGATATTTACGTTACTATTCATGTGGAGTTCCACACAGTACATTTTCGTGACATTCTAAATTATACCTTACGTTGTATTAACAATGCCTGCTCACAAATTACAATTAATGAATGTGAGAAGGTCTGATTTGACATCGTAAAATATAGAAGCTTTCCTACAAACAATGCACATACATAATTATCCGCAATATATTTATTGCGCATGCACACATTAATAAATCTTACATTTTCCATTCGAAGTTCTCAATTAGGTATAAGTGTGACGATCGTGGCGTATTTTCATAGAGGGAAAATACGTTAACGTACTGTTTCATTCATTGCGATCTGATGATCACAGACATTTAATTATGTATCATCACAGACGTGCCATCTCCAAGATCGCTAATATTAATTTCACAATTGACACCTTACGAAAATATCTTTTCAATCCAATTTTCATTTATTATTTTTTTACACAAATACTACTTGTGTTTATATAGTTATCTAATATCATCAATATGATAAAATCATGCTCGTATACTTTCCCAATTTTATAATCGAGCAATTGAAAAATAAAGGAACATATCACGGGCTATTGTTACAAAATTGTTGCGTAGTAACATTGAAATTTCATGCTCGACCAATTGAAAAATAAGTTGAACGCACGCGTTTAAACGCGTTGATTGTTAAGGATATGCACGACGATAAGTATGACCTCTAACTGCTGCTTCGTTTTAACCATGAGTCGTCTCCATCAAATAAAAGTCTCCAAAGTCTACAATGTCGAGTTATCTGCTAATAGAAAGCGGCAAGCCGACTTCGTCTCCTTGGCAGATACATTACAAGTAGAATACGCATCTCTTTACACTCGAAATAGAGATTTAAACCCTTTGCACTCGAGTGGCGACTCGAAGACGCGTCATTAATAATTATTGCACCGTGTTATTCGAAATATTTGCTGCATTATTAAATTTCTATTTAATAAGTTACTAAACTTATTTCATATTTTAACGAACTACTGAAAGTATTTGTACCAGGTATATTCATATCTCGTAAATTTTTATACTTTATACTACTTTATAATATAAAAATTAAGAAAACCATATAAAATGGAAATATTTCAGACCGATAGAAAAATTCTGCTTTAGTCCGTTACTGATTACACGTTTTCGGTAACGGAGTAAAGGCCTCTTGTGGTTCCGCCGCCCATCAAATGAGCGTGACACAGCAACTAAACGATTACCGTACACGTCACTTCGTTAACACTTTGATGAAGAGCAAAGTCCTCGTTACAAACGATGTTACATCGGTAGATAACATTATCGATATCGTTACTCTGTACATAAAACTCTGCAGCATTAATAATCCGTTGGTATTTGAAAAACATAAAAGTATGTCGCGATAAACCTGAACAAACAAAGTCCAATGTACCTATTGACATCTCGTTATTGCAGTATCATTTGTCCGATGCAGTTAATACGCGAAATGACTTATGATTTCTTTTTCCAGCACCGAGAGTGATCTGAAAGTACCTGTTCTACCCGAGACGAATTGGGGATCCAAAAAGGATGGGAAAGTATCCACCGAAATACGGCCGTTCACCATCGATGTGCCGAGCAAGGTGAGTTACCGAAATTAATGGTGCTGATTAGTATTCATTTGATTCGTACTTGAAAGTTTTCATAATTGTACACGCGAAGGTTATAGAGGACCTGAAACACCGCCTCGCGACAAGAAGATCATACACTCCACCGCTCGAAGACGCGGCATGGACTTACGGTATGTCGACCACGTACCTAAACACAATCCTGGACTATTGGAAGGACAAGTATAACTGGACAGAAAGACAAGCACTGCTGAACAAGTATCCGCAATTCAAAACTAACATTCAAGGTAAACCAATCACATTTTTATTATTAGATTACTAGACTGCGGATTTGATAAGAGAAAAATGGGCGAACACAATTTAAAGCAGTGGATGTATTAAAAAGATTTAAAGACATCAGGTGCATCAGATTTAGCTTAATGAGACGATATAAAGAAGAAAGAAATTTTAATTTCGATCCTGTGTCATGCAATCAATGGAAACATTTTTTATTTTGCATGAAGATCCGCAGTCTAGTAATTGCACGGGGTAGCTGCCGTAAAATCAGCCGAAATGAAACAAATGGAAGATTTTTCAATTTTGTGTGTCATTGGTTGTTGAAACTACAGTTTTATACTAATATTAACATTACGAACTTCAGGTTTGGATATCCACTTTTACCATGTCAAGCCTACGAATCTGCCGAAGAATAAGAACGTGAAGGTGCTGCCTTTATTGATGATGCACGGATGGCCCGGATCGATCGTTGAGTTCCAAAAAATAATACCCATGCTAACGACTCCTTCGGCCGATCGTGACTTTGTGTTCGAGCTGATTCTGCCGTCCCTTCCCGGATACGGATTCTCCGAGGGAGCAGTTCGGCCAGGATTGTCTAGCGCACATGTAATTTTTCGATGCGTAAACTCGAATACAAGTTCCATTTATTCTTTCTAACACAAAATCGTCTTTTTATTTCAGGCTGCAGTTATATTTAAGAATCTAATGCAGAGGCTCAAATTTGACAAGTTCTACGTACAAGGAGGCGACTGGGGAGCTCATATTGCCGCTAACATGGCTGCTCTTTTCCCCGAAAAGTTAGTGAACTCTTCATGGATTCCCAAGGGAAAAGATTCAAAGAGATAATTTATTCAATTCCCTTTACAGGATCATCGCTCTACACAGCAACATGTGTCATGTGCTGACTGGAACCACTTTGTTTTGGTCGACATTGGGTACTTATTTCCCGTTCTTGGTGAAAGTAGATAGCGAACATTACAATAAATATTACCCTCTGAGCACTGGTCTGTCGAATCTTATCGAAGAGTCCGGATATTTCCACATACAAGCTACAAAACCAGACACGATCGGTACATTTTTCTCTTTCACGTAATGTTGCCAAAATCATTGTAATTATACGACGTACATTTGCAAATATATGAAATTGTCTATATCAGGAGCGGCTCTTGCAAGCTCTCCAGATGGTCTGGCAGTATATATTTTGGAAAAATTCAGCACATGGACGAATAAAGCCTACAGACAACGAAACGACGGTGGCTTATTAGAGAAGCACTCGCTCGACGAACTTTTGGACAACATAATGGTATACTGGGTGACAAACAGCATTACGACCAGCATGCGTTTTTACGCGGAGACTTTAAGTTCAGCGAGCAGAACCCTGAAAATTGAAAAGTAAGTTTTATAATTTACGTGATATGAATATATAATAATCATGTCACCGATCAACATTCCGAATATTATTTTTAGGTATCCGATAAAGGTACCTACAGCTTGTGCTGCTTTCCCGAACGAGCTTCTCCTGACGCCTGAGAGTTTGCTCAAAGAACGATACGCTAATATAATTCAATACAATCACATAGCTCGCGGAGGACACTTCGCGGCTTTCGAGGAGCCCCAACTTCTAGCCAACGACATTTTCACTTTTGTAAAGAAAATCAGAAGCATCAAGGACAGCACATAAAAGACAAACAACTGTGATCGTTATTGATACAAAATATAAATCATCATTTACATTTTAATTACGTGTACATTTCCTATACAGTTTAACATGCATCTCTCTTATTTATTTCATACGACGAAGTATATAGAAACTTCGTCACCCTTTATTTACAGTCTTCTTGCTAGCGATAACGCGATCCACTGTGCGATAACATGTTTAACGTTAAGCGCTGCTAGCACCAGATTTTTCCACGCTCTCTAACAACGTTTGCAAATTCGTCTCGAACAATTCGCACCTGATCGGCATCTCCAACGAATAGAACGGATTTTTCAGAGCATAGTCTGCGTACAATTCGAATACTCTTTTCAGTAGAATTTCTATTCCGCTTTGCGTGGACTCCGCCACAACGATAAACTTGATACCGGTTAATGTCTGATAACAGTGAAGCCTAAACGTATCTCCTTCTAAAATTTCGATCCCAGAACAACGTGGCTCGGGACTGAGTTGACTAGCGATTGCAAATAGAGGATAGAACATCGACGCTAAGAAAATCTTCTCGTTCGTAGTCATCCTAGCACGACTGAACCTAAGCGATAAAGGATAACACTCTGGATGCTCCAATAAATCGAACACGTCTTTCCCATTTTCTAGTTCCCTTCCTACTACCGGGCTGCCGTTCACTGCTGTCAGAACATGACCCACTGAAATAAGTTGATCGTTATTTACCGTGTTAACATCAGACCTGGGCAAAGCTGGCTCACGAAACAAATTGTAATATGTGTTAAAGTTCTAATAGAGAGTTCTAATAGAGAGTTCTTATAGAGAGTTCTTATAGAGAGTTCAAATAGAATTGTTCACAGTTTGAACCTGTTAGTAAGTCTTAGAACATCCCTGGTTTTTAGTAAAACTATGGTATTTCGGATGTGTATTATGAACCTTTAACTGTATTGTAACTACACAATATACTTATTTTTTTTGTCATAAATGCATAAGATCTCCTGTTTAATGATCACTGTCCTTTTTTCCCCCTCCAGTTACTTAAAAGGAAGTTGAGGGATACAGGACTAACTCCCTGCCCATAACCACTAGAACCTCTGATCAGGGGCCAATCTTGGTCCTTTTTTGGCTTATTGGAGTGCCGAAGATGAAACGCATGTGATCCGTTTCTGACATACAACAATGCATTCCCTCTTCGGTCCTCCGCCACTCCTGTTCTTTGCTTATTAACAATCACTGTCCTAATACTTATGAGCGGGAGTGTACAAAATACTTTTGCTCGATCCGACTCCAACAAAATTTACCGATTCCTTTAATTTTTATGATAGCAATGATTTAGGTACAGGTTTAAGATTTCTTAGAGCCTAAAGAATGAATTGAAATCGAGTAACCTGCTGTCACAGCATCGTCGAAGGAAGAACATATTGCCCAGGCCTGTATATCGTTACAATTTTACGTAAAATTTCTTACCATTAATTCCGTCCCTCTGACCGAACGATACCACGATCTTTTTGTTCTCGTAACTCAGTTTTAAGTCCAACGGGTAATTGAAGACCTTCTCGTTTTCAATTCGTGGAACATTGTGGTCGTGATTGAAAATCAAACCGCCCGATTTTGACACGATATAGACACCGTATATGACCATTGCTTAAACGATTTCTGATGAAACTTCAATATTCTATTTGATTACGAACTAATGCATTTAGTTCATTACTGTGAATTTAAAATAAACTATGACAGTGCTTTCGTTCACACGAGCTGTCAACTTTCTTTAAGGTTATGTTGTGATCACAGTTGACGTGTTCTCTCTGGTTCATGCAATGAAACTGTACTGCCAGAGTACTACTGTATCACTGTAGCAGTGTTCTAGTGTCGAAAAAACGGAACTTTGTATTTAATACATTTAGTTCATTATTGTAAGTTTAAATTAATGTCAACTTTCGTTAAGGTTATGTTGTGTCATCACAGTTCAATGTATTCTCTCTGGTTCAAGCAACGATACTGCACTACTGTAGTAGTACTCTAGTTCATTATGTTTGTGTTTTTCAATCGCATATAGGTATAATGAGTCCTTTTTTCTTTAATTCTATCTTTATACTTGTACAATATTAATCCTGTCAGTAGCCATCTCCCAGTTTATGAAAAACATACAAAAATCTTTGTATGGAACTGTGCAGCAGCCCCACTAATTTCAGCCACGAGCCGCCACTGTTTTTGACAATATCATAACAAAAAGTTAATACTTCGCGCCATGGAAGGAAATCTAGATTTTTCCCATACTATCTATAAAAATGATCCTTTATTATTTAAGAGCTACGTTGGTAAAGAAGTAAGGATTTTAAATAAAGATGATTCTACGGTTTCTGGAATTGTTTATACCGTTGATCCTGTATCGGAAAGGTTAGTATTCTACGTAAATGTGGCTAAATAGAGGTGTGCGAGAAATCGGAAAGTTCAAGTATCAAGACCAGAGCTGTAAATATTTAGAAAATAATCTATTTTATTCGAAATTACACGTGCACTTTTTAAAATATCTACTTGTTAGAGAAAGATTTAAAATATTATTTCTCAAAACTTATGTGTAAGAAAAGTCTCTACAAAAAATGACCTTGAACTTGATTTTCATGGTCAACATTTTTTCCATTGGAGCAACCATATAGGAATAAACCGAAAAACTTGAAAAATTTATACAATCCAATATTTTCTGGTTCTCCTATATTTCAAATATCTGCGTGTAGTACTGGTACTTTTTTTGTTACCTTTTTAATAGTTTGCGATCTACTTTCAGCATTGTCCTGTTACAAGGTTGTCTACGAAACGATATAAAACTCGTCTTTGGACATGTTATAAAGAGCATAGAAGTTTGTTCGGATGAACTGCACGAATTACCAGAATTATTTACGAACCCACAAACATGTCTACTCCAATCGACTCTGGACGAACGGAAAAATGCAGTGATTAAAATGCTCAGTGAAAACAGGTTCCCTATCAAGGAAAAAGAAAATATTTTAATGATCGAAGATGTTCTCTCCATAAAGCCACCTTACAGGCCTGACGATTGTATATCCGCAAACAGTATTATTTTAGGAAGAATACAGAGTCTATTATCTTCTGTAGAAACTTAATATTTTAAATACAATATATAAAATATAAGCAATTGAAAAAGTTGTATTTAGATTTGGTGAAAACCGAAGAAAAATTGCCGAAAATCCCCAACGAACGGAATGAATAATAGGAAATATCCATATCATTGAATTTAGACAGTCCATATTCGGTTAAGAAAATAATTAAAATTTAGATTTGTATTGTTCATTAAAATAAGTTCAAATACAATATCGTATAATATTATTGTAATTATTTCGGAATAAAATACTTTCTCTCGTGAAGCATTCCGTTAATGTAAAAAAATATTTTCGCGTGTGTACATGTAATAATTCTTAAATTAGGAAACGATGACTTTCACAATAAATGAAATACATTGGTTGTTTTCAGTTGCATTATGTTAATTCAATAAAAAAATACACGAAGTTACCTCTCTAAATGTCTACACGCGCTTCGATATTTCTTTTTAAATAAATTACGGGTTCTGAAAATGCTAATCGATAATGAATCATTTTATACTTGGATCTCCTGCTGTGGCAACCGTAGTTATATCTGAAAATTTCTTTTAAGCGCTGTATGTATTCAAAAAGTCAGTTTAAATAGCAAATGCTTTTCTCTAACTGATTCAAGTACTAATCTGTAACTATTCACACTATGATCAAAGTTTTTAATCGTTTTATTGAGAAATGCTATCTACATAAAATAGAAATTTCTGCAAAGTTTTCGTTATTCTTTAACACGTTATTCACCAAGTCGTTTCAAAGAATATTTGGAATATAGAAATGGCGTTTAACGTGTTAATGCTTTTATCACACGAAAGACCGCATTGATATAAGGAGCAGAGTACGACATAAATGCAATTGTGGTATTGTATCAGTGGAGTAAAACACAGTTAGGGACAAAATTAATTGGAGACCTTTGCTCTCGAAAATATTTGTTGCATTATTCAATTCGTATTCAATAAATTACTAAACGTATTTAATATTTTAGTAAACTACTGTAAGTATTGTAAGAGGTGTTAGATCTATCAGTTTTATATCGATAAAATTAATTCAAGCTTCGAGAACAAAGGGTCGAAAACTTGTAGTTTTTAAACAATTGTACATAGAATATAAATCTTCGAGGTTGAAAGATGTCTCTAGATTTCGGAATTAAATTTACTTCGAATCCAGAGTAATCCTTCTAATATCTGAAACAACTCTCAATTTAAAAAAAGAGTGATTAGTTTTCAAAGGGCGTCCATTGAATTTTGTCCCTGACTTTGTGCGAGAGAGCCTCGAACATCCGCTTCTCCCGGCATCTTTATGTATTTCCGTTTAATGTAATTCGTTGTATACGGTTGAAGAAGTCATGGAAACTACAATCTCTGCGAACCTCTAGCATTGTTGTATGTACATACTAAAGAAAGTAAAAGCAGCAATGGTAGTAGTAATGGTAGCGGCAATCGTACCCTTAGTAACAGCAGCATGTCTAGTAGTAGGTTTCCTAACAGTTGTACGTACCAACAGTAGCGGCTTTATTAAAAATAACTACTCTAGAATAAAATAAGAATATCTAATTCCCTGATTCTATATTCGACGAGGTACTCCCTTTGGAAATGTTTATCAAAGACTTTTGAACATGCCGATCTTGTGGATCGTTGGAAAAGCAGAGAAAAGAATGCGTGTAGAATTCTTCGAAGGCAGTGTTTGTCCGCAGAAGTGCAAGGCACATTTCTGCGAAGTGAAGTATACGTCCTATGGAACTTATAATTTAAGTGATAGGTCATTCATTCTCTCCGTCGGAGTAATATTCTATCGGTGCTGGATCGCGTACTTTGCGAGAATATCTCAGACCCAAAGAGTCTGCAAGACTCTCGATATGTGACAATACCTAGAGCAATGAAAATTGTAATTAGAATGTTACAAAGCTACCCCCTTAATCCTCATCCGTCTCTCATTTCACAAACTGATGTAAACAGTTATTTTTCGATGCTTTCTTATTCGAATTGACGAGTTAAAATTTATACCGTGGGTTTTCGGTTGTGTTTCATATCAAAAGAATAAAAGTCGCAAAGTTCCGGTAAATTTACCTACAAATACCAGAACGGTATAACTTATCTCGAGAAAACTGCGTGAAACGGACGAGAATTAAAAATATTCTAGCCAGAAATAAAAGATGCACGACTTACGTAGTCCAACTGTTGCTTTGTGTGAGCAGCAGAAAGGCAAAACCGTATTCTACCTTCCATTAGGGGAGTTGCTGGGAATCCAACACCTACCGATGCTATGTTAAACTTTGTTAACGTTCGTACAACCGCACTGTGAATCAAAATCAGCATTTCAATTCTGTGTTTCGACGTATCTAAGAATTTCTGACCGCCTCTACGTACCTAATTTTTGAATACAGATAGACTAACATCGGTACAACCGGCGAATCTTCGTTACCGTAAATGATAACTCCGATCTGATTCAATCTACGCCGGAAATACCTGGTGTTCCTCGCCAGCTGTTTCGTTCTCTTTTGTCCGTCATTGGTGCCGTCTTCGCCGGCGATTATTCTCATAGACGTGATAATTTGCTGCGCTACAGGCGGGGACATCGCCATTGCATATGTATGCGCGTGACTGTTTATCCTTAAATGATTGATTAATGTCTAAAATTATATCAGCGTTGTTAATATTATGTTCGAAATTACCAGATGATTTAATATTATTGCAACTTTCGTACAGTGTAAGCAGTGTAGCTCGTTAAGTCTTAAACGATTGATTAATGTCTAAAACTATACAGTCTTTATCAACTCTTACCTCTGTTCCAGCAATATATCCGCCAGCGGATCCAAAGCTTTTCGTAAATGTTCCCATAAGTATGTCCACGTCTCGCGGATCAATCCCATAGTAATCGCAAACACCTCTTCCACGTTTGCCCAACGCGCCTGTACTATGGGCTTCATCCAGATAAACGTATGCCTGGAATCATGCCGATAATTACATCCTAATTGTTATGCAGTTAGGAGCACAATCAATCAGATTCAATCTTTTAGCCAAACTAGAAGGATTATCTTGGCAGCACCACTAAACTCATTCGCTCGATCTCTACAGAAATTATTTAAATATTATAGGTAAGCTAATCCTTCTATCTTGGCAGAATAACCAAAGGCATTCGATTGGATTTTAGAAGAGTGATTTCGGTTTAAATTGTGTGACTAGCTCTACTTGCTTTGTACTTCTTCTTCAGCTCCAGAATCTGGGGTAAATTTACTATAGAACCCTCCATAGAATAAACACCTTCGACCACAATTACTATCTTCTTCCAGGGTTCTCCAGTTTCTGGCTGACCAAAAACTATTGCACTTTTCAATCGACTCTCCAAATGTTTTACATCTACGACGAAGAAAGAATATTTTTAAAATAATTCAATTTCACGATTTCTTTTTCAATTCAATCCACTTCGAACTTACTATTATGATTAAACACTCTGGTAGTGGCACCGGACAATCTTAATCCAAGTATCAAGGAAGCATGATTTTTCTCGTCGCTAAGCACCAAGCAACCTTTACTCAACAACGACGGTAAATTTAAGGCGTTCGTAGCGAATCCCATTCCAAAAACGATCGCATCCTCTACCCCGAGAAATCTGGCCGTCAGCTGTTCGAGCTCCTCGTGAATCGGCATGTTCCCTTAAACAATAAAATTGTGGAATCATTATACCACCAGAAATGGTTATTATTAATCCTGGAAAAGTGCACGCATTTTAGAAACGAATAACTTTATCAAAATTGGACCCAACAGCTTCAGTTTTACTGAAACGTTAGAAGGATTAGTTTACCAGCTAATGTGCAAATAATGTTTATACAATTTTCAATTTTTGTAGACGAACTTTAAAAAAGTGATACCAAATGAAATGCTATGTACATTGGTAATTACATTCGTAGGTCCAAAATAAATAAAAATTATACTAAATTCTGTCGAATTTGATACTCCAGCATTTTCGGAAAATTTTTATTAACCATCAATGCTCGATTGAACTTAATTAAACTCATAAAGTAACAATTTTCTGGCCTATTGGATCATAGCTATCCTTTAAACGGAACTCTAATTGTAAGTATCATGCAAATAGACGGACATTACATAGAGCATATTTAGTAAAATGATTATGTATGTCCTTGATTTGTTTTCCTCCGAGATACACCGTTACACCGTTTTCTCAAGTTGAGACGACGCAAAATGCGTGTACCTAGCCTAACCCTGTGCACGTTCCACTCGACGAACATAATTACTACGAGCACATGGTTTAGCACAAAAATCATTTACTCCATGCTCTGATTAATTTCTATAATAATTTTTCGTACACCCTGCATTTCTGGGAACCGAAACAAGTTACTGCTCTTTTCGACGTAAAAAAAAATCGTATGGCATAATACGACCTAGCTTCCTATGACCTTATTTTTTGTGGATTCACCGATGTACACGTCAGCTGGAATTGCATTGTATTCTTGAATGCAACCCAATTTTGTTTGTCGAACCAATCGATCCTCTTTATTATCCTTCGCATAAAAGTACTGACCCAAGGTCATCGCAATCTCAATACTTCGCGAGATACTTCTGTCAGGAACGGTACTTTACTTTAACAAGTATCCAAACTCTCGATCTATGAAATGTAGGAATTAATGCCGTTTACTCTGACAAAAAATAAAGAGATAGATCGGTTTAGCAAAAAGAATAAAGTTCAATTGTACCTGACAGGTGCATCGATGCATCCTCGTGAAAAATAAGGTCGCAGGAAGCTAGGACGTATTATGACATAGAATTTTTCCCCTATCACTTTTAAAGTCCCAGTTCCCAGAATCACTCTGTAGATATTTAAGTATCATTTTGAAATGGCTATGTTACGTTCCAGAGTTGTTCGTGTAGTTTTAATACAGCTGAATACGAAACGTACGATACAATGAAAGGCTTTTTGAAATTACAGGTCGAATGTAGAGAATGGTACGAAGGGTTTTGCAACTGTAGGCGCAGGATCGAATTTCTGCGTACACATCGTCATTCTAAAAGCGACTTCCACGCCCAGTTGCTGTTCTTGTTGGTCTTTCTAGGGCGAAGACAACACGCCAGGAAAGGTAAGGGGAAGCGCAAACAATTAATTACCAAGTTCGAGGCGAGGACTGCAGCTGGTGCAGCCAAATTCCTTTAGAGTCTCGATACTCTGATGGGCACATTTCCCGTCCGCCTCGGCAAAGCCCAAGTAGTTATACGATCCCAGATTTATACATTCGGTGGTTGTCCCGGTAAACCTGAAATAAGAAGGGGCGAATGAGCGCGGACACTTTTTTTCAACGAACTGCCGGGGCTAATTTGATCGTAAAACGCGATTCGGAGAACGATACGAGTATCAACACGATTAGACAGTAACGAACCATTAACCGGTCGCGATGCACCGAATTTGAATCTCGATTGAGGAGGTAACCTAGTATACCAGCGTTGCACGGCTGCGGGATGCGCCTTCTCATTTGTCGATAATGCAAAGATTGGGCAATTCGGTAGTCTAATACGCTTGATAAAAGATCAATCTCGACGCAGTCGCCCTCAAAAGTTCTACTTTTACGTTTACGAAGCGTAATTTGCATTGTCATCCCACACCGTTGTTATTCTGGAAACTAGTCTACCCATTTGAACACTAAACCTACTACAATCAAACGACTTTACGGTTTTACATCTTCCAATTATAGAACCGATAAACGTCCAAAGTCACCCATTTGCAAATCAAATTCAATCCTTCGCAGATAAACTATTTTCAAGTTCTTGTAGCAGAAAATCAAACCAAATGTCAATTAATCGTTAAAAAAATCCAAAATGTTAGGAAAATCATTAAAATGTATTCACATTATATTCCAAAATAAATGTTTTATCTTTAAAAATTTATTTCCCTTCATAATATATCATGTTTAAACGCATATTTGTTTGTAATCGAGGTCCTATTGTACTTATTTAGAAGCAATTATCAATTGCGGTATTGCAATCCCTAAATTCCATCCCGCGGGAATGAAAATAGCACTTCTTCCGAAGGAAGATGCTTTCAGGTGTAATTAATTGAATATATTCTTAATTAACAGGTGAAATTGATATGCATATAAGGTCGAGTTTGACTTGCAAAATGGTGAATTTCGAATGCACAACCTATAAAAGCGAGTGTACGCTCGGTGGCAGCAAAATCTCTTGATATACATAATATACTTCATTACATTTAATCAAGACAAATGTCTGGCTTCCTGTATCTCCAATTGGCTCGTTACGATTTTCGAATCTGTGCAGTTCTCTCTCGTTTTCGAAATGACCGGCGGGAATCTTTAACAATGAAAATCTCGACTGATACCGTTTCGATCCCGTTCCAATGAATGGAATATGTGCTGTGAAGATGCTCGTGACAGTCGTGACCGATCAACGGCGACGCTGCATCGAGCAATTTACAATGATAGGAATAATCGCTTACGCGATAACACGATTAATTTTTCTCGGTGAAATTCTTACTATGTTCATTGTAGACGACTTACTGGAACGACCATCCGTAATCTGGCGTTACTCTATCTTTAAGCGTAACGGTCGCACCTGGAACAGAGCATATCGGCCTGTTCCAGCAATCTCTCACTCTTCTGTATACGTATCGAAGATAAAACCTTTCGAAATTTTCGTAAAGCGGCGCGTAACCCTGCAACAAATATTTTCGCCTTTATTGCCGCCTCACCCACGCTCGCAGAACATTTATTCGGCCTGTGTAACCCGTTAAGCAAAAGCATCAATAGTTCACCAGTTCAGAAAAATTCTCTGCGTGAATTATAGTAAATGCTTTTTATCCTTTACTTAATAGAGAGACTCTACGCGTGAAAATGCTGTTTCAACTTTTTACATTGTGTAACGAAGCTAACTTTTTTTTTATAAAAATGCTATTCAAATTTTATCATTTTCATTTTGATGACAATCCTTACCGGTTTTCAGTAGGGTTGTTACTTTTCTTTAGGGGTGGGTGGGAACCCTTTCGACTTCAAAAACTTCGAAGGTTTCAAAGATTCGAAGCTTTTTATTCGACACAGTTATTGACTTTTCAAGAATGTCTATAAAATTTGAATACCACAGTCATTTAAAAAGTGAAGCCAGCTTCGTTACAGAATGTAAAATGTTCAAACAACATTTTGACAAATTAGAGACTACAATTAAACAAATTCTATTGTGATACAATATACATATGTACAGATATTTCGAATAACTGTGACGTTGCCATAATTGCTATCGCTATTGTCGTAAAACAATTATCCGGCAATTTGCTTTGTAACTAGGATAATCCGGTATGTTCTTACAGAATTGTGGAAGTATTGATATAACACTAATCCATCAAATCCACGTATTTACATGTTATCTTTATGAATATTGTCTTCCTCGACGCGGTTAGATATGACTGTGACTCGGTCCGAGATAACTATTTTCTTCATATGTCAATGAGAAACTAATTGACCTGTTAGCTTTTATGCAATATGTCCACGCGAATAAATAACTTTATCTAAAAACTTCCACGAACCACCTTTACGAAATCGCCCGTTGTAAACACGTTCGAGCAATTTATCGTTTCCAGTGTTAATTACAGTTGTTCTCACCGTTTTTTTCGAACTGAACCATCAAAATCAATTCCACGGTGCCCATTCGTCGGACTCGGTTAAAATCAATTTTAGCTCGTGGTCGCATTCGTACGTAATATGTAGAACATTCATCGCCATGAATTGTTTCGTTTAACCCACCATGTTCTGAATTATGTCATTCTTATATCCCCCTGTTGCCTTCGCTCTAGGGACTTCAAGACACTTCGAATAACACGTACGCTAAGTGTAGATAGATCTTGTACAATCACGCACACACTACTATTAATTTAACATCACATTGAATTTACTTGAAAATAAAATCTGGCCCGTGGTAATATTCTAATCGAAGTAGTAATGTAACCTGCTGCTCATCATCTTGGTCTAAATTCTTTATTGGTGACAATTAATAACTAACTAAGTATTTCTTGCTTCGAGATATTCAAAGATAATTGTTGAAATAACAAGCACTATAACTAACAGTTTCAAATAATGTGATGTAAAATAACTGATAAACTCAGTTCTTTTTAATTTTGAGTTACGAGGGAGGTTAGCCAATTGTAACACGTCGATTTTAATAATCTTTTGGTTTGATTTCACATTATTGAATATCCTCGAAACTATTATACCCAGAAGAAAATTTCAAAATTTAATTTCCGCGTCTTTGAATCTTTTAGTCTAAATCGACCTATCAAAAATATGTTAAAAATTCACTTTATCGCGAAATTTTTATATAGAACATTCCAATCTTCTGCGATTGGAACTTTCGAATTTTACTGAATTGGACCGGTTCGAAAGGTAAAAACTGTACTTCTCACGAGAAAGGAAAACACGTGCGAGACCGTTAATATTAAGGTAAGAAAATATCAGTTAAAACGTTAACTTGTTTGAGAAAATAATCAGTGCAAAGGTTGTGCGCTTTAATGGTCATCATTGAAACGAGATTTAATAAACAACGAGTGCTCGAACGTTTAAATTTGTTCGAATAATTATGAGTAGACAGCGGCTCTTCGTGCAAAATAAAAACTTTGTGCCTGGATTACAACAAACAGGAGTGAAGCGGTAGTTTATTTTCTTTCTAATATGTCAAATAAATAAATTTTTCGGATGGTTGTACGTTTTTAAATTACACCTACTCCGCTGTCTAACTGTTAGCTATATACTATATTGTACACACGTGCGAATTATGATCGTCTAAGCCAGTCCTAAGGAATTCTCAACATAAAATCGATGAACAAAATAATACGGTTGAGGCATTGTATAGTATCTTACCTCCCTGTTGTACTCTTTCGCGACTTTCGGCGTGAAAAACAATTGGTTTATAAAACCCAGGAACATAAGAATATAGAAGCCGAGGTGGGTCAATGCCGATGTAATGAATGGTTCCCTCTCGAACGACTCCTTCGATCTTGTGTCCGTGCACTCTGCTTTTGTCCCTTTCTCTGGAAACTGAGGGCATAGTAAACCTCGATCAAATTTCTTGTATAATCCGTGTTCTTCTTCGTCTAACCTCCGATACCATTCACTCCATTTATTTATTAACCCTCGTGTAGCCAACCGAAATGTGTAGATTATTCAAAACAAATAACAAAAACAGGGTCTGTCTAAATTTTTAGCCATTTTTTTCAGGAACTTTTGTTTTTTATTACCTCCGACCCCAGTTTCTTTTTATTCCATTATTTTCAGCAAAATATTTACAACAGAAATAATAAAATATTTCGAGAGATGAAAGCCAAATATTTCTAATATTCTTCAAATGAAATATTACTTTAAAAACTTATTACATGAAGTAACATATATATATGTGTTACATCTTTAAAGTTGTACGCATACTTTTAAATAAATGCAATTATTAATATTTACTATTTAAGATGCTATTTTACCCAATTCTGCCTGTCAATTATCAAATATGGAACATGAAAACGAACAGGTGCGAAGATGAGATATTCCAACTATATTACTTAACAGAAAATCTACACGAAATTTTATCAAATAGTATCCAATCTCCATACATGAATTCTTTGTTATCATCCTACACGGTAACTAATCAAAGATAAAACGTGTTACATTATTTCAGCGCGGATTTGAGAGTCAATTATTCATTATACAACAGTATGCGAATAAGATATACATGTTCAAAAATGTTTTAGCTTGTAAGAAAGACAAAGCTTTATCTATGTACATTTTCTGCAATTTTTGTTACAACTGTGCTCTTGGACAAAGAAATTTATCAAATCAATGTCGATGTAATGAAAATAATTTTCGATCGTGTCTCATGCGAATCACAATGTTTTAAAACAACCATTCAATGTTGATGTAACTAGTATACGATAAGAAATAGAAGCATTCCCTGCGACTAGTTTTCTGCATTAAAAAACAGCGCGAGTACCAAAATCGATAACCTCGACCTCTCGCCGCGTAACAGTAACACAGAACTCAATTGTAGTAAGCATTGTTCGAAAAAGAATGTGCCACGACTATACATAGTATTCGTACACCTTTCAAAGACGTAATAACTTTTCCAAAATTTTCCTTCGCAATTGCGACTAATAACAATTTTACAAAAGTATTATTTACACATTAGCTGGTAAACTAAACCTTCTGACGTTTCAAAAAAACTGAAGCTGTTGAGCATAATTATGAAAAAGCTATTCGTTTCTAAAACAAATAAATACGATGAACAAGTGTTGCCGGTAAATTTGAAAATCGAATTATTTTTAGATAGGCAACATGTGTATGCTTATAAAATCCCTATATGCGAATAATACGGAAATATCACGAGCAGATATCCTCATCAGTTACATGATTCATCAGAGCTCGATAAGAATACTTTATCAGAGAAAATCGTTTATAAAATTTATGCGACACACTGATAATTTTTTGTAGCCTATATATAAACTACTGCGCGGAAGAAAGAAGCACCCAGTATAATTATAAGATATAATGACAAACAATATCTTTACATAGAAATTATATTATACAATGATATATTAGATAATCCACAGTAATACACGTATTCTTAGAACTATTCAGATAAACAGTGGAATCCTTTTTTAAAATTTAATGTGTTCTTACTTTATTGTTTACGCTTTTCTATTAAATATGGCTGGTGCTTCTTTCTTTCGCACAGTGGCGTACAATGTCGAAATGAATTTCTAATAGGATAATTGAAATAAATAAAAAACGAAACTGCCGCGGAAGATGTACCATTGTAACACACCGTATGCGGTACGGACATCGAAGCCCCGGTATATATCTACAATTATTACTAAACTATGATAATATTATTCTCCAATGTTCCAAAGCAAATGTCTGACGAAGACAAAGTACGTTTTCCCCGAAGTTACAGTCACGTGTTGACATTGAATGTGTTCGATAGTTGATAAGTATCGTCACATGTACTTCGAGAGTTTCGAGGACAGGTTAGAATAGCTGGGTGCAGTGGTATCGGCACACAAGTCAGTTACATGTTAAATGAATTGAATACTTGTTTTAGTTGACAAGATTAGATAACAATTTTAGGTTGTGTAGCTAACATTAGTAGATGTAGCGGACATGGTTTTTTCTAAGTCAACGACTTCGGTAACTCGACCGTGATGGCGTGAATGGCCATCGTTCGCTCAATTAATGATAACTCCACCTTGAAATTAGTTATGTTCATCCCACTTCTGCGTAATTCGTTTAACAATGGTTTGAAAGACAGAAGACAGCTAACCGTGATTTCATTCCGAGCGAATGTTATTTCGAATTATTATTGTTACAGGGAATTCAGATTATAAAAAGAGAATTATTCCTAAGATTTCCAACAGAACTATTTAACCCTATCTCATTGAGTACATATATGTAAATTGTTTTCCAAATGACAATCCAATGTTTTTTTATTTTCTGCATCAGATTGTTCAATGGAAATATTTGATATTATCATCGAAATTCTTGAAATATAAATATTCTACTTCATGTAATAAGTTTTTAAAGTAGTATCTCAAAATACATAGTTTTCTATTTGAAGAATAGAAGAAATACTTTGTAGACTGTTTTCCAAATTAAAGTATTTCATTTCATGGCAGATCATTATAATAAAACATTTGATTTTCTGTACTATAAATTAGAAATATTTAACATCGTGGTTTAGACAGTCGTAGCATTTGAAATATTATTCTTTCAAGCTAAATAAAATCTAAGACACTAAATACTGCCCACCACTGACCAAGTATCAATGATAAAGAGATTTTATCGCTAGTAATGAGACACATTATTCAGTATACAACGTAACTACGAGACACACATTTGTAACTACGAGATTTGAACAAACGATTGAATATACAAAGACGGCACAAAACGTTCATTTAATTTTTATCTGTTGCTTCTCGAACGTTAGCATGTCTCTAAACATTCGAAACCTCGCTATCATCACTAGTACCTTGACTTAGCAAACGTTACGGACATCCGTGTTATTTTATAGACACAGTAAACTTTCTGAGAATAGTTCAAAAAACAATGTAAAAGGAAATGTGCGTGACAGTTGACGATCTAACCTGTAAACGTCCGTTGCTCTGTGAACCGGCATGGCCATTAGATGTGATGCCTCCGCGCAAGGTTAATCCGTTAGTGTTGTTAGGTTTCTCCTCGTGTTCGTTCAGTCTTCTCCTGGTGGTAGCTTGTGCCGCCATGTTGCGAAGGGCAATCAAATCTTTCACCACGCCGTAGGTCCGGAAAGAGAAAAGGAGAGAAAGAGAAAAAGAGAGTGCGAAAAGGGAGGGAATGCACGCGTCCTCGCAGTACGACGGACAACCAAAGACTGATGCTCAAACGGCTCGAAGCCACGCGTCGTAATATTAGCCGCGCATGCGCCATCGTACCCCTGACTTTATGACCGCGATTTACGCAGAAACGTGGGGATAACGCAGGAACACAGCGGCACGCGCATGCGCACATCCCACGGATTAGTACGATTACTCTCAGGATTAGTATACATTTGAAAATAACGATAATTAAACAATTGCGAGCACTGAAAGGGTCGTCTTATAACTGACCTCTTTTCACATTCTTTCTACAAACAAAAGAATCCACCTATTGTCAAGTAATCAACCATTTTTTCAACGAATTCCAAACGAAATTGTACGGTCACGAGAAGTACGTGCGCGACACTTCAAAATAAACATACGACGCGATCAAACATGGGCATTATTCATTACTATTTAATAGTTTAGGTTTTATCGTTTGCTTAAAGGTGTACAATTTGGAAAATAAAATATTTTACTGTTTTCATAGTTATTTGTCATTTATTTTATAGTTTGTAAGACCATTTCTGGGCTGTGAGAAATCACATTACTTATGGATGTTGGAAATAATTTAATATAAGAAACTATATCGGTAAATTCGAACGTTCAGCAACACATCTCTATATAGGTTTCTGTACAAGCATCGACGACACTGAGGTCACACAGTTTTTATACTTACTTTCAGACAGCTGTCGAGCCTTCACTAAACGTTATTAGGTTGTTAGAAATACGATATGGCCACGATACCGTCACGATCTCGTTAACGGTGTTCAATTCAATCACGTTTTATTGAAATAGAGATCCTTCTTATTTTCCAGGTACATAATCGCGACTACGCTATGCGGCCGCAATTTTAACGCAGGATGCCGGCTCGGCACATGCGCGTTCAGCTCCTCGTGTGCGCATTCCATGTGTTCGTAGGTGTAAACCCGCAACCACTTATAGTCGACAAATCACACATTTCTGAGAAATTGCGATCAAAAGAATCTATATGTATATCAGCATAATAACTAAACAGATAGAGAATGCGTGAGCAGCTGTAAATTAGAAGATAAATGGCTATTTTACTCGAGTTTACTGTAAACGAGACAAAATATATTTTATTAATGTCCGTTGTCTAATTTAACAAATATGAACGTTCCTTTTATTCGATGCAGTCTGTTCCAACTATTCAACATTGCAACGTGTAATAAGCTCTCCGTGTTCTATAATTATACATATTTGTTACTCAATGTAACATATTTTTGGACCGCAATAGCTCAACTCTATTAAATACTTTATAAAATCAGGCACGCACAGGAATCGTCGCAGTCGGAAATAAAATAAATGTTATTTAATATTTATTACTTATAAAAATCCAATATAATATATTTGCGTATCCAAGCTGCCGAATGTGTGTGACTCATTGTCTTAAACTCCCACGCCTCCCTCTATCTTCGAAACTGAGAAGAGGGAGAACGCAGTTCAGCTCTGATTGGTTCGATCTCAGTGGCGAACGTATCTAACAGGATCCCAATACAAAGATGGAAAATTGCGTACACTTCTGTTAGAACTCTTTCTCCAAAGTAGAAATAATTTCGCGATATATTCTGTTCGTGACTAGTTCGAACAATAACATATAATAACTAGAAAAATGTATTTCTGACAATTTCATTCGACATTTACCCGAGCCGCTGTGGTACCCGCAACGTGTACGGCCCTGGAAGAAACCGTTGATAGTGGGGCGAGAACCCTCTTACGCACACCCTGCGAAGTATTCTGTCATGGAACGTGTTTCAGAATTGAATCCACCCGTTGACGAGTGAACGTTCTCTGTTTCGTGAAAGTATCGCGCAACATTCGACAACAAGTGACGGGAGATACAGTGGAAACGGAATAGTCGAGCTTTTAATTTTGAATAATTTGACAAAGTGGATTCGCGAGGAGAAAAGTGTTTGAAAGTGAACGCGACACGACGATCAGATTACTGCACCGGAATAAGTTTTTATAAATCGCGCTGAGCATCGAGCATAAAAGAGAAACGAAAGTTTCCGAGCTTGCTATCGTGATAACTTGTAAAGATTCGGAGATATTAGAAACACCATAAGAAAAGGTAAATTCTATGACAGGATAATCGACTCCTCGCGTGTAGCAAAGATGGCCGAGTTGAAGGAGCAACCAATCAGAAGAGAGCACGATTCGATGGACGACTTTGAGCATCTCGAGCACGTCCAGGATGGAGAACCAGCTCATACCGACTTGGATTACCTCGATCCTTTGAAAAAATCTCGTGTAGAGCAGATCGGTAATTTTCAAGACGATTTGCTGATCTTCTCCCCTACCCCTCCTCCAACGTCGAGTAAATCTCGCGATTTGAAGAACGCGACAGCGTTGCTATTAGATGTGGAAAAAGGTAGATCGGCTGAGGAGAGTGAATTTGAGGTTAGATCGAAGGAGCCGGAGGAAGATCTCTTGACGGGTATTAGCACTCGTGAGCCAGGCCAATCTGAAGCGACGATTATTCAGCCGGTGCCCAGTAAAAAGGAAGATGAAATACTTAACGAAGAGATGAAACATCCAATCGATACTATTCCGAGTGCTTCCTACGATACAGAAATCGTTTCCATCCCAGAGAAAAAGTCCGATGATTCTTGGAACATCGTAGAAAAGCCTGAACTTGTTCCGGAGAAACCTGAACCCGTTTTAACGAAACCTGACCCCGTTCCCGAGAAGCTGCATCCTCTTTCGAACGAGGGGAAAAAGGTAGACAGTGCGGAGGTATGTCAATTTATTCACGCGGATAAAAAGGAACGTACCAGTGCGCCAGAAACTGGCGAGTCCGAATTCGAATCGGAAGTTGAAGCGTCGCCGATCAAAACTTTCAAACCAGTGAAGCAGGAACCTAGACGGGAAATAATCGAAGAAATGAAAACCGCGCCAAAAGAAAAATTCCCCAGGATCGGTATCGGTAAGTTTGTTTCTATAACTGTCCCTTCAAATACATATTCGAAATGAAATGAATCAAATTTATATTTGCTGTTTCATCAGTTGCAAGATGAGAAATCTTTCCCCGTGATATTGGTCCGGTTACGTCCTTGTTGTCGACCTCTAAAATCTCGAAAGCAGAAACGATTAGCGCGAAATGTTAATTAATTTACCATCTTCGCACGAAGTGAACCACACTTCCGCTTGACTACAACGTCATCGCTTTTCTGAGCCGTAACGATTCAACTATTTATTCCAGACACGCCGTACTCCCCACCGCGACGGTTCGCTCTTTCATAGAGCCGGTCTCATGAGTAATTGATTCGCGAAAAAGAGACATCGTTTCTGTTCATAGTCTCTTATAGACCGGTATTATAGTTTACAATTGTTGAATTTATCAAATTTCATATTTCGAAGTTGCACGTAACACTATTCACGATCTTTCAAGTGCTTGCGATAATCTGACAGAAGAATGTTTGGAACAAAAGTTGATCAGTTTTCGATTGGCTGTACATTGCAATAAAAAAAATTCGACATTTTTTTTACTTAACGGTATTTTAGTTGATATCAAGACGAATTATTCAACTACCTAGTATATTATGACCTTCGGTGTTGACCTTGAAGTGCCATTTCAAAACATAAAGGTGGCCTTGACAATAATAAAAGGAAATTTCACAAATCTTTTTTATTACAATGTAAATCGAAAACTGATCAACTTTTGTTTAAAATATCTTTTTGCCAGATTATCACAAGTAGTTGAAAAATCACCCTGTATGTTTATTGAACATTTCGGACGATCTCGATAAATTTAGGATTGCCAATTTCACAAGACTACACATTTACCAGATACTGTTAATGCTTGATAGGTTTAGTGTTAATCTAATCGAGACGCGCAATTAAAATCAATATTGTATTGGAAACCGCGATATGTCTGCGACAGATAAAACGGAAAGCAAACGCTGATTCTTTATATTTCGTTGATATTCGCGGTTAGCACAATACCGAGCGGTGATTATTGCATAATTTTGAAAAATCTATAGTACATGGCTGAACATTTTTAATTGGAACCTTGAATGGCAACAGAAATTTTCATTGTGAGCTAACAAGTCACCCTCAATAACGTCCATCTAATAGTTTTATTTAACTCCTTGCCCTACGATTTATTTTACGGTTTCAGTGTTATTTTATTTATTTATATATTAGTTTACGGTTACACTCTGTTGTAACGTAACGTAACGTAATGTAACAGAAAATTTCTGTTTCCTTTTGGTACAGTATAATTGTCGAACATTCTATTAATCTTTCGGTAGGTGAAGTGTTAACAACGAATCTTTTGTTACGACACTTCGGTATGCCACACACGAGGTTTTGGTTACCGCGTAATTAAGTAGGTAGAAGTCATTGTTCTCTCATCGGTAATAGCGTCTGTACCGTTACGCACAAACAGGCGGTGTGTAACGGTAACTATGGAACTTGTTTTCGAAGTCCCGTCTCTACTAACTTGCATATATTCATATTTCTTCCTCGTTAACATTCGCACATTTGTAGAAGCCTAAAGACTCGCAGTCTATTCATCAATTAAAATGAATAATTACTAGACAGCGGATCTCTGCAAAATAAAAATTGTATAGCTGCTAACTAATTGCAACAAACCAGAGCGATGTAGAAATTGATTTTCTCTCTTAATGTGTCGAATAGTTTAAGGTAGAATACAAGCATTTTTAAACTCATATAATGTCTTTAATGTTTTAAATTGCAGCTACTTATTTTTGTCATAAATCCGTAAAATCCGCTGTCTAATAATTAATTTTTCGTATCCCAGTTTCGAATGGGGCGTAGTATGTTATTATTGATTTTGCACATGTCCATCGCCGAACCTATAAATTCGTCAGACCTCTTCCGCTCACGCCGCGCCGGCTATGTGCTTTGACAAATTGAGCGCAACATGTCCAAATCGTTTTCCGAATCGTAGCTACGTATTATTTAATTTGCACTTAACTTAATGATTAAAGCAAAAATAATGATGTAAACGTAAATACAGATAAGTAATGATGGTTGCCAGTGACGGGCACATGGTGAACGGAAAGTTCGGTCTTGTTTATCAGCGATGATACGGTGGCGAATGTGTTATGGTTAACCGCGCTGCTAGGCCGTTACGTTAATCTATCTATTCATCTCCAACCATACCGTGTACATCACGTGACATTTATACACGTTCTTTGTCTTTGACGCGATGATAAAAATAAAAATTTATCCTAGAATTATGGTTGACATTCGTCGGGCTAGCTTCGTCGAAAAACATTTTACGCTTCGGTAAGCAAGAATCGTGGGTAATGTGATCGCAATTTCATGAAATATATATTACACCATACAAGGAGGGAACATGGGTTCTTAGTATATAGTTTTTATGGTTACACTAAAGCACATATGTATTCTTTCTGTCTCTCTCTCTCGATATTGATCCGCTACGGGGGATACCTTACGACCTCTTTTGGTCGAATCAGTGAGTGCATCCAGATCATTGGAAAATTCACTAACGAGATAGACATCTTTTTGACGATCCGTGGTTGCTCGATTTAATTTTACGACTCCTCCAATACGGTAAACGTACCTATCATTGCGGGTGTACGTTCTACTGCGGTGTACTTTACTGCAAAATTGAGAAGATAAAATTCAAAATTGTTGGAAAATTTGAAGGGGCCAATATACAAATTTTTCATGTATTAAAATCATTATAGGACGAACCAACATTAAATTGAGTTTGTATTTCTTGCAATCGATGCAGACAGTTTTTATGTTGCATGAAGATACGCAGTCTATTCACGATAACTGTGGAATATGTAATATTAAAATGAAGTTCGATCGAAGCATGGTACCGCAGTAATTGGTACAGTTACTATACTCCTAGCTGAACCACGTGGCACAGGAGTTTGAGAATTGAGAGAAACTTTTCGAAAAACCATCGTTTTCCGAACAATTGGTTGCCGGGAATGCTGTTTCAATTCAGGGATATTTTTATACATGATTCGAGAACGAAAAACTTCGCGTCTGACTCATGAATTATTTCTGACAGTGGATTGCGTCATGTCACACCTTCCAACTTTTTTTTCGTATGACACACGTTCGGTATCAAACGTAGTTTTTCCACCAATTATGATTGTGATTTAGCGGTCGATCATCAGCGACGTACGATATAAAAACGTTTAACAGTCAGCTTAATTCTTCCATCGCGTTCGCTTGTTCCGTTATTTATTAGTCGAATAAGCATTATTTCGATTATCGGCGTGCATATGCACTCGAGACTGACGAGACGAAATGTGAACGATCGTTCAACTTTAAATCCGCTAACTACAGTGTCCACGTATTTCGCAATGCAGGTATTACCGCAGCATACCGGCTGTTACTATGGCGACACCTCTTTCCTTTAAAATATTTGCTATTTCACCCGCAACTTCTGAAGGGTCTTTGGATTTTGACGGAGCACCTTGTGTGATTCGAAGGGTAGATAATGACCAGACTGTGGATTTTACCACGTTTTTATTATGAATGTAGATACAAATGGTTACGCACAATTTAAACCAGTGTTCATATTAAAAAGATTTGAGGACCGTAATCAATAAATATTC